>CM042176.1:31470069-31590069 GCA_023376005.1 Doryteuthis pealeii
CCGGGCGGAGATGAGTTAATCTCAATATTTGATTGATACAAGTATTAATCGGATAACTCAGTGTTATAAAATATAAAAGTGCTCAATACATTAGTAGAGCGGATTTAGTATAACAGTGTGTATAGAAATAACCTACTCGAGTTTCACCATAAGGATCTTCAGGGTTAATTCCACTGAATTAATCAAGATGTTGAATAATTACAGTTAATTGTGGAAATTAATATTGCAATTACTATCATTATTATTGCAATTATTATTATTATTATTATTGCAATACTAGCGATAGACTCCATCGCCTTTGCGTCGATACCAACAATAGGCCACTTTTATTACTGCTTACTTTTAAAATAATACAACTTTGAAAAAGATTGAAAATAACTTTTTAAAAAATTATTTGGACTCATCTTTATTGTTATCTGTACAGCGTTTCGGTCGATGTGACCTCCGACCTTCTTCAGGTATTTCTTGGCGAACTGGAAAACCTTCTCTTCGAACTCTGGAACCTCCTCTTCGAACTCGGGAAACTTCTTGTCGTAATCGGGAGCCTTCACGAAACTTTAAACCCAACCATTTATTCAATCCGTGTTCTCATTCCGCTAACCTTGACTGGGTACAAGTGTTAAGCTATGCTAATTATTTTTCTATGTTACTGTCGCCCTTGACCAGGATTGAACCAGCAGCCTTGAGATAACTATCACTTGAACTGTATTAACCCAACGCCTATATCCACTATGCCATGTGTCCAATTGGACTTCTTTTTTTTTAGTTTAGATTTTTTACTTTTAAAAAGGAAAGTGTCTAAAAATACCATGATAGAAGGAACTTCAACCAATGATATAATGTGGTGTAATGGTTAGCAACCTAGTCTCGCAGATTCGTTGCTATGAAATATGTTACATAAACAATAATAGATATCTCCCGATTCACTAATTACCAATTCAATTCGCGCACACACCGCAATAAAAAAGATACACTGACTCGACAACAAACAAAACATAAGTTGTGACACCAACCGGATACAAGGAACACAACCGATACAAGGAACACAACCGCTAACGACGACCAAAAAACGCAAGACTCTGCTCACCTAATCAACACCTAACCACTACCACTGGTTCTTCTACCCACCTCTCCACCTACACTACAACTGACTCGGCCATCCTGACATTTTTTACTGACTTTATTAGTCATTTTCTACTATCACCAAAATCAGACTTTCTCTCTTAAATTCAATTTCAGCTTTTCATCGTTCCCATGTTATTTTTTCGAATACAATTTTGAAACTAAAATCTGTGTTTGTTTTTCCTCGTCACCATACGCTTGCATACTAACCCTGTTTATTACAAATAGTAAGTTCGATTCTCACTGGATGCCCCATTTTTGCACCCTTGTGTCACATACTACCCATGGCAAATGGGTCGGATAAATACCTACAACTAAATAGCGAGTTCGGTCCTTGCTGGATGCCCTATACGTGTGACTTTTTATCACATCCTACTTGTGGCGAATGGGTTGGCTATATACCTATTGCTAAATAGCGAGTTCGATCCTTGCTGGATGATCCATACTTTTGTAGGGTTTAGTGGAACGCTCCTGTGTCAGGGGACAGGAAGTTGAATGATTAACCTCCTTGACGGGTAGGAACGATTCTGGTAGTCCAACCTGGGTTAAGCTACTGAAAGGACCTCTTAGCTCAAGGCTCCTGATGCCAGCCGTTAAGGGACTACAGACACAACCCTCTCAGTGAGGGAGCATAGATATCTAAGAATTTTTAGAGAAAACACCCCTCAGTGAGGGAGAATTAGAATTGAGAGTTATGGGGCTAAGTTAAGTTCGTTTGTACTGATATCTTGTCCCAGCTGTGTCTTTCTTCTTGTGGGCTGGTAAGCTGAAATGGAATTTAAGGAACGAAAAGAACGAGAAAGGAAAGAGACAAAGGCAATAGGTAGTTTTGTGACTTAGGCTTTATTGAACTGGGCATAGTCGGTCGTAGCAAGGGGACATGCCCCTGGCCAGGAAAACGACTGCACTCAGTTGCGGCCTAAATTCAAATGGCCGAGGTATCCTTTTTGGGGTAGGGAGTCCTTTTTGTCGGACATGCGCAGAGGGGTTCTTCCGGTCAAGGCCCCATGGGAGTTTCTTTATTTTATTTTTATTTTATTTTTGTTTTCGTTTTTTTAATCCCCACAGAGTACAACTTGGTACTTTTGTAGAATATTTTTTTTTTTAAATATGTTACATGTAATAAATATGGTAACTTGTAAGTGTGCCTTTCGCCATATAATTTCATTTGTGTGCCTTATTAATTCTGTTGGGGGTTCGCGGAGGTACCGGGCCTGGTATTATTGGAAATTCCATAGTTAATTATCTCCCCCTGCCGCTAGGGGGAGATTCGCCAACATCGTATGTTGGCGCCAATACCAAAAACTTCACTTATCACGGAGCACCCACTGAGGGTAGTCGCGTAAATAGCGGTCCCTACACTTCATTCATCACTTAGCCCCAAAACAGGGCTCACTTCTAAGGACCGTTGACCTGGACGGAGGCATATTTTCACAGCACACTTTCGAAGGCATTGTGTCCGCAGACCACAGGCTGTCACAATAGCACACTACAGAAGGCACCAAGACCAAATAGTCTACTTAAAAAGGGCCCATTCACCGTCATTTAAAGAACTGCTACCAGGGCGAGAAGTTTCTAAAATAGCATCCCCCATTACTTATCACAGAACCGGTTACGAGGAAGAACTAGAAACGTCCGAAGAAGCGTCTTATCAACATTTCCTACCGACGAACAGAATACCCCTGTTATCACCACTACTCCAAGAACATTACTTAACTCAGATAAGTCTCGTAGCAAATACCAATAAAATTTGCAACAAGTTCTTGTATTATTTGTCAATACATGTATTAAATTTCCATTGTGCATTTGTCTTCTTTGTCCGACAATTTGCCTACAACTACGGAGAAATAAGAGCTCCTTCGAAACCCGTAAATACTCTTAGTATATACAATCCAACACTTGCGACCTTATGTTACATCCTGCTCGTGGCGAACGGGTTAGGTGAATACCTACTTTAAAGAATGGTAAATTGAGCCTTTTTCGAAATCAGATACTTTTTTTAGTCTTATCTTTCACATTCCTTAGGGAACTGGAATTGCCTGCCAAAAAATGTCGTCTGCGCTGCTGGAGTCCTGTGAAAATTGGATTAAGGAGTTGAAGGAGTTATCGTTCTTGTTTTAATTAATCTTCAGACATCATGATTAAGATTGATATTTGGGATCAGGCGTAGTGGAGGGACTTGAACTGTTCCGATTATATTTTTGCGTATGTAGCGTATATATATGTGTGTATGTGTGTGTGATAGGGTAGGTCGATTTTGGAACTGTAACGTCTCCTATGTGGTGAAAGTTGCAAATCTTATTATAATGGAGATTGTGGGTTTGTCTGTCTGTAACCGAAACTATATTACTATACAAGTCACAATTCCTTTAGTTATTTACATCATATTCTTAATGATTTTATTTTTATTTAAACCTCAATTATTAATAAAATTGTTTTACATTACTTACACTGTTGACTATATCTACATACTAATAACATGCAATTGTATTTATATATACAACAAAATAGAGGTTTACAGTATGAATGGAAAGGCTAATTTGCATATTGATCTTAAAAAATTGATTATAATAAATATATGCTTAGTATTATTGATTTCTAATTGTTTGGTTTTATCTTATTGAATATGAGCAAAAATCTCTTCAATAAATCTTAAAAGAAATCCCTTAACGATAAGAAATAACTGTACTATTATTCTTTACTTCCTATTTTAACTAAACAGTTTAATTAGGAAAATTTACCAATGAAAGACGGGAGTAACGGAAAATGATGGAAGAGTTACTTTCAAAGTTGTTCTATTTTTCAATCATATCCCCTCTGTTCAAAATCTTTTTATCTACATTCTTGTTCAGTTTCATTAGCCTTTCTAATTTAATATGATATTTTATTATAAAATTTAACTAAAATACTTGCACTTTTTTTCGAAACTTTGCCCTCGTTTGAGGAAATAGATTTGAATCTTTTAGAATGTTATCACTGTTACAGCTTAATTAAATGAGGTAAAACGTAGCATACCGGAGGTGTCGTTGGTGATGGGGGATTTAAATTTATAATTTGAATTCTAGTTATAAAATCTTAGACTTGATTGAGACACTATTTTCAAGATATCAAATTCTCTCAAACAGCAAAAGTTGTGTATTGGTATACTAAATACTGATACCAAAAACTAGATCTCGTTCTGGCACCATCGTTTGAGGAAATAGCATCAAAGATAAAGTCGTCGGGACGGCCTAATGTCGGTATCAGCCAATCAGCGAGGGAGTCTTTCCCCTTTCCACTAGCGCTAGACCAAGGAGATTGTTTTTGCATCTAAGGTGGGGTGCCACACCTACCGCCAGCTCCTTACTTTACCGCACAGATCCCTGTGCTACTCATAACGCTGAGTTGGCGAGGACCGGAATCGAACTAGGTACCTTGTGGTTTCTAGCCGAACGCTCTACCGACTGAGCTAACCCGGCCCATCAAAGATAGTCTACTAAAATGCACCAAAATCATCGTTTATGCAACATTTAGCCTAAAAATTGGTTAAATATTTTAGCTATTTCAATATTTAAAACTTGTCATTTTAAACGAAACGAATAAAATATAACTAGAATTCAAATTGAAAATATACACCCATCACCACCGACACCCCCGATATGCTATTTATTTTTTACATAATAATTAAGCTGTAACAGAGATAACATTTTAAAAGATTGAAATCTATTTCCTCAAACGAAAGCAAAGTTTTGAAAAAAAAAAAAAATTGTGTGGTAATTTTTTATATTAATTTGCAACTTTCGCCACATGGGAGACGTTACAGTTCTAAAATCGACCTATCTTACACTACAATCACCTTGTAAATGTGCACTATGTAAATGTTCTTGTATCCAGATGACTAACCGCACCTGCCAGTTGTCTATATTTATCAGCGAGAAACCCTTACGTGATTTCGGGGCACTTTACAGAACATATCTTTTTTTTATACGGGCAGAACTATCAAAAGGTTACTAAATTGAGAACTATTACAGAGTTATTTGTCTGAATTTTTGAGATTACGCTTGATAATTCATATTATTTAGTTTTCGGGCTGTTGTCCTCGTCTTTATTGTCATATACACAACGTTTACACATAAGCGCAACGGATATACTCATTTACTAAGCTTGGCTTAGATGTAGCACAAGGCCAGAAATATGGGGCGCCCAATGAGAATCGAACTCAATAACAATGGTCTGCAAATCTAGCTTGCTAACCATTTCTCCATATGAGGTGCCCTTATTCATGAAGCTTAGCTTAGATGTGGCACAAGGCCAGAAGTATGGAGCACCCAATGAGAATCGAATTCACTAACAATGGTCTGCAAATCTAGCTTGCTAATCATTACTCCATGTGAGGTGCCCTTATTCATGAAGCTTAGGTTAGATGTGGCACAAGGCCAGAAGTATGGAGCGCCCAATGAGAAATCGAACTCAATAACAATGGTCTGCAAATCTAGCTTGCTAATCATTACACCATGTGAGGAGTCCAAAGGCAGATAAAAAAAACATTATTTACATATAGTTATTTACTAAGCTTAGCTTAGATGTGGCACAAGGCCAGAAGTATGGGGCGCCCAATGAGAATCGAACTTACTAACAATGGTCTGCAAATCTAGCCTGCTAACCATTACACCACGTGAGGTGCCCATTGCGTAACGGATATAGGGGTTGAGTTGAAACAGTTCTACGTGACTATCATCTGTAGGCTACCGGTTCAATCCTGATTGGTTGTTTGGATTTTACGGCATGTCAACCCTTGTTGGGTTATTTTATGACGAAAACGTTTCGTTTTATTCATTCTTGATGGGTATTCAATTTGTTTGGATTTTACGGCATATCAACCCTTGTTGGGTTATTTTATTAGGAAAACGTTTTGTTTTATTAATTCTTGACGGGTATTCAATTTTTTTTTTTGATTTTACGGCATGTCAACCCTTGCTGGGTTATTTTTGCCGAAGACGTTTCGTTTTATTAATTCTTGACGGGTATTCAATTTTTTTGGATTTTACGGCATGTCAACCCTCGTGGCGTTATTTTTGCCAAAGACGTTTCGTTTTATTCATTCTTGATGGTTATCCAACATTTTTTAAATCAATTTTTTCAAAACATTTTTTAAACTCATATTTTCTATTTAGCCCATAGATGGGGCCCTAATAGGTACTACCACTCCAGGTCAATGTGGACCTGGGAGTAATAGCAATGAAAGGGCACTCCACACTTCCCAGAACTCCAAAATTGAAACTTCAGCATTAGGTACAGTTTAACGTCATACCCAGGATAGATTCAATCCTTATTCCTCGCGAAAATGACGTAGGTTAACACTTATATCAGCTCAGGGATAACAGAATGAGAATAATCTACCCTAATGGATTAAATAAAGGGTTTGGTTCGAAGTTCCCTGCCCCCCTCCCTTGAGTTCGATACACCGAAGAAGACCACAGGGTGCATGAAAACCTCGAACTGCAAGAGGTGTAACGGCTAGGCGAAGTGTAATAAAAGCAGGCAGTTGTTCACACTGGGCAGAACGAACCAGGTTGTGGGTGGAGTGACAGTGTCGACAACGGAGAAAATAGTGTATATTGTTCATTTATCCAAGGATTTGAACCAGCGAGTCCGAGAATTCGAGAAAGAAACGGTGTTTACTGAGAGTCTGTACCCCGTTAGAAGATTGTCCCTAACTTTTTGTGAGTTGGCTTTTCTTCAACAGGGTCATTAGATTAAGAATTATTGCAGCCCACTGGATGATATGTGGGTTTACAAACCTCCAAAAAACGAGGAGTCCATACTTTTACTATTCCATTGTTAAAGAAATCCAAGTGAACCCCATGCATATTCAAAATCAACATTGGACACATCGCGCAACGGATATAAGGTTTGAGTAAATACAGTTCTAAGTGACAATCATCTCTAGGTTGCTGGTTCAATCCTGACTATGGACGAAAATAACATAGAATACTAAACATAGCTTAACACTTGTACACGGTCAGGGTTAATGGAATAAGAGCAATCTCTCCCAATGGATTAAATAAAGGGTTCGGTTCGAAGTTCCGCGAAGGCTCCAGATTATTGAAGTCAGTCAGTCAGTCAGTCAGTCTACTAATGGTTTGAACAATAGCAACTGGCCAAGCACAACTGAACCAGTGTCGAGACAACTGGTACTTATGGGAATTCAGAACAGTCCACTCATGCATTTGGGTGATTCCATTCCTTAAGTCCTGATTAGCTGCTTGGTTTCTATGATGTTCTGAGGCGTCATAAATAACCTGCCATTTTGCAGTAGTCTTTGCAGCAAATCAGGTTCGTATTAAGTTACGACTGTTTGCTGCCTTGTCTTACCAATTCGACGGTAATTGGAACTAGTATGATTATTCTACACAGATTACAACATGAAGGCTCACGAGTTCGACGAGAAGGTTCCCAAGTTCGACAAGAAAATTGTTTGGGGTGTCTTAATTTATGAGCAATAGTGTAATACTTGATAATATCTATTTTTGTCTGAATTTTTTAGACGAAGCTTGGTAATTTGTCTTAGTTAGATTCATGGTTAACGGACTAAAAAATCTACCCCAATGGACTAAATAAAGGGTTCGGTTCGAAGTTCCATGAAGGCTCCTAATGGCTTCTGAGTTCTATCGGAAATTTGGGTTATCTGCCCCTTAATCAGTTCCTGGAAGTCCAGACGCTAGGGACCAGACAGAGCCCTAAAACACAGAACAGTATCGGCAGGCACTGAGGACAGAACAGTTTCCGTAGGCACTGAGAACAGTCAACCACTCGTAAGGGTTAACGGGGAACTCAACAGCAACAGAACAGTTTTAGTAGCGACCGAATTAAGGTCAGCTTCAGTATCAGTCTAGGCACCCACAGAGATAAGACCAGACAAATTCTACGGACGAGGCACCAGTCCGAAACGAAACAACGACAACGCAGACTATATTCCTCAAACAAGAAACCATTATGATACAATTCTACAAAGCTAAATAACATTTGTCACTTGCATTTAATATCTCTACACCCGCCCAGTGAACGTATTTACGAACTTTCTCTGTTTATATGAACTTTACGACCTCTTACAAACACACCTTTAACATTTCTCTTATTTGCACCATTAAAAATTATCAACCCGAATATATATTTATATTCACCTTGTCTCCTTTCCTTTTCGACAGAATTATTATTTCTCCCCCATATTTCTGTTAGTTCGGCAAGAAACGCGGGTATTAATATATAGACAGGATTTACATTTTTGCATTTCATCTTGGATGATTAAATTCGAAGTTCCATGAAGGCTCCCATTTACGACATGAAGGCTCCTGGGTTCAGCAAGAAACATCCGAAGAAAGGCCGGAGGGCACATCGACCCAAACGTTGTGTATATAACAGTAAATATGAGGACAACAGCCCGAAAATCTAAATAATAAAAAGAAACTGTCAACTTGATGACGAGAGCCCATTTAAGTGTGACCATAGCTGCATTCCTCAAACTGTCGGAACTCCTTTTTATAACCCAACCGGAAGTCTTCACTTTGACAACCATCGCTTATGCGTCAAAAACAAATTGAAATCCATGCACCAACATCCGGGACAAACGCGAGTGAAAATATAAAGGGTTATGTTTGTTGAGATAACTCTTCTTCAACAAACGATATTGCTTTTCAGTAAAACGCAACAGAACAAGAGGGAATCAACAACGATGAAAGAAAACAAGATGGCTGCATAAAAACGCACGTGTGGATTGTTAATGTCTAAACCATTTCAATCCTCCTGTACCATAAAACAATTGTAGGGATTACATTACTCACTTGCTACAGTTCCCCTATTTGACGTTAGGGGACACGAGATGTAATTACCCTCGGTAGGCGCTAGGTGGCGTAGCGAGCAGTAGTAGAAAAGTGGGTACTCTCTGCGGAGTTCCGTCCCGACCTCTTGCCTCAAAATCCGCTAGCCGGTGGCTGCTGAAAAAGTCACCAGCTACGTAGCTGAGGCGGTCTCACGAACTGCCCCCCCCAAAAAAAAACAACAACCAACTTAGGGCGTTTTCCCAAAAACCCAAACCCAACCCTAACCCTAACCCTAAACCCCCCTAGTTAAAATTAACTGTTTTATTACGAAATTTGTGGGTACTGTTTTTTCTGGATCACCTTGTATGCGGGTGACCCAGAAAAAACAGAGCCCAAATTGTTTATTTATTTTCCCATTAAACTAACCCTAAACCCCAACTCCAACCCCAACCCTAACCCTAACCCTAAACCCTAGCCCTAGTTTTTTTTTCAAGTGACACCGCTTCGGCTACGGACTACAATTGTAGCTGGTATTTTTTTCCAGCAGCCACCGGCTAGCGGATTTTGAGGCGGGAGGCCGGGACGGAACTCCGCAAAGAGTACCGAAAAGTGGAAGCGCCAATATTAAAGGACCCTTTTATTTTCTACCTCTTGAGAAAAAAGCAAGCACCATTTGGGTCTGAGTCTACAAAGAGGGGGCTTTGAGCCGTCATCATTTCGTGTCGCATAGCAAACGAGAACATGCTCAACATGTAAGTGTTTATACTTTACTCTTTTAACAACTGCCTCAACACTTTTATTTACTAAACGACTATTTTCCTATTAGTGTTATATAGCCGTTCATCTCGGGTATATAAATGGTGATATATATATATATATATATATATATATATATATATATAATCCAAAAGTCCAGAGAAGAAATCTTCCTTACGACACAAGAGTTTTATTTAAAAAACCTGTCGCAATTTGAGAGCTCAATGTGTGCTCTTAAAGTTAGAGTCACAGAGCAAATATATAAGTAAAGAAATGACAAAAGACTTAGAGATTTAGCATTATATTCTATTTCAGGGAGCTTAGACAAAGTGTCTAACTCTCCCGACTCATCAGATGCGAATGATGAGCCGGGAGAGTTAGACACTTTGTCTAAGCTCCCTGAAATAGACTATAATGCTAAATCTCTAAGTCTTTTGTTATTTCTTTACTTATATATATATATATATATATATATATATATATATATAATCAATGGTAATATTATGGTTTTACACTCATATCAATCTGATGAGTGGATTACCATGAAACTTCAAGTTATGAGTGTAAAACCATAATATTACCATTGATTATAAATCTGCTCTGCTTTATTAGCATTGAGCACCTTTTCATGCCAATACCTTTTCTCATTTTTTCATTCACTATTCATTATATATATATATATATATATATATATATATATATAGAGAGAGAGAGAGAGAGGAGGGATGAGGGGATGATGGATTCTTACTTTTCTTTGCTTGTCTATTCCGTCAGCCATTTTCCTTTGGGCTTCTTCTGTTGGTTGATTTCTTTTCTGTTTGAACTGGGTAGTCTAGGCATTTCTAGTTGATTAATTAAGCAAGCAAGACTTTGTTGTTTTTCCAATAGCCTTTATTAAAACAATCCCAGCCCGAAAGCAATTTCTAACCGTGCGAATGAGAACCAGCATCTTGAGCGAGGGACACCTGCGTCCACCCCTGTTGACTGGTTGGATGACAACTGCTAAAAAACTGATTTCGGTCTCACGCCGTCTATTCGCGCGTTTCAAGGGGTCAAGCAGAGGTTACCACATGCCAATCCCAACTATAACGGCTAACAGTAATTTTCCACTTAAACTCCGTTATTTGAATCTTCCGAACTTCAATTTCAAAGTTTCTAACTACACTACTTACACAATTCATAGTCTACACAATGAATGAAATAATCCGCCCTGTCGGCTGGGGCGTTAGAATGCACCAACTGCACCTCTACAGAGGAGTAAGACTCCCCCAATGGGGCCATCTGTTGGCCGTGGGTGGCGACCCATGATGCTTAAGGATAGAACCCAGGTGGATGAGCAGTTCATGATTTGCAATACTCCACTTTGGCCCTATCTTGGGCTAGACGGGCGGTCGGAGACGATCAATCGGCTGGTCACGTCAAGCCCTAGCACCTATATGATTTTCCCAACCCTATTGCCCTTATGGCAAGCCCCAACCAATTTTTATCATATGAGTGCTAGAAGGCGGTGACTGAGGGTCTACATGTCCTGGGAATGACATTAAACTCTATCTGATGGTGAGGTTCCAGTTCTGGAAGTTTGGGGAATGTGGAGCACTCGTTCATCACCATTGCTCCCTGGTCCACTCTGACCCGGAGTGGTAGTACCTGTTAGGGCCCCATCTATGGGTTAAATAGAAAAACATGAATTTATAAACAAAATTGTATTATGCATTAAGAATGAATTTATTTCACAACTTTGTCGGCATTAAATGACCCACCGAGGTTGATATGCCGTAAAACAAACCAAACCAAACCAAACCAATGAATTATGTAACACTAGCACATTTCTCTTATACAACTATGCATAAGCTATTCTTTGTATCTTCTGTCATGTATGTATATTCTTCATAGAAACAAACATAAAATGGTAATAAAAATGCTATGGAACATTGAAAATATTGTTATGATTACAATTAAATAACCGCCCTATCGACTGAGGCTTTAGAACTCACCGACTACACCTCTGCTGGTCGTGGATGGCGACTCGTGACGCGTAAGGATGGATTGCTGGTGGCTGAGCAGTCCATGACGTACAACATTCCACTTTGGCCCTTACATAGGCCACACGGTCGGTCGGAGAGGACCCCTCCAATCAATCAAGCCCTAGCACCTATATGATTGTCCGATCGTTTTGCTCTTATGGCAAAACCAATAAGAGTGTCCTGTGTATGACTTTAAACTGTATCGTATGGTGAGGTTCCAATTCTGGAGTCTAGAGAGTGTAAAGTACCCCTCATTGCCATCACTCTGTAAGAATAGTGCAAAGTTAGATATCACGTCGGGGTCACCAGTTGTAAGAATGGTTCAAAGTTATATATACTTTGAATATACAAAACTCCGACGAAGGTTAACAGACAAAACATTTAATATAGTACAGCACATGGATATGACGAGATACAAAGTACATAGGTAAAAGGGTACATAAACAAGGAGTACATAAATAAAGATGAAGACACATTCATGAATGGTACAAGATAACATATAAACGTACAGACATGAGACTAGAGATAGTCCATGCTGTGTGAAGAACTTACAGTAATGTAAGTGGGGCCAAAAGCCCCAACGAGACGGGGGAGACCTTAACTAGCTCATGTGTCTCGTAGTATCAGGAACAGGAAAAGAGGGAGAAGCCTTTTGAACCAGCTGCTTAAATACTAATTCCCCTAGCGGGCACCAGCAAACTAAACCGGGCAGACAACTTTCCCAGGCAAATACGAAACTAACGCTACAACTCCCTGGTCCACTTTGATCCGGAGTGGTAGTACCTGTTAGGGTTCCATCTATGGGTCGGATATATCAAAAGATAAGTTTTAAAAATTGTATTAAAAAAATTTCAGTTGAAAAAAAATTGAATACCCGACAAGAATGAATAAAACAAAACCTCTTCGGCATAAAGTAACCCAAGAAGGTTTGGCGTGCCATAAAATCCAACCAACAATCAAACAATTACAAAGGAATCAAATTTCGCAATTAATTAACCCATAAGGAGTTGAAGTGCCGTTAAACGGATAAATCATACCAACCTAAGAAAATAGTTAACGGTTAGGGGGTGCAATACTTGCCCTTCTCCGGGTGTTGAAACCCACGTTACGCCTCTGTCTAATTAATTAAATATGAATATCAACTATATGGTCACCTGCCCCTTCTGTCATATATATATAAATCTAATTACATTGTTCGAAGACATAAGGCCAAATTATATAAACAGCATCGATCCCCGCTAAATTACCGAAGTTAAGCAACGATACAGCTGTTCAGTACTATGGTGGGAACAGCAGATTCCGTAAGCAATCTAGAGCCTGCTTGCTTGAAGGTTTGGTTTGGTTGGTTGGGTTTTACGGCATGTCAACCCCTTGGGATATTTTATGCCGAATACTTCTATTGGTAATTAGGTATTCAAAAATGAATAGGGGTTTATTTGCTGTAATTAAGTTTTCTGTTGAGAATTTGAACATCAAGAGAGTGAGGGGGTGATTTTTGTAGGTCTATGAACTTACATCCTTGATAAGAGGCCGGTTCTTTTCAAAAAGTTTAATATCCTCTTGGGATCTATTTTTTTTTCAAATAGTTTGTCCATGCTTGGTTTGGTTTGGTTTGTTTTACGGCATATCAACCTCGGTGGGTCATTTAATGCCAACAAAGTAGTGAAATAAATTTTTCTATTCAACCCATAGATGGGACCCTAACAGGTACTACCACTCCGGGTCAGAGTGGACCAGGGAGCAATGGTGATGAAGGGGTGCTCCACATTCCCCAAACCTCCCGAACTGGAACCTCACCATCAGATAGAGTTTAACGTCATTCCCAGGACATGTAGACCCTCAGCCACCGCCTTCTAGCACCCATATGGTAAGAATGATTGGGGGTTGCCATAAGGGCAATAGGGTTGTGGCAATCATATAGGTGCTAGGGCTTGACGTGACCAGCCGATTGATCGGAGGGGGCCTCTCCGCCCGCCCGCCCGTCTAGCCTAAGTAAGGTTCTAAGTGGAGTATTGCAAATCATGGACTGCTCAACCACCAAGACTCCGTCCTTAAACATCACGGGTCGCCACCCTCGGCCAACAGGTAGCCCCATTTGGGGGAATCTCACCCCTCTGCGGAGGTGCAGTTGGTGCATTCTAACGCCCCAGCCGACAGGTCGGGCAAAGGTTAGGGAATTATGTTCTAATAGACGACCTGAGAACGCATTGGGTTCCCGTTGTATCAGTTATTTATGATGATATTGATGCTTCTATCTAAGGAGGGCATGGTTCTAATTAGCATTTCATAGTTGTCTCCATTATATATGGAAAATAAAAAAAAACATCAGCAGAGTGGTCTATTGCCGGTATCAGCTGGCAGCGAGGGTGTCTATCCTCTTTTCGTTAGTGCTAGACCAAGTAGGTTGTATTTGCTAAGGTAAGGGCGCTACACATTCCGTCAGCTCCCTACTTTACATAATGCGCTGAGTTGGTGAGAACCGTTATCGGACCCAGGACCTTGTGATTCCTAAGCAGATGCTCTACCGACTGAGCTAAATGTAAATATTATATCTATATCAAAAATATTTATTTTAATATTTTTATTTTAATGCTTAATTTAATTTTTTTTAAATACTATATATATATATATATATATATAACGAGAATTTTAAGTGTATTGCCCTAATGAAATTTTCGCTATGATGTACATTTTTTTAGTGATGATTTTGTTTGTTGCAATAAAATGATATGCTCCTCAAACCAGTGTAATGGAAACATGAGCTAGTTTAGCTGACAATTACTGCAGGAGCGAGGGTGAACCTCGTTAGAAGACCCCATACCTGCGGCCTTGTGCCAAGCTAAGTTAAGCTGAGCGATGTATCATCTAAGAACGATAACTCTTGTACCGTTTCACCTCATTTCCGCCAGACGTCGCTCCTCTGTGTTTTCAATGCATCGCAGACGACACTTATGGCCGACAGTTAGTCACATTCTAATTTCTTTTTAGCTGGCAACCGCCACGTGTAGATATTTATCAAATTGCTACACGATAAAAAGAAACTGGAGAATATATCTACCTTCCAGTAAGGTTTCATTTACCAATCCTTAAAGGTACAGTAAATTGTGAAAATATTTTTTAACATTTTTTGAATTGTTAAATAAAGTTATTTTTTAAACAAATCCCTAGCTAAATGATATCTATTAAAACTCTTTATTTTAATTCTTTGTTGTATTTAAAAATATAAAATTATTTTAAGTGAAGAAAGTATAATTAAAAATATTCCTTTTATTTATTCCCGATTTTTAAAAAAATTAATAAAAAATAAAACAAAAAAAAAACGATTTTTTACAGTGTAAATAACTTTTCATGGTTTAAATTAAAACTATTTGAAAAATATATTAAAAAAATGTCGATTCTTATTTAAAATTAATATTTTATTAGAATTTCTAACAAATTATTTATTTATTTATTAATTTAACGGCTAAATTCGTTCATTTCAATATCATTATTCATCATTAGATGATTTTTGGGGTCAACATTTTTCAGGTGACATTAATGGGTCGTTATTTATTTATTTATTTATTTATTTCACTTTCACCCTTTTTAAAAGTTTATATTTTGTTTTGCTTTCTCTTTCCTGAAAATTTAAAGAAATGTGTATATATATTAAATATCTATGTGTGTGCATTTAATATTCTTGATGCAATTAATTTTAAATTCCCCAAAATAGACCATTAAAAGTCGGTAATTCATATTAACTACACTGTCACTCGTTCACCTTTTTTTAAATATATATATAATCGGTTTCTTTTTCATTTTGGTTATTCAATTTAAAATATATATCAGAATAAAATATATATATAAACTTTTTTATGTGTAAAAGTTAAAGTATTACTATTAACTATGACTTAATTTTTTGTCTGTGGTTTCGTTATTTTATTTGTTTATTTTTAGATGTTACTTAATAATAAGTAAATAATATTTAAAAAATAAGATTAATTTAAAATGTAAAATGCAGGATTTTTATTTTATTTTAAAATAGTGATCTTAGTAACAGTAATTTTCAGTGTTTAATTTTAGTAAATAGTCATTTTTACGCTTTTTTTTTAAAGAAGAAAAAAATGGGATCCTAAAACAAAAAATCCTTTTTTTATTTTTTTTTTTTGTGTATTACCTTTTTATAATATCAAAATAAAACTTTTGTATTTTATTTAAAATAAAATAAAATCTACCATTTGTTTACCACGATTATTAAAATTAAGAAAATATTAAAAAAAAGGAGTGTTTTTTTTTTTCTTCTTAAAAATTCATCGCTAAAAAATAAGATTGAATTATAAAAACAACAAAAAAAAAAAACAATGTTTTATTTTAATGATAATTAATTGTAATTTGATATTTTTATTTACTAAATGTTTTTTTAATTTTTTTTTTTTACTTAATATTTTAGTGATCTGTTTAAAATGGCCAAGGGATACGTTTCTTGTCATTTATATTGTTAAAATTAATGATATTAAAAACTATTGGGAATTTTATATTTAAAATATTATTTAAGAAGAACGAAGATGTTTTAAAAAATTAATAAAAAATCATAACGTTTTTATTATAAAATTACATTTTTAAGCCAGGAAGTTGATAAAATCGTGAAATGTGAAAATAAAAGCAATTCTGATTTAATTTAAAGGTGTTTTTTTGTTTATTGTTGTCTTTAATTCTATGTTATGAGAAAAATGATAAAATAAAACCACTGTAAATCAAATATCGAAGAAGATGAAAAATATTAAGAAAATCTATTTCGTTATGAAGAAAAGAACCGAGAAATATTTTTTTAATATTAAATAAGAACCATAACTTCAGAAAAAAAAAGAAAAGAAAAAAAAACAAAAAACTTTTGTCATTTTGTAAAAATATCACTGACATAAAAAGGTACTAACTTTTCTAAATCCTTTCCCAAATGTATTTTCATAATCTTAGCTGTTTTTCTTTTTAATTAAAGATTAAAAAATAAATAAAATCTATTATTTAATAACGTATTGAAAGATTTAAAAAAAAAAAACCCCTCTCGAATCTTAGTATAAAAAAGTATATATAGTTAAGAATCGAAGAAGATATATTAAAAACTAAATCTTTCTCGAATAATACGAAAGTAAAAAAAAACAACAAAATTCCCCCAAATCCCTTTCTCAGTATCTTCATTTTCGATTTTATTTAAATCGTAATCCTGAAGTTAGGGGTTCTTTAACTATAACTTTAGGACGATACCTTCACCCCCTCTAAAAATTAAAAAAAAAAAAAAAATACCCCCAAAAACAAACAACTTTTGTCTTTTGAGAAAAAGATGTCAGTGTTGACTTAAGTGGGTACGGGCACTTGTCTACACCAAGTTCGCTTTCCAAATGTCTTGAGATTGTTTTTAATTAAAAAGAAAGTAATAGTGATAGTTAAAAAAAAATAATAAAAAATCTACATGTTTCTGAGATAGGCAAATAACATCTTTTTTTTTTTTTAGATATTTTATTTATTTTTATTTGAACTTGTGACGAATAACTGACTAATCTCACTTCTTGGTGTCTTTGTCATCATCACCGTGTTGTCCAGTCATCATCTGTAATTCAGAATTCTTTCTTGTATTACCCGTTTTTTGGGGGGTGTTTTTTTTTGTTAGTTGTTCTTTTTCTATTTATTTAAAAAAAATCTTTTTTTTTTGTAACAGACCGGAGACTTTTATATGCCTATATTATTTTTTGTTGTCTTTATTCTTCTTTTTAAACTGTTGATAAAATAATATTTTTCGATGTCGTTACACAAATACACACACGCAATTTATTTCTTTAATTTATAAGTGGAGCACTTTTTTGATAGCTTCATCACATGATGACCTAATAATATACCTTTTTATTGATAATTGTGATTTATTTTAGTTTTTGAATGAAGTGGGTGGCATTAAATAAATTTTACCTAAATTAATCACAAAAAAAGTATATCTTTAAAAATGCGAAAAAAAAAAAAAGATTAAATTTAATTGCACTAACTTCACTTGGGGGAAATAAATACAGAGTAGAGTGAATAATAGAAGAAAAAAAAGGGGGACATCGCTATTATTGTGTCATGAACTATTTTGTCTCAATAAATATATCGACGTTTACTTGTTACTATTTTAAAAAAAAATCCCCCTAGTGTTTAAAAAAATAAAATGTTTTATAATATACTCAGATTTGTTAATGTTTTTAAACAGTCAAAATATTGTGCACATTTTATTTATTTATTTATTTTTTCTTTTGATGAGACAGTATTATTTACAATAGAAAATAATTAATATTACGATACTACTTATTTTATATGGATGGAATTTTGTCCTTCTTGGGAGAAACAAAAATATACCGAAAATTATGAAACTGTCTATAAAAATACACCTGTAAAAAACTTGAGTGCCAACTTTTGTCTCATACTCTAACAGCTTTGGCATTAAATAACCCACAGGGTTGATATGCCATTAAACAAACCAAATAAATAAGATACGACGTATGTCCCATAATAATTGTAAACTTTGCATACATTTCACATACACTATGTAACAACTATTATGGGACATTATTACTACTACTACTACTATCATCATCATCATCATCATCATCCTATTGCATGATCATCCCGCTCAGTTCTTAGCTTTTTATGACAGTTATACTATCTTTTGTTCATTCTTCACCTCGACCTTCAAAAAAAAAAAAAAATAAATAAAATAAAAAATAAAAAAATAAAATAAATGAAATAAACAAAAACTAAAATCTTTGTTTTAGTTATTTACCAGCTTTTATTTTGGCACAAGGCCACAAGTATGACGCACCCAGTGAGGATCGAACTCACTGTGAAATCAGTAGTAGTAATTAATTGATCTGCGAGACTAGCTAATTGCTAATTTATTGCTAACCATTTACGCAATGACAAGGTGATAACTTAGTTTGGCACAAGGCTAGGAGATTGAGCACCTAGTAAGAATCAAACTCACTAGTAAGGGACTACTAGCATAGTCTACTAATGCTTATAGAAGTCCTTAAATTATTGTTGATGTAAAATAAATAGAATAGAAGCATCAATATCATCAGAGACTGCTGTTACATATGATATGCTAATTAGAATCCTTCACTCCCAAAATAAAAAAAAGTTGTCGAGGTGGTCTAAAGTCGGTATCAGCCAATCAGCGATGGAGTCTATCCCCTTTTCACTAGTGCTAGACCATGGAGATTGTTTTTGTGTCTGAGGTGGAGTGCCACACTTACCATCAGTTCCTTACTTTACCACACAGATCCCTGTGCTACTCATACGCTAAGTTGGCAAGGGCCGGTATCGAACCAGGAACCTTGTGGTTTCTAGCCGAACGCTCTACCGACTGAGCTAAGCACCAATATCATCATGGACTGCTATTAGGAGAACCCAATAAGTTCTTGGGTCGTCTAGTAAATAGCAGTAAGGACATTAATTGTAGGTTTGTAGTGATTTAGGCCATTACAGTCAGACTCAATTTGCATGACTGCCAAACCTTTACTTGGTATAGCCTTGCTATACAGTCATTCATTTTCTTAGTAAACTTATCATTTTGAGGGGAGTATGAAAAATAAGGGAAATAACTCTTTTACAGCTTTGAAATTGTGAAGTAGGATAAGAAAATGTTTTTCTAGTTTTAATAATTTAAAATTATTTTCAGAAAAAGAAATCTGACATCTTCCAGGATTTTTTTATGCTAAGGGACTTGGAAAAATTTAAGAAAATACTGTATACAGTGGTTGTGTTATTTATCTTTGTATTTGATAACATGGCAAAATAACCCAGCTCTCACTTTCATATATATATATATATGAGACCTAATAGGTCGAAATATACATTCAGGGATTGACATTTTCTCGATTTGTTTAGCCTTACATTTGAACATATATGCCTGCCTAAATTCATTAATTATTAACTAATTAACTTTCAAAATTAGGTATGACTTCAATTAAGCACATATCCTCCAAAAATTGTCGGCTTAAAGCCATATAAAAAATAAACACATTTGTTTGTTTACTTAACCTCATATATATATATATATATATATACATATATATATATATATATATATATATATATTTCGATTTATAAAAATCATCTTCAGAGCTTGTTTTTAATCTGGATTCATTGAGAGAGAAGCAGAAAATAATTTAGATTCAAAACGAAAAACATTGATGTTCCAAAAAGCGTTTTGAATTTAAATTATTTTCTGCTTCTCTTTCGATGAATCCGGATTAAAAACAAGCTCTGAAGGATTTTTATAAATCAAAATATTGTTTAATATTAGCTATGAATATGATATATATATATATATATATATTATATATACACACAAAATACTATTATGGGACAGTTGATTCTATTCAGGATCCTCTTTTTTTCTCCACGTGTATATATATATATATATATATATATAAACCTTGTGTCACATCTTGTCTGTGGGTAAATACATATGTGGGTTGGCTGACAAGTTTCATAGGCTGACCAAGATACTCTCATGGAATGTGATCAAATGATGTTTATTTTTTGATATCATTCCCCTTAATCATATGAACTTTTCAGCCCACCCCCATATTTACCTACAATCATCTTTTACATTATCCATCCCAGAGGATGGTTCCTTACAAAGAAGAGCAAGTATGGGATTTAGGTGAGTAAGGGGTTACATAAGTCCAGATCCTGGATCCAGTGACAGTGTGATCCAGGACACCTGGGGAGGTTCAGGTGCAATAAATAGCCAAACATAACTTCTCATTGCAATAGATGCCCTTTCCTGCCTTTCACAGTATGTGTATGCTAGATGGTCAGTGACCTCTAAAAGAGGGTTCATTTACCCTTTCACAAGTCTTATATTTCATCCTGCCAGGTGTTTAGCAACCCTCTTCATCTGGTAAGCCTGGTGGGAGAGAGCTATTTTAGTAGGCTAGCATTTTGGCTATGTAGTACTGGATTACATTGTACCAATAGCACACTTTGAGCAATCTAACACAAGCTACAAGTATTTGCCTCATACCCCACTTGTATGGGCTGGGCACAAGGCCTCGTTTTAACATGGACCCACCCACAAGCCAAAGCTCATGGGTGGGAAAAAAATCAAAAAATTGCGTCGATCCCATCGGCATTTCCCTCAAGAGGGGCGCCTAAGGCGCTGGGCAATAAACCCAGCCCTGCCCCTTTAAGTCACAGGGCAGTTATTGCCTGGGGGGGAAACCCCCTGGGATCGACGCTATTAACTTGTAAAGATCCAGGGCCGAAGCCACTGGACCCCCACCCCGTTGGGCGTAAGCCCTCCTACAGCTTATAACACTTTGACCCGGAGTGATAGTACCTGCTAGGGTCCCATCTATGGGTTAAATAGAAAAAACACATGAGTTTTAAAAGATGTGTTGACTTTAAAAAAGATTTGAATACACATAAAGAATGAATAAAACAAAATGTCTTCAGCATAAAATAACCCAACCAGGGTTGGCATGCCATAAAATCTAACCAACAGCTTATAACCTGTCCTATCGGTGGAACTTAGAATATGTCAACTGTATCCTTTGCAGAGGGGTAAGATCTCATCCAAAGAAGGGTGTCCTAGGTATGACACTAAACTACATCTGTTGGTGAGACTTTGGTTGTGGAGTACCCCATCATTGCCATTACTTTTCGGTCCATTCTGACTTAGTGTGGTAGTACCTGTTATGGATCCATCTATTGATCAAATAGATCCGTTTGGAAATTATTAGTATCGAATAAGAATACTTGAAATCATAACTATGCTTTTTTTTTAACCATATGACCTTTAGGCACCCCTTTTGCTTTGCTGATTCATAAGTACATTTTTTTCATTTACACCGTCAACATCCAGTTGTTTGTTAGGGGTTAGGGTTAGGAGTTAGTTTTATCATTAAAAAAAAAAACTCTAAAAATCGTCTGTTAACAAATAACTGGATGTCGATGGTGTAAATGAAAAAATGTACTTATGAATCAACAAAGCAAAAGGGGTGCCTAAAGGTCATATGGTCCCCTTTTTTTTAATGCAATTAATATGAAAAATCTATTTGAAAATGTCAACATTGATGACATTCTGTCCTTTTTGAGAGGCCGCCCTGTCGGCTGAGGTGTTAGAATGCACCGACTGCACCTCTACATAGGGGTAAGACTGGTGAGGTTCCAGTTTTGGAGGTTTGGGGAATGTGGAGCACCCCTTCATCACCATTGCTCCCTGGTCCACTCTGACCCGGAGTGGTAGTACCTGTTAGGGTCCCATCTATGGGTTAAATAGAAAAATGTATTTATAAAAAAATTGTATTATCGATTAAGAATTGATTTATTTCAAAACTTTATCGGCATTAAATGACCCACTGAGGTTGATATTCCGTAAAACAAACCAAACCAAACCAAACATTTTTGAGAGAAATGAAATTAGACCAAAAAATATATACATAAACCTGATTAATATGCTAATAGGTATGCATCCTGCATCCCTGACACACAAAAATCTAAAAGGACACAGTAAAATCATATCCATGCATCCCAGTGTCTTTCTTTTTTCTTCCCATACCATTTCAAACTAACTGTAAATACATTTTAATTGTTTCTTAGAAATGAATTACACAGGATAGTTTACAAGGTAGGAGTTAGACGGCTTTAGTTGTTTCCCCAGATCATAAATAAAAACCCTACAATCTATTAAGAAATTAAGTTGGGACCCATCAAATTTCCCGGGGATTTATTCAAAGCAAATATGTGCATCCCAGGATGCACTAAATTAAAAAGCTATCAGCATCACTGCATTCTGTCCTTTTTGAGAGAAATAAAATTATTATACTAAAAATATGATCAATAACATACAAAAATAATCCCTTAACATGATCACCAACAATGCTAACATATCATTAAAAGTGGAAATATAGGCGTACAATATATATTCTCTAACCTCTAGGCATAGAATAACCCCAGAGGGGTTGATATGCCAGTAAAATCCATCAACCGACCAACCATCAACCGATGTAACTGCAGTGATACTGGTGGTTTTTGATTTAGTGCGTCCTGGGACACATATTTTTGTTGAATGAGTCCCCAGGAGAATTTAAAACTAAAGCCAGTTAACTCCTACCTTGTAGCCTATCCTATGTAATTAATTTCTAAGAAACTATTAAAATGTATTTACAGTTAGCTTGAAATGGTGAGGGAAGAAAAAAGAAAAACACTGGGACGCATGGATATGATTTACACTGTGTCCTTTTAGATTTTTATGCATCAGGGACACAGGACGCGTACCTATCAGCATCTCTGTGTGTGCAAACAAATAAGACAAATAAAAGGGCAATGGAACATTGAAAATATCATTATGATTGTAATCAAGTTTTGGTATCAAATAACCACAATGATTTGGTATGCCATTAAACTAATGAACCAAACAAAACTGCTTATAATGTTGACCTTTGTTTAAAGATCTGATAGGTTAGTATGTTTAAAGATAGGATAATGTCAGCCTAAAATACATAAAACATTTGACTTTTTAAAGCCTTGCTTAATCAGTACTATTCATATATTTTTGGTGGAGGCTTGTGGTGTAATGGTTACTGTTGTAGGAAATGGACATGACGAGACCAGTTCAAATCCTGGAGCCCTAGCACCTATATGATTTTTCCCAACCCTGTTGCCCTTATGGCAAGCCCCAACCCCTTTTATCATATGGATGCTAGAAGGCGGTGGCTGCGGGTCTACATGTCCTGGGAATGATGTTAAACTCTATCTGATGGTGAGGTTCCAGTTTTGGAGGTTTGGGGAATGTGGAGCACCCCTTCATCACCATTGCTCCCTGGTCCACTCTGACCGGAGTGGTGTAGACCTGTTAGGGTCCCATCTATGGTTAAATAGAAAAATGTATTTATAAAAAAATTGTATTATCCATTAAGAATTGATTTATTTCAAAACTTTATCGGCATTAAATGACCCACTGAGGTTGATATGCCGTAAAACAAAACAAACCAAACCAAATCAAATCCTGGACGAGGTTGTTTGTTAATTGTTAAACTGGCTTTGGCATAAAGTAACCCAACAAGAGACCAGTTCAAATACTGGAGCCCTAGCACCTATATGATTTTCCCAACCCTGTTGCCCTTATGGCAAGCACCAACCCCTAACCCCTTTTTATCATATGGGTGCTAGAAGGCGGTGGCTGCGGGTCTACATGTCCTGGGAATGACGTTAAACTCTATCTGATGGTGAGGTTCCAGTTTTGGAGGTTTGGGGAATGTGGAGCACCTCCTTCATCACCATTGCTCCCTGGTCCACTCTGACCTGGAGTGGTAGTACCTGTTAGGGTCCCATCTATGGGTTAAGTAGAAAAATGTATTTATAAAAAAATTGTATTATCCATTAAGAATTGATTTATTTCAAAACTTTATCGGCATTAAATGACCCACTGAGGTTGATATGCCGTAAAACAAACCAAACCAAATTAAATCCTGGACGAGGTTGTTTGTTAATTGTTAAACTGGCTTTGGCATAAAGTAACCCAACAAGGGATCTGTAAATGAAGGTGCGTGGTGTAA
The DNA here is from genome assembly GCA_023376005.1 of Doryteuthis pealeii. NCBI lineage: Eukaryota > Metazoa > Mollusca > Cephalopoda > Myopsida > Loliginidae > Doryteuthis > Doryteuthis pealeii. The sequence continues at coordinate 31,494,340 of CM042176.1, forward strand.
TGGTTAGAGTCGTAGGAAATGGATGTGTCAACCTGAGTTCAAATCCTGGATGAGGCTGTTTACATTTCACATAGTACTAACACCCTTGGGAAAGATGTACATCTAACTACTCTCCCTACAGCTATAGGTTAATAGTAGGGCAGACTGGGTTCTTTAACCAAGGCTAGGTATCCAGTCTAGGAGAAAGAAAACTCTGAATTCAAGCCTGTTAAACTCCGCTTAAGAATTTGACTTTGTCACATCCTGCTCGTGTGGAGGGGTTGGTAAATATATATATATATATATATATATGCTGTAAAACCAATCAGCAATTCAATTTGAGATATTACCTAATGCTATTGTTGTAGGAACTGAAAACAGTGGCTAGAGTTCAAATCTTGGACAAAGCTGTTTGCATTTCACATAGCGCTAATACCCTTGGGAAAGGTGTGCATCCAACTATTTTCCCTCCAGCTTTGGGTAAATAGTAATTCAGACTGGGCTCTTCAACCTTGGTCTGATAACCAGTCTAGGGGAAGGAAAACTCTGAATTCAAACCTGTTAAACTCTACTTAAAACAGTTAACCTTGTGTCACATCCTACTTGGATTGGCTGTTTAGTTTCAGTGGTGTTATGGTGCCAAATCTACCATTCTGCACTAGGCTGGCAACAATGCAGGATCCATATTGAGTTACAGCTTGCTTGTTGCCTTGTCTGCCAATTCGATGGTAATTGGAATATTGATTCTAATTCGTCAACCCATTAAAATATAAAGGTTTGCAGCTATTGTGTATAAATATTTGATAATGTCACTTGTATTACAAATCCAGAAATTTGTATTTGGTTTCTTTGTTTAATGGCATATTAACCTTCATGGATTATTTAATGCCAAAGCCATCCTTGTAAAAGAAGAGGAGTGGACTTAGTAAGCAAGTTCAAATCCCAATCATGCTATTACATTTACTTTTGGACTAATACTCTTGAGAAAGGCATAAACCCCATCATCCCTGCCAGCTATGGGCTAAATAGTACCACTACTGTTCTTCTACAAGGATGGCTTTGGAATTAAATAAATCAGGAAAGTTGATATGCCATTAAACAAGGAAACCAAACCAAATCAACTCTTCTTAAAATTGACCTTGTGGTTTCTAGCCGAACACTCTACCGACTGAGCTAAACTGGCCCCCCTATATATATATTATATATATATATATATATATATATATAACACAACTCCCACCCCTCACATACATAAGAGCATCTAAAAATAACCTACCTCATAGAGGTTCTTCACGGAACAATGGACATGCTACTATTAAACACACTCGCTACCCGGATTTTAACAGCATGTCAAACCCACAAAAAACTTGAACTTTTATAATTCTTCTATAATGCTTTTTTCTAATCTATCAACAATTTCTTCAAATAAGAAATTTTCTCCTGACAATGACCTAAGGTCGAAACTAGTTGAGAATAAACAACATAAAAGAAATATTCCTGTTTGTCTTAATACTTTTTGTTCACACTATATATATATATATATATATATATTTTATAAAAAAGAAGGTCCGCAAAATGTATTGTTCTCAGAAAAAATGTTTTATTCTTTTTATTTTATATACGCAACACATGTTTCAGATATTCTGGTATCTTCTTCAGGCTTTGATCAATACATATATTGATATACATATATATATATACACATATACATAGGTTGTGCGTGTTTCTGCAATTTTTATGTTTTATATATATATATATATACATATACACACATACATACATAGAAATGTAAATAAGAAAAGAAAAACAATTTATTCCAAGGGATGAATTTATTTATAGATTGAAAAGTTAGTCAACGTTAAAACATTTCGGGATTTTTTTTTTCATAAAACCTTCATCAGGACAATTGGAGGAGCAGGATGTTGTCTAACTTGAGTTACATTGGGAAAAAAGAAAACAAAATGTTTTAATGTTGACTAACTTTTTTATTTATAAGTAAATTCATCCTTTCGGAGAGTTTGTTTTTCTTATTTACATACCTATATACCATCAGATTTATTTCCATATTTTTCAACCCATATATATATATATATATATATATATACACACATATACATATATACAATAATAATAATAGTAATAATAATAATAATAATACTAGCTGTTCATCATATCCTATGATGACACCATGCAAATCCGTTTCCTCAATTTGACTCGATCTCTGGTTGTCTTGCCAACTGCCTATGGGGATGTTCAAGTCCTCCAGGTTTCTCTTGATATTCTCTTTGTACCTGAGCTTTGGTCTTCAGATTCCACGTGATTCTTCTCTCAGTTGAAAGTACAGAATCTGCTTTAGCAGTCTGTCATCTCAAAGTCTGTTCAAGTGGCCAACAAAAAATATATACAGAGATGCTGATAGGTACGCATCCTGTGTCCCTGACACTCAAAAATCTAAAAGGAGTAGTAAAATCATATCCATGCGTTCCAGTGTTTTTCTTTTTTCTTCCCCCACCATTTCAAGCTAACTGTAAATACATTTCAATAATTTCTTAGAAATTAATTACACAGGATAGGTTACAAGGTTGGAATTAGATGGCTTTAGTTGGGACCCATTAAATTTTCTGGGGGACTCATTCAAAGCAAATATGTGTGTCCTAGGATGCTCTAAATCAAAAAGCTATCAGCATCACTGCACCTTAAAATAAATGAAAAAATTTAATAACATTTTAAAGGACATGAATGATAAAAAAGTAATTTAATTTTTAAATCAGAACTTATTGTGATAAACACTCAAGCATAGATACATTCTAAATATCAATTTTGAAAATATTTGAAAAAAAATATTTGTGTTGATTATGAAAAATTTTGAATTCTTTCAAACTTTTCTATTGTTTTTGATATATTGAAATGACAAGGATTTTTTTCTTTTTTTTTTTGTATCACCCTTCATGTAAAAGAAATGTAAATGATAAAATTAAAACTGATTTAGGGGGAGTCCTTGTGGCATAATGGCTAATGTGCTGGACTATGACATTGTAGTAAGTGTTGTTGACTAACCTAGCTTACCTTTTGTAGAGAGTAAATGAGCTGGTCCAGGACTATTTGTACACTGCTGTTTTAGAACATCGAGGTGATTATTGAGACTGCAAAGATTACAGAACCATTATGCAAACTGTCTACCTTAATGTTTTAGCACTTTGTTGCGAGTTACTCTATGTCTGGCGTAAACTCTATTTGGATGTACTAGTATACTGAATATTATATGATCCAATATACAACAGTGAGTGAGTTTGAACTCCAGTTGTGCAAATATCTTGACTTTCAGACTAATACCCTAGGGAAAGGTATGAACCCTATTATTTTCCCCAGTTATTTTCTTGTCTTGTTGCAGCATTCCCCCAGGGTGGGTTAAGAATATGAGCATTTGTATTTGTGGGTAAACAAATGATTATTATTAAATAGAAGTAGTTATTTAAAACCATATAATTGTATATAAATTATTAGTATTAAATAAGAGTACTTGGAACTATGTAATTGTATACACATTACACATTAATAGTATTATATTTGCTACTGGAATACCGACAGTAGTAGGATTGGGGCACTTACTACTGATATAAATCCCCAAACTTGCCAGAAAGAGCTCCTTAGCCTTGGCTGGCAACCCATCTAAGACAAGGTAAAGTCCAATACAAAATCTCCGCTGCCTAGCGGCTTTATCTCATCCCAAGGAAAGGCTAGGGGAGTAAACCCTGAAAACAAATTAGGAGCTGGAGTCCCTAAGGTGGTGTGATGCTGAAATCCAGTGCTACCCAGCAACTCCTGCGACACTACCGCTGCCAAACTGCATTGGCTTCTTGTCTTTCCTTTGGATCACAGCGGCAGTGTGGATAGGGACAATTTGCTGCTTGGGCAACAGCTCATTCTTCATATGAACCTGCCCAGGCTATGTAGTTCCAATAAAAAAAAATGGACACTACTTCATCATCTCTTGCAGACAGAAAGAAGCCAACACAAATAGTATTAAGAATAGTTACTTTAAGCTATAATTGTTTCCTAAAGATTATTATTATTATTAGTTACTTGAAACCATATAACAGTGGGCAATCACAAAATATCAGGACCTTAAAAAAGACCTAAAAACAATTTAATATTATACCAGTTATGGTAGGGGTAACCAGGTTGGTCAAGCAAAATATAAAAATATACCTTGATGCAATACCTGGTAAACTAAGCTGCTATAAATAAATATTTACCAACCCCTCCGCACGAGCAGGATGTAACACAAGGTCAGTTTCTTAAGCGGAGTTCAACAGGTTTGAATTCAGAGTTTTCCTTCTCCTAGACCGGTTGCCTAAGCAAGGTTAAAGAGCCCAGTCTGCCCCACTATTTATCCATAGCTGGAGGGAGAGTAGGATTAATACCTTTCCCAAGGGTATTAGCGCTAAGTGAAATGCAATTACCACGTCCAGGATTTGAACTCTGGGTGATGAGTCCATTTCCCATGACTTTAACCATTATACCACGCGCTTCCATAGCAACTAAGCTGCTATAAGGTACAAATAGCTGCTATAAAAGGAACATCCTCCATCCTAAAAAGAACCCTAGAATATAAGTACAATACATAAAGAAATTAAAGGGCCTCTTGGTTTCTAAATAAAAAAATAAATAAAAAAGTTTATTAAATAGAAGTGGTTATTTAAAACCAGATTATCTATATAAAGGGCAGTTGTGTGTGTGTGTATGTATGTCTGTATGTCTGTATGTATGTATGGGAGGCTATGTATGAGCAAGGCTGGCCTGATCAGTCACCAATCTGTGCATTGGCGGGATGGACTAATAAAATACCCTGTGCTCCCTGGAATTACCTGTAAATGTGGGAAGATGTGCAAGACTTTGGCAGGACTAAAGAGCCACTTTCGTGCAGGTCATTGTTGGACTTTTTGAAGCTCACCATCATATTCTTTGAACTGTTGAACATTTTTTAATTTTTTTTTTATATATATCAAGCAATGACAATACTTGAACACGAGTTTGCTGCCATCATGTATGTATGTATGTATGTCCAGCTAAAACTACCAAAAGAAAACAATTTACGGCAAAGTGAATATATATACACATTCACTATCACCAAATCTTGTTTTTAGAGCAAAAATAATAAATAAATAATAAAATAATGTAATTTATTGTGTACAGTGCTCAGGTGCACCACAACTCATCAAAGTCTCATGTCAGGTACACAGAATAATGTTGTGCCAGGAACATGAACAGTTGAAGATTTGATTTATATTCCTGAAGATAATTAAAAAATAAAGTTTAAATACTTTGACAACATGGATTTTTTTTTGTTTTTGTATTTAATATTTTAAATAGGAGACACTGATTTTTATTTTCAAAGTATCTGCGCATTTTTTTTTTTTTTCTGACGTCCCACCCTGGCCGGATCAATGCAATGTTCTTTTATACATAGGGATTTTAATGGTTGGATCCTTTGAGGATCCAACTCGTGATTCAGCAATAATGGATCTGTGAAACTAACTTTTTGACCATGAAGCTGGTCCTTTGTGGATCACAACTAGAAGCAGCTACCTGGCATCACCTAGGTAGAAGGTGGTTCTACCTAAGGTGATGCCAGCTAGCTGCTTCTAGTTGTGTATAAATGATAAGTATTGTATCAAATAGTAGTATTTGTGACTATGTAATTGTGTACAAATTAATAGTATTAAGATTAGTTAGTTGAAGCTATAATTGTTTATAATTGATTATTATTAGTTACTTGAAACCATTTAATTGTTTGCAATAAAAACAAACATATGCTGACTTTGACATTAAATGACCTAAAAAGTGTTGACATGTAAAAACAAACAACAAACCAAATCTTTTTTTTTTTTTTTTGCTTTAGAATACATCGCCTGCACCTCTGCAGGGTAAGACCCTCTCCCTACTTACAATGGGGCCACCTGTTGGCTGTGGGTGGTGACCCGTGATGCTTAAGGACGGAATCCTGGTGGTTGAGCAGTCCATAATATGCAACACTCCGTTATCTAGCCTAAGTAAGGGTCTAAGTTAGACCCTTACTTAGGCTAGACAAGTGGTCGGAGCGGCCCCCTCCGATCAATCAGCTGGTCATGTCAAGCCCTAGCACCTTTATGATTGTCCCGACCCTATTGCCCTTATGGCGAGCCCCAACCCTTTTTATCATATATGTGCACCCCTTCATAACCATTGCTCCCTGGTCCACTCAGACCCGGACTGGTAGTACCTGTTAGGGTCCCATCTATGGGTTAAATAGAAAAATATATTTATAAAAAAATTGAGTATCCATTAAGAATTAATTTATTTAAAAACTTTGTCGGCATTAAATGACCCACCTAGGTTGATATGCCGTAAAACAAACCAAACCAAATTCTTTTGACTGATTTTTCTTTTTTTTCCTTTCAGTTGGTGGACGGCGGTTCTTCCAGCGAGGCTGTAACATCCAATGTCTCCTATTGATACAGGTGCCATTATAAGTGGCTCACAGGGACAAAGATGGAAACTGCAGCAATTGCTAGGACGTGGCAAATGCTGTGATGTCTTCAAGGCAGTTTTACTTGATGAAGACTATGAGGTAAGAACTTTCTATTACAGGTGTTTATTTCAATTAGTCATTTAAAAAGTCCTATACCACCTCATTCCACCCGGCCGGAAGTCTCATTTGTTTTCCCAATCTACCCCATATGATAGGCTTTATTTAAATATAATATTAAACATATTTAGAAGTCTTTGGTTTAAGGGAAATAACAGGTGACTTTAGATGCAAAGGTCATTTTTAGCCATTTTTTTAATATATCCTTATAGGAATGCTCTGGACTTAGAAAATTCTCAATAGGACATTAAGAGTTTTAAACAAACTTTTTCAATTGTTTTTTTTTAAATTTTAATTTTTTTTTACACCTAAGATTACATTTTGGAGCATATTTTTTATTAATTAAGAGTATACATTTACAGTGATGCTGATAGCTTTTTGCTTTAGTGCGTCATGGGATGTACATAATTGCTTTGAATGAGTCCCCAGGTAAAATTTATGGGTCCTAACTAAAGCCATCTAACACCTACCTTGTAACCTATCCTGTGTAATTAATTTCTAAGAAGCTATTGAAATGTATTTACAGTTAACTTGAAATGGTGAGGGAAGAAAAAAGAAAAACACTGGTATGCTTGTATATGATTTTACTGCGTCCTTTTAGATTTTTGTGCATTAGGGATGCAGGACACATACCAATCAGCATCTCTGCATGTATCATGGCAATGATTTTTCCCCCCCATCATCAAATATACATCACCTGTTTAAAGTCTAGTCACAATTGTAGGGTCTCAATTGTTCTGTTATTCACAGAATCCAGTTGGTAATCCTAGTCTGTAGGTTTTGTAAATATGTAAGTCCAAGTCTGTAGTGAGTTGGGGTTCTGTTGTTCTCTTGGTTTCCTCTGTTTTTAATCCAAAAGAATTCTTCCTTGCAGAATGTTAAACTTAGCAATTGATTTGAGGACAGTTGCAAATGATCTTTCCGCCCTTGTCTCTCATCATTGGCCAAATTTTAACTGAAGTGCCTGCTGTTGTCAGGAAATTTCATAGACGTGATGATTTTGTGTACATCTTATACTAAGTTAAGTCCAACATCACCCTCATTCACCATTAGATATGCATCACCCCCACTCCCCATTAAAAACAACATATGTATCAAAAGTATATGCTTTGAATGTTGGGGGCCATGCACAAACTGAAGCTCATGCAATGACCAGAATGGCACACGGTCCTGTTGGTTTTCCTCTGGAGTGATGTGTCAGGTACTGGGCAATAAACCCAGCCTTTACTCCTTTTAGCTGCCTGGGGGTAATGGCTCCCTGGGACCATGCAATATATTTTACCTTACTCCCTGGATTAGAAACCGAGGATCCCTAAACTGAATAAGTATCAAAAGTACGAGGGAGATTAAAAAATTATCCGCACAGGTACTGGGCAATAAACCCAGCCTTTACCCCTTTTAGGTAAGTGGGCAGGTGCTGCCTGGGGGTAATGGCTCCCTGGGACCATGCAATATATTTTACCTTACTCACTGGATCAGAAACCAAGGTCCCCTAAACTGGGTAAGTATAAAAAGTATGAGGGAGATTAAAAAATTATCCGCACTCGTTTTATGGAAGCTGAGCTCATCGTAGATGATTTGATAGGCAGAACCATGACTAATCTGAAAAGAACAAGCTACCTCATTGATGATAACTCACCAGTTTGCCATTACCATCTTTCGAGCATGCAGAATATATGCACGCTTGTTTTATGGAAGCTGAGCTCATCGTGGATGATTTGATAGGCAGAACCATGACTAATCTGAAAAGAACAAGCTACCTCGTCGATGATAGCTCACCAGTTTGCCATTACCATCTTTCGAGCATGCTAAATATATGAATATTACCATCTCTTGAGCATGCAGAATATATGCACTCTTGTTTTATAGAAGCCGAGCTCATTGTGGATGATTTGATAGGCATAACCATGACTAATCTACAGAGAACAAGCTACAGCATCGATGATAACTCATCAGTTTGCCATTACCATCACTTGAGCTTGCTGAATCTTCTCATCAGTGGTGGAGGTTCCCTCTTCATACATCATGCTTGTTCGGCCACTTTTAAACTTCTCTATCCACTCATACACATTTCTATGCAGTAGTGCACTGTCCCTGTATTGTGCTAAAAGCTTCTGATGAATTTCAGCTCCTGACACTCTTTCTGACCAGATTAATCAGGCCACTTCCTTGGTGCATACTGCTAGTAGAGCAGCCACTATAAAGTCAGCAAGCAAAATAGTGCAATCAGGCTCAAACTTCAATCATGTGACCACAACATGTTACATAATCTATGCATAGATTATTGTCAACCCCTTGTATTTCTGAAGGGATGGCCCTTTTCATATCACGGGCGGGACTTTCCATGGAATATTACAGAAAGCCTGCGAAATACGTGAAGTCACGTGGGACCTGGTTGGCTCTCAGTTTTCAGCTTGGACGTCAGGCAGATAAGATGTTACTGCTTTAGCTGAGACTCACTGCACACGTGCACTATGATTAGTTAGAGAAATATGTTTAGTTAAGAAATAAAAGTTTAAATAAATAATATGGTTTTGTGGTTGATGAATGTCTTGGCAACAAGACTGACCTAGAAGACCAGACCAGATGCTGGAAGAAGAACGTAAGATACCAAAGATGAACAGAAGAATAATAGAAGTAAAGAAAGGGTATACAACAAACAGTGCCAACTATAAGTGCACATGTGCAGAATGCAATGTGACAATAATAAAGATATGTTATGTCAAAAGTGTGGATAATTTTTGACTCTCCCTTATAAATGCTGATCAATGGCCTATACAAAAAGTTTCTAGATATACAGGGCAAATGTCTATAATTTAACAGAATTCTCTCTTAAAGCTAGAATGCTGTTGAATGAAAATGTATTACGTGGGTGAGTAAAAAAAATAACGCCAATTTGTTTAGGACAGGAACATATATCATACATCAAAATGAAGCTGGTCCTCCGTGGATCACATCCCTAATCCTCCACATAGTCCCGCCCCCCTCTGATCAATCGGCTGGTTACGTCAAGCTCTAGCACCTATATGATTGCCCTAACCCTATTGCTCTTATGGCAAGCCCCAACACTTTTTATCATATGGGTGCTAGAAGGTGGTGGCTGAGGGTCTTCATGCCCTGGGAATGACATTAAACTCTATCTGATTGTGAGGTTCCAGGTCTGGGGAATATGGAGTACCCCTTTATCACCGTTGTACCCTGGTCCACTCTGACTCGGAGTGGTAGTACCTGTTAGGGTCCCATCTATGGGTTAAATAGAAAATTTCATTAAGAATGAATTTATTTCAAATCTTTGTTGGCATTAAATGACCCACTGAGGTTGATATGCCGTAAACCAAACCAAACCCACATAGTCACTGTTTCTCTCAAAAGCAATGTTCCACCTTCGAATGAGAGCACTATCATCTCTTCATCAGGACAAGGGAGAAAATCACTTCATTCAGGTGGAAAACTTTACTGCATTCTCCATACTCACCAGATTTAGTGCCTTCAGACTATCATCTCTTCAGACACATGAAAGGGGGTTTGAGAGGCAAACATTATTCCAGTGACAAGGAAGTGAGATCTGTAGTGAAGAAGTGGCTCAAAGAACAGTCAACAGAATTTTACAGGGCAGGGATACATGCTCTCATTCAAAGGTGGAACATTGCTATTGAGAGAAATGTTGACTGTGGAGAAGTAGGGATGTGATCCACAGAGGACCAGCTTCATTTTGATGTATGATACATGTTCCTGTGTTAGTAATTATACCTGTTCTAAACAAAATGGCATTACTTTTTGAATCACCCTCGTATATTTCAAATATAAAATAGGCTAATAATGATTATAATGAATAGCAAAAAAAAGACGCCCTTCAGAGGGTGTAAATATTTATTTTTGAAAGATATTGTCTGATGGGGGGGGGTTAAAATTCAATGTCAGAGGGTCATATGTAAGTAAAATCATCAAATTTATTAAAGGAGTAAAAAAAAAAAAAAAAAAAAAAAAAAAAAGGCAATTTTAAATGGGAACTTAGTTCTACCCTCCTTAAATAAAATGTTGATGGTTGTATTAATTATTAATTAGATAATTATTTTGAATATTTTACACAAAATTGCAGGTATTTATTTATTTGTAAAATTTTTAATTAACTTCTTGTTACTGAAATAGGACGAGAATAAAAATAACAGCTTTTATTTATTTTATTGTTCTTTATTCTATGTGTTGATAATTTTGGGTAATGTGACGTAACCAGTGACGTAGTTTCGATTACAGACAAATAGAGACTGAATCTAAGTAATTTACTAAGAGTAAAAATAACAGCAGTGTCATAGTTTTGGTTACAAATAGAGACTGAATCTAAGTAATTTACTAAGAGTAAAAATAACAGCAGTGTCATAGTTTTGGTTACAGACAAATAGAGACTGAATCTCCATTATTAATAGATAATAAAACAAGATAAAAACTCATGACTCGGTTACATGTTGTCAATCCTCAGATAAAGTAGTATTCAATACTCCCTTTTAATTCTTGTTACTGAAATAGGACGAGAGTAAAAGTAACAGCTTTTATTTATTTTATTGTTCTTTATTCTATTTGTTGACAATTTTGGGTAATGTGACGTAAGCAGTGACGTAGTTTCGGTCACAAATAGACTGAATCTCCATTATTAATAGATAATAAAATAAGATAAAACCTTCATGACTCAGTTGTATGTTGTCTATCCTCAGATAAGATAGTCATTCAATGTTTTACTTTTGTCAGATTCAACTGAATAAATATGTACTCTTTTTGAATAATGTGATTTATTATATTGTTGAATTACTATGAAAACCTGAAACTGACAATTGTGACTAATGTTTAAGTTAATATTTGATATACAGGTTGGGGCAAAATGATCTTTGTTGTATTAACTGCTCATGCAGAAAAGAAAAAAATTATAAAAGATATTTATGTCTCATATCTTTTTCAGTATTTTGTATAGAAATTATTTAAGGGGAAATAACTCCATTTTCAAATATTAACTCAACTGAATAACGAGCAGATGTGATTATTATCTGCTGTAAAAAATGTTTGTATACATTTCTTCAAGCGTTTATTTCTTTTGTGTGTATATGCGTGTATATACCTCTCACACCTCTATTCATGCATATATCTATATACACCACTCTGGTTGGTGCGTGTGTGTATATATGTCTATATACACATCTCTGGGTGTGTGCGTGTGTGTATATATGTCTATATACACATCTCTGGGTGTGTGTGTGTGTGTGTGTGTATATATATGTCTATATACACATCTCTGGGTGTGTGTGTGTGTGTGTATATATATGTCTATATACACATCTCTGGGTGTGTGTATATGTGTGCACATATATCTATATACACCTTTCTGGATGTGTGTCTGTGCATATATCTGTATACACATCTCTGGTTGTATGTGCGCATATACACATCTCTAGGAGTGTGCACACACGTATGTTTATATACACCTCCGTGTGTGTGTGTGTGCATATGTCTATATACACATCTCTGGGTGTGTGTATATGTGTGCACATATATCTATATACACCTTTCTGTATGTATATCTGTATATGCCTATGTATGTGTATATATCTGTATGACTGCGCGCGCGTGTGTGTATATATACATATATATATATATATATATATATATATAATCATAAGTACATCAACTACCAATTTAAAAAAATAAAAAGTTAATTTTCTTCTAAATGAAAAATAGCAGGTGTTTATCATTTCTAATGGAACATTATATACACAAAATGGATATTATGTATTATTCATTACTTAACTCTATGGCATTTTAACTATGTAAAAAAGAAAAAAAAAAGGCTCCATAACTAAATATAAGTAAAAAGTAAAGTCGTCGGGGTGGCCTAAAGTCGGTATCAGCCAATCAGCGAGGGAGTCTATCCCCTCTTCACTAGTGCTAGACCAAGGAGATTTTTTTTTTTTGCATCTGAGGTGGAGCGTCACACCTACCATCAGCTCCTTACTTTACCGCACAGATCTCTGTGCTACTCATACGCTGAGTTGGCGAGGGCCGGTATCGAACTAGGAACCTTGTGGTTTCTAGCTGAACACTCTACCGACTGAGCTAACCCTGCCCTTAACTAAATATAAAACTGTATATATAAGAAGTGTACTTATTTTTGGACTGCTACATATTCAAAATGTTTTTTACAGGTTTTTTTAATGCTGTAGAGTTTGGTAATAAATAATACCTAATGATATCTGTTTTGATTGTATGTTTCTCTAGAATTAATAAAATCCCAGTATCTTTTTGTTTAGAAGAAAATGAATCTTTTTCTAAAAAAAGTGAATGAAATTGTTAGGTGTGTATTTTTACGGTGATATAGACTTCTATGTTGGTGATTTATTTGCCTTTTATAAATTCAAAGTACTAGCAAAATAAAAAACGGCCTCCGGGCGATGTAAAAATAGATTTTTGAAACATATTGCCTGAGGGGTTGGAGTAAAAAATTCAATGTCAGCGAGTTTGTACCCTAAGTAAGTAAAATCATCAAATTCATTAAAGGATTTAAAAATAAAACAATTTGAAATATAAACTTTAAATATATATTAAAATAAAACAATAGATTTTTGAAACATATTGCCTGAGGTGTGGGAGTAAAAAATTCAATGTCAGCAAGTTTGTACCCTAAGTAAGTAAAATCATCAAATTCATTAAAGGATTAAAAAATAAAACAATTTGAAATATAAACTTTAAATATATATTAAAATAAAACAATAGATTTTTGAAACATATTGCCTGAGGTGTGGGAGTAAAAAATTCAATGTCAGCGAGTTTGTACCCTAAGTAAGTAAAATCATCAAATTCATTAAAGGATTAAAAAATAAAACAATTTGAAATGTAAACATTAAATATGTATTAAAATAAAACAAACTATATATAGATATATAATACCAGTCATGTATTTATTAAAACTTGTTTTAAAAAACTATGAGGACTGTCTAATGTTGCATGTTCAAATTTTGAGTGTATTTATTCTATGTTATGACAATTTTGAGTAATGTGACGTAAGCAGTGACGTAGTTTTTGTTACAGACAAAAACCGGAAGCGAATCTCCATTATTAATAGATATATGTATATTAAAATCCTGGATTAATGTTGATTTACCTTTTCTTACTCTGCAGTACTTAATAAGTTAATAGGCATAGATAAATAGTATAGTTATCTATACTAGCAAATATATGCACCCTCCGGGTGCAAGTATTTAAGTTTTAATATAAAAATAACATTTTAAATCAGAAAGGCTAATGAAACTAAATAAGAATGCAGATAAAAAGATTTGGAACAGAGGGGGTATGATTGAAAAATAGAACAACTTTGAAACTAACTCTTCCATCATTTTCCGTTACTCCCGTCTTTCATTGTTAAATTTTTCTAATTGAACTATTTAGTTAAAATAGGAAGTAAAGAATAAACTGAGTTATTTCTTCTTGTTAATGGATTTCTTTTAAGATTTATCCCTGAGATTTTTGCTTATATTCAATAAGATAAAACCAAACAATTAGAAATCAATAATACTAAGCATATATTTATTAAAATCAAATTTCTAAGATCAATATGCAAATTAGCCTTCCATTCACACTGTAATCTGCTATTTTGTTGTATATATAAATACAATTGCATGTTATTAGTATGTAGATATGGTCAACAGTCTTAATGATGTAAAACAATTTTATCAATAATTGAGGTTTAAATAAAAATAAAAGCGTTGATAATGTGATGAGGTAAATAACAAATGGATTTGAGACTCTTATAGTAATATAGTTTCGGTTACAGACAGACAAACACACAATCTCCATTATAATAAGAAGATATTAATACTTGTGTTCCTTAATTGTATGGTTGTTATCATCTTGTCACACCCTCTGGTTAACAATGACTGTCGAAAACATCCAAGATGAAATGCAAAAATGTAAATCCTGATTATCTGGTGTTGCTTATCTGCCAATTTCTTATGAATGTCGTTACCTCAGCTAAATAATGGATCATTCCATTTTATTATAAAAAAAGAAAGGTAAGAGAAAGGACATCCTACACAGAATATAATTAGAAAGAAAGAGAGTAGGTGGGCATATAAAAGTGATAACACTAATATGTTTCAATCAAACATACTGAAATGATGAAAAGAAGGAAAGAAAAAAAAAGATGCTATACAGAAAATATATAATAAGAAAGAAAAAGAGGAAAAATATAGAGAGTAATGAGCCTGCGGAAGTGATAACACTAATCTGTTTCAATCAAATATACTGGAAAGAAGGAAAAAAAAAGGATGAGTATTAAATCAAGATTATTATACTTTTTATATGTTGAACTATTTTGCAATAGCTCTTAAGTAAACATATCAAATGTTGTAATCATTAAATTATCATACTGTGGTATATCCACAGATCCTGCTAATCTTATTATAATGGAGATTGTTTGTGTGTCTGTCTGTAACCGAAACTATATCACTACTCAAGTCACAATTCCCTTTGTTATTTACATCACATTCTCCATGATTTTATTTTTAGTTAAACCTCAATTATTAATAAAATTGTTTTACATTATTAATTCTGATGGCCATATTGATACACTAATAACATGCAATTGTATTTATATATACAACAAAATAGCAGTTTATAGTGTTAACAGGAAGTTTAATTTGCATATTGATATTTAAGATTTGATTTTAATAAATATGTGCTTAGTATTATTGATTTCTAATTGTTTGATGAATCTTAAAATAAATCCATTAACAGAAAAAAATAATTGTAATTTTATTCTTTACTTCCTATTTTAACTAAATAATTAAATTATGAAAATTTAGCAATGAAAGATATTATACCCTCTTCTATTACAATTTTTTTATCTGCATTTATTTTGTTAGCCTTTCTAATTTAATATAATATTTTATTACATTAAAACTTAAATACTTGCACCCAGAGGGTGCAAGTATTTATTTTATGTAATGTATTTATTTTATGTAATCAATTATTTATCTAATGCTTGTGAAAGTTTGTTCTTTCTTTGTTTTATTGTGTATTCCTTTAGTATCAGTGAGACAGCGTTTTGTGAAGTGACTAGCGAGTTAGGCAAACATATTAGGATGGGGTTTGATTCTAACTGTGGGCATGTGCACTTTATTCAAATTACAGGAACACAGATTTTTATGTAATCAATTATTTATTTAATGTTTGTGAAAATTTGTTCTTTGTTTTATTGTGTATTCGTTTAGTATCAGTGAGGTGGCGTTTTGTGAAGTGGCTAGTGAGTTACGTTAACAGACCTTTAGGTGAGAGTTTGATTCTTACTGTGGCCATGTACTCACTTTGTCTATGCAAAAGTTAGTAAATTATATATTTGCTAGTATTTATAATTTGCCAATGTTTTAATTTTTGTATGTGCAGGTAGCTGTAAAGGTTTATAAGAAAGGATTGCAGTATGAAGGAGCACAGCAAAGAGAACGCCTTATTTTGCAAATTGTTTTTCAAGAACAAGTTCAGTGCCCACAACTTGGTGAGTTCATTTTGAAATTAATCTTTTTAAATTTCTATAACAAATGAATTAGAAACTTTTCGACCACCCCGTATATGTTCTTTACAAAGATTCTATTTTAAAAATTTTTTTAAAGGATGAAAGAAAGAAATGAGATGCCCAAGGAGGCATAACAAACAAACAATAATAATAATGATAATAATAAAAATAGGAAGAACTAGGAGTAACCACTGGCTTTAAAACACCTATATGATTTTCCCAACCCTATTGCCCTTATGGCAAGCCCCAACCCCTTTTTATCATATGGGTGCTAGAAGGCGGTGGCTGCGGGTCTACATGTCCTGGGAATGACGTTAAACTCTATCTGATGGTGAGGTTCCAGTTTTGGAGGTTTGGGGAATGTGGAGCACCCCTTCATCACCATTGCTCCCTGGTCCACTCTGACCTGGAATAGTAGTACCTGTTAGGGTCCCATCTATGGGTTAAATAGAAAAATGTGTTTATAAAAAAATTGTATTATCCATTAAGAATTGATTTATTTCAAAACTTTATCGGCATTAAATGACCCACTGAGGTTGATATGCCGTAAAACAAACCAAACCACTGGCTTTAAAAATCAATTCCATGAATTGCTGATTTCATGACCATAAAATCAAGGGTTGACCTACACACAAGATTATATACAGTACTAGACAAAATGTGACCTGTTGGGTTACCCATCAAGCTCTGGGTAGATAATTGGGATCAGGGAAAAATGAGTTTGCAAAGCGAATTAAATTTTAAAAAATAAATAAATAAGACTGGATGATTTAAAAAACACATTAAAATCACTTTGTAAGATTTTTAGTTTGACCTAATTTAAATTGAAATGGACCTGATTCGGGTTTGCTGCTGCTGAAACTTAATATACAAATAAAGTTAAATATCCCTTTCACACTCACTCTCCAATCTCTCACTTTTCACACAGAGAAACTAACATATATAACTAGGAGGTAATCAAGATATACATAGAGAGAGGGAAAGTGACAGGCAGAATGTGAAGTAAGAGACTGGTCAGTTTTTGACTTAATTGCAAATTACGACTAATTAGAACCAATTAAAATGAAATTTTTTTTTCAAAACATGACTAAATCCTAAAACCAAGGAATATTTTAGTATGAATTTTGTGTCATTAAACTAAATAGGAAAAAAGCCTTTAGCAAACAATCATTGATTCACTCAGCTTTAGTATAATAATAGATATTGAAACTGTTATTAATGAGCTTGAAAATTTGTTGTATTATCTTCTTTTAGCCTCTATTGTCTTCAAATTTTATGATCCATCAGGTGCTGCCTGGATTCTTTGTATCAGAATTCTTATTTTTAGGTCAGGAGTCTCTCAGATCCTGGGGGTATATCTCTGTGTGGGTGCCATGTTGTTCTTGTTATATTTATGATTATCAGAGACAAACCCAAAGACATATTTGCATTCACACTTTTTTTATTAGTTAAATTAAATTACCACAACCAGAAAATTCGGCAAACACAGTGTGCAACATGTGGAACACTGGAACATGTCGTAAATAGACACTGTGTTTATTTGATATGGCTTTTAGCCGACAATTTTTGGAGGATATGTGCTTAATTGAAGTCATACCTAATTTTTGAAAATTAATTAGTTAATAATTAATGAATTTAGGCGGGCATATATGTTCAAATGTAAGGCTAAACAGATCGAGAAAATGTCAATCCCTGAATGTACATTTCAACCTATTAGGTCTCATCAGCAAGGTTATAGACATGGGAGACTGCTCCGTGTGTGACTCGAAACCTCGACTGCCAAGCTGACAAGCGGAGATTCTAACCACTACACCAGCTTGCCAATCCCAAATTCTTTGTCCGTTTTGAACTTATTTATATTCCCCTTTTTATTGACTTGCTACATGACAGTATGAAAGTACGTAAATAAACATTGTGTTTATTTGATGTGGCTTTTAGCCGACAATTTTTGGAGGATATGTGCTTAATTGAAGTCATACTACATATTTTTTTTATTCACTGATACATATTTTGCTGCATACACATGAGGAGAAGCAGCAGCAGTGATGGATTACATATCTGGTGTCAATGGGTGCTTAAATTATATATATATATATATATATTTTCTTGACCTCCCACTAGGCCAGATTAACACAAACACTTTTTTACATGGGAATTTTTTCTGGGGCATCCAGCAGGGATCAAACTTGCTATTCCATAATAATAGATCCACGAGACTAGCTTACTAACCACAACAGTACTTTCCCAGTGTCTCCTGGTCATCTGATTCACTAAGCCAATGTGAGCCCCACTCCAGATGGTTCTGGGTTCAAGACCTGTCAATCAAAGCATTTAAATTCAACTGTAATTTTCCACAGTGTTACCATTAACAGTGATGCTGATATTTTTTTAATTTAGTGCGTCCTGGGATGTATGTATTTAATTTGAATGAGTCCCCAGGAAATTTGATGGGTCCCAACTAAAGTTTCTTAATAAATTGTAGAGTTTTTATCTATGAACAACTAAAGCCGCATAGCCCCTACCTTGTACTCCATAGTGTATAATTTATTTCCAAGAAAACATTGAAATGTATTCAGAATGGTGAGGGGAAGAAAACAAAAACACTGGGACACATGGATACAATTTTAATGCGTCCTTTTAGATTTTTATGCATCAGTGTCACAGGATGCATAACTATCAGCATCTCTGCATTAATTTAAAAATCTGCACTACACTTCCTTACAAAAATGTTAGGCTATGACTATTCATTATTGTTATGGTATTTTACCACGCCTCTATGAACTCATTCAACTATAACAGCAGCGGGTACTGCTCTTAAGCGAGAGTCAATATTCCAGCTGTATGCTCAGACAGTTGATAGACTGCCTTGTGAGTAACCTCCTCATTTGTATATGTTTGTACTACTGTTCTTTGTTAATACATTTCCTCTCTTGTATCTTTATTATGGCCCCTAACCAGGCCACCACAATTATGTAACAAATTGTAAACTTAAAAAAAAACATTTTTACTTACAGTTCAGGTGACAGATAGTTTTCAAGTGGGCAACAGTATCCTGATTGAAGAGCTGCTTGAATTTAATCTTTATCAAGTTGCATTGATTCTAAAATCTGCATTACACTTCCTTACAAAAATGTTAGGCTATGACTATTCATTATGCAACAAATTGTTAATTTTGTTTTTAAATATTTTTATTTACATTTCAGGTGATAGTTTTCAAGTGAGTAGCCACAGTATCCTGATTGAAGAACTGCTTGAATTTAACCTTTATCAAATTGTGTTGATTTTAAAATCTGCACTACACTTCCTTACAAAAATGTTAGGCTATGACTATTCATTATGCAACAAATTGTCATTTGTTTTTAAAAAACATTTTTACTTACAGTTTAGGTGACAGATAGTTTTCAAGTGGGTAGCCACAGTATCCTGATTGAAGAACTGCTTGAATTTAGCCTTTATCAAATTGTGTTGATTTAAAAATCTGCACTACACTTCCTTACAAAAATGTTAGGCTATGACTATTCATTATGCAACAAATTGTCATTTGTTTTTAAAAAAACATTTTTACTTACAGTTCAGGTGACAGATAGTTTTCAAGTGGGTAGCCACAGTATCCTGATTGAAGAACTGCTTGAATTTAACCTTTATCAAATTGTGTTGATTTAAAAATCTGCACTACACTTCCTTAGAAAAATGTTAGGCTATGACTATTCATTATGCAACAAATTGTCATTTGTTTTTAAAAAAACATTTTTACTTACAGTTCAGGTGACAGATAGTTTTCAAGTGGGTAGCCACAGTATCCTGATTGAAGAACTGCTTGAATTTAACCTTTATCAAATTGTGTTGATTTTAAAATCTGCACTACACTTCCTTACAAAAATGTTAGGCTATAACTATTCATTATGCAACAAATTGTCATTTGTTTTTAAAAACCATTTTTACTTACAGTTCAGGTGACAGATAGTTTTCAAGTGGGTAGCCACAGTATCCTGATTGAAGAACTGCTTGAATTTAACCTTTATCAAATTGTGTTGATTTAAAAATCTGCACTACACTTCCTTACAAAAATGTTAGGCTATGACTGTTCATTATGCAACAAAGTGTCATTTATTTTTTAAAAAAAATTTTTACTTACAGTTCAGGTGACAGATAGTTTTCAAGTGGGTAGCCACAGTATCCTGATTGAAGAACTGCTTGAATTTAACCTTTTATCAAATTGTGTTGATTTAAAAATCTGCACTACACTTCCTTACAAAAATGTTAGGCTATGACTATTCATTATGGAATAAATTGTTAATTTTGTTTTTAAAAACCATTTTTACTTACAGTTCAGGTGACAGATAGTTTTCAAGTGGGTAGCCACAGTATCCTGATTGAAGAACTGCTTGAATTTAACCTTTATCAGGTTGCGTTGATGACAGAGGGTCATGGCTTCTCACTTTACTTGATACAAATGTTCACCAAAGATGTCCTAGTGTGAGTATCTTTCAAATTCATTTTTATTTGTCTGAATTTTGGAGATTAGTTTTGATAATATCTATTATTTTGATTTTTTTAAATTTTTAATTTTTTTTACTGTTGTCTCATCTTTATTGTTATATAAGTAAAGTAAAGTCGTCGGGACGGCCTAAAGTCGGTATCAGCCAATCAGCGAGGGAGTCTATCCCCTTTTCACTTGCGCTAGACCAAGGAGATTATTTTAGCGTCTGAGGTGGAGCGCCACACCTACCATCAGCTCCTTTACTTTACCGCACAGATCCCTGTGCTACTCATACGCTGAGTTGGCGAGGGCCGGTATCGAACTAGGAACCTTGTGGTTTAACAGAATCTTTCTGCCTCACCCACAAGGTATGCTGTACTGTTTAGGAACTACTGGTCTGTTATATTAATTATACATTGCAAAATACTTTCTATTTAATACTTGTTGATTAACTAAAATATAAATAGATCTGTTTAATTTTGGACTATTGTCCTCATCTTTATTGTGTATAAGCAAACAGTTCAGGCTATTGTAACCTCATGGTCTGTTGAGATGTTTTTTTAATTACTTTAAAATAAGTTATCTTCAGATGATTACCCATGAAATCAAATGTGGTTTCAGAGCTGAAATCATTACCACTAGTTCAAGAGAGCTCCAAGCAGCATAAATGCCACCAGACTAATGATATTACTGCTTGGAGCCTCCTTGAACTAATAATTTCACCTCACCAAACCACATTTGAATTCATGGGTAAATTGTCTGAAGATGACTTGTTTTAAGGTGATTAAAAAACATCTAAACAGAGCCCTGAACATTGTGTTTATACACAATAAAGATGAGGATAATAATCAGAAATATCAAAATTATTCATATCAAGCCTCCTCTCATGAATACAGATAAGTATAAGGAGATTTGTTTTTAAAAATTCATTTAAGTTATTGTGAAACAGTTTCTGGTCATGATATTTTACATGATTTTTTAAATTTATGATAAAAATGTTTTTATGAATGATTTATAAATAATCTGAAATTATATGGGTAATTCAATGTCAAATCATCCAGAAAAAAGTAACATTGTCACCCCCACCTTCAATTTTTCTGAAATTTTGTCCAGGTATGGACTATGTTAAAGTAAGACAACCCCCAAAATTTGAGCTTCAAATTCCAAAAATTGACAGTTATGTTGATTTTTAGCGCTCCAAATTTTTTTTATGGGGTGTGCATGAAAAATAGCACTTTTTGTGATCTATTTTTGTTTATAAAATGTGTTTATGAGCTAAAAATTGGTTTATAAAAGCTTTTTGGCCAAAGGAATCCGAAAATGCTATAAAAAAAAAAAAGATTTAAAATTAACCAATTTTAAGTTATTAATGATTTCTGATTTTTTCATCAATAGGTGGGAAAATCCCAATGTGGCACTGCATTAATAACAAAAAATTTTCTATTATTATTTTACATATAAGTAAAAAAGTAAGTAAAGTCGTCGGGGCGGCCTAAAGTCAGTATCAACCAGTCAGCAAGGGAGTCTATCTCCTTTTCAATAGCGCTAGACCAAGGAGATTGTTTTGGCATCTGAGGTGGAGCGATTGAACATTATTTGTGCCAAAAACATAGTTTGGTTTTTGCTCAGAAGCAAAGCTACAACATCAGTTAAAATTTTGCAGTTTTATGTTTTAATTGTTTCCATTCAGCTATTTGAATAAGATCTATACAGGGCAAAATAACTGTCAGAGTTCAATAGAAATGATCAGGATTATATTTCAGAAAAATTGTAGGGGGTGGGTGACATAGCTTGGATGATTTGACATGGAATTACCCATATACACTTATTGAAAAAAAAAAATTAAAATCTCTTTATTAGGTTAAATCAAACTTAATGGACTTAAATTCCACCATCATATGTCACCCCGCTGAAAGAAAAAAAATACCAAAAACCAAGGAATTAATTGAATTTAAGAAAATTTTCAGTGTTGATATATCAATGAATAAAAGATATGATGCACCAATTATTTTATTTTAAAACTTTTACATTTTTTCAGGTCAGTTTTAACCACGTATCTTTGATAATCCCGTGTTATGCCTCAAAGATATGTGGTTCAAAGTTAACTGACCTGAAAAAATGTAAAAGTTTTAAAATAAAATAACTGGTGCATTATATCTTTTATTCATTGATATATCAACACTTAAAATTTCATTAAATTCGGTTAATTCCATGATTTTCGGTATTTTTTTTTTCGGCGGAGTAACATACGATAATGGAATTTAAGCCCGTTCGATTTAACCCTTTTATTAAATTGTTTACTAAAATAACATTTGTTTTCTTTTTTTTCTCTTTATAATCTAGTGCTCTAAGTGCTATTCATAAAAGTGGATTTGTTCATGGTGACCTGAAACCTTGTAACTTAATGTGGAGTGCACAAAATAGTTGCATTAAACTCATTGATTTTGGACTTAGCTTTCACGTCAGTGATCAGGTACGTACTTCACTTTAAAAAAAAAATTTTATTCATTGGGTATCATGTTCTATTTAATATTCTGGCATGCAGTATGTTCTTCAGTTCTGCATGATTGGTTGTAGGGGTGCATTTTACACCAACACACCTGGTAGGCGAGGAGTAAATGATATATATATATATATATATATATATATATATATAATTAGAGAAAATTTTCTTAGTTCTAATTGATCAAATTTTGTCAACTTTAGTAAAATGTCAGAAAATTGATCTTTTTAAAGATTTTCTAAATTTTAATTTAAGTTTTCTAGCATAAATCATAACTAGTTGACTAATTTTGTTAATTTGTAAACATATATATATATATATGTTTTTAAGGAAAGATCATTTAGCAATTATTTTTTTTACTAGTTTAATTCATATTATTTGGATTAATCGGACTACTATTCTCATCTTTATTATTATCTATACAACGTTTTGGACGATGTGCCCTCCGGCCTTTCTTGTTGGACTTGGGAGCATTCTCAAACTCGGGAACCTTCTTTTCATAATTGGGAGCCATAACATTTGTACCCAGTTATGGTTAGCAGAATAAGAACAGGATACCCCTGTGGATTGAATGAGGGGTTACCTTCTTGTTGTAATCGGGAGCCATCACAGAACTTTAAACCCAACCCTTTATTCAATTCATGGGTGTATCCTGTGTATCCTTCTGCTAACCATAGCTGGTTACAAATGTTAAACTGTGTTAATTATTATTCTGTGTTATTATTATTCTAGTTTAAGTTAACTAAAAAAAAAAACACAAAAAAAAAGAAATCGTTCAAATCATTAAATGATTCTAATATATATTAATAGTAATAATAAATTCAATATTTGCTTTGAATGAATAACATGAATGAATAAAAGACTTTATATTCAAACCAGACAAGGTTGTTTACATTTCACATCGCACTAATACCCTTGGGAAAGGTATGCATCCAACTACTCTCCCTCCAGGTATGGGTACATAGTAGGGCTCTTTAACATTGATTAGATAACTAGTCTAAGAAAAAAAAAACTCTAAATTCAAACCTGTTAAACTCCACTTAAGAAATTGACCATGTCTCACATCATACTTCTGCGGAGGTGTTGGCATATATATATACATGTAGAATTAAACAAAAGGCACATCTCCTGTTTAACAATTTTATTTTTGATCTTTTCTAATTTTCTGGCCAACTTTTTGGGTGGAATTGGTGGATAAGTCCACCAAAGTTCAGTTCCCGAGTACTTTCGGCACTTCGAAGTGCCATCATCAGGGGTGATGTATTCCAGTTTATTTTTTAAATTATATTAATGTGGAGGCTATATATATATATAAAGTCTGAGAAAAACATAACAGAGAAAATGTAAATGCTATCTGATGAGACTAGACTCATTAAGTTTCTGGTTGAAATAAATTTATTATAGCCAAATGATGGTTTAAGTTTTTCTTTCTTTGAAAGTTATATATATATATATATCACTTAATGTACAGCTACTAATTAATGTCTTCATTAGTAAACACTGAACTGGAAATTGCAGGTAAGTATACATTATGCCACCCCCACCCCACCACACACACATACACACTTTTCACTGTATAGAATAATAACAAAGTCTCATTTTTTACAAGAAAAGTGAGAATAAACAAGTTATGCACTAGTTAATTTAGCAAATAGCTGCTATTTATACAATTAATAGAAAATCAGTTAAATTGATCAATCACAACTGAGATTCATAAGTTCCTGTTAAGAATGTGAATTTTATGACGTCATTTTTCAACTATTATTAAACAAAATCAAAGATATAAAACTTTCTCCACCTTTTTTCTTGTATCATTTGAAAAATAGATATTGCCACATAATAGAAATATTCATATTTAATAATCAAAATGTTTTAAACGTAAACTAAATTGTTATCAGTACAACGTTTCGGACGATATGCCCTCCGGCCTTCTTCAGGTATTTCTTGTCGGACTCGAGAACCTGAAGAAAGCTGGAGGGCATATCGACCGAAACGTTGTACAGATAACAATAAAGATGAGGACAATAGTCCGAATACCGCAGATAATACTAATCATCAAGTCTTCATCTCAAATATTCAGAGAAATAGTAAACTAAATATTCAAATATTAATAAATCATCTACATAACTCATATTTTTCACATTTATTTATTATTTTTCCATATATATATATATATATGTATGTATGTAAGTGTGAAAAAATGGTAATGAATCTGACAGAATTTTGGTTGAAACACGTGTTGACAAATAAGAATAATAATTTTCGTCCATACCAAAATACATATATTTTTCTTCCAATTATCTTTTAAACACACACACACATATATATATATATATATATATATATATTACAACATTGTAAAAGGAAATATTTTATCTTTTTTTTTTTTTTCTTCATCAAAATAAAATATTTTAAAAGTTTAAATATATTATCTACTTTTTTTTAAAATTATGAATATTTTACCTGTTCTCCAATTTTTTATAAAGATATTTTATTTTTCAATTATTTTTTTTTTGTCATGAAAATGATATATTTTAAACCTTTGTAAAAGTGTAAATATTCTATCTAATTTTGTAAATTTCTTTTTTTTTTTTTTTTTTTTTTTTTTTTTAATGAAAATGAAATGTTTCAAGACATTGTTTAAATGTAATTTTGTAAATTTCTTTTTTTTTAATCTAATTTTTTTCTCATAAGAATAAAATATTTCAAGACATTGTAAAAGTTAGAATATTTTATCTATTTTTAAAATTATAGATATCTTACCGCATCCCCACTTTTTTAAAAAAAATATTTTATCTTTATTTATCTATTTATTTATATTATTTTTTTACTTAATTTATTTTTTATCTTTATTTATTAATTTTTAAATTTATAGATATCTTAGCCTCCCACACATTCTTTTCATAAAAATTTTATCTTTATTTATTTATTTAAATTATATCTATTTTATTTTTTTATTTTATTTATTTTTATCTTTATTTATTTATTCATTTTTATTTTCCATGAAAATAAAATATCTTAAGACATTGTAATTATTTTATGTTACTTTCTTTTTTTTTCA
The DNA here is from genome assembly GCA_023376005.1 of Doryteuthis pealeii. Lineage (NCBI taxonomy): Eukaryota > Metazoa > Mollusca > Cephalopoda > Myopsida > Loliginidae > Doryteuthis > Doryteuthis pealeii. The sequence goes on from CM042176.1 coordinate 31,520,541, forward strand.
ATCTAAATATTTTGTTTTTTTCTTTCTTTATTTTTGTATACCAGGATGTTGGACAGATCCAAACTCCAAGTTACCGTGCTCCTGAAGCTGTCTGGTATAATCAAGGACGCAGTCATGTTAAATTAACTCTAGCTGTTGATTTATGGAGTCTCGGATGTTTACTCATCTGGATGTTTACTGGAAGAAAAATATTTCAGAAAGAACCATCAGGACCCTGCAAAAGCTGCACGGTACTTACATTTTTATCTACCCCCCCCCCCTCACCAATATAATAGTAAATGTACAGGGTAATCCGAAAAGTGAAGTCTTCAAAATGTTTGGATGTCTATGTCTATGTGTGTTGGATTATTTTTGGTATATAGTTATTTACGAAGCTTAGCTTAGATGTGGCACAAGGTGAAAAGTATGGGGCGCCCAATGAGAATCTAACTCATTAACAATGGCCTGCAAATTTAGCTTGCTTACTATTACATCACATGAGGTGGCATAGTTATTTACTAAGTTTAGCTTAGATGTGGCACAAGGCCAGAAGTATGGGGCACCCAATGAGAATCTAACTCATTAACAATGGTCTGTGAATCTAGCTTGCTAACCATTACACACATGTGAGGTGGCATAGTTATTTACTAAGTTAGCTTAGATGTGGCACAAGGCCAGAAGTATGGGGCGCCCAGTGAGAATCTAACTCATTAACAATGGCCTGCAAATTTAGCTTGCTAACCATTACATCACATGAGGTGGCATAGTTATTTACTAAGCTTAGCTTAGATGTGGCACAAGGCCAGAAGTATGGGGTACCCAATGAGAATCTAACTCATTAACAATGGCCTGCAAATCTAGCTTGCTAACCATTACATCACATGAGGTGGCATAGTTATTTACTAAGCTTAGCTTAGATGTGGCACAAGGCCAGAAGTATGGGGCGCCCAATGAGAATCTAACTCATTAACAATGGCCTGCAAATCTAGCTTGCTAACCATTACATCACATGAGGTGGCATAGTTATTTACTAAGCTTAGCTTAGATGTGGCACAAGGCCAGAAGTATGGGGCGCCCAATGAGAATCTAACTCATTAACAATGGCCTGCAAATCTAGCTTGCTAACCATTACATCACATGAGGTGGCATAGTTATTTACTAAGCTTAGCTTAGATGTGGCACAAGGCCAGAAGTATGGGGTACCCAATGAGAATCTAACTCATTAACAATGGCCTGCAAATCTAGCTTGCTAACCATTACATCACATGAGGTGGCATAGTTATTTACTAAGCTTAGCTTAGATGTGGCACAAGGCCAGAAGTATGGGGCACCCAATGAGAATCTAACTCATTAACAATGGTCTGTGAATCTAGCTTGCTAACCATTACACCATGTGAGGTACCCCTATATTGTCATTTACTAAGCTTAGCTTAGATGTGTCATATTTTTGGTATATAGTTATTTACTAAGTGTAGCTTAGATCCGGCACAAGGGCAGAAGTATGGGGCACCCTGAATATATGATTTAATTTAGTTGAGATTTGAAAGTACTGGTGGTGTAGCTGGGTCACTAATATTGACCCACAGATTCCAAAATAAGGGTGTATCAACAGTTCTTTGACACCATCATGCACATGTTGTATCAATCAACATCATCTTTCTGGGTGACTTACAGGCAAGTCATGTTGAATCTACTAATTTTTAGTATATAAGGTGTGCTGAAGATCACAACTTAAATTTATAGACTCTTTGAGATGGAGTGGTCTGAATTGGCCAATCAAAACTCTCGAATATGTGGTTGGTTTACTATTTAAAGGCCTTGGTAGATTGTTGTTCAATTTGTTTGTGGGATGTGCAGACAAACGGACCAACTGACAAGGACTATACGATTCTTTAACATGGCTCAAACTTAATGCTACAAGGGATCTCCGCTGTAAAACTGTTCTCACCTACAGCCTAAAAATGGCAACATGAATCATAACAATGTGAACAGAACCAGGCAGTTTGTTGGATTGGCTGGGTTCGAGGGAGTTGGACTGGAAAGGCTCCCAAACTGACTTTCGTCGGGGGGGGGGGGTCTCCTGGTACCATCTCCATCGGACTGCAACAGGCACCAAATTTTCTGATTCAGAGATGCTGATAGATACATGTCCTGTGTTCCTGATGCAAAAAAATCTAAAAGAACATAGTAAAATCATATCTATCCTTTTTCTTTTTAGAAGTCCGTTGCAGACGACGATGACATGTGATGTCGTTCAACAGTTGTAGACCCTCTGGTGGCTAAATAGTTCAATTCTGGACTTGCAGATGCAGTCACACATATTGCAAGGGAAATTTCCATCTACATTTTGTGTTGCATGATGACAAAGACGTTGCCACTCTGCAGCCCTATTAATCTCGTTATTGAGCTGCTCAGCTTCTGTGCAGCACATGTCTTATCAACCCTGTCTGTTGGATGCCAGATCATTCAGGCTTGAAGAATCGTATCCATATATCCCAAGGATACACCTTGGGATGCAATTTTCAATAAAAAAATCCCAATACATTGCACACAACCAACACTTCAGGGATGTGAATTCACTGCTAATTGGCAGAAAGTAGCTTTGTTCTTTTAATAGGAAATTTCCACTGCCAACATTACAAGATAATTTCTGGCCTTGTGCCTAACTTGGGTATTGCTCGACCCTGCTGTAAATACTTGTGATGTATTTTTTCTTCTCCCACCATTTGAAGCTAACTATAAATAAATTTCAATATTTTCTTAGAAATGAATTACACAAGAATGAGTACATTTTTATTGTAAAAATCATTTCCAATGTATTTTTATTGTAAAAATTCATTTCTAATGCATTCTTATAGTAAAATTCATTTCTAATGCATTCTTATAGTAAAATTCATTTCCAATGCATTCTTATAGTAAAATTCATTTCCAATGCATTCTTATAGTAAAATTCATTTCTAATGCATTCTTATAGTAAAATTCATTTTAATGCATTCTTATAGTAAATTCATTTCTAATGCATTCTTATAGTAAAATTCATTTCTAATGCATTCTTATAGTAAAAATTCATTTCTAATGCATTCTTATAGTAAAATTCATTTCTAATGCATTCTTATAGTAAATTCATTTCAATGCATTTTATAGTAAAATTCATTTCCAATGCATTCTTATAGTAAAATTCATTTCCAATGCATTCTTATAGTAAAATTCATTTCCAATGCATATATGATAAAGATTATTTCTAATGAATTTCTTTACTAAAGTCATTTCCAATGTATTTTTATTGTAAAAATCATTTCCAGTGTATTTTTATTGTAAAAATCATTTCCAGTGTATTTTTATTGTAAAAATCATTTCCAATGTATTTTTATTGTAAAAATTCATTTCTAATGCATTTTTATTGTAAAAAAAATATCTTCTTAGAAATGACTTATATGAGATGTACAAGGTAGGGGTAGATAGCTTTAGTTGTTTCATCAAAGAAAACTTTACCATCCCCTTTTCCAGTTCATAAATAAAAACCCTACAATTTATTAAGAAACTTTAGTTGGGACCCATCAAATTTCCCAAGAAATCATTCAAATCAAATCTGTGTTTCCCAGGATGCACTAAATTAAAAAATCTATCAGCATCACTGTGATTGATGTCTTCTTTAAAATATTTATTGTGTTTCTTTTTACAGATGGGAGGTGTGGAGAGTTGTGAATATGGTGTATTGGCTCTACAGATGATAGATGACAAGATCTCTAAAGAGCCAATGACATTGGGAAGTGAAGAAATGATGCCAGTCTGTCTTGCCTTTAAAAAACTAGTCTCAGGGTAAATAGATATTCTTTTTCTCATTTTTATCTTTTTAAATCTTTATAATAATAATGTTGATGTTTGTTTATCTGTCCTCTATAGATAGCCAAACAATTTGATGTAGAGCTACAAAATTTGCAATGCATTTCATAGTAAAAAGCCATTTGCTGTGTGGTTTCCTTGTAAAACCTCTAATAATAAATCCACATTTTAGTGTCACATTTTTCAATTTTACTCTTAAAGGCTGTGGCCCAACATATTTTCGGGTGGGTCTTTAGAATACAATGACTGCACCTCTGCAGAGGGGTAAGAACCCCCCAATGACCATGGGTGGTGTCCTGTGATGCTTAAGGATGGAATCCTGGTGGATGAGCAGTCCATGACATGCAGTACTCCACTTATACCCTTACTTAGGCTATACGGGCAGGTGGAGAGGCCCCTTCTGATCAATCGACTGGTCACGTCAAGCCCTAGCACCTATATGATTGTCCTAACCCTTTTGCCTTTATGGTAAGCCCCAACCCTTTTTATCATATGGGTGCTAGAAGGCAGTGGTTGAGGTTCTTCGTGTCCTGGGAATGATGTTTCTCTTACTGATAGTGAGGTTCCAGTTCTGGAGGTCTGGAGAATGTGGATCCTCCTTCATTACCATTGCTCCCAGGCCCACCCTGACCTAGAGTGATTAGGGTCCAATCTATGGGCTAAATAGAAAATTTGTTTACAAAAAAAATTGAGTTTAAAAATTTTCTTCTAAACTATTGCTACAAATTTTTCAAAACTTTGCTGGCATTTGTTTACAAAATATCAACCACAGTGGCAAATGAGCCACTGTGGTTGATATTCTGTAAAACAAACATACCTTCTTGTTTTTTCTTTTTAAATCTATTAATAATGGAGATTGTCTGTATTTCTGTCATAGCTCTACGTCACAGCTTATGTCACAAAATTCTTATGCTATATACACCCAAAATTTGAGTAAGCAATTTTAAAAATTGTTTTTTACTCTCATTCTTTTTTTTTTTACAGTAACAAGAAGTTAACTAAAAAGTTTACAAATAAATAAAAACCTACGATTTTGTGGAAAATTGATGTGGAAAATATCAAAATAATTGTTTGATTATTACATGCATGCAACATTTTATTTGAGAGGGACGAGGCTCAGTTTTCATTTCAAATTGTTTTATCTTTTTTTACTCCTTTAATAAATATGAGGATTTGTCTTACTTATGATACAATCCTCTGACATTGAATTTTTAACTCCCCCTCTCAGGCAATGTCTTACAAAAATTAAATTTTACGATGCCCGGAGTGTGTTTTCTGTTAGTCTTTATAATAATAATTTGGAAGTTTGTTTATCTTCTTCTATAGATGGCCAAACAACTTCATGTAGAGCTACAAAATTTGCAATGCATTTTCATAGTAAAAAGCCATTTGCTGCACATTTTCATTATGAAAATTATTTGCAATGTGTTTTTGTAGTAAAAAGTAATTTGTGGCATGTTTTTATAATAAAGAAAACCATTAGCAATGCTTTCTTGCTGTAAAAAAAATAATTTTTGATGCCTTCCTATAGTAAAAAATAATTACCACTGATACTGTATTAACTCTTTCCTTACTTTGAGCTGCTCACAGCAGTTCTCACACTGCACACAGGCAAAGTACAAAAACTGATGGTTAGTTCATTATAATTGAGCAGAAGACCCAGATTACAATGATAATAGGACTTTATAATGAATAGAATTAGTTCTGAGGTGAATAGAGTGAGAACTTTGAAATATCCCATCATACAGGTAAAAAATACCTAGAAAATTTGGTACAGTTATGGGCAGAATTTGATTGGCAAAGAGTTAACTGAGAAGAGTCTGTTTGTATGTCCTCTACAGATGGCCAAACAGTTTAATGCTGTTTTCATAATAAAATCTTTTGTGCTGCATTTTCATAGTAAAAAGTTGTTTCCTGTAGTAAAAAATAGTTTCCAGCACATCTATTTCTATTAATAATGGAGATTCGCTTCCGTTTTTGTCTGTAACAAAAATTACGTCACTGCTTATGTCACATTACCCAAAAATCATCGTCATAACATAGAATAAATACACTCAAAATTTGAACATGCAACATTAGACAGTCCGCATTGTTTTTTAAAACAAGTTTTAATAAATACATCACTGGTATTATATATCTATATATAGTTTGTTTTATTTTAATATATATTTAAAGTTTACATTTCAAATTGTTTTATTTTTTAATCCTTTAATGAATTTGATGGTTTTACTTACTTAGGGTACAAACTCGCTGACATTGAATTTTTTACTCTCACCCTTCAGGCAATATGTTTCAAAAATCTATTTTTACATCGCCCGGAGGGTGTTTTATATTTTGTATTAGTATTAATAATTGAGAAGAGTCTTTCCTCTATAGATGGCCAAACAGTTTAGTTCTGACCTACCAGTGACCAATGAATAACGTGTCTCTAATGCCATTAAATGAAATAAAGAAAATGGCATTACTTTTTGACTAACCCTAGTAAAATGCCAAAAGAATTACTGTTGAATTTTTAATTTTTTTTTTTTCCAGTGTGATTCAATGTAAAGGCTGTGAACGACCTACAAGTGTGGCAGCACAAAATCATCCATTCTTTTCTTATCCTTTAGGTAAGTATAAAAATTATCTACACATTTTTATGGACATTATTTTTAGCCTTTCCTATGAAATTTGGAGGCGCATGGTGTAATGGTTATGTAATGTAATGTGATGTAACATGTATGTCTCTCTTCTTAAATTCTTCTATCTCTATCAGTGAATACCTGCAATTAAGGAGTGAATTTAAAAAAAAATTTTCCAAACAAATGCAAGACAAAATTATTTTAGTAACAGAGTGGTGAATACATGGAATAAACTACTGTAGCGTTAGTTTGTATTCGCCTGGTGGAGTTGTCTGCCCTTTTTAGTTTGATGATGCCCACCAGGGGCACCATAGTATTTAAGCGCCGGTTTCAAATCCTTTCGGCCTCTTTGCCGGTTTCACCAACTACGAGCCACATGGGGTAGATTCTATCTAAACCCTCTCGTGGGGCTCCGCCCCCCTTACATTACTGTAAGTCCTCACAGCATGGACTATTCCTAGTCTCATGTCTGTGCCTTTTATTGTATATCTGTATCATTCATGAATGTGTCTATCTTTATTTGTGTACCTCTTTTTATATGTACTCTTTATTATGAACGTTGTACCAACTGTTATCCATGTGCTGTGTTTATTAAATGTTTGTCTATTAACCTTCGTCGGAGTTATTTGTATCCAAAGTATGTATAACTTTGCACCTACGTTATACTACCATCATCAATAGTGAATACCCCATCTCTGAACTCCTTTAAGGCAATGTTGGATAATCTGCGGAAAGATTATAAATATTCTGTGGAATTAAGATGTATTTTTATAAGGAACAGCTGACAGGTCACAGACCTAATATACTAGTTGAAAAAAGATATTATTATAGTGAAATCCTTTGTAACATTTCAAGTAAACCATCTTCTTTCTTTGTTTTTTTCCAGAACCTTCCTTCTGTGACTTACTGCTGATACCTACATGTGTTATTAGAATTCTTAATGCAATTGATGAGGAAAAACCAGAACTTCATCAAGGTAAGCATTAATATCTTTTTTTTTGGAGAAGGTGTTGCAAAAATCCAGAGAAATAGTAGAATAATTGTCTACTATTTAATTCTTAGGACTTCTTAGAATTTTAGTGTACTGGCTATGGATTACCTGGCCTTGTGATTGGCTACGGCTTGCCTGGCCTTGTGCTTGGCTACGGCTTGCCTGGCCTTGTGCTTGGTTATGGCTTGCCTGGCCTGGCCTTGTGCTTGGCTACACCTTGCCTGGCCTTGTGCTTGGCTACACCTTGCCTGGCCTTGTGCTTGGTTACGGCTTGCTTAGCCTTGTGCTTGGCTACGGCTTGCCTGGCCTTGTGCTCCGGCTACGGCTTGCCTGGCCTTGTGCTCCGGCTCCGGCTTGACTGGCCTTGTCCTCCTGCTACGGCTTGCCTGGCCTGGATAAATAAATATAATAAATACTCATACCAATCTTGAATTGTCTATACATTATTATTTTTGAATAAAAATGGAATGGCCCATAAGAAATAAGAATTCAGTAGATAAGCAACACCAGATAATCAGAATTTACATTTTTGCATTTCATCTTAGACGATTTGGACAGTCTCATTTTTAACCAGAGGGTGTTGCAAGATGATAACGATCGTACAATTAAGGAACACGAGTATTAATATATAGATCTTAAATGTTTGTCTATTTTCTGATGCATATGTTTATTTTGTTCATTTTTTTTCTTCTTTTAGTTGTGAAAGATGAATTGGTAGCAAGATGTTCCAAGTTTGGAAATGTTGTGCAAAGTCTTCTACCAAAGGAAGGGCAAGGAAAAGGAATTGTAAGTTCATGATTAAATGATATATACTTTTGACATCTAATAATGACTAGAAGCAGCTACCCGGCATTGACTGGGTAGATGAGGATAATACAAAGTTTGTTTTGCAGACCCGTTGATAAAATGTATTTATAAAAAAATTGTATTATCCATTAAGAATTGATTTATTTCCAAACTTTATCGGCATTAAATGACCAACTGAGGTTGATATGCCGTAAAACAAAACAAACCAAACCAAACCAAACCAATTCCTAATTTCTGTTTTTGTTTTCTATCCACAGATTTTTGTGAAATTTGAAAAGGCCATGGAGGCCATATCATCATTTGAAAAAATCAATGGTAAAGTTTTGTACAATCGAACTGTGATCACAACATACCATTCAGTTCGGGATTTTGATGTTGGTAAATTCTATTAGTCTGCTGTAATAAGGAAACTTTTCTTTTGTCCCCCGACCCCCCCCCACAACTCTCTTGTCCCCTGAGCCCCCCCCCCCCAACTCTCTTCCTCGTTGCCAACATTCAGTAAAATCTTTCCAGCATTACCTCAGTTCCCTTTCATTCCACTCGGCAACATGTGTACAGTTTTCAATGCAATATACATTATAGTTTTTAAGATTATTTTTTACCCCAAATGAAGTGTTTTATTTGTTTTATCTGTCAAAGAAGACAGAAAGAAAAAAAAGATTTCTTTTTTGTTTATGCACACATATATATATATAATTTTTGTTTTATCATTGTTTTATAATTTGATTTTTTCAACACTATTTGTTTTGAATGATTATGATATTTCAAACTGATATCCTCATCTTTATTGTGTATAAACAATAAATCCAAAAGTGTCATGGCAGAAACCCCACTTCAGTCCCCTACTGATCAGGGGAGTAACTCTAGATTTCGTTAGGTCTGGACCTATTAGTGGTATGTATAAACACAATGCTCAGGCCACTGTAAGCTCAGGTTCTGTTTAGGTGGTTTTTTTTTTAATTACCTCAAGATAAGACTTCATCAGACGATAACCTAGAATTCAAATGTGTTTTCGGAGCTAAATTTGAATTCAAATTTATTGTCTTATCGTTTTAATTAGCTCACATATGTGTATCTGCATCCTACCAGCACGAACCCCAATCAAGTGTTATGGCAGAAATCCCACTTTTGGGTTTCCATCTGTCTCATACTAATCAAGGGGAGTAACTCTAGATTTCGTTAGGTCTGGACTTAACAGTGGTATGTATAAACACAATGCTCAGGCCACTGTAAGCTCAGGTTCTGTTTAGGTGGGTTTTTTTTTTAATTACCTCAAGATAAGTCATCATCAGACAATAACCTAGAATTTAAATGTGGTTTCAAAGCTAAATTTGAATTCAAAGTTATCATCTTAATTAGCTCACGTGTGTTTCTGGGTTTCCATCAGTCCCCTACTGATCAAGTGGAGTAACTCTAGATTTTGTTAGGTCTGGTATGTATAAACACAATGTTCAGGCCACTGTAACCTCAAACACTGTTTAGGTATTTTTTTAATTATCTTAAAATAAATCATCATCAGGCGATAATCTGGAATTCAAAAATGGTTTTGTTTCTGTTAGAATTCAAAGTTATCAGTTGAGGATGACTTATTTTCCGACTAGGAGCCACAAGGTTCCTGGTTCAATATTGGCCCTTGTCAACTCAGTGTATGAGTAGCACAGGGATCTTTGCTGTAAAGTAAGGAGCTGATGGTAGGTGTGGCGCTCCACCTAAGACGCTAAAAAAACAATCTCCTTGGTCTAGCGCTAGTGAAAAGGGGATAAACTCCCTTGCTGTCTGGCTGATACCAACTTTAGGCCACCCCAATGACTTTTTTAAAACTTTATAACTTATTTTAAGATAATTAAAAACAGTGGCTTGAACATTGTAATTATACATACCACAAAAAAGATGAGGACAACAGTCCGAAATATCATGATTATTCATATCAAACCTTCTTGTTTTCTTGTCCAAATAATACGCATGTCATAGATTAGAAAATAATGGCCGATTTTTATTTAATGTTTAAATATAAGACCGGCCATTATTTTTGAAACAACACTGAATGAAAATAAGATTACAGCACCCTGAATATGTTCCAATTTAGTTGAGATTTGAACTAGATTTGAGATTTAGATGAACCTGTTCAATACTTAGATGGGTGACCATTTAAGCAAAAGCATATACTGTAAGCAACCTGATATATTAAAATGACTTGATTTGGCATCAACTGACCCGAAAAGGGTTGATATGCCACAAAACAACCAACTAATCTTCAGGGTGTTGCAATTTAATGTTCCATCAGTGTATGTATATATATATATATATATATGTATGTATTTATGTATGTATATATACATGCACACATTAGGTTCTTTGGAAAATAATGGCTGATTTTATTACACTTTTAAATGTAAAATCAGACAATATTTTTACAAACAATCTAATAAATATACAATCTTACTTACCTGACAGACACTTTCTCTATTAATGCTGACACCTGCTTACATTTAAAAAAATTTTTTACTTTTTATTGGAAAGAAATGAATTTCTTTTAAGAGTTGGTCTACACACAAAATCAACTTATACACTAGTATATACAGTAATTGTATCATTCATTTAAAATTAAACTGTTAAAAAAAACAGTTATTTCCTATAAGTCTAACATGATCAAATATATGTATTGAAAAATTATTTATTATTTTCCCATAAAACTAACCCTAAACACTAACCCTAACCTGTCTTCTTTTTTCCTAGTAAATCAATCAATAAATAAATAAATGATTTATCAGTCAAGAGTGGTTCCCCTTTGATCATGTTAGACTTATAGGAAATAATCAAATCAACCTATACACTAGTATATACAGTAATTGTATCATTAATTTTAAATTAAACTGTGTTAAAAAAAACCAACATAATTAGCTTAAAACCTGAGCAATTAATTTTTATTCTACACAAATTTATTCCCAAATTATAAAAAAATTATTGTATTAAAAAAAATTGTCACAAAAATCACTGAAAACAGTAATTAAAACTTGGAAATCCAAGATTTCAGGATAGCGGATCCAGTCCGGATTTAGCCCGCAATGTTTTTAATTTGCCCACAGAGTTGGCCTGATTCCAAAATGGTATTATATTTTGGGCTATGGCCAATAGGAATAAAGATTAAATAATCTGACCCACTGACATTTGCATTTATTATTAGAAAAGAAAAATAAATCATTAAAACAAAATAAAACCATAGAAAAAAACTATGAACTAAATTTTGATATTAGTAAACTAAAAAAAGGTTTGACTAATTAAATGAATGTATATTTGATTTAAATTATTGCTTGGTATGATAAGTTGGGCTATGGTCTCTAGGAGTAAAGTTGATAAAATGTGACATACTGACATTCATTTATTATTAGAAAAAAAGAATCATTAAAACAAAATAGAACCGTAGAAAAAAGAAACTATGAACTAAATTTTTATATTAGTAAACTGAAAGATTTGACTAATTAAATCAATGTATATTTAATTTAGGGGCCGGGTTAGCTCAGTCGGTAGAGTGTTCGGCTAGAAACCTCAAGGTTCCTAGTTCGATACCGGTCCTCGCCAACTCAGCATATGAGTAGCACAGGGATCTGTGCGGTAAAGTAAGGAGCTGATGGTAGGTGTGGCGCTCCACCTCAGATGCTAAATACAATCTCCTTGGTCTAGCGCTATTGAAAAGGGGATAGACTCTCTCGCTGACTGGCTGATACAGACTTTAGGACGCCCCGTTGACTTTACTTTTTTTACTTTTTATATTTAATTTAAATTATTTTAAATTAGCTTAAAAGCTGTCCAATTGGGTAGCAATTAAACTAGCTTCTGTAGCAGGCTCTTGATTTGGCCTTAGGCCCAACAATAACATTTCATACATTGAGTACATATTAGATATTATTAAATTTGAACAATATTTTAAACAGTTATTAATTTTCATCAAAACAATAATATGATTAGTCATTTTGGAAATAATTGCAAAGCTGCATGGTAAACAACTTTTTTTTTTTTTATAATTTCCAAGTTATAAAATTGTTATTGTAGAAAAAAAAAAATTGTTGCAGAAAATCACAGAAAACAATCACTAAAAAGAATTGTAGTAATTAAAACTTGGGAATAAAAAATTTCAGGATTTCAGGTCCTGATTTGGCAACAGAATTTTTTTTAATTTGCTCACAGCATCAGCCTGATTCCAGAATGGTATGATAAGTTGGGCTACAGCTCTAGTAGTAAAGTTGAAAAAAATGTGACCCACTGACATTCATTTATTATTAGAAAAAAAGAATCATTAAAACAAATTAGAAAAAAAAAAAAAGTTGTTGCAAAAAATCTAAGAAAAAAAATCACTGGAAACAATTAGCAATTAAGATAATATAAAATTTCATGACTGCGGGTCTGAATTTAGCACAGAATTTTTAAATTTGCTCACAGTGTCAGCATGATTTCCAGAATGGTATGATAAGTTGACCTATGGCCTCTTGGAGTAAATTTGAAAAAAAAATGTGACACGCTGACATTCATATTTATTATTAGAGAATATTTTGTATTTTTAGATCTTGTAAGATGGTTTTAGCATTAATATATAAATATCTGTCTTGTATGAAAGTTCTTACCTGTATTTATGTTTGAAAATTATGAATATTTTCAATACTTATTCTTTGTGTATTGTACACAAAATAAGTGGTGCTAGGAAAAATATTTATAATGTCAGAAATATCTACATATGGGAAATATTTCTGTATATGTATACTTACACAATTTGGTAATAGTGTATACATATATTGTGGATCTTATGACTATTTTTATTTATTAATTTTTTTTTTTAATTTAAAAAAATTTTTTTAAATTTTTAAATTTTTTTTAGTTGTTTAAAGTTTTTTTTAGTTGTTTAAAAAATTTTTTTTTTTTAACAAAATATACATGCCAGTATTTCGAACAATATTAGTTAATATTTAAATATTATTTGATATTTATATATTATTTAATTGACTTGCTACCCTCATTTATAAATTGTTTGAGAATGGTATAGAATTGCTCTTAAAGAACTCATTAATAAATTTATGATATCAGAAATATCTACATATGTGAAATATTTCTGTATATGTATACAATCAAAATTGGGTAATAATGTATACATGTATTGTGGATTTATGGCTATAATTTATTTATCTTTTAATTTTTTAATTTTTTTTTTTTAGTTGTTAAAAAAATTTATTTTATGAACAAAATGTACATGCCAGTATTTCGAACAATATTATTTAATATTTAAATATAAATTTAATATTTATATATTATTTAATTGGCTTGCTACCCTCATTTATAAGTTGTTTAAGAACGGTATAGAATTGCTCTTAAAGAACTTACACACATAAAAAATATATAACATACATATCAATTATGTATGCTTCATCAAAAAAGAAAAAAAAAAGAAGATTTTTGTAATGTGTGTGTGATTGTTTTTTTTTTTTTTTTTTATTTTTTTTTTTTAATATTTATTTTTAATGTTTGTTGAATCTGTAGATAACAGATATTTTCTGTTTTTCATTGTACTTTTTGGATATGAGGTGTGTAGAAGCCATCAGTAAGTTTGTTTCTTGGTTCTTTGACTTATTTATACTCTGTATTACCCATTTGAGATGAATTGATTATTTCAAAACTTTATCGGCATTAAATGACCCACTGAGGTTGATATGCCGTAAAACAAAACTAACCAAACAAACCAAATTCCAAGAGTCCTGGGTATGACGTTAAACTGCATCTAATGGTGAAGTCAGAGATGCTAATAGGTAAACGTAGACTATTATCAGTGAGTTTGATTCTCACTGGGTGCCCCATACTTTTAACACACAACTAAGCTAAGTTTAGTAAATAATTATCTACTGTATCAGGGCACCTCACACATTTAATGTTTAGCAAGCTAGATTAGCTGACTATTACCACTGACGATTCTCACTGGGTGCCCCATACTTTTGGTTTTGTGCCACAACTAAGCTAAATAACTATCTGCTCACAATGGTTAACAAGCTAGTGAGTTTGATCCTCACTGGATGTCCTATACTTTTGGCCTTGTGACACAACTAAGATAACTATTCTGATTTCAATAGATATCTAGAGTCTCTCTAGCTGGTAAAGAGTGGCCTATTGTCAATATCAGCCAGACAGTGAGGGTGTCTATCCCCTTTTCAGTGCCCAGCATGTCCTACTCATCTTAACATCCTGTTGAGAATTTTGAGAAGTCCAGAGCCCAATTCCTATAAGGATTTATCAATAAATGGCTAAAAATGGCCTTTTCATTTAAAGTTACCTGTTATTTCCCTTAAATCAAAGACTTCTAGATATGTTTATGAATTATGGACATTTAAACAAAGGTTATCGTTTGGGGTAAACTAAGAAAATGAATGTGACTTCCGGACGATATCTAGAGTCTCTCTAGCTGGTAAAGACCCCTGGGTTGCGACCCCTAATACCCGTACCTTAAACTTGCACTGGACGAAGCAAACCAAAATAACAAACTTACTACTGGCGCTTTCTTTGTTTTTTCTGTTTTTCTTTTTTCTTTTTAAAAAAGATTATTTGAGGGTTAAATTTTGCTTGTAGATACAAAAAAAAAACTAAAAAAAAAAGGGCCTAAAACAAAACCCCCTTTCCCTTGATGCCATGAGGTGCTCACTATATTTCCATGATTCCTTGACAAAATACAGGCCACTAAAAACCTGTTTATTATTCAACACTGCCATACCAAATATAAAAACTTAACCAGTTCCATTTCTGTGATGTCCTATAAATGTTGTAATTTGCTCTTTGTCCGTTTTATACTTTTATATATATATATATATGAATTTACATGAAATTCTATATATTTTTTTTTCTTTGTTTTTCAATTTTGAACAAATTAAACTTTTTTATTTGTTTCTTAAAAAATTATGTGTTCACTTATTTTGATTTGTTAGACTAATTGTGATGAAAGAAAAAAAAAAAAAAAAGTCACTAAAATGGATCAGTATTATCTGCGTTATTCGGACTATTGTCCCCATCTTCATTGTTATTTGTACAACGTTTCGGCCGATATACCCTCCGGCCTTCTTCAGGTATTTCTTGTCAGACTCGGGATACCCCCGTGGAATAAATAAAGGGTTAGGTTCAAAGTTCCATGATGGCTCCCGAATACGACAAGAAAGTTCCCGAGTTCGAAAAGAAAGTTCCCGAGTCCGACAAGAAATACCTGAAGAAGGCCGGAGGGCATATCGGCCGAAACGTTGTACAAATAACAATGAAGATGGGGACAATAGTCCAAATAATGCAGATAATACTAATCTTCAAGCCTCATCTCAAACATTCAGAGTAAAATGGATCAGTTTTAAGAAAATATTGATTATCATTGGATCAACAAATTGATAAATTTTATTGATATAATGGAATGACCCATACTTCAGCAATGGTGGTGGTGCTAGCCACTATTTAAATACACACAGATTACTCTGTGTGGGACTTATGTGAAGGACTCTCTTCATAATACTCCCGTGATCAATCCCTTGGTATAACTGGTCATTACGATATAACATTCATTTATCTAAATTCTGTAGAGGAGGCTTGATATGTGTTATTTTAATTTTTCCTCCTCTTTATCGTGATATATAAAAACACAACATGCAGGTACTTGGTGTAATGGTTATGGGCCATATGAAATGGACATGGCAAGACGAGTTCAAATCCTACACGAAGCTGTTTGCATTTCACATTGCACTGATACCCTTGGAAATTAAGAATCCAACAATTCTCCCTCCAGCTATGGGTAAATAGTAGGTAGACTGGGCTCTTTAACCTTGGTTAGGCAACCAGTCTAGGAGAAAGAAAACTCTGAATTCAAACATGTTAAATTCCACTTAAAAATTGACCTTGTGTCACATTCTGCTTGTGCAGAGGGGTTGGTCGATATGTATAAAAACATGAGATTTCAGATGTTGTATTCTCTGAGACCCTAAAGAAGGCTGGAGAGTTGTGATTTTATAGGTCATGATTTATTCAGCAGGCAGCTGCAAAAATGAATCGTGATATATATAAAAAAACGTTTCAGCCATTTGTACCCACCACCCATCTTCAGGTGTTCCGGAGGATACAGTGGCCGAAATGTTGTTTTTATATATCACAATTTATTTGGCCGGTGGCTGCAAAAAAAAAAAAAAAAAAAAAAAAAATCGTGATAAAAAAAAAAAAAAAAATGTTTTAGCTGTCGTACCCTCCAGTCTTCCTCAGATGTTCTAGAGTATACAATGGCTGGAACATGTTTTTATATATCACGATAAAGATGAGGACAACAGTCCGAATAATCAAAATAATACAAATTGATAAATGTTTGGAAATGTGACCGGTGAATACTCTATTTCTGTGAATATTATTATTCTTAATATTATGATGATACATAATTCCTGTCTGATTTATCAATTTCAAGTTGACCCTGTCTGAATTTCTGAGGAATTAATATGATTCACTGATATACTTGGACTTACATCCTCATCTTGGTTGATTATCTATTTATATCTATAATAATGGAGATTGTCTGTATTTCTGTCTGTAACAAAAACTACGTCATAGCTCTACGTCACAGCCTACGTCACAATATTCTTATGCTATATACAACCAAAATTTGAGTAAGCAATTTTAAAAATTGTTTTTTTACTCTCGTTTTTTTTTTTTTTTACAGTAACAAGAAGTTAACTAAAAAGTTTACAAATAAATAAATACCTACAATTTTGTGAAAATTGATGTGGAAAATATTCAAAATAATTGTTTGATTATTACATGCATGCAATATTTTATTTGAGAGGGTTCAGTTTTCATTTCAAATTGTTTTATTTTATTTTTTTTTTACTCCTTTAATGAATATGAGATTTATCTGACTTATGATACAAACCCTCTGACATTTAATTTTTAACTCCACCCTCTCAGGTAATGTCTTTCAAAAATTAATTTTTATGACGCCCAGAGGGTGTTTTTTTCTAGTATATATAATGATTTATATTGCGTAGCCATTTTCTTATATCTGCTGCTATTGAATTGTACCAGGGTTTAATATAATAATAAGTAAAAAAAAAAAAAAAAAAAAAAAAAAAAAAAAGAAAAGTAAAGTTGGTGGAATGGCCTATTGTGGTATCAGCCAGACAGTGAGGGTGTCTATCCTCTTTTCAGTGCCCAGCATGTCCTGCTCATCTTATTTAACTCTTTTTAACATCTTTAAAGGAAGCGCACGGTGTAATAGTTAACATCATGGGGAATGGACTCATCGCCCCAAGTACAAATCCTGGATGTGGTAATTGCATTTTTCACTTAGCGCTAATATCCTTGGGAAAGGTATGAATCCTACTCTCCCTCCATCTATGGATAAATAGTAGGGCAGTCTGGGCTCTTTAACCTTTTAGGCAACCGGTCTAGGAGAAGTAAAACTCTGAATTCAAACCTATTGAACTCCGCTTAAGATATTGACCTTGTGTCACATCCTCCTCATGTGGAGGGGTTGGTAAATATATATTTAACTCTTAACATCCTGTTGAGAATTTCTATAAGGATTTATCAATAAATGGCTAAAAATGGCCTTTTCATTTAAAGATACCTGTTATTTCCCTTAAATCAAAGACTTCTAAATATGTGTAATATTACATTTAAACAAAGGTTATCGTTTGGGCAAATTAGGAAAATGAATGTGACTGTATTTAAGTTTTAATGTAATAAAATATTATATCAAATTAAAAAGGCTAATGAAACTAAATAAGAATGCAGATGAAAAGTTTTGAAAGAGAGGGGTGGGGTATGATAAAAAAATAGAACAGCAGAAACTTACTCTTCCTTCACTCCAGTCTTTCATTGCTAAATTTTCCTAATATAACTATTTAGTTAAAATAGGAAGTAAAGAATAAAATTACAGGTATTTCTTCTTGTTAATGGATTTCTTTTAAGATCTATCCCGAGAGTTTTGCTCATATTGATTAAGATAAAACCATATTATTAGAATCATTGATATTTCACATATCTATTAAAATAAAAATTTTAATATCAATATGCAAATTAGCCTTCCTGTTCACACTGTAAACCGCTATTTTGTTGTATATATAAAACAACTGCATGTTATTAGTATGTAGATATAGTCAACAGTATTAATAATGTAAAATAATTTTATTAATAATTTGAGGTTTAAATAAAATAAAATCATAGAGAATGTGATGTAAATAACTGAGGGAATTGTGACTTGGATACTGATTTAGTTTCGGTTACAGATATAAAAAACACAATCTCCATTATAATAAGAATTACTAGTAGGACCTGTGGATATACCACAGTATGATAATTTAATTATTACAACATTTGATATGTTTACTTAAGAGCTATTGCACAATGTTTCAGTTATTGTGTCTTCAAGTTACCACCAACAAAAATCATTTGAAGAAGGGGTGCTTTGCATGATGTAATGGTTAGCAAGCTAGTCTTGCAGTTAAACTGATTAGTGAGTTCAATCCTCACTAGGTGCTCTATACTTGCTGCCATGTTTCATGCTTAATTTTGCGGGCACCTCTAATAGTATCAGGGTGATATAAAAGTCTTGTCACCCCCACCATAATATCTCCTAATTAATCGACAATAATTACATGAAAAAAGCTGCTGGAAATGAAATAGAAAATTATATTATTTATTATATATTATAATTAATGATATTATATATTATTTTTCCATACAAATAAATGTGGAACACTAAATAAAAAATCAGACCCCCCCCATAAAAAAAACCCAAACCCCTCCCCAAAAAACAAAGGTTTTATTTCAGGATAGAGAAATGCTTCTACCTAAAACACTTACTTAAAGGCTCAACTTGTGTGTGACTAAAATATGTCATGTTAAATCCATGTGTCATAACTGAAGTTCCAATTCCAGTCTGTGCTCCCACAATGCAACTGTCCTGGGAGGCAACTGTCCTCTACTCCATCAAGGGGAGCAACTCTATATATTTTTCGGTAGGACTGGTCCTAACAATTATATTATCAAAATGAAAAATAAAAGTTAAAAAATAATGAAATTTAAAAAAATATATGTAAAAAATAATGGAAGTTAAAACTTATGTAGGGGTGACAAGACTTTCGGACCACCCTGTTTGCAAGCTAGGCTAGCAGACAGTTGTTAGTGAGTTTGACTCTCACTGGGTGCCCCACACTTCTGGACTTGTGCTATACTAAATTAAACTTAGTGAATGACAAGTCACCCATAACAAAACTGGAAGGTACAATAGCTGAAATATTGGGACTATAACAACCAAGATGAGGATAACAGTTCAAGTACATCAGTTAATAATTCTAGTTGGCTGTTTTGGTGGAGTAGATGACACATCGTAGATCTCGATATTTTAACACAAGGTAGAGAAAATGCTTCTACCTAAAACAGTTACATAAAGGCTCAATTTGTGTGTGTCCAAAATATGTCATGTAGTTCAATCAATGGGTCATGGCGGAAGTCCCAATTCCAGTCTATGCTCCCACAATGCACTGTTAGATGAGGATACCAGTCCAAGTACATCAGTAATAATTCTAGATGGCTGTTTTGGTGGTGCAGATGTCACATCGCAGATCTCGATATTTGTTTCTTTGATTTTTTTTTTTTTTTTTTTTTTTTAATAATTAATTTTTTAAAAAATTTCTGAGATGAAATACTGTTATTATTTCATGTTTTATTTAAACTAGTATCTCTATCTTTGTTGTTTTTAAATATAGTTTTTGGCCAGTAATGTTTAGTCTTCAACTTGTCTTATCTAAAAAATTTTAAATCATTGCCACCGCCTTCTTGCAATAAAACAATTCATGATGAAGACTTTTAATATATATATATATATATATATATATATGGAAATGATATTAAAAGATTATCAGATGCACTTTCTTGAAGAAGGCTGGAGAATGCCTCCATCAAATTGTGTTCCAAACAACAAAGTTATGGATATTATTCTGAATAATTCAAGGAATGAATAATACTATAATCATCGGATTGGTATTAGTTTTTTTTGTAAGTGATTCATTAAAGAAGAAAAAATGATTGTAAAACAACCTTTCTCTTTGTTTTTTTTTCTTTGGTTTTTTTTTCTTTGTTTTTTTTTTTTCTTTGTTTTTTTCTTTGTTTTTTTTTTTTTTTCTTTGTTTTTTTTTTTTTTTTTTGTTTTTTTTTTTTTCTTTGTTTTTTTTTTTTTGTTTTTTTTTCTTTGTTTTTTTACTTTTTAAAAAAAATTTTTTTTAAACTTTTTTTTTTTTTTACTTTGTTTTTTTTTTTTTTTCTTTAGTTTAAAAAAAAGTTTTCTTTTTCTTATATTTTCTTTTATTGTTTTTTTTTCTTCTATTTTTCTTTTCTTTTTTCTCTTCTGTATAATCAAATAAGGTGACTTGGATCTACAACCCTGAGAGCCACATTTGTCTCTTAAAATAGTGAAAGAGCTAAACTCACCTTTATGATCCAAGTTTATCATTATAAGATTTATTGAATGAATGGTCTTTTTTTTCTTTTTCATTTTTTTTTCTATTTTTTTCTTTCTCTTTTTCATGTAATATTTGTAAATCCATGATCTGGTTTAAGACACTTCTTTATTGTTGTTCCACGTCTCAGGGGCTTTTACTTTCGTTTTCCTATGTCAACCACTCAGTCCCTTTTAACAAGTCTCAGGAATATCAATATATATATTTTATATATATATATATATATATATATATATATATACATATTTTTTTTCTTTTCTAATTGTAAAATGTATTCTTTCTGTCTATTCCTGTTAATGTTCTTTTTTTTTAACAAGTTAAACACTAAAAAGAAAAACAAAAGAAAAAAAAAAAAAACATTGTTGTATATGTATTAATATAAATTTGTATGTATGTATTTCTGGGGGAAAATGTTTCTGTAAAAATCCCTAGTCAAATTTAACCCATATTTTAATCCATATGTCACCAACATTAGTACTTGTACTAGATGACCCATGAAACCATCTTGGGTTCCCGTTGTAACAGTGGTCCATAATGATATTGGTGCTTCTATTTATAAAAGACTAAAAGATTATAATTTGAATTTCATAGTTGTCTGAATTATATTGAGAATTTGAATGAATAAAAAAAAATGATGTTTAACACAAAACCTGCAAAATTATAATTTAGTTGCAAATTGGACTGGAAATTGCTTTATTTTCTATTTAGAGCATTCTAAGCGTACTGATCTAAAAGAAAAAAAATATTATTGCTATGGTTTGCTATTTTTGTTGGGTTATGGTGTTATATAATAATATATATAAGTTAAAAGAAAGGAAATGAATCCGACAGTATGAGTATGAAAAGGTGGAATGAAAACATCACACAATGCTGTTAAAGAGAAAACAATTTATAACATAATCATAGCTGATATTGATCAATATTTCGATTTTATGTATCTTTTTTGCAAAATCAAAAATTTTGATTTTATGTATCTTTTTTGCAAAATCAAGGTTTTTGTTTTTGAACTGATTTGACTTTTATCTCCAATCACAAACACGACTGAGTAAATGAGCTCTGATGATGATTTTTGTAAAATCGAAATATTGATCAATATCAGCTCTGATTATATTATAAATTGTTTTCTCTTTAACAGCATTGTGTGATGTTTTCATTCCACCTTTTCAATACATATCATATATATATATATATATATATATATATATATATATATATAGTAAACTACAGACACGTGTTTCGAGGTATCACCTCTCATCAGTGCAGTTATACCGTTTTTTAGCAGCTACCTCTGGCCGGGTTCGAGACCTGAACGAACTTACGCTCGTCAATCCTCTTACCCATACGGCCACAGTCAGCTGCCAAGTATAGCAGGCTATTTAATCGCTACATTTCTAAGCGGAAATGAACTCACCTAGAGGTCTCAAACTTTATGTAAACAAAGTGAGTCTTAGCTGAACGCCGAATACACAAATAACAATTAAAAAATAGAAATGCTGTTTTTTTAAATTTTTTTTTAAGCATGAATAACTGAGTTGTAGGTTCAACTAGGATTAATTCTTTTAAAACACTTACTGGTGAATTAGATTGGTAATACAAGTGATATTGAAGAGATTTATAGTAATTGTTATATTGCTGGAAGACAGATGTAAATTTTTATATTTTTTTTTATTTAATGGATTTTATTGGAAGGTGGTTTGTAAAAAAAAAAGAAATCTAAAGTTAAAAGAAAGATCCTGAGTAAATAATTTTCTAAATTCATTCATTATTGAAATGCTGGAACTACTTTGAAATATATATATATATATATATATATATATATATATATATACACACACACACAAATAACAATTAAAAAATAGAAATGTTTTTTTTTTTTAAGCATGAATAACTGAGTTGTAGGGTGTTCAAACTAGACTAATGTTTAAAAAAAATATAACTGACTTACCAGTCATGTTAGAATTGGTATTGTAAGTGATATTGAACTCGGGAGATTTATAGTAATTGCTATATTGGTTAAGACAGATGTAAATTTTTAATTTTTTTTTTTTTAATATTTAATGGATTTTTGTTGGAAGGTGGTTTATGTGTTAAAAAATATATCTAGAAAATTATTTACTAAAGAATCCTCCTTAGTAAATAATTTTCTAAATTCCATTCATTATTTTGAAATGATGGAACCACTTTGAAATATATATATATAATATATATATATATATATATATATATATATATATTATACACACAAACAGACACAAATAACAATTAAAAAATAGAAATGCTGTTTTTTTTTGTTTTTTTTAAGTATGAATAACTGTGTGTTCTAGGTGTTCAAACTAGGCTAATGTTTAAAAAAAAATATAACTGACTTACCAGTCATGTTAGAATTGGTATTGTAAGTGATATTGAACTCAGGAGATTTATAGTAATTTTTATATTGCTGGTTAAAGCAGATGTAATTTTGTTTGTAGTTATATATATATATATAATATATATATATATATAATTGTAAGGCTTTTGCATATGCTTTACATATTTGATGACAGGGTCATAAAAACTAAATGCACTTGGTTTTTTGAAGACTGAAGTAATAATGAAATTAAGAATTCAAATGGGCTAATATTGAAGAAATACAGTTGACTTACCGGTTTTGTTTGGATTAATTGTGTACTAATTTAAGGAGATTTATATAGTTACTGTCACTAGCATGCTTCCGGTTTAGAAAGTATGGTAACTAATATTAACTTGATGTAAAAAATGTTTTTTGAAGTTAATGGGTTTTGTTTGCTTCACAAAACCCAGTACATTTTTTTTTATATCCTTGTTATCATATATATATTAATATTGATGATATAATGTGCTATATTATAAGTAAATAGTGCTCAATATCCTGGATAGAGCATTTATATCTAAGTTAGGGTAGTGTGGACTTGGTTTGAAAATCGTAAAGGCGAGAAACTGTCAGTAACCAAGTGGCACCGACTTCATGTTCACGCTACCCTAACTTATATATAGGTAAAATAATCTAATTGACTGATAAGTAAGGGATGATTCTATTAGGGATCATCAAAATCTCACTGTACACCCACAATGTATGCACATGTAGGTGCAAATAGATTTAGACAAGGATTTTTATAAATCCCCAAGAGAGCTTATATAATAAATATATATATATAATCTTCATACAATGACTGCTATTTACACAGTAGCATTGCAACCAACAAAGCCTTCATCAGATGATGACTCTGGGTTCAGGCATGGTTTCGGGGCCGAAGCATCATTACCACTAACCCAGAGTGCCCCAGCAGTATCTCACGATACCACCAGACTTTGTTGGTTTGATGTCACAATGTAGGACTGCCATATCCATGCTGATGTGGTTAGAGCTTTCTTCTGAATCTTTTTTAAGTATTTCCTCTTGTCTGGTAGAAAAAGTCCAAGTTTAGACAAAAATGCCGAGGTTGAGTTGGCAATAAACCCCCAACATCCGACCTCAATGGGAAATACATCCGTTATCCATCCGTTTCTGATGCATTGTTCACGTAGGTCTTCATATTTTTCCAACTTCCGCTGATGGGCCCAATCCAGATTTTCTTCAAATCTCTCTCTCTCTCTGTCTCTCTATCTATCTATCTATCTATCTATATCTATATATTTAGTGATATATAGATGTAATTAGTGTTTGAACTTCTATATCATTAAAACTAGTATCTTCATTTCTGTTTATTTTATTTTAATTTTTTTTAGAAGAAGCATTGTCAATCATTATACAAAGAAATGTTTCTCCGTATAATAGTAGTTATTATTAATTGGTTATGTGTTGTTTCTCTGTGATAGTAGTTAGCTAATCAGGATGGGGATAAGAAGTTTGGCCAGTTTTAAAGGAATGACTGTTGAAAAA
This sequence comes from Doryteuthis pealeii, assembly GCA_023376005.1. NCBI lineage: Eukaryota > Metazoa > Mollusca > Cephalopoda > Myopsida > Loliginidae > Doryteuthis > Doryteuthis pealeii. The sequence continues at coordinate 31,545,186 of CM042176.1, forward strand.
CTGCAGTAGTTAGAGGCACATGATGTAATGGTTACCGTCATAGAAATGGACTCAACGAGACAAGTTCAAATCCTGAATGCGACTGTTTACATTTAACATCGGAGAAGTACGAATCTGACTATTCTCCCTCTAGCTATGGGTAAATAGTAGAGCAGACTGAGCTCTTTAACCTTGGTATGGCAACTGGTCTAGGAGAAGGATAACTTTGAATTCAAACCAAAATACCCAAATCCTGAATGCGACTGTTTACATTTAACATAGCACTAAAACCCTTAGGAGAGGTACGAATCTGACTATTCTCCCTCCAGCTATGGGTAAATAGTAGGGCAAACTGAGCTCTTTAACCTTGGTATGGCAACCAGTCTAAGAGAAGGAAAACTCTGAATTCAAACCAAAGAGGCTCTCTTCTCATTAGTCAAAACTACTTTGACAGCTCATCCTCCTTACCGCCCTGTCGTCTGGGGCATTAGAATGCACCGACTGCACCTCTGCAGAGGAGTAAGACTCCCCCAATGGGGCCGCCTGTTGGCCGTGGGTGGCGACCTGTGATGCTTAAGGATAGAACCCAGGTGGATGAGCAGTCCATGACTTGCAATACTCCACTTTAGCCCTATCTTGGGCTAGACGGGCGGGCGATCAATCGTCTGGTCACATCAAGCCCTAGCACCTATATGATTTTCCCAGCCCTATTGCCCTTATGGCAAGCTCCAACCACTTTTTATCATATGGGTGCTAGAAGGCGGTCGCTGTGGGTCTACATGTCCTGGGAATAACGTTAAACTCTATCTGATGGTGAGATTCCAGTTTTAGAGGTTTGGGGAATGTAGAGCACCCCTTCATCACCATTGCTCCCTGGTCCACTCTGACCCGGAGTGGTAGTACCTGTTAGGGTCCCATCTATAGGTTAAATAGAAAAACATGAGTTTATAAACAAAATTGTATTATGCATTAAGAATGAATTTATTTCACTACTTTGTCGGCATTAAATGACCACCGAGGTTGATATGCCGTAAAACAAACCAAACCAAACCTAAACCCAAGACTTTTTGAAAAGAACCGGCCTCTTATCAAGGATGTAAGTTCATAGACCTACAAAAGTCACCCACTCACTCTCTTGATGTTCAAATTCTCAACAGAAAAATTGGTTACAGCATTATTGTCGGCATTTAATGACCCACCGAGGTTGATATGCCGTAAAACAAACCAAACCAAACCCAATCATCCTCATTATTCTTTTAAATTGTTGTATTATACTTTGTAGGCAAGGTAGACCTGATGAGGCTCTTATTCTAGAGCTTCTGAAAGTGTGGCATCTAAATGACTTGAAAAGGGTTTATGTGCTGTAAAACAAAACAAACTGTGAGTTGAAATAAAAAGCAATTAAAATGAAAATGAAAAATCCAAATTAGTTGAAATGAATAATGATTGACAATGCTTTATCTGAATTATGAAATAAAATATACTATTAACACTAGTAGTGTATGTGTGTTTAAAAAGAAAACAGCAAAAAACAGATGTAAGCAATTGATCCAGAGACATGTTAATGGATAGGTTATAGGTAAAATTTAAGTTTCTGCACAAAAAACAATGACTCACTTCCTACAAACAAGGAGGACATGAGTTCAAGTCTCACTGAGGTTATACTTTATCATTCTTCGATATTTGTTGTTCTTGTTGTCATATGAATTACTAACCAGGTGAATTACGATAAAAAGAAACTAAAATTAAAAAAAGGTGAAAGAAATATTTATCAAAAATTAATAATAATGATAATTAATCTTTTTTTAAGACCAGTATTGGTACATATGTTTTTTTTTTTTTTTTTTTTGTGCCAGAATTTTTTTATAATTAAAAAAAAAAAAAACCCCATCCCCTGCAAGACCCCCCCCCCCACCGAAAATATCAAAAATTAATAATAATGATAATTAATCTTTTTTTAAGACCAGTATTGGTACATATGTTTTTTTTTGTGTGCCAGAATTTTTTTATAATTAAAAAAAAAAAAAATCCCCAGCCCCCGAAAGACCCCCCCCCAGACCTGATAAAAAATAACTCAAGAAGGACATTTTTAAAAATAGCCCCCTGGCAAGACCAGTATTGGTACATATGCTATTTTTGGGGGTCCAGAATTTTTTTAAAGCCCCCCCTCTCGAATTTACCCCTAGCCCTGCAAGAAAATTACCTTCCTGCACTCTGCCCTGAAAGAAAATAACTCAAGAAGAACATACCCCCACCCTGACAAGAACCCCCCAAAAAAAACACTGCAAGAAATTACCCCCCAGCTCTGCAAGAAAACTCAAAAAGAAAAAAAACAAACAAACAAAAAAAAAGAAAAATGACCTTCAAAGATTACCAGATGTACACTTCTGAAGAAGGTCGGAGAATGCATTGGTCAAATGTTGTTTCTAAACAACAAAATTATGGATACTATTCTGGATAATTCATGGAATAAATGATACTACCTCTGTTCCATAATTGTTGTTACACTTAGTGAATAGAAATTATATGCAAATGTACCAACTATTATGGGACGAGGTAATAATATTACCTCAGTCCTACAATAGTTGTCAAGTCACATTTAAAACTAATTCACTGAAGTTAAGCTGTGATGAGCTTGTCAGTACTTAGATGGGTGACCATCTATGTACCAGACTGAGCAAAGCTTAGTAATAACTGTTATGGAACAGAGATAGTATATAAAAAATATTTTGACTTTTTATTCTTTATTTATTTTTGTATTTTATAAAGGTTTTTAGGGGTAATACTTTTTTGGTACAATCAACTGCCACTCGCTCGAGCGGCCTATAACATCAGCTTTAGACACGCCCACAAATCTTGATGAAAACAAACGTCTCTTCATTTAAACAAGTACGACCAAGACCAAACAATTATTTTACTTTTAAAACGTAATATTTTTTAGCTTAGAAAATTTAAAGTTTTGAATAAAGAAAACAACTTTGAATCATGTAAATTTAGGGTTCTAAAAACATTTTTTTCTTTAGTTACAAATTTTATTTTATTTACATTTTTAATTATAAATAAAACGATTCTATATTTTTATATAAATTTTTATTAACAATTATTTTGATATGCACGAATCTTTATATTTTTTTTTTTTTTTTTAGGAATCAAACAATCATTTCATGTTTCCCTCACTCGATAAATTTTAAGAAGATCTTTGAGTTAAAACTTTATTAAAAAACAAAACAAAATAAATAAATTCGAATGAGTGGCAATTTGGGCAGTAAAGAAAAAAATATTTGTAGAACCCTAAATTTACATGATTCAAAGTTTTCTTAATTTAAAACTTTAAATGTTCTAAGCTAACAAATATTACGTTTTAAAAGTAAAATAATTGTTTGGTATTGGTCGTACTCGTGTAAGCGAAGAGACGTTTGTTTTCATAAAGATTTATGGGTGTGTCTAAAGCTGATCTAATAGGCTGAACTCGAGCGAGTGGCAGTTGATCGTACCAAAAAAGTATTACCGGGTTTTTAGTCACCAAATTGTATTACTGTAGTTTTGAAAGTATAAATGAGTGTTTGAATGGATGATAAGAATTTTCTTTGTCATTGGATGTTGAAGAAATATATCAGTAGGCTAGCATAGACAAAAGTTAGGGGTTGTTTATTACATGCAATAGACCAAGTTAACAAGCTATAATTATGATTTTTGATAAAGTTAGTTTCATTCTAACTTTTTGAAGTCCAATACACATACACACACACACAAACACATATGGGCATGGCACACACACACACACACAACCACATATGGCATGGCACACACACACTTAACATGCACACATACCAAACACATGCACACACACACAACACACACAACAATGAAGGTAATAAAAAAAAGCTGTGCCTGGAGAACACACATATAATAAACAAACAAATTTCTAAGGCCTGCCTAATAATTAAAAAAAAGAAAGGATAGGTATTTGCCTCATACACACTTGTATGGGCTGGGCGCAAGGCCTCGGTTTAATGTGGGCCACCCACAAGCCGAAGCTATGGGTGGGAAAGAACAAAAAATTGCGTCGATCCTTCGGCAACAAGGGGGGCGCCTCAGGAATCGACGCTATTATTAAACTCTCGACGAGCATTAACCGGAAAACCGAATGTGCAATGAGTTTATCAAAAATAAAAAAAGAAAGGATAGACCGAGCCTGGAATGATACAAAGACATTCTGATGAAGGGATTTTATCCCGAAATATTAAGAATAAATCAAAGGTAAACAAACAACATCATAGTTCATTTTTCTTTACATTTGCATTGAGATAGCCTTCAAAACCAACCAACAAACCAATATATATATTCATCAAATGTTGCTACAACATTTTCATTATATTAGCATTAGTAGTTGATCAAAAATTGCTCAATATATTTTGTAAAATATAGAGCATTTATAGCTGTAGAAAAAGAGAGAAATGTTTTTTTCTACAACTATATATGTTATTTCTCTGAATGTTTGAGATGAGGCTTGAAGATTAGTATTATCTGCGTTATTCGGACTATTGTCCCCATCTTCATTGTTATTTGTACAACATTTCGGCCAATATACCCCCGGCCTTCTTCAGGTATTTCTTGTCGGACTCGGGAACCTTCTTTTCGAACTCGGTAACTTTCTTGTCGTATTCGGAGCCATCAAGTTCCGGATGGCTCCGAATACGAACAAGAAGGTTCCCGAGTCCAACAAGAAATACCTGAAGAAGGCCGGAGGGTATATAGGCTGAAACGTACAAAATAACAATGAAGATGGGGACAATAGTCCGAATAACGCAGATAATACTAACTATATACTATATATATTATATATATATATAATATATATATATTTATTTACCAACCCCTCTGCATAAGTAAGAATGTGACACAAAGTCACTTAAGCGGGTTTGAATTCAGAGTTTCCCTCTCCTAGACTGGTTACATAGCAAGGTTAAAGAGGCCCAGTCTGCCCTACTATTTACCCATAGCTGGAGGAAGAAGTACTTGGATGCATACCTTTCCCAAGGGTATTAGCACTGAAAATGCAAACAGCCTAGTCCGATTTGAACTCTGGTTGACGAGTCCATTCCTACGACTCTAACAATACACATGTGCCTCCTGTGATAAACGATTAAAACACATTTGTTGTTAAAAATTAAGGGGTCGTTCATTACACATTTTATTATTTGAGTAGGTATTTACCTATTTAGAGTCACCCATACTGTAATGGTTATCATTGTAAGAAATAGACTAGGCAAACCAAAGATCAAAACCTGGAAGAGGCTGTTTTGCATTTCACATAGTGTTAATACCTTGGGAAAGGTATGATCCAACTATTCTCCTCCAGCTATGAGTAAGTAGAAAGCAGACTGGGTTCTTTAAGCTTGGTTTGACAACCAGTCTAGGAGAAGGTAAACTCTGAATTCAAACCTATCCGCTATAAATAGATTATCAGTCATATGGAAATCCAAACTCACAGACAAGCTAAGGAGACAATTATTCCAAGCTGAGTCATATCAGTACTGCTGTTGGCTGCACCACTTGGACCCTAATGAAGCGCCTAGAGAAGAAGGCTGGATGGGACTACACAAGAATGCTGGCGTGTGATTTTGAACAAAATGTGGAAACAACACCCCACGAGAAAACAGCTGTACGGCCACCTGCCCCATATCACCTAAACCATCCGAGTAAGATGAACAAGACACGCTGGACACTGTGCTGGAGAAGCAAGGATGAACTCATAAGTAATGTTCTCCTGTGGAAGCCAGCACATTGCATGCCAGTGTGGGTCCATCCAGCAAAGACATATATTGACCATCTCTGTGCAGATACGGATGCTGTGCAGAGGACCTCCCGAGAACAAGGAGAGATAGGGACGGTCAGCGAGAGATTTCATGGATAACTGGTGCTAATAGTGTGACATGATGATGATGATGAAACTCTGCTTAAGAAATTGACCTTGTGTCACATCCTACTTATGCAGAGGGGTTGGTAAATATGTATTGCTCTGTTGGTGGGGCTTAGAATATGCTGACTTTATTCCTTGTAAAGGTGTAATCACCCCACAAAAAAGGTGTCCTGGAAATGACGCTAAACCTGTTGAGAAAATGTTCAAGTAAACACGATATAACAGAAAATCTTTATTTGTAACTGTAAATGACACAATTAATAATAAAAAAAAAAAATCACATCTTTGAATTTCAAGGAATCCTAATTGGATGCCTTCAAATTATTCACAAAAATCATCAAAGTATTTTGTACAGCTTTGCAGAGGTAAGTCCAATATCTGGCTTGGTACTGAAGTTAGTAACATCGCACTAGGTGGTATAATATTGCATCAGTAATCATGGCCAACGTGTGAAAAAATAAAAACTAATAAAAATTTATATAATTAATCCTTTGACAATCTGAAAATTGTCATACTCACTTCAAAAGTTAAGAATGTGAGCATTAGTTTGAACTTCTCGTGTCATCCGTTAAATTCCATTTCATCATCCCAACAAAAAATATGTGCTCTGAAGAAGACTAATGTTTATACAATGCCTTCTACTTTTTTTTTATTTTATTTTTTAAAATAATTTCAATTGGAGTACATTTTTATAAACATCATAAAGTTGAAACAGCGCTTTGTTAGTACAATCTATACTATTGTTTTTCCTTATCTTTACCTAACTGTTGAATTTATTCCATTTATATACTCACTATACTCACTCACTTCATGAGGTAACTTGTCTCGATAAGTCAACTCCATTATGAGGAGCTTATACAGTGTACTGTATAACTTAATCACCTAAAGTAGGGCCATATAAAGTGTAAATTTAACAGGAGTCGAGTCGGTATTGACTCTGTTGAATTTACACTTTTATGGCCCTAGTTTAGTCGTACAGTACACTGTATAAACTCCGTACTATAGACTCAGTATTTCTATAAATCTCGATCTAGTGACCCCTTAATTGTTTCCGACCTCGACTCCATGACTCCGACTCCTCTATTTTTGGGGCTTCTGACTCCGACTCCTCTTTAATTAAGTGATTACAATTCATAATGAATATAAAACCATGATTTTTTTAAATAAATTGTGCACTGTAAACTTACAGATTACACTAGGGTTATTAAAGTGTAAATTCAACTGCCCGAAACGATGAGTGTTTGGGTATGACACTAAATCAATCTGGTGGTGAGGCTCCGTCACTCAGTACACTGTATAGAGTCCGACTCTAGTGACCCCTGATTTGTTTCAGACTCCATGACTCTGACTCCCTTATTTTTGGCGCCTCGAACTCCACATCCTATAATTAAGTGATTACAATCCATAATATATAAACCATGATTTTAAAAAATATCTATAAGGAGTGTCCATTGTATAACTGTTATAGGTGATACACCTATTGACCAATGGAATGTGCCGACAGGTTACTATAAAAAAAACAGGGATAATTGTGGCTTAGCAGCAAGCCAATGCGAGTGCCAATAACTCTGTTCGTTGGACGTAATTTCCACATCTCTCTATTGTATGTCTATTTTTGTTAATACATTTTTCTACTTTCCGTACCCGTTGTTTTGTTCTTATTTGACCCCCTTAAAACCTCACAACAATGACTTTACGGATTACACTAGAGTCATATAAAGTGTAAATTCAACTGGAGTTATAGAAGTTTTACCAACTCCGATTCCAATGACTCCTTAATTGCTTCCGACTCCGACCCACGTTTATTCTGTACAGCTTTCATCTAAACCGGAAATCTGTTTTTCTTCAATGAGACCATTCTCCGGCCGAGGTCAGTGAATTTGAGAATCACTTCCTGTTGCATTAAATTGAAGCACATGGCGATCATGGCCATCCCAAAAAAGTAAGTACAAAGTACAGATAGCCTGCTTCTCAGCGCTTGACCACGACTCAACGTCCGACCCGGGAACAAGTCCCAAATCCGATTGTACTCAGGGTAACAAAACAGAAATAAGAGCTAATCAGGTAGTCCCAGTTTTTCTCCCAGAGGGTAACAAACACGGCACCCAGAAACACGTACGCAGCAATTACCAGAAGAGAACACAGATAGGTACCTGACTTCGGGTACGCGGCTACTTATTTCATCATTCAGCGCCCTCTGGCGTGTCTTTTTTTTGTTTCCGGATCTGTCGCGATTGATTCGGAGAGCTTGGATCAGAGATCCTTTTCTTCAGTATCGGAAGCTGCTGTCTCGATACCGTCTTCGCTGGCGATGTTGGTTGGCCAACGTGTCGTCAGTCGTGGCCGCTTCGCCGGACGACGACGTTGCGCTCAGTCGCTTGCTGTTCCGCTTCGTGCGCTGGGGTTTTAAACGACGAGACCCGACGCGATCCGTGCGATTTCCTTTCTTTGCAGCTCTTTATTCGCTTTTTCTGCGTTGACGGAGCGTCATCGTCTTCCTTTCCTTCTTCGTCCTCTTTCGTGAGCAACATTTCAGTCGACCTCCACATTTCGTTGCCCTTTTCGATCAGTTCCTCGAGGCCTGCCGTGCGTGTTCCAGCCGCCGACGTTGTTCGCGTCGCTGGGCGGAAATATAGCGCCTCAGTCGCTGCCATTGTAGATAATCCGGTAGCAAATATGACAGTAGAAGAATCTAAAAGTTCCGCGCATGAGAGAACCAATTGTACGGAGGCAGAGTAAAGTCAATGGGATGCCGAATACCGCATAGATGATTGTCACGATTTCGACCCCCCAGTCGGTTTTGGTGCTATATGACCGTACCCTGAAAATAACATAAAAAACAAATAAGTCCCTGGTTCCAATAATACGAGACATATATCGTCTCTAAGAAAAAAACATTGGGTTTAAACTTACTTTTACACAGAAATAAAACTAAAACTTGACACATTTATTTGAACTAGCAGGACTCAGATTACAATTATAATAATAGGGCCTTATTTGGATAGAATGAGTTCTGAGGTGAATAGATACTGAACTTTGAAATCGTACAACTAAAAAAACACCAAGAAAATATGGTAGAGCCGTTGGAGGAATTTGGTAGGCAAAGAGTTAACTTTTTGCCTACTTTAAGACACTCACATTGGGGGGTTATTGGGGTAAATTTTACTTTTACACAGAAATAAAAATGAAAATTGACAAACTTATTTGAACATTGGACTCAGATTGCAATAAAATAATAATAATATCTTATTATAATGGAGATTGTGTGTTTTTCTGTCTGTAACCGAAACTCTATTACTACTCAAGTCACAATTCCCTTAGTTATTTACGCTACATTCTTCATGATTTTATTTTTTATTTAAACCTCAATTATTAATAAAATTGTTTTACATTATTAATACTGTTAACCTTATCTACATACTAACAACATGCAATTATATTTATATATACAACAAAATAGCGGTTTACAATGTGAATGGGAAGGCTAATTTGCATATTGATATTAAAATGTGATTTTAATAAATATGTGATTAGTATTATTGATTTCTAACTGTTTGGTTTTATTTTAATGAATATAAGCAAACATCTCTTCAATGAATCTTAAATGAAATCCATTAACAAGAAAAAATAACTGTCATTTTATTTTTTACTTCCTCTTTTAACTAAATACTTAAATCAGAAAAAATACAATGAAAGACGAGATTGATGGAAGAGTAAGTTTCAGTTGTTCTATTTTTCGATTATACTCCCTCTGTTTCAAAACTTTTTATCTGCATTCTTATTTAGTTTCATTAGCCTTTCTAATTTAATACAATATTTTATTGCATTAAAACTTAAATACTTGCACTCGGAGGGTGCATATATTTGCTAGTAATAATAATAATAGGACTTTATTTGAATAGAATGAGTTCTGAGGTGAATAGATAGTGAACTTTGAAATATCATACAAGAAAATTTGGTACAGCCATAGGTAAAATTGGTAGTGTTAATTACAGTGGAACCTCGGTTCTCGAACGACTCTGAAGTTGAACAATTTAGAGTTCGAACAAAAAATCTGAGCAAAAATAGCCTCAGTTGTCGAACAATGATAAGACAAATGAGCCACGGATTCCAAATAATACGAGACACGTATCTTCTAAGAAAAAAAACATTTGGGTAAACTTACTTTTACACAGAAATAAAAATAAAAATTGACAAATTTATTTGAACTGGCAGGACTCATTTTACAATAATAATAGGCTTACGGTCTAATTACATCTAAAGCACCGGTTTCCGATAGATCACCGAAATTAAGCATCGATGAGTGACTATTTAATCAACAGCAGGTACTGTAAGTAAACCGAATATCAAAATGACTTGCATTCTGCACCAAATGATGCGAAAAGTGTTGATATGTCGTAAGACAACTAACCAACAACAATAATAGGACTTTATTTGACTAGAATGCGTTCTGAGGTGAATAGATAGTGAACTTTGAAATATGCCATCATACAGGTAAAAAATACCAAGAAAATTTGGTACAGCCATAGGAGAAATTTGGTAAGAAAAGAATTAATTACAGTGGAACCTCAGTTCTTAAACGATTCTGAAGTCGAACAATACAGTGTTCGAACAAAAAAAAATGAGCAAAAAAGGACCCATTTGTCGAAAAAAAAATGTGGACTTCGAACACACGAGTCGAGCGTGATAAAACAAATGATCCTCTGGTTCGAAATAATAAGAGACATGTATCTTCTAAGAAAAAAAAAAAAAAAAAAAAAAAACATTGGATAAACTTACTTTTACACAGAAAGAATAAGAAAAATTGAAACATTTATTTGAATATTACATAATAGCTAAAAACTAGAACGACCAATAAAGGTTTTATATTTCTTAATGCTTTTGTATTAAAGGTATCATGCACATTAGGGTAGGTCAATTTAACTTTTTTTGAATATCAAAAAGATTCACCTGAAGAAAGTTGGGTATTGGTATAGTAGTACAAAGCACAACCAAAAAAGTAAATTTCTACTTGCGTCAATTTTGAGGATTTAGTTTTAAATCGTCTAATAAGTTAGGTCAGTAGCTGAGCGGTTTTTAGTGTCCTTGGGTATGACATTAAACTGGCATTTAACGGTGAATTTTCAATTCTGGAACGGTCTGGGAAAGTGTGGAAGTTACTCTGTTTATTGATCAATTACTACCAGGTCCCATCTATGGTGTAAAATTGGTGTGTTAATTAAAAATGTGTGTTTAATAAAGTAACCCAAGAATGAAATAAAACAAAACCTGTCGTAGCATAAAAACCCAACAAAGGGTTGACATGCCGTAAAATCCAACGAGCCGAACAGCTAGAACAAATCTAAGAAATTCGGGCATAAAATAAAACGTCTTTTCTTACTTCTTTTTATCAAACGAAAACAAAACATTTGGTTTCTTGAATGGGAATGGATATGTGTAAAGAGAAATCTAGAGTGTAAAGTTTTGGTCAGTTTGGTCGGTTGGATTTTACGGCATGTCAACTTGTTGGGTTATTTTATGCCGACGACGTTTTGTTATTCATTCTTGGGTATTATTTTTTTTAAACACATTTTTTAAACACATCAATGTTACCCATAGATGGGACCTGTGAGTAATGACAATAAAGAGTCATCCACACTTCCAGAGTTCCAGAATTGAAAATTCACCGTAAATGCAGTTTAAATGTCATACCCAGGACACTAAAACCCTCACTACTGCCTACTTATTAGACGATTTTAAAACTAATGCTCAAAAATTGACGCAAGTTAGAAATTTTAACTTTTTGGTATCTGTAATCTCTTCAGGTGAATCTTTTTGATATTCAAAAAAAGTTAAAAATTGACCTACCCTAATGTGCATGATACCTTAATACAAAAGCATTAAGAAATTATAAAACCTTTATTGGTCGTTCTAGTTTTTAGCTATTATGTAATATTCAAATAAATGTTTCAATTTTCTTATTCTTTCTGTGTAAAAGTAAGTTTATCACAATGTTTTTTTTTTTTTTTTTTGTTTTTTTTTTTTTCTTAGAAGATACATGTCTCTTATTATTTGGAACCAGAGGATCATTTGTTTTATCACGCTCGACTCGTGTGTTCGAAGTCCACATTTTTTTTCGACAAATGGGCCTTTTTTGCTCATTTTTTTTGTTCGAACACTGTATTGTTCGACTTCAGAATCGTTTAAGAACTGAGGTTCCACTGTAATTAATTCTTTTCCTACCAAATTTCTCCTATGGCTGTACCAAATTTTTTGGTATTTTTTACCTGTATGATGGCATATTTCAAAGTTCACTATCTATTCACCTCAGAACGCATTCTAGTCAAATAAAGTCCTATTATTGTTGTTGGTTAGTTGTCTTACGACATATCAACACTTTTCGCATCATTTGATGCAGAATTTTGATATTCGGTTTACTTACAGTACCTGCTGTTGATTAAATAGTCACTCATCGATGCTTAAATTTCGGTGATCTATCGGAAACCGGTGCTTTAGATGTAATTAGACCGTAAGCCTATTATTATTGTAAAATGAGTCCTGCCAGTTCAAATAAATTTGTCAATTTTTATTTTTATTTCTGTGTAAAAGTAAGTTTACCAAATGTTTTTTTTTCTTAGAAGATACGTGTCTCGTATTATTTGGAATCCGTGGCTCATTTGTCTTATCATTGTTCGACAACTGAGGCTATTTTTGCTCAGATTTTTTGTTCGAACTCTAAATTGTTCAACTTCAGAGTCGTTCGAGAACCGAGGTTCCACTGTAATTAACACTACCAATTTTACCTATGGCTGTACCAAATTTTCTTGTGTGATATTTCAAAGTTCACTATCTATTCACCTCAGAACTCATTCTATTCAAATAAAGTCCTATTATTATTTACTAGCAAATATATGCACCCTCCGAGTGCAAGTATTTAATTTAATGCAATAAAATATTGTATTAAATTAGAAAGGCTAATGAAACTAAATAAGAATGCAGATAAAAGTTTTTGAAACAGAGGGAGTATAATCGAAAAATAGAACAACTGAAACTTACTCTTCCATCAATCTCGTCTTTCATTGTTATTTTTTCTGATTTAAGTATTTAGTTAAAAGAGGAAGTAAAAAATAAAATGACAGTTATTTTTTCTTGTTAATGGATTTCATTTAAGATTCATTGAAGAGATGTTTGCTTATATTCATTAAAATAAAACCAAACAGTTAGAAATCAATAATACTAATCACATATTTATTAAAATCACATTTTTAATATCAATATGCAAATTAGCCTTCCCATTCACATTGTAAACCGCTATTTTGTTGTATATATAAATATAATTGCATGTTGTTAGTATGTAGATAAGGTTAACAGTATTAATAATGTAAAACAATTTTATTAATAATTGAGGTTTAAATAAAAAATAAAATCATGAAGAATGTAGCGTAAATAACTAAGGGAATTGTGACTTGAGTAGTAATAGAGTTTCGGTTACAGACAGAAAAACACACAATCTCCATTATAATAAGATTATTATTATTATTTTTATTGCAATCTGAGTCCAATGTTCAAATAAGTTTGTCAATTTTCATTTTTATTTCTGTGTAAAAGTAAATTTACCCCAATAACCCCAATGTGAGTGTCTTAAAGTAGGCAAAAAGTTAACTCTTTGCCTACCAAATTTCCTCCAACGGCTCTACCATATTTTCTTGGTGTTTTTTAGTTGTACGATTTCAAAGTTCAGTATCTATTCACCTCAGAACTCATTCTATCCAAATAAGGCCCTATTATTATAATTGTAATCTGAGTCCTGCTAGTTCAAATAGATGTGTCAAGTTTTAGTTTTATTTCTGTGTAAAAGTAAGTTTAAACCCAATGTTTTTTTCTTAGACGATATATGTCTCGTATTATTTGGAACCAGGGACTTATTTGTTTTTTATGTTATTTTTCAGGGTACGGTCATATAGCACCCAAAACCGACTGGGGTCGAATCGTGACGATCATCTATGCGGTATTCGGCATCCCATTGACATTACTCTGCCTCCGTACAATTGGTTCTCTCATGGCGGGAACTTTTAGATTCTTCTACTGTCATATTTGCTACCGGATTTATCTACAATGGCAGCGACTGAGGCGCTATATTTCCGCCCAGCGACGCGAACAACGTCGGCGGCTGGAACACGCACGGCAGGCCCTCGAGGAACTGATCGAAAAGGGCAACGAAATGTGGAGGTCGACTGAAATGTTGCTCACGAAAGAGGACGAAGAAGGAAAGGAAGACGATGACGCTCCGTCAACACAAAAAGCGAATAAAGAGCTGCAAAGAAAGGAAATCGCACGGGATCGCGTCGGGTCTCGTCGTTTAAAAACCCAGCGCACGAAGCGGAACAGCAAGCGACTGAGCGCGACGTCGTCGTCCGGCGAAGCGGCCACGACTGACGACACCGTTGGGCCAACCAACATCGCCAGCGAAGACGGTATCGAGACAGCAGCTTCCGAGCCTGAAGAAAAGGATCCTGATCCAAGCTCTCCGAATCAATCCGCGACAGATCCGGAATCAAAAAAGACACGCCAGAGGGCGCTGAATGATGAAATAAGTAGCCGCGTACCTGAAGTCAGGGTACCTATCTCTGTTTCTCTTCTGGTAATTGCTGCGTACGTGTTTCTGGGTGCCGTGTTGTTTACCCTCTGGGAGAAAAACTGGGACTACCTGATTAGCTCTTATTTCTGTTTTGTTACTCTGAGTACAATCGGATTTGGGGACTTTGTTCCCGGGTCAGACGTTGAGTCGTGGTCAAGCGCTGAGAAGCAGGCTATCTGTACTTTGTACTTACTTTTTGGGATGGCCATGATCGCCATGTGCTTCAATTTAATGCAACAGGAAGTGATTCTCAAATTCACTGACCTCGGCCGGAGAATGGGTCTCATTGAAGAAAAACAGATTTCCGGTTTAGATGAAAGCTGTACAGAATAAACGTGGGTCGGAGTCGGAAGCAATTAAGGAGTCATTGGAATCGGAGTTGGTAAAACTATACCGACTCAAACTCAAGTTGAATTTACACTTTATATGACTCTAGTGTAATCCGTAAAGTCATTGTTGTGAGGTTTTAAGGGGTCAAATAAGAACAAAACAACGGGTAACAGAAAGTAGAAAAATGTATTAACAAAAGTAGACAATACAATAGAGAGATGTGGAAATTACGTCCAACGAACAGAGTTATTGGCACTCGCATTGGCTTGCTGCTAAGCCACAATTATCCCTGTTTATTTATAGTAACCTGTCGGCACATTCCATTGGTCAATAGGGTGTATCACCTATAACAGTTATACAATGGACACTCCTTATAGATTATTTTTTTAAATCATGGTTTTATATTTATTATGGATTGTAATCACTTAATTACATAAAGAGGATGTGGAGTTCGAGGCGCCAAAAATAAGGGAGTCAGAGTCATGGAGTCTGAAACAAATCAGGGGTCACTAGAGTCGGACTCTATACAGTGTACTGAGTGACCGGAGCCTCACCACCAGATTGATTTAGTGTCATACCCAAAACACTCATCGTTTTCGGGGCAGTTGAATTTACACTTTATATAACCCTAGTGTAATCTGTAAAGTTTTCCAGTGCACAATCTATTATAAAAAATCATGGTTTTATATTCATTATGAATTGTAATCACTTAATTAAAGAGGAGTCGGAGTCAGAAGCGCCAAAAATAGAGGAGTCGGAGTCATGGAGTTGAGGTCGGAAACAATTAAGGGGTCACTAGAGTCGGAGTTTATAGAATGTACTGAGTCTATACGGTGTACGGAGTTTATACAGTGTACTGTACGACTAAACTAGGGCCACAAAAAGTGTAAATTCAACAGGAGTCTATACCGACTCCGACTCCTGTTAAATTTACACTTTATATGGCCCTACTTTAGGTGATTAAGTTATACAGTACACTGTATAAGCTCCTCATGAAGTGAGTGTGACTTAATCGAGACAAGTTACCTCATGAAGTGAGTGAGTATAGTGAGTATATAAAATGGAATGAAATTCAACAGTTTAAGGTAAAGATAAGGAAAAACAATAGTATAGATTGTACTAACAAGCGCCTGTTTCAACTTTATGATGTTTATAAAAATGTACTCCAATTGAAATTATTTTAAAAAATAAAATAAAAACAAAAGTAGAAGGCATTGTATAAACATTAGTCTTCTTCAGAGCACATATTTTTTGTTGGATGATGAAATGGAATTTAACGGATGACACGAGAAGTTCAACTAATGCTCACATTCTTAACTTTTGAAGTGAGTATGACAATTTTCAGATTGTCAAAGGATTAATTAATATAAATTTTTATTAGATATTTTTATTTTTCACACGTTGGCTATGATTGCTGATGCAATACTTATACCCACCTAGTGCGATGTTACTAACTTCAGTACCAAGCCAGATATTGGACTTACCTCTGCAAAGCTGTACAAAATACTTTGATGATTTTTGTGAATAATTTGAAGGCATCCAATTAGGATTCCTTGAAATTCAAAGATGTGATTTTTTTTTTTTTTTATTTTGTCATTTACAGTTACAAATAAAGATTTTCTGTTATATCGTTGTTTACTTTGAACATTCCTCAACAGGTTTAGCGTCATTTCCAGGACACCCCTTTTTTGTGGGGGTGTATTACACCTTTGCAAGGAATAAAGTCAGCATATTCTAAGCCCCACCAACAGAGCAATACATATTTACCAACCCTCTGCATAAGTAGGATGTGACACAAGGTCAATTTCTTAAGCAGAGTTTCATCATCATCATCATGTCACACTATTAGCACAGTTATCCATGATAATCTCTCGCTGACCGTCCCTATCTCTCCTTGTTCTCGGGAGGTCCTCTGCACAGAATCCAGTATCTGCACAGAGCTGGTCAATGTATGTCTTTGCTGGATGGCCCACACTGGCATGCCAATGTGCTGGCTTCCACAGGAGAACATTACTTATGAGTTCATCCTTGCTTCTCCAGCAGTGTCCAGCGTGTCTTGTTCATCTTACTCGGATGGTTTAGGTGATATGGGGCAGGTGGCCGTACAGCTGTTTTCTCGTGGGGTGTTGTTTCCACATTTTGTTCAAAATCACACGCAGCATTCTTGTGTAGTTCCCATCCAGCTTATTCTCTAGGCGCTTCATTAGGGTCCAAGTGGTGCAGCCATACAGCAGTACTGATATGACTACAGCTTGGAATAATTGTCTCCTTAGCTTGTCTGTGAGTTTGGATTTCCATATAACTGATAATCTATTTATAGCGGATAGGTTTGAATTCAGAGTTTACCTTCTCCTAGACTGGTTGTCAAACCAAGCTTAAAGAACCCAGTCTGCCTTTCTACTTACTCATAGCTGGAGGGAGAATAGTTGGATTCATACCTTTCCCAAGGGTATTAACACTATGTGAAATGCAAACAGCCTCTTCCAGGTTTTGATCTTTGGTTTGCCTAGTCTATTTCTTACAATGATAACCATTACAGTATGGGTGACTCCAAATAGGTAAATACCTACTCAAATAATAAAATGTGTAATGAACGACCCCTTAATTTTTAACACAAAATGTGTTTTAATCGTTTATCACAGGAGGCACATGGTGTAATTGTTAGAGTCGTAGGAATGGACTCGTCAACCAGAGTTCAAATCTTGGACTAGGCTGTTTGCATTTCAGTGCTAATACCCTTGGGAAAGGTATGCATCCAAGTACTCTTCTCCAGCTATGGGTAAATAGTAGGGCAGACTGGGCTCTTAACCTTGGCTATGTAACCAGTCTAGGAGAGGGAAAACTCTGATTCAAACCCGCTTAAGAAATTGACTTTGTGTCACATTTACTTATGCAGAGGGGGTTGGTAAAATAAAATATATATATATATTATATATATATATATAGTTAGTATTATCTGCGTTATTCGGACTATTGTCCCCATCTTCATTGTTATTTGTACAATGTTTCAGCCGATATACCTCCGGCCTTCTTCAGGTATTTCTTGTTGGACTCGGGAACCTTCTTGTCGTATTCGGGAGCCATCACGGAACTTTAATGGCTCCCGAATACGACAAGAAAGTTACCGAGTTCGAAAAGAAGGTTCCCGAGTCCGACAAGAAATACCTGAAGAAGGCCGGGGGTATATTGGCCGAAATGTTGTACAAATAACAATGAAGATGGGGACAATAGTCCGAATAACGCAGATAATACTAATCTTCAAGCCTCATCTCAAACATTCAGAGAAATAACATATATAGTTGTAGAAAAAAACATTTCTCTCTTTTTCTACAGCTATAAATGCTCTATATTTACAAAATATATTGAGCAATTTTTGATCAACTACTAATGCTAATATAATGAAAATGTTGTAGCAACATTTGATGAAATATATATTGGTTTGTTGGTTGGTTTTGAAGGCTATCTCAATGCAAATGTAAAGAAAATGAACTATGATGTTGTTTGTTTACCTTTGATTTATTCTTAATATTTCGGGATAAAGATCCTTCATCAGAATGTCTTTGTATCATTCCAGGCTCGGTCTATCCTTTCTTTTTTATTTTTGATAAACTCATTGCATTTCGGTTAATGCTCGTCGAGATTTAATAATAGCGTCGATCCTGAGGCGCCCCCCTTGTGGGGGAATGCCGAAGGGATCGACGCAATTTTGTTCTTTCCACCCATGAGCTTCGGCTTGTGGTGGGCCACATTAAACCGAGGCCTTGCGCCCAGCCCCATACAAGTGTGGTATGAGGCAAATACCTATCCTTTCTTTTTTTAATTATTAGGCAGGCCTTAGAAATTTGTTTGTTTATTTATGTATGTGTGTTCTCCAGGCACAGCTGTTTTTTTTATTACCTTCATCTGTTGTTGTGTGTGTGTGTTGTGTGTGCGCATGTGTTTGGTATGTGTGCATGGTGTGTGTGTGCCATGCCCATATGTGGTTGTGTGTGTGTGTGTGTGTGCCATGCCCATATGTGTTGTGTGTGTGTGTATGTGTATTGGACTTCAAAAAGTTAGAATGAAACTAACTTTTATCAAAAATCATAATTATAGCTTGTTAACTTGGTCTCT
The DNA here is from genome assembly GCA_023376005.1 of Doryteuthis pealeii. Taxonomy (NCBI): domain Eukaryota; kingdom Metazoa; phylum Mollusca; class Cephalopoda; order Myopsida; family Loliginidae; genus Doryteuthis; species Doryteuthis pealeii. The sequence continues at coordinate 31,564,148 of CM042176.1, forward strand.
ATTGCATGTAATAAACAACCCCTAACTTTTGTCTATGCTAGCCTACTGATATTTCTTCAACATCCAATGACAAAGAAAATTTTATCATCCATCAAACACTCATTTTATACTTTAAAAACTAGTATACAATTTGGTGACTAAAAACCGGTAATACTTTTTTGGTACGATCAACTGCCACTCGCTCGAGTTCAGCCTATTAGATCAGCTTTAGACACACCCATAAATCTTTATGAAAACAAACGTCTCTTCGCTTACACGAGTACGACCAATACCAAACAATTATTTTACTTTTAAAACGTAATATTTGTTAGCTTAGAACATTTAAAGTTTTAAATTAAGAAAACTTTGAATCATGTAATTTAGGGTTCTACAAATATTTTTTTCTTTACTGCCAAATTGCCACTCATTCGAATTTATTTATTTTTGTTTTGTTTTTTAATAAAGTTTTTAACTCAAAGATCTTCTTAAAATTTATCGAGTGAGGGAAACATGAAATGATTGTTTGATTCCTAAAAAAAAAAAAAAAATATAAAGATTCGTGCATATAAAATAATTGTTAATAAAAATTTATATAAAATATAGAATCGTTTTATTTATAATTAAAAATGTAAATAAAATAAAATTTGTAACTAAAGAAAAAAATGTTTGTAGAACCCTAAATTTACATGATTCAAAGTTGTTTTCTTTATTCAAAACTTTAAATTTTCTAAGCTAAAAAATATTACGTTTTAAAAGTAAAATAATTGTTTGGTCTTGGTCGTACTTGTTTAAATGAAGAGACGTTTGTTTTCATCAAGATTTGTGGGCGTGTCTAAAGCTGATGTTATAGGCCGCTCGAGCGAGTGGCAGTTGATTGTACCAAAAAAGTATTACCCCTAAAAACCTTTATAAAATACAAAAATAAATAAAGAATAAAAAAGTCAAAATATTTTTTATATACTATCTCTGTTCCATAACAGTTATTTACTAAGCTTTGCTCAGTCTGGTACATAGATGGTCACCCATCTAAGTACTGACCAAGCTCATCACAGCTTAACTTCAGTGAATTAGCATTTTAAATGTGACTTGACAACTATTGTAGGACTGAGGTAATATTATTACCTCTGTCCCATAATAGTTGGTACATTTGCATATAATTTCTATTCACTAAGTGTAACAACAATTATGGAACAGAGGTAGTATCATTTATTCCATGAATTATCCAGAATAGTATCCATAATTTTGTTGTTTAGAAACAACATTTGACCAATGCATTCTCCGACCTTCTTCAGAAGTGTACATCTGGTAATCTTTGAAGGTCATTTTTCTTTTTTTTTTTTTGTTTGTTTTTTTTTCTTTTTGAGTTTTCTTGCAGAGCTGGGGGTAATTTCTTGCAGTGTTTTTTTGGGGGGGGTTCTTGTCAGGGTGGGGGTATGTTCTTCTTGAGTTATTTTCTTTCAGGGCAGAGTGCAGGAAGGTAATTTTCTTGCAGGGCTAGGGGGTAAATTCGAGAGGGGGGGGGGGCTTTTTAAAAAAATTCTGGACCCCCAAAATAGCATATGTACCAATACTGGTCTTGCAGGGGGCTATTTTTAAAAATGTCCTTCTTTAGTTATTTTTTATCAGGTCTGGGGGGGGGGTCTTGTGGGGGCTGGGGATTTTTTTTTTTTTTAATTATAAAAAAATTCTGGCAACAAAAAAAACATATGTACCAATACTGGTCTTAAAAAAGATTAATTATCATTATTATTAATTTTTGATATTTTCGGTGGGGGGGGGGGGTCTTGCAGGGGATAGGGAGGTTTTGTTTTTTTTTTAATTATAAAAAAATTCTGGCACAAAAAAAAACAAAAAAAAACATATGTACCAATACTGGTCTTAAAAAAAGATTAATTATCATTATTATTAATTTTTGATAAGTATTTCTTTCACCTTTTTTTAATTTTAGTTTCTTTTTATCGTAATTCACCTGGTTAGTAATTCATATGACAACAAGAACAACAAATATCGAAGAATGATAAAGTATAACCTCAGTGAGACTTGAACTCATGTCCTCCTTGTTTGTAGGAAGTGAGTCATTGTTTTTTGTGCAGAAACTTAAATTTTATCTATAACCTATCAATTAACATGTCTCTGGATCAATTGCTTACATCTGTTTTTTGCTGTTTTCTTTTTAAACACACATACACTACTAGTGTTAATAGTATATTTTATTTCATAATTCAGATAAAGCATTGTCAATCATTATTCATTTCAACTAATTTGGATTTTTCATTTTAATTTTAATTGCTTTTTATTTCAACTCACAGTTTGTTTTGTTTTACAGCACATAAACCCTTTTCAAGTCATTTAGATGCCACACTTTCAGAAGCTCTAGAATAAGAGCCTCACCAGATCTACCTTGCCTACAAAGTATAATACAACAATTTAGAAGAATAAGGAGGAGATTGGGTTTTGTTGTTTTGTTTTACGGCATATCAACCTCGGTGGGTCATTTAATACCGACAATAATGCTGTAACCAATTTTTCTGTTGAGAATTTTAACATCAAGAGAGTAAGTGGGTGATTTTTGTAGGTCTATGAACTTACATCCTTGATAAGAGGCCGATTCTTTTCAAAAAGTTTGGTTTGGTTTGGTTTGGTTTGTTTTACGGCATATCAACCTCGGTGGGTCATTTAATGCCGACAAAGTTGTGAAATAAATTAATTCTTAATGCATAATACAATTTTGTTTATAAACTCATGTTTTTCTATTTAACCTATAGATGGGACCCTAACAGGTACTACCACTCCGGGTAAGAGTGGACCAGGGAGCAATGGTGATGAAGGGGTGCTCTACATTCCCCAAACCTCTAAAACTGGAACCTCACCATCAGATAGAGTTTAACGTTATTCCCAGGACATGTAGACCCACAGCGACCGCCTTATAGCACCCATATGATAAAAAGGGGTTGGGGCTTGCCATAAGGGCAATAGGGTTGGGAAAATCATATAGGTGCTAGGGCTTGATGTGACCAGCCGATTGATCGCCCGCCCGTCTAGCCCAAGATAGGGCCAAAGTGGAGTATTGCAAGTCATGGACTGCTCATCCACCTGGGTTCTATCCTTAAGCATCACGGGTCGCCACCCACGGCAACAGGTGCCCCATTGGGGGAGTCTTACTCCTCTGCAAGGTGCAGTCGGTAATTCTAATGCCCCAGACGACAGGGCGGTAAGGAGGATGAGCTGTCAAAGTAGTTTTGACTAATGAGAAGAGAGCCTCTTTGGTTTGAAATTCAGAGTTTTCCTTCTCTTAGACTGGTTGCCATCCAAGGTTAAAGAGCTCAGTTTGCCCTACTATTTACCCATAGCTGAGGGAGAATAGTCAGATTGTACCTCTCCTAAGAGTATTAGTGCTATGTTAAATGTAACAATCGCATTCAGGATTTGGGTATTTTGGTTTGAATTTCAGAGTTATCCTTCTCCTAGACCAGTTGCCATACCAAGGTTAAAGAGCTCAGTCTGCTCTACTATTTACCCATAGCTAGAGGGAATAGTCAGATTCGTACTTCTCCGATGTTAAATGTAAACAGTCGCATTCAGGATTTGAACTCGTCTCGTTGAGTCCATTTCTATGACGGGAACCATTACATCATGTGCCTCTAACTACTGCAGTTTTTCAACAGTCATTCCTTTAAAACTGGCCAAACTTCTTATCCCCATCCTGATTAGCTAACTACTATCACAGAGAAACAACACATAACCAATTAATAATAACTACTATTATACGGAGAAACATTTCTTTGTATAATGATTGACAATGCTTCTTCTAAAAAAAATAAAATAAAATAAACAGAAGAAGATACTAGGTTTATGATATAAGAAGAAGCATTGTCAATCATTTAAAGAAATGTTTCTCCGTATAAAGTAGTTATTATTTAATTGGTTATGTTGTTGTTTCTCCTGTGATAGTAGTTAGCTAATGCAGGTGGGATAAAGAAGTTTGGCCATTTTAAAGGAATGACTGTTGAAAAACTGCAGTAGTTAGAGGCACATGATGTAATGGTTCCCGTCATAGGAATGGGACTCACGAGACCGAGTTCAATAACTGAATGCGACTGTTTACATTTAACATCGGAGAAATACCGAAATCTGACTATTCTCCCTCTAGCTATGGGTATAGTAGAGCAGACTGAGCTCTTTAACTGGTATGGCAACTGGTCTAGGAGAGGATAACTCTGAATTCAAACCAAAATACCCAAATCCTGAATGCGATGTTTACTTACATAGCACTAATATCTTAGAGAGTACAGAATCTGACCTATTCTCCCTCCAGCTATGGGTAAATAGTGGGCAAACTGAGCTCTTTACCTTGGTTATGGCAACCAGTCTAAGAGAAGGAAACTCTGAATTCAAAACCAAAGAGGCTCTCTTCTCATTGTCAGAAAACTACTTGACAGCTCATCCTCCTTACCGCCTGTCGTCTGGGCATTAGAATGTACCGACTGCACCTTTGCAGAGGAGGTTAAGACTCCCCCAATGGGCACTGTTGGCCGTGGGTGGCGACCGTGATGCTTAGGATGACAGGGTGGATGAGCAGTCCATGACTTGCAATAACTCCACTTTGGCCTATCTTGGGCTAGACGGGCGGGCGATCAAATCGGCTGGTCACGGATCAAGCCCTAGCACCTATATGATTTTCCCAACCCTGATTGCCCTTATGGCAGCCCACCCCTTTTTATCATATGGGTGCTATAAGGCGGTCGCTGTGGTCACATGTCCTGGGAAATAACGTTAAACTCTATCTGATGGTGAGGTTCCAGTTTTAGAGGTTTGGGGAATGTAGAGCACCCCTTCATCAACATTGGCCTCCTGTCCACTCTTACCGGAGTGGTAGTACCTTTAGGGTCGCATCTATAGGTTTAATAGAAAAACATGAGTTTATAAACAAAATTGTATTATGCATTAAGAATTAATTTATTTCACACTTTGTCGGCATTAAATGACCCACCGAGGTTGGAATATGCGTAAAACAAAACCAAACAAAACAAACCAACTTTTTGAAAAGAATCGGCCTCTTATAAGGATGTCAGTTCATAGACCTACAAAAATCACGGCACTTACCTCTTGATGTTAAAAATTCTCACAGAAAAATTGGTTACAGCATTAATTGTCGGTATTAAATGACCCACGGAGGTTGATATGCCGTAAACAAAACAACAAAACCCAATCTCTCCTCTCCCCCCCCCCCCTGCACCCCTCTCCCCTCTCCCCTTCCTCCACTCACCACCCCCCCCCCTTTCCTCGCTCCTTATTCCTTCTAAATTGTTGTATTTACTTTGTAGGCAAGGTAGATCTGGTGAGGCTCTTATTCTAGAGGCTCTGAAAGTGTGGCATCTAATGATTGAAAAGGTTTTGTGCCTGTAAACAAACAACTGTGATTGAACATAAAAGCAATTAAATTTAAAAATGAAAATCCAAATTAGTTGAAATGAATAATGATTGACTGCTTTAATTGAATATGAATAAAATATACTATTAACAGCTAGTAGTGTATGTGTGTTTAAAAAAAAGAAAAACAGCAAAAACAGATGTAAGCAATTGGATCCAGAGACATGTTAATTGATAGGTTATAGATAAATTTAAGTTCTGCACAAAAACATGACCACTTCCTACAAACAAGGAGGACTGAGTTCAAGTCTCACTGAGGTTTTTACTTTATCATCTTCGATATTCTGTTGTTCTTGTTGTCATATGAATTACTAACCAGGTGACTTACCGATAAAAAGAAACTAAAATTAAAAAAAAGGTGAAAGAAATACTTATCAAAAAATTAATAATAATGATAATTAATCTTTTTTTAAGACCAGTATTGGTACATATGGTTTTTTTTTTTTTTTTTGTGCCAGAATTTTTTATAATTAAAAAAAAACAAACCTCTCCTATCCCTGCAAGACCCCCCCCCCACCGAAAATATCAAAAATTAATAATATGATAATTCATCTTTTTTTAAGACCAGTATTGGTACATATGTTTTTTTTGTGGCCAGAATTTTTTTAAATAATTAAAAAAAAAAAAAAATCCCAGCCCCCACAAGACGCCCCCCCCAGACCTGATAAAAATAACTAAAGAAGGACATTTTTAAAAATAGCCCCTGGCAAGACCAGTATTGGTACATATGCTTTTTGGGTCCAGATTTTTTTTTTAAAAAAAATAAAAAAAAGCCCCCCCCCCCTCTCGAATTTACCCCCTAGCCCTGCAAGAAAATTACTCTTCCTGCAGCTCTGCCTGAAAGAAAATAACTCAAAGAACATACACACCACCACACCCTGAAAAGAAACCCCCAACCCCAAAAAAAACACTGCAAGAAATTACCCCCAGCTCTGGCAAGAAAACTCAAAAAGAAAAAAACAAACAAACAAAAAAAAAGAAAAATGACCCTCAAGATTACCAGATGTACACTTCTGAAGAAGGTCGGGAATGCATTGGTCAAATGTTGTTTCTAAACAACAAAATTATGGATACTATTCTGGATAATTCATGGAATAAATGATACTACCTCTGTTCCATAATTGTTGTTTACACTTAGTGAATAGAAATTATATGCAAATGTACCAACTATTATGGGCAGAGGTAATAATATTACCTCAGTCCTACAATAGTTGTCAAGTCACATTAAATGCTAATTCACTGAGTTAAGCTGTGATGAGCTTGGTCAGTACTTAGATGGGTGACCATCTCATGTACCAGAACTGAGCAAGCTTAGTAAAATAACTGTTATGGAACGAGATAGTATATAAAATATTTTGACTTTTTTATTCTTTATTTTATTTTGTATTTTATAAAGGTTTTAGGTAATACTTTTTTGGTACAATCACTGCCACTCGCTCGAGCGGCCTATAACATCAGCTTTAGACACGCCACAAATCTTGATGAAAACAAACGTCCTTCATTTAAACAAGTACGACCAAGACCAAACATATTTTACTTTTAAAACGTAATATTTTTAGCTTAGAAAATTTAAAGTTTTGAATAAAGAAAACAACTTTGAATCATGTAAATTTGGTCTACAAACATTTTTTCTTTAGTTACAAATTTTATTTTATTTACATTTTAATTATAAATAAACGATTCTATATTTTTATATAAATTTTATTAACAATTATTTTGATATGCACGAATCTTTATAATTTTTTTTTTTTTTTTTTAGGAATCAAACAATCATTTATGTTTCCCTCACTCGATAAATTTTTAAGAAGATCTTTGAGTTAAAACTTTATTAAAAAACAAAACAAAAAATAAATAAATTCGAATGAGTGGCAATTTGGCAGTAAAAGAAAAAATATTTGTAGAACCCTAAATTTACATGATTCAAAGTTTTCTTAATTTAAAACTTTAAATGTTCTAAGCTAACAAATATTACGTTTTAAAAAGTAAAATAATTGTTTGGTATTGGTCGTACTCGTGTAAGCGAAGAGACGTTTGTTTTCATAAAGATTTATGGGTGTGTGGCTAAAGCTGATCTAATAGGCTGAACTCGAGCGAAGTGGCAGTTGATCGTACCAAAAAAGTTATTACCGGGTTTTTAGTCACCAAATTGTATTAACTGTGTTTTGAAAGTAATAAATGAGTGTTTTGAATGGTGATAAGAATTTTCTTTGTCATTGGATGTTGAAGAAAATATATCAGTAGGCTAGCATAGACAAAAGTTAGGGTTGTTTATTACATTGCAATAGACCAAGTTAACAAGCTATAAAATTATGATTTTTTGATAAAGTTAGTTTCATTCTAAACTTTTGAATCCAATACACATACACACACACACAAACACATATGGGCATGCACACACACACACACACACAACCACATATGGGCATGGCACACACACCTTAACATGCACACATACCAAACACATGCGCGCGCGCACACACACACACACACACACACAACAAACGATGAAGGTAATAAAAAAACAGCGTGGCCTGGAGAACACACATACATAAATAAACAAAAAATTTCTAAGGCCTGCCTAATAATTAAAAAAAGAAAGTGGATAGGTATTTGCCTCATACCACACTTGTATGGGCTGGCGCAAGGCCTCGGTTTAATGTGGGCCCACCCACAAGCCGAAGCTCATGGGTGGGAAAGAACAAAAATTGCGTCGATCCCTTCGGCATTCCCCCACAAGGGGGGCGCCTCAGGAATCGACGCTATTATTAAACTCTCGACGAGCATTAACCGGAAAACCGAATGTGCAATGAGTTTATCAAAAATAAAAAAAGAAAGGATAGACCGAGCCTGGAATGATACAAAGACATTCTGATGAAGGGATCTTTATCCCGAAATATTAAGAATAAATCAAAGGTAAACAAACAACATCATAGTTCATTTTTCTTACATTTGCATTGAGATAGCCTTCAAAACCAACCAACAAACCAATATATATATTCATCAAATGTTGCTACAACATTTTCATTATATTAGCATTAGTAGTTGATCAAAAATTGCTCAATATATTTTGTAAAATATAGAGCATTTATAGCTGTAGAAAAAGAGAGAAATGTTTTTTTCTACAACTATATATGTATTTCTCTGAATGTTTTGAGATGAGGCTTGAAGATTAGTATTATCTGCGTTATTCGGACTATTGTCCCCATCTTCATTGTTATTTGTACCATTTCGGCCAATATACCCCCGGCCTTCTTCAGGTATTTCTTGTCGGACTCGGGAACCTTCTTTTCGAACTCGGTAACTTTCTTGTCGTATTCGGGAGCCATCAAAGTTCCGTGATGGCTCCCGAATACGACAAGAAGGTTCCGAGTCCAACAAGAAATACCTGAAGAAGGCCGGAGGGTATATCGGCTGAAACATTGTACAAATAACAATGAAGATGGGGACAATAGTCCGAATAACGCAGATAATACTAACTATATACATATATATATATATATATTATATATATAATATATTTTACCAACCCCTCTGCATAAGTAAGATGTGACACAAAGTCAATTTCTTAAGCGGGTTTGAATTCAGAGTTTTCCCTCTCCTAGACTGGTTACATAGCCAAGGTTAAAGAGCCCAGTCTGCCCTACTATTTACCCATAGCTGGAGGAAGAGTACTTGGATGCATACCTTTCCCAAGGGTATTAGCACTGAAATGCAAACAGCCTAGTCCAAGATTTGAACTCTGGTTGACGAGTCCATTCCCTACGACTCTAACAATTACACCATGTGCCTCCTGTGATAAACGATTAAAACACATTTTGTTGTTAAAAATTAAGGGGTCGTTCATTACACATTTTATTATTTGAGTAGGTATTTACCTATTTAGAGTCACCCATACTGTAATGGTTATCATTGTAAGAAATAGACTAGGCAAACCAAAGATCAAAACTGAAGAGGCTGTTTGCATTTCACATAGTGTTAATACCCTTGGAAAGGTATGAATCCAACTATTCTCCCTCCAGCTATGAGTAAGTAGAAAGGCAGACTGGGTTCTTTAAGCTTGGTTTGACAACCAGTCTAGGAGAAGGTAAACTCTGAATTCAAACCTATCCGCTATAAATAGATTATCAGTTATATGGAAATCCAAACTCACAGACAAGCTAAGGAGACAATTATTCCAAGCTGTAGTCATATCAGTACTGCTGTATGGCTGCACCACTTGGACCCTAATGAAGCGCCTAGAGAGAAGCTGGATGGGAACTACAACAAGAATGCTGCGTGTGATTTTGAACAAAATGTGGAAACAACACCCCACGAAGAAAACAGCTGTACGGCCACCTGCCCCATATCACCTAAACCATCCGAGTAAGATGAACAAGACACGCTGGAACACTGCTGGAGAAGCAAGGATGAACTCATAAGTAATGTTCTCCTGTGGAAGCCAGCACATTGGCATGCCAGTGTGGGTCATCCAGCAAAGACATATATTGACCAGCTCTGTGCAGATACTGGATTCTGTGCAGAGGACCTCCCGAGAACAAGGAGAGATAGGGACGGTCAGCGAGAGATTATCATGGATAACTGTGCTAATAGTGTGACATGATGATGATGATGAAACTCTGCTTAAGAAATTGACCTTGTGTCACATCCTACTTATGCAGAGGGGTTGGTAAATATGTATTGCTCTGTTGGTGGGGCTTAGAATATGCTGACTTTATTCCTTGCAAAGGTGTAATACACCCCCACAAAAAAGGGGTGTCCTGGAAATGACGCTAAACCTGTTGAGGAATGTTCAAAGTAAACAACGATATAACAGAAAATCTTTATTTGTAACTGTAAATGACAAATAATAATAAAAAAAAAAAATCAACATCTTTGAATTTCAAGGAATCCTAATTGGATGCCTTCAATTATTCACAAAAATCATCAAAGTATTTTGTACAGCTTTGCAGAGGTAAGTCCAATATCTGGCTTGGTACTGAAGTTAGTAAACATCGCACTAGTGGTATAAGTATTGCATCAGCAATCATAGCCAACGTGTGAAAAATAAAAATATCTAATAAAAAATTTATATTAATTAATCCTTTGACAATCTGAAATTGTCATACTCACTTCAAAAGTTAAGAATGTGAGCGTTAGTTGAACTTCTCGTGTCATCCGTTAAATTCCATTTCATCATCCAACAAAAAATATGTGCTCTGAAGAAGACTAATGTTTATACAATGCCTTCTACTTTTGTTTTTATTTTATTTTTTAAAATAATTTCAATTGGAGTACATTTTTATAAACATCATAAAGTTGAAACAGGCGCTTGTTAGTACAATATATACTATTGTTTTTCCTTATCTTTACCTTAAACTGTTGAATTTCATTCCATTTTATATACTCACTATACTCACTCATTTCATGAGGTAACTTGTCTCGAGTAAGTCACACTCCATGAGGAGCTTATACAGTGTACTGTATAACTTAATCACCTAAAGTAGGGCCATATAAAGTGTAAATTTAACAGGAGTCGGAGTCGGTATTGACTCCTGTTGAATTTACACTTTTTATGGCCCTAGTTTAGTCGTACAGTACACTGTATAAACTCCGTACACCGTATAGACTCAGTACATTCTATAAACTCCGACTCTAGTGACCCCTTAATTGTTTCCGACCTCGACTCCATGACTCTAACTCCTCTATTTTTGGCGCTTCAGACTCCGACTCCTCTTTAATTAAGTGATTATAATTCATAATGAATATAAAACCATGATTTTTTTAAATAAATTGTGCACTGTATAACTATACAGATTACACTAGGGTTATATAAAGTGTAAATTCAACTGCTCCGAAAACGATGAGTGTCTTGGGTATGACACTAAATCAATCTGGTGGTGAGGCTCCGGTCACTCAGTACACTGTATAGAGTCCGACTCTAGTGACCCCTGATTTGTTTCAGACTCCATGACTCTGACTCCCTTATTTTTGGCGCCTCGAACTCCACATCCTCTTTATGTAATTAAGTGATTACAATCCATAATAAATATAAAACCATGATTTTAAAAAATAATCTATAAGGAGTGTCCATTGTATAACTGTTATAGGTGATACACCCTATTGACCAATGGAATGTGCCGACAGGTTACTATAAATAAACAGGGATAATTGTGGCTTAGCAGCAAGCCAATGCGAGTGCCAATAACTCTGTTCGTTGGACGTAATTTCCACATCTCTCTATTGTATTGTCTACTTTTTGTTAATACATTTTTCTACTTTCCGTTACCCGTTGTTTTGTTCTTATTTGACCCCTTAAAACCTCACAACAATGACTTTACGGATTACACTAGGGTCATATAAAGTGTAAATTCAACTGGAGTCGGTATAATTTTACCAACTCCGATTCCAATGACTCCTTAATTGCTTCCGACTCCGACCCACGGCCCTGGTTTATTCTGTACAGCTTTCATCTAAACCGGAAATCTGTTTTTCTTCAATGAGACCCATTCTCCGGCCGAGGTCAGTGAATTTGAGAATCACTTCCTGTTGCATTAAATTGAAGCACATGGCGATCATGGCCATCCCAAAAAGTAAGTACAAAGTACAGATAGCCTGCTTCTCAGCGCTTGACCACGACTCAACGTCCGACCCGGGAACAAAGTCCCCAAATCCGATTGTACTCAGGGTAACAAAACAGAAATAAGAGCTAATCAGGTAGTCCCAGTTTTTCTCCCAGAGGGTAAACAACACGGCACCCAGAAACACGTACGCAGCAATTACCAGAAGAGAAACAGAGATAGGTACTCTGACTTCGGGTACGCGGCTACTTATTTCATCATTCAGCGCCCTCTGGCGTGTCTTTTTTGTTTCCGGATCTGTCGCGGATTGATTCGGAGAGCTTGGATCAGGATCCTTTTCTTCAGTATCGGAAGCTGCTGTCTCGATACCGTCTTCGCTGGCGATGTTGGTTGGCCCAACGGTGTCGTCAGTCGTGGCCGCTTCGCCGGACGACGACGTTGCGCTGAGTCGCTTGCTGTTCCGCTTCGTGCGCTGGGTTTTTAAACGACGAGACCCGACGCGATCCCGTGCGATTTCCTTTCTTTGCAGCTCTTTATTCGCTTTCTGCGTTGACGGAGCGTCATCGTCTTCCTTTTCTTCTTCGTTCTCTTTCGTGAGCAACATTTCAGTCGACCTCCACATTTCGTTGCCCTTTTCGATCAGTTCCTCGAGGGCCTGCCGTGCGTGTTCCAGCCGCCGACGTTGTTCGCGTCGCTGGGCGGAAATATAGCGCCTCAGTCGCTGCCATTGTAGATAGATCCGGTAGCAAATATGACAGTAGAAGAATCTAAAAGTTCCCGCCATGAGAGAACCAATTGTACGGAGGCAGAGTAAAGTCAATGGGATGCCGAATACCGCATAGATGATTGTCACGATTCGACCCCAGTCGGTTTTGGGTGCTATATGACCGTACCCTGAAAATAACATAAAAAAACAAATAAGTCCCTGGTTCCAAATAATACGAGACATATATCGTCTAAGAAAAAACCATTGGGGTAAACTTACTTTTACACAGAAATAAAACTAAAACTTGACACATTTATTTGAACTAGCAGGACTCAGATTACAATTATAATAATAGGGCCTTATTTGGATAGAATGAGTTCTGAGGTGAATAGATACTGAACTTTGAAATCGTACAACTAAAAAACACCAAGAAAATATGGTAGAGCCGTTGGAGGAAATTTGGTAGGCAAAGAGTTAACTTTTTGCCTACTTTAAGACACTCACATTGGGGTTATTGGGGTAAATTTACTTTTACACAGAAATAAAAATGAAAATTGACAAACTTATTTGAACATTGGACTCAGATTGCAATAAAATAATAATAATAATCTTATTATAATGGAGATTGTGTGTTTTTCTGTCTGTAACCGAAACTCTATTACTACTCAAGTCACAATTCCCTTAGTTATTTACGCTACATTCTTCATGATTTTATTTTTTATTTAAACCTCAATTATTAATAAAATTGTTTTACATTATTAATACTGTTAACCTTATCTACATACTAACAACATGCAATTATATTTATATATACAACAAATAGCGGTTACAATGTGAATGGGAAGGCTAATTTGCATATTGATATTAAAAATGTGATTTTAATAAATATGTGATTAGTATTATTGATTTCTAACTGTTTGGTTTTATTTTAATGAATATAAGCAAACATCTCTTCAATGAATCTTAAATGAAATCCATTAACAAGAAAAAATAACTGTCATTTTATTTTTTACTTCCTCTTTTAACTAAATACTTAAATAAGAAAAAATAACAATGAAAGACGAGATTGATGGAAGAGTAAGTTTCAGTTCTATTTTTCGATTATACTCCCTCTGTTTCAAAACTTTTTATCTGTATTCTTATTTAGTTTCATTAGCCTTTCTAATTTAATACAATATTTTATTGCATTAAAACTTAAATACTTACACCCGGAGGGTGCATATATTTGCTAGTAATAATAATAATAGGACTTTATTTGAATAGAATGAGTTCTGAGGTGAATAGATAGTGAACTTTGAAATATCACACAAGAAAATTTGGTACAGCCATAGGTAAAATTGGTAGTGTTAATTACAGTGGAACCTCGGTTCTCGAACGACTCTGAAGTTGAACAATTTAGAGTTCGAACAAAAAATCTGAGCAAAAATAGCCTCAGTTGTCGAACAATGATAAGACAAATGAGCCACGGATTCCAATAATACGAGACACGTATCTTCTAAGAAAAAAAACATTTGGGTAAACTTACTTTTACACAGAAATAAAAAATAAAAATTGACAAATTTTATTTGAACTGGCAGGACTCATTTTACAATAATAATAGGCTTACGGTCTAATTACATCTAAAGCACCGGTTTCCGATAGATCACCGAAATTAAGCATCGATGAGTGACTATTTAATCAACAGCAGGTACTGTAAGTAAACCGAATATCAATTCTGCATCAAATGATGCGAAAAGTGTTGATATGTCGTACGACAACTAACCAACAACAATAATAGGACTTTATTTGACTAGAATGCGTTCTGAGGTGAATAGATAGTGAACTTTGAAATATGCCATCATACAGGTAAAAAATACCAAGAAAATTTGGTACAGCCATAGGAGAAATTTGGTAGGAAAAGAATTAATTACAGTGGAACCTAAGTTCTTAAACGATTCTGAAGTCGAACAATACAGTGTTCGAACAAAAAAAAATGAGCAAAAAAGGCCCCTGTTGTCGAAAATAAAATGTGGACTTCGAACACACGAGTCGAGCGTGATAAAACAAATGATCCTCTGGTTCCAAATAATAAGAGACATGTATCTTCTAAGAAAAAACAAAAAACAAAAACAAAAAAAAAAAAAACATTGTGATAAACTTACTTTTACACAGAAAGAATAAGAAAAATTGAAACATTTATTTGAATATTACATAATAGCTAAAAACTAGAACGACCAATAAAGGTTTTATAATTTCTTAATACTTTTGTATTAAAGGTATCATGCACATTAGGGTAGGTCAATTTTTAACTTTTTTTGAATATCAAAAAGATTCACCTGAAGAAAGTTGGGTATTGGTATAAGTACAGACACCAAAAAGTAAATTTCTAACTTGCGTCAATTTTTGAGCATTTAGTTTTAAAATCGTCTAATAAGTAGGCAGTAGCTGAGGGTTTTAGTGTCCTGGGTATGACATTAAACTGCATTTAACGGTGAATTTTCAATTCTGGAACTCTGGGAAGTGTGGAGTACTCTTTTATTGTCATTACTCACAGGTCCCATCTATGGGTTAAATTGATGTGTTTAAAAATGTGTTTAAAAAAAATAATACCCAAGAATGAATAAAACAAACGTCGTCGGCATAAAATAACCCAACAAGGGTTGACATGCCGTAAAATCCAACCGACCAAACTAACAAATCTAAGAAAATTGGGCAAAATAAAACGTTTTTCTTAATTCTTTATCAAACGAACAAACATTTGGTTCATTGAATGGAATTGATATGTGTAAAGAAATCTAGAGTGTAAAGTTTGGTCAGCTCACTATCTTTTTTTTTGGAGGGGGGGCTTATCTATGTAGATAAGTAGTTGTAACATGTGCATCATATCTACAGATGAACATCTTGATGTATGAACTTGTCTATGTGCGTATCTGTAAGTAGGACAAGGGAGTGGGTACGCACACAGACGTAGTTTCTATGCTCCATGAAGGAATCACCGTAAAGATTCATAGAAATTTACACGCGTCTAATTTAAACAACTAGCTGTACTTACCCATATTACTAATGAGTTGTAAGATGGTCATTATTAAATATAAAGAACGTAGAGTCGCTTTTATAGAGTAATAAGTTTATGATAATTATTCATAAGCAGCACTTATACATATTACATACGTAATAATTATTTAGGATAATTATTCATAAGCAGTACTTATACATATACATACGTAATAATTATTTAGGATAATTATTCGTAAGCAGTACTATACATATTACATACGTAATAATTATTTTAGGATAATTATTCGTAAGCAGTACTTCATATCATATTACATACGTAATAATTATTTAGGATAATTATTCGTAAGCAGTACTTATGCATATTACATACGTAATAATTATTTAGGATAATTATTCATAAGCAGTACTTAACATATTACCGTTATAATTATTTAGGATAATTATTCGTAAGCAATACTTATGCATATTACATACGTAATAATTATTTAGGGATAATTATTCATAAGCAGTACTTATACATATTACATACGTTATAATTATTTAGGATAATTATTCGTAAGCAGTACTTATACATATTACATACGTAATAATTATTTAGGATAAGTATTCGTAAGCAGTACTTATACATATTACATACGTAATAATTATTTAGGATAAGTATTCATAAGCAGTACTTACCCATGTTACATACGTAATAATTATTTAGGATAATTATTCGTAGGCAGTACTTATACATATTACATACGTAATAATTATTTAGGATAATTATTCATAAGCAGTACTTACCCATATTACATACGTAATAATTATTTAGGATAATTATTCGTAAGCAGTACTTATACATATTACATACGTAATAATTATTTAGGATAATTATTCGTAGCAGTACTTATACATATTCATACGTAATAATTATTTAGGATAATTTTCGTAAGCAGTACTTATGCATATTACATACGTAATAATTATTTAGGATAATTATTCATAAGCAGTACTTATACATATTACATACGTAATAATTATTTAGGATAATTATTCGTAGGCAGTACTTATACATATTACATACGTAATAATTATTTAGGATAATTATTCATAAGCAGTACTTACCCATGTTACATATAGGTTGTAAGATGACCATCATAAAAAATAAAGAACATAGAGTCGTTTTATTAAAGTTTAGGATAATTATTCATAAGCAGTACTTACCTACATTACATACGGGTTGTAATACGGGCATCATTAAACATAAAGGATAATTATTCGAAAGCAGTACTTATCCATATTACACACGGATTTTAAGATGGCCATTAATCTATTAATATTGGAGATTCGCTTCCGGTTTTTGTCTGTAACAAAAACTGCGTCACTGCTTATGTCACATTACCCAAAATCGTCATAACATAGAATAAATACACTCAAAATTTGAACATGCAACATTAGACAGTCCTCATTGTTTTTAAAAACAAGTTTTAATAAATACATGACTGGTATTATATATCTATATATAGTTTGTTTTATTTTAATACATATTAAAGTTTACATTTCAAATTGTTTTATTTTTTAATCCTTTAATGAATTTGATGATTTTAGTTACTTAGGGTACAAACTCGCTGACATTGAATTTTTAACTCCCATCCCCCAGGCAATATGTTTCAAAAATCTATTTTTACATCGCCCGGGTGGTGTTTTTTATTTTGCTAGTAAAACTAACGAATATAGACTCGCTTTTATTAAAGTTTAGGCTACTTATTCATAAGCAGTAGTTACCCATAATGCATAGGACTTGTAAGATGGTCATTATTAAATATAATGAACGTAGAGTCGCAGTTATTAAAGTTTAAGATAATTATTACATAAACAGTACTTACCCTTATTACACACGGATCGTAAGATGGTCATTATAAAAAAAAAAAAGAAGAAAAAAAACAAAACAAAAAAAACAACAACAACATAAAGTTGCCTTTATCAAAGTTTAGATTAATTATTCGGATGCAGTTTTGTGTTATAACCAGGACAGAAAAGAAAGAGAAATCGTTTCGAAGGGATCAATGTATAATAGTAAGAAAACATTATCTAAAAAAAAAAAGAAAAAAGAACCCTCTATGGTACAATACTCTATATGTGATAAATAAGGCGCGTGGTCTAATGGTTAGAGTCGTGGGAAATGGACTCGTCGACCCGAGTTCAATTCCTGGATGAAGCTGTTTAGATTTCACATGGCGCTAATACCCTTGGGAAAGGTATGGATCCAATTCTCCCTCCAGCTATGGGTAAATAGCAGGGCAGACTGGGCTCTTGAACCATGGCTAGGTAACCAGTCTAGGAGAAGGAAAACTCTGAATTCAAACCTGTTGAACTCCGCTTAAGAAATTGACCATGTGTCACATCCTGCTCGTGCAGAGGGGTTGGTAAATATATATACGTGATAAATAAAAGAAAGCGAAACTGGTTCGAAGGAATCAATGTATAATAGCACGAATACCTCATCTAAAAAGATTATCACACCGAATAACAAATGGAAGACACGTTGGGTAAAACATCTTATTATGATGTAGATTATGTAACTGTCTATAACCGAAACTACGTCACCACTGATGTCATGATTTCCTTAGTTATATAAGTTATATTCTCAAAGATTATGAAATAGTCATTATCTAATCGTAATTAACATCTTATTTATTAACTATATCTCTATTAAAGTCTGAGTTAGATTTGCCGCAAAACTGCCCATATTATTAATGCGGATTTTACCACACACCCCACTCATGCGGGTCAGTGATTAAAGTCCTATTAATGTGAGCCACCCACGAAATGAAGTTCATGGGATAGCAGGCACAAAAATGCAAGAAGAGTCCAACAAGAAATACCCGAAGAAAGCCACAGGGTACATCGACCGAAACGTTGTTCAGATAACAATGAAGACGAGGACAATAGTCCGAATAATTCAAATAATGCAAATGTCTATCTTACATATTCGAGCGAACTGTTTATGGGTTTTGAATTTCGCGCTTACTGCTTGAAAACACCACCTAGTGGCTAAAAGGAGAAACACGGGAGGTAACCGTGAAAGCAAGGAATGTAATTCTATAAAATAAAAGCTTTGTACTTTATTTGCCGGGTTAGCTCAGTCGGTAGAGCGTTTGGCTAGAAATCACAAGGTTCCTAGTTCGATACCGGCTCTCGCCAACTCAGCGTATGAGTAATACAGGGATCTGAAGTAAGGAGCTGATGGTAGGTGTGGCGCTCCACCCCAGACGCAAAAGGGATCTCCTTGGTCTAGTGCTTGTGAAAAGGGGATAGACTTCCTCGCTTTTACTACTTTATTTGTAAAACATCCTGTTGACATTTTCTAATATATCATCATAAATAATTAAAATATAAAAAGTAAAGTCGTCGGGGCGGCCTAATGTCGGTATCAGCCATACAGCAAGGGAGTCTATCCCCTTTTCACTAGCGCTAGACCTAGGAGATTATTTTTTGCGTCTGAGGAGGAGCGTCACACCTACCATCAGCTCCTTACTTTACCGCACAGAACCCTGTGCTACTCATACGCTGAGTTGGCGAGGGCCGGTATCGAACTAGGAACGTTGTGGTTTCAAAGCCATTATTTATCCTTTCACTGGAGTTGAACTGGAAGAGAAACCTGTGAGTCTTATAATATTTCAAGTAAAATTATCCCAAAGGATTTGGACATATTTGACATTATTCTATGACACCAAGATGTCATCGTCAACAGATTTTAACATTCCCTTTTCGTATACAAAACCAAATCAATAACCTTCTCTAGTTTTTTGGCGGTAAATGTCAATACACATGAGATGTCAGGAAAAATACTGAAAGAAATTACATATATCTATTCATATATATATATATATATATATATATATATATATATATATATATATATAAGTAAACAAACAAACAATGTGTTTTTGATATGGCTTTTTTAGCCGAGAATTTTTGGGAGAATATGTGCTTAATTGAAGTCGTACCTAATTTTGAAAATTAATTAATTGATAATTAATGAATTAGGTGGGCATACCTATTCAAATGTAAGGCATTTTTCTCGATTTGTTTAGCCTTACATTTGAATAGGTATGCCCGCCTAATTCATTAATTATCAATTAATTAATTTTCAAAATTAGGTACGACTTCAATTAAGCACATATTCTCCAAATATATATATATGTTGAAATGAAAAATAAAGGAAAGAATATGTTGAATGAATAATATAGAATTTATTTTATTTTATTTTACTGACACGTGTTTCGGCCAAGGGTTTATCTATGCATACATGTATTCTATCTATTATTATTTTAAATACAAAATGAAATAAAATAACAATAATACAAAAAAACTACAGAAATGTTTAGTATACAAAGAAATAGCGGCCTTAAAATGACCGATTATCTATACATATATAAAGAACAGTTGGTGTGTATGTATATATGTATGTATGTATGTCCTGAGGAAACTACGAAAATAAAACAATTAACGACAAAATAAATATATATACACATTCACTATCACCAGAGCTTGCTTTTTTATGCAAAACTAATGTAGATTTTATTTACATTCGTGAAGATATTTAACAATTAGAATTTGAATAGCAAGTGAAGGGAAAATCATAGGTGGTGTTCGTGATTACAACATAAACAAATCAATTATGGAAGACCAAACCAATCAGTGGATATGTGAGACTAACTTTAAAAAAAATATCTCCCCTTCTATCCAGGCATCACCGTCATAAAAGAAAAATCAGTGTCTCCTTTTAAAAGTATTAAATGCAAAAAATCCATGCTATTATTATTTAAATTTTATTTTCTAATTATCTTCTCAATTATAAATCAAATCTTCATTATTTTTGCTCAAAAAGTAAGATCTAGTGATAGTATATATATATATATATATATATATAATATATATATTATATATATATATATATTATATAATATAATATAATATAATGTAATATAATAAAATAAATATATAAAGGTTTTACATATCTATTTATTAGGTGACAAAGGAACATTCACGACCATATTGGTTTCATGCGAGGCAAGCATCAGGTGAAGATGTTTTTCAAATGCCTATATATATAATATATATATATATATATATATATATATATATATACTTTGTCGTTAATTGTTTTAATTTTTTAGTTTGATACGGACATACATACACACAACCAACCAACAAAATAAATAAATAAATAAAAGAAATCTCACCTATGGTAGTGATCACCGTCACAGAATACAGAAGTGCCCCTGCGTATGACCACTGGAGTTCCCTTTCATCCCCAAGGCCATTCCAACCGGTGTCGTCAATAAAATGAACAATTTCTTTTTCAAATTCGGTAATGTACTTGTAGGTGACATTAGCCAGGTCATCATCAGCGTGGTCAGTCGTGTCGGAAGCGTTCAGTATGAGCGTGACGTAATGACCTCTGATACTAGCTATCTGATCCCTGAGTTGTCGTTCGTGGGGTGCCTCAAGGCCCATAAAGATCCAGCCGCCTAGGATGCTGTAGGCCACGACGCTGCCGGTCAAGCCAATGTGTGAGAAGATGAATCTGAGAGACATCTTAAAACTACGCACAAAACGACGCCAAAACACCAAGAATTTGGACACAGGGACAGGAGTGTGTGAGACCCTTCGTTTTCTCAACTTTTGAGCCATTTTTTGAAAACTTTGGTTTGGTTCAAGGTGAGGACAAAATTATATATATATATATATATATATAATATATATATATATATATATATTATTTGCTCTACTTAGGTATTGAGCACTCTTTACTTATTAGTTTTTAGTATATCCTAGCGGTGTTTGTATGAATATATATATATCTTATATATATATCCATATGAATTGTTTTTTCTTTTGGCCAAGTATTGTAGCAATAGATTATTTTTGGTTGGTACGATTATCTTGGTCTTTTCTTTTTTTTAAAAAAATTTTTTCAAAAATTTTTTTTCACCAGGTGATGTTTGGTAGTATATTTTTACAATCAAACTATTTGCCGATTTTTTTCTCACCGCGACGATTTACAAACAAGTTTTGTATATATATATAATATATATATATATATATATATATATATATATATATATATATATATGATTGAAGAAGTGATATGTTAACAAGTGTTATCGAATTGTTATTTTAAAGTTGAAGACGTTGACAAATTTCTGGTGTAAGTTTGAAAAAAAAAAAACAAAAAAAAAAAAAAAAAACGAACAAAACAAAAAAAAAAGAAGAAATGCTGCCTTGTCCGTGGACAACATTTTCCGCATCCGAAAAAGAAATTTGGTACCAGAAAAGAAATAGAATCCTTCACGTGCGAGTAAAAGCGTATATTGAGAGAGGCAGACGATTTGAAAAAAAAGAAAAAAAAAAACAAAACACAAACAAACAAACAAACAAAAAACAAAATAAATAAATAAAAATCTGTAACGCGAGAAGAAAGAAAACGAAAAAAGAGGCTGGGGTCTTATCAGGCTCTTTTATGGACGAAGTTGTTTAACCTTAACCACAGGTATGAAACTGCTCTCTCTCTCTCTCTCTCTCTCTCTCTCTCTCTCTCTCTCTCTCTCTTGTGATTTCTCTATCTTGTGCTTTTTCTTTCTCTCTCTTCCCCCTCTCTCTCCCTGACTATATGTCATTCTCTCGTTCTCCCTCTCCCCCCCTCTCTCTCGTTATCACACCCTCTTTCTCTCGTTCTCTCTCTCTCTCCCTCTCTCTGGTTCTTGGTCTCTATCTGGTCTCCCCTCTCTCTCTCTGGTTATCTCTCTGGTTATCGCTCTCTCTCTCTCTCTCTCTCGTTCTTTTTCTCTTTCTCCCACTATGTCGTTCTTTCTCTCTCTCACTCTCGTCCTCTCACTCTCTCTCTTTCTCGTTCTTACTCTCTCGTTCTTACTCTCCCTCTCTTTCTCCCTGTCTTTCGCTCTCTTTCTCTCTCTCTCACTCACTCTCCCTGTCCCCCCCTCTCTCTCACACATTCGTTCTCTCTCTCTCTCTCTCTATCTATCTCTCACTCTCCTTTTCTCACTGTCTCGTTCTTACCCTCCTTCTCTTTCTCCCTCTCTTGCTCTCACTCTCTCTCTCTCGTTCTTTCTCTCCCTCTCAATCTCTCTTACTTTCGTTCTCTCTCTCTCTCTCTCCCCCCCCCTCTCTCTCTCTCTCGTATTTGTTGAATATCTGACAAAGATGGATGATTACTTTATCCAGCCAGTCTTAAGAGGCCATTCACTTAATCGGTTTGATTCTCTCCGAGTGTCACGTTCCTATGACCTTGTGCCCGACTTATCTTTGTAAATAGCCCAGGAAAGCATTACTATCATGTTGTGGGTGTATTAAACTCCCCCAACCCCCGACAGGTGAAAGATGTGACACAAGGTCAATTTTTAAGCAGAGTACAGCTGGTTTGAGTTCAAAGTTTCATCCTTCTAAACTGGTTGTCTTAAGGCTAAAGAACCGTGTCTGTCCTACTATTAACTCATAGCTGGGGGAGGGAGGAGAGCCTCAAGGGCATTAACGTCAAGTGAAACGCTAGCAGTCTTTCTTACTATCGTGTTGTGGGTGCTTTCTTCATTTGAATGACTCACAGTAGTGATCTTGTGCCAGACATAGAAAATATCGAACAACAAAGCCTTATTTTGGGGCTTCAAAACGACTGGATGAGAAATTTATTAAGTAATCAAACATTATGGTATGCCGACTTAGCTCAGTCGGTAGAGCGTCCGACTAGGAACCGTAATGGTTCCGGGTTCGATACCGGTCCTCGCCAAATCAGCGTATGAGTAGCGCAGGGATCTGTGCGATAAGTTGAGGAGCCAAAACAATCTCCTTGGTCTAGCGCTAGTGAAAAGAGGATAGACTCCCTCGCTGTCTGGCTGATACCGAATTTAGGCCACCCCGACGACTTAATGACTTTATAGAATTTAAATCGGATTAATTTTCATTGTTTCAAGCCATTTTAAACAATGGTGTGAACGGACTTTTTATACATTTGTTTTTAAACGAAGTTGGTTGGTGTCTTGAAATGGTTGGGATTCAGTGAGAAACGGTGGAATTCTAATTAGAACTCTGTCTTTGTCCAAAACATTATTATTATTATAGTAAAACTAGTACTTTTTAGAGTAATATGTGTTTGATACCGTGAATCTATAAATCGAAACACTTAGTGTCGGTACATTTTGCCAAATATCAATAAATCATCTTAATATTTAATTATATATATATATATATATATATATATATATATATATATATATATATATATATATATATATATAACAGCGTTTCAGACAGGTGTGTTAAAAATCCATTATTATGACGTAGTCTATTTCATGTATTACCACTGCCGTCTCGATATTACTCGTTGAACAGAAACTGACATCAACAGATGATATTTGTTACAGTGATGAAGAGTAGAAATACATACCTAACATATATTTATTTTAAATATTTGTTTGATACTTTGAAACTATCAATCGAAACATTTAGTGTTTCCTCATTTGCCCTATTTTTCACTCTCACTTATTTTTCAACATATCATATATATATATATATATATATATATATATATATATATATAATTTGAAAAAATGATTGGAAGAAATAATACTTTGGTATCGATGAAATGTATTACTGAAAATTGTCATTACAGTAATAAATTTCATCCATACCAAAGTATATACATTTTAAAAGTAAGTAAAGTCATCGGGGCGGCCTAAAGTCGGTATCAGCCAATCAGCGAGAGAGTCTATCCTCTTTTCACTTGCGCTAGACCAAGGAGATTATTTTAGCGTCTGAGGTGGGGCGCCACACCTACCTCAGCTCCTTACTTTACCACACAGATCCCTGTGCTACTCATACGCTGAGTTGGTGAGGACCAGTGTCGAACTAGGAACCTTGCGGTTTCTAGCCAAACGCTCTACCGACTGAGCTACCGGGCCCATTATGTGTGTGTGTGTGAAGAGAAAAATGGAAGTGAATCCGACGATATGTAATATAGTGAAAAATTTGAACAAACACAGGTTCAAATAAAATGAGTGATCTTTATTCAGCCAACGCTGCAGTGTTTCAACCTGTTTAGTAGATCTTCTTCAGGGCTTTTGTTGATTTATGGAAAAATAAAATTCATCACAGACAATAAGGAGACCGTGAGAGTCTTTTGTTGATCAGTCTGTTTAAAAAAAATGTTTGAATGATTGAATGATTCAAATGTTTAAATGATTGAATTGATTCAAACAAAAGCCATGAAGAAGATTTACTAAACAGATTGAAACACTGCAGCGTTGGCTGAATAAATATCACTCATTTTATTTGAACCTGTGTTTTTTCAAATTTTTCACTATATATATATATATATATATATCATAAAGGTACACGGTAATAACCTACTCGAGTTTCACC
Organism: Doryteuthis pealeii; assembly: GCA_023376005.1. Lineage (NCBI taxonomy): Eukaryota > Metazoa > Mollusca > Cephalopoda > Myopsida > Loliginidae > Doryteuthis > Doryteuthis pealeii. Next base: position 31,589,240 of record CM042176.1, read on the forward strand.
CTAAGGATCTTCAGGGTTAAATCCACTGGATTAATCAAGGTATTGATTAATTGCAGTCGATTTCACATGTGTGTTTTTTCGCGATAAACGGTTGATTAATTTGCTCTACTAACGTATTGAGCACTTTATATTTGCTCTACTAACGTATTGAGCACTTTATATTTGTTATATCGCTGCCTTATCATTGTGAAAATTGAATCAACTAACCACCGTGACCATTTTCACCGGTGAGTCACCTTTTCCACAAATACCATATATATATATATATATATATATATATATTATATATATATATATTGTTACCGTGTACAGACGACTGAGATAACCCTTTGGTTACTAATCTGACCTCAATCACTCACATTTCACAATGAGCACTCAATTAATATGGCCTTGTGCCAAACTAAGCTAGTCTTCATAAATATTAAGGTAATTTGCCTAGAGATAATGGTAAAAAGTGTTTTTATGGATAATACACTTTAAATTGTTGTGAGATAGATCCTCACCGAGTATCCTTGAGTTATGGCGTTGTATCAGACTTCGTTAGGTCTAAAAGTAATAACCTTAAAAAAAGGTTGCCCCTTCCTTGTCGTGATTGGCATCAGGAAGATGTTCAGAGCAAATGCCAAACGTGTCATTAATAGATAAGTGGAATAGGTATATTCAAATACACATCATCATTATCATCATCATCTCTCTCTCTCTCTCTTAAAAATAGATACATGAAAAAGAAAAAAGAAAAGAAATAAGCATAAACATTCAATATATATATATATATATATATATATTATTATTATTTATATTTTTGCTTGAAGGCAATTATAATGCATGTA
>CM042176.1:31592569-31630069 GCA_023376005.1 Doryteuthis pealeii
TAAAATCACATTTTTAATATCAATATGCAAATTAGTTTTCACATTCACACTGCAAACCGCTATTTTTTGTATATATAAATACAATTGCATGTTATTTGTATGTTGATATGGTCAACAGTGGCTTCGGCCTCTGGACCATTGATATAATTAATGGCGTCGATCCCAGGGGGCATCCCCCCAGGCAACACCTGCCCCCTCGATTTAAAGGGGCAGGGCTGGGTTTATTGCCCAGCGCCTGAGGCGCCCCCTTGAGGGGGAATGCCGACGGGATCGATGCAATTTTTCACCTGCCACTCCATGAGCTTCGGCTTGTGGGTGGTCCCACGTTAATAAGGACTTTGTGCCTGACCCGTACAAGTGGGGTACGCGGTAAATACTATATGGTCTACAGTGGCTTCGGCCTCTGGACCATTGCTATAATTAACGGCGTCGATCCCAGGGGGCCATCCCCCCAGGCAACACCTGCCCCCTCGATTTAAAGGGGCAGGGCTGGGTTTATTGCCCAGTGCCTGAGGTGCCCCCTTGAGGGGGAATGCCGACGGGATCGATGCAATTTTTCACCTGCCACTCCATGAGCTTCGGCTTGTGGGTGGTCCCACGTTAATAGGGACTTTGTGCCTGACCCGTACAAGTGGGGTACGCGGTAAATATCGATATGGACAACAGTGGCTTCGGCCTCTGGACCATTGCTATAATTAACGGCGTCGATCCCAGGGGGCCATCCCCCCAGGCAACACCTGCCCCCTTGATTTAAAGGGGCAGGGCTGGGTTTATTGCCCAGTGCCTGAGGCGCCCCCTTGAGGGGGAATGCCGATGGGATCGACGCAATTTTTCACCCGCCACCCCATGAGTCTCGGCTTGTGGGTGGTCCCACATAAATAGGGCCTTTGTGCCTGACCCGTACAAGTGGGGTACGTGGAAAATATCATGTAGATATGGACAACACTAATAAAAAGGTGAAGCAATTTTATTAATAATTGAGGTTTAAATAAAAATAAAATCATGGAGAATGTGATGTAAATAACTATGTTAATTGTGACTCGATTAGTAATATAGTTTCGGTTACAGACAGAAAAACACACAATCTCCATTATAATAAGATATATATATATATATATATATATATATATATATGAATAAATTTTTAGTACAACAAAATTCATAGAATACGAAAAGTAAAGGAATCATATGTATGTTGGGAGATCATAAAAGATGAGGGAAAATAAAACAAAGTTTTATTACAAAAATAAAATATGGTGTGGGGGGGGGTATGAAAATACGAAAATACATATCCCCCCCCCTTTTTTTTCTCTCTCGTCCCCCTTTGGCTCACCACCATTCGCTTCAAAAATATTTATCTTATACAATCTGGCTTTTAATTGTCGCCGGTGATTATACTTGAAAAAGAACTGGGCGAAAAGGCCTTCGTATTTTTCATACCCCCCCCCCATTTTTTATTTTTGTAATAAAACTTTGTTTTATTTTCCCTTATCTTTTATGATCTTCCAACATACATATGATACCTTTACTTTTCGTATTCTATATATATATATATATATATATATATAAAGATAAATCTAATGAGTCAGACGAACCTACTAAAAGTTTCGCTTAATGCTCTTCATGGCTAAAATCTGACTCTATTATTTGCTCTACTTAGGTATTGAGTACTTTTTATTAGCTTTAGTCTCCTGGCGGGTTTGTATGAATATATATATCTTATATATATATATGCATATAAATTGTTTTTTCTTTTGGCCAAAAATATTGTACTAATAGATTATTTTTTGTTGGTACTATTATCTTGGTCTTTTCTTTTTCCCCAAAAAATTTTTCTTCTCGGTTGATGTTTGGTAGTATATTTTTACAATCAAACTATTTGCTGGGTTTTTTCTCACCGCGAGGATTTACCAACAATATATAATGGTATATTATATATATATGAACGCTTAATAGTCAGAAGAATGGACGTGTTTTTTTCGCTGCTCCAAGAAGTAGCGATTTATTTATTGTTTTTAAAGCATATAAGGGAAGTGACAATTATCATTTATTTATCTATTTATCTATTTTCATTTATTTACTAGTTGAAACACATCAATTCATACGCGATTATATGCATTTAATTATGTGGAAATGTATGTTTAGTGCTCATATATATATATATATATATATATATATATATATATATCCAGACTTATTGTACTTTTTGACACACCTTGTATTCTGAAAAAAAAAGTTCCATTCCTAAATTTTGCATTTTTTCTTACCCTTTAAATAGATGTGTCTTTTCTCGGAAAGGGTGTTCTCAACATTTTAACCTTGAACCGTTTCGTAGCATTTTTATATAGCATCATGAGTTTACATTTAAAACAACATTGAACAACACGGAAGTTGCATCTTCACACACACACACACACACACACACATATATATATATAAAATCTAGAGTGATATATTTATAAGTAAATAGTGCTCAATATCGGGGATAGAGCATATATAACTCTTAGGGTAGCATGGACATAAAGAAAAGAATAAAACTCTAACAGATATACATGTTCTATCCACAATATTGAGCACAATCTACTTACAAATGTAGCACATTATATTATCTCTCTCTCTCTCTATATATATATATCCCAACATTTATCACACACACACACACACACACACATATATGTGTGTGTGTTTGTGTGTGATGAATGTAGGGAAATTTTTTTTTGTTGTCTTAGAAGCATAGAAAATATATGTTGAAGAGTAAAAATCAGAAGGAAAATCAAAATGATGAATATTCAGTTCTTAATCTTATTTTTTTCTTATATTTCAGGGCACCTTCCTCTTTCTCAAAGGTTTATCTTAGATTGATTATATATATATATATATAGTTTCTTGTTAGTATTGGAGAAATGATAATAAAGTGCTCAATTACTTCTGTAAGAGGTGTATTTATTTAATTATAGTTTACGATACATTTAAGAGTCCGTTTTACCCACGGTTTCAGAGCCTCACCTTTAGGTGATTGGTCGTCATCAGAAACGTTCACTTTTGAAAATATTTGGATTTTTCAAAAGTGAACGTTTCTGATGACGACCAATCACCTAAAGGTGAGGCTCTGAAACCGTGGGTAAAACGGACTCTTAAATGTATTGTAAACTATATATATATATATATATATATATATATAATGGAATATATTATCAGCAGCATCATTCAACCCGTTTATTGCAGACCCTTTTATTTTGTTGTTTGTGTGCTTTTGTAATTGCTTCGATGGTGGCTGACAATTTGCAGGGTGGAATGGCATCTGTTTGTAGCGGCCAATATAAAGGTCAGTTCTAATCAAATGGCCTCAGAGATATTTATTAAAACTCAGCCTATTTTTTGCACAGTAATAAGAGTCACAAAATGAGGATCTTAACCATTACACTAGTGAACGAAGGAAGAAAGAGTTATTGTAGAATTAATCTTGAGGCTACTAAAATGGAAAGTAGAAGAGTCACTTACTGTATAGTTGGGGTCAAGGCCCCCCAAGCAATAGCCAGGTAGTAATGCCACCTAGTGGCAAGCTCTGGTGCCAAGGGCAAGGCCCCCAAGATTTAATGGACAGACAACTTGTCAAGCGCATTTTTGAGGATGCTAGAAGCAAAGAGGTAGAGAGCTTTCTGGGTTGAGTTTAAATAGCCAGGTAGTAATGCCACCTAGTGGCAAGCCCTGGTGCCAATGGAAGAACACATTTCCACTCAACTACATCCCAATGTTTAATAAAAATGTGATCACAAAGAAATATATGCCTTGTGTTGTCTCTGAGAACTAATGACAACCTTGGCATAATCAGACCAATTCTTGTTTATTTAAACTAAGAACAAGACATTAAACAAACATGAATAAAAAAAATCTTAGTATTTAAAGTAATATAGATGAATATGAACAAATTGAGATAGATAGATAGATATGAAGATGGATAGTTTTGAATAGACTGAGCTGGGTCGTTATTTTAATAGTCACCGGGTAGCAATTTTTGAGGCTGGAGACCGGAACGCACTTCCTCATAAATTACCCAGATTTTGAATCCAGGTGTTGTTGGATTCAGATCTGAGCCGTTGGGTGATTTGACTCCTTCCGGTTACGAAAACAGTGGGAACGGAAGGTGCGGTTAGCTTAGAATCAGTTAATCCGGAAACTTCCTAGTGTAAGCATGAGCTCCGCTTCCCTCTTCTTATGCAGTTGAGAGTCATAGCTAGAGAGTTCTGGTTCTAAAATTAATAAAAATGTGATCACAAAAATAGATGCCTTGTGTTTTCTCTTAAAGAACTAATGACAACCTTGGCATAATCAGACCAGTCAACAACAAACCAGCATTTTGAAGAACCAGACTTTTAGCAGAAATAGACCAGACAACAAAAGACCAGTTAGAAGAAGCCATGAAGATAGCTACAGACTACAAGAAACACTGGTTAGTTGGAATCCTTTCATCTACTAAAGACGATGGCGTAGTGTCCATAGGAAATAACAGCCAGTTACGCAAAAAGATATATGCTTTGCGTTGTCTCTGAGAACTAATGACAACCTTGGCATAATCAGACAAGTCAACAACAGACCAATATCTTGAAGAACCAACTTTTAGCAGAAATAGACCAGACAATAAAAGACCAGTTAGAAGAAGCCATGAAGATAGCTACAGACTACAAGAAACACTGGTTGGTTGGAATCCTTCCATCTACTAAAGACGATGGTATAGTGTCCACTTTTTTTCTTTTCTTATCTGCAACTGCGTGAGTGGCTGAACAGACTAATTTTTGAATGGCAATCTCTGGTGCAGTGACTGCAAACAAACAGTGATGCTTGCTGGAGTTGCTGTTATCTCTCCTTCCTTTTAGGTCTCTTTTCTGCAGCGGATACTTTCCTCTCTTTTCACTCCTTCTTGTTCCTTGTTTGACGAGGAGGCGCCAGGTCGCACGGGTTTCTGCACAGGCCTCCCATGTGTTGGTGTTGATGTGGCATGTCCTCATATCACTCTTTAGAGAATAAGAAATAACAGCCAACCACTCAAAAATTAAGTAAAGATTAAATATGAGGGCATAACCACGAATGCCCTGATAAGAAGAATAAAAACAAACTCTCTACATAATATATACCCAGATATATGACACAGACACCAGTGATTTCTACATATGTAAAATACACAAATCCTGAAAATAAAAAAATTGAAAATGACAAATCAGCACTCAGTAATTCTTTTTTGGACCATATGACCTTTAGGCACCCCTTTTGCGATCTCTATTCATAAGGATATTTTTTCATTTTCACCGTCAAAATCCGGATGTTTGTTAAAGGTTAGGGGTTAGGGTTAGTGGTTAGTTTTATATCTAAAAAATAACCTCTAAAAATCATCTGTTAACTAACAACCGGATTTTGATCTCGATTCATAACAACATTTTTTAATCTACACCCTCAAAATCCGGTTGTTTGTTAACAGATGATTTTTAGAGTTTTTTTAAATTATAAAACTAACCCCTAACACCAAACCCTAACAAACAACTGGATTTTGATGGTGTAAATGAAAAAATGTCCTTATGAATCGAGATCTCTAAAGGGGTGCTAAAGGTCATATGGTCCTCTTTTTTTTAACCCATTAAAGAAGTACAAATCCATAATAATAGTTAACAATTGTTTTATTTCAAATTTTAAGGCTTCTCTTGCAGAGTTTGTTAAATAGAGCAGCATAGTACAATTTATGAAATTTTAATGAAAAATGATTTTTAAATGGCCTTACAATAAAAACATTATTTTAAAAACATCCAGTCATTCGTAAATTTTCTCAAAAAAAAAAAAAAAAAAAAAAAAATGATTTTCAATTTCAATGGAAACTATGAAAAAATCAGGATAATCTTCAACTTGTTCCTCGTAAATTCCTACTATAAAATAAACTGAACCCTCATTTTATGTCCGTGTTTTTGCAAAAAATGTTTTTAAATAAAGAAAATATATTCAGTATTGTAAAATAACGGGTGCAAGAAAAATAAAACATTTATTGCAAAAACACGGATATAAAATGAAGGTTCAGTTTATTTTATGCTAGGAATTTACAAGGAACAAGTTAAGGATTACCAAAATCAATTTATAAAATTAAAATCTTATTAGGAAATTTTGTATTATTCAGATTTTTCAGTCAGTTGTCCTCCTCATGATTATTGTTATATACACAATATTTCAACCAATGTGCCTCCCGGACTTCTTCAGGTGTTTCGTGTTGAACTCAGGAGAACCTTCATGAAACTTTGAACCGAAACTTGGAGTGGATAGTTCTCATTCCATTAACCATGACAAAAATTAATTATGTTAATTATCTTATATTATTTTCACCTGTAGTCAGGATTGAACCTGCACCATTGAAGGTTGCTGAGTTTGCCAAGAAACACCTGAAGAAGGCTGGAAGACACATTGTCTGAAACATTGCATATATAATAAAGATGAGGATAAGTGTCAGAAAAATCAATTTGGATTATTCAGACTATTGTCCTCATCTATATTGTTAGATATACAACTATATAGCAGAATTGGACACATAGTGGATATAAGCATTGGGTTAATACAGTTCTAAGTGACAGTTATCTCTAGGCTGCAGGTTCAATCCTGGTCAAGGGCGACAGTAATATAGAATAGTAATTAAAACAGCTTAAAACTTGTACCCAGTCATCGTACGCCTCCATGGATTGAATAAAGGGTTGGGTTCAAAGTTCCGTGAAGGATCCTGATTACAACCTGAAAGTTCCCAAGTTCAAAGAGAAGGTTCCCGATTTCGAGAAGGTTCCCGAGTCCGACAAGAAATACCTAAAGAAGGCCAGAGGGCACATCGGCAGAAATGTTGAACATCTAGCAATATAAGTCATCAGGGTGGCCTAAAGTCGGTATCAATCAATCATCGAGGGAATCTATCCCATTTTCACTAGCGTTAAGTATCTGGCAGCCATCCTTAGTTCCAGATGTAGTGAATAAGTAAGCAAGCCAATAAGTATCCTGTGTTATAGTATTCTTTGTAAGTCCGTCGTCCAAGATGGTCCGAGTGTCAATCACATAAGTTTAGAATCAGGCCTCTATTAATACAACAGCAGCAGCAGCACTGCCAGTGATTGGACAATGGAAATCTTTCTCAGGTCTCGTGGTAGTCGATGAGTCTATATTTAGGAGTGACCATTTGCCCCATGCCTTATATCACAAACTTTCAACACTAGACAAAGGAGATTGTTTTTGAATCCGAGGTGGAGCGTCACACCTACCATCAGCTCCTTACTTTACCACACAGATCCCTGTGCTACTCATACGCTGAGTTGGCGAGGGCTGGTATCGAATTAGGAACCTTGTAGTTTCTAGCCGACCACTCTACCGACTGAGCTAACCTGGCCCTAAAATATAACAATATAGATGAGGACAATAGTCCGAATAATCCAAAATGAGATATTATAGATTATTTTTTTTATTGATGAGGTATTGTTATTATGCGATTATTCTTTTTGAATTATCCTTTTCATTTTGATTATTTTTATCCTCAATGTTTCGAGATAAAACGATTTTATTGGGCGTACTACCCAGAGGTTTGAAAATAGAATCATGTGCCTTAAGCCATTCACTCATATATTCACAAAAGATCTGGTTATTTCCAACCTAAAAAAGCGGAACCGCTCTGATTGACCGACAAATTATTTATTTATTTATTGATCTACTAGGAAAAAAGACGGGTTTAGGGTTAGGGTCAGGGTTAGTTTAATGGGAAAATAAATAAATAATTTATCAGTCAATCAGAGTGGTTCCCCTTTTTTTTAGTTTGGAGTTATAGGAAATAACTAAAGATCTTGTAGCACGATTCAAAATACTGACTCTTGCCATTAGTTAAAATCTGTTGGCTAATCTGTTCTAAGTCATTTAAAAACAGTCAGTTGGCTATGTAGAATCACAAGGTCCTCAATTACCTCTAAATTTTATGGCATGTCAACCTATCTAATGTTATTTTATGCCTAGTGGTTAAGGAATTGCGTTCGTTCATTGTGCGTTTATATTTTTTGTGCGATTGTTTTTTTTTTCACACAATAAAATTTCAAGTATTAATTGATTGATTGCATATCAACCTGTCCACGGTTATTTTATGCCCAGAGGTTAGGGAATTGTATTAATTGTATATATATATATATATATATATAATATAAAGTATTTCTTTCTAATACAAAAATATCACACAGATGTATGATTTCAAGTAATTCTATCTAATATTTATAATTAAAAGGTTTCAAGTAATTATTTCTATTCAATAATATACATTTATTTGAATGAAATTTACCCCCCCCCCCCCCAAAAAAAAATTGAACTTCTCGTCGGTTTTGCTATTAGAATGAGGAGCATTCTACAGCCCGCTCGCTTTATGATGAGTTTCCGTTACTTATCAAGTAACTTTCTTCTATACACTTTTATAGGGTTTCAAGTAAATAATAATAATAATAATTCGGAACATGAAGGTCGTACCAATTATAATTGGTGCCCTTGGAATGGTCACTAAACTCTGGAAATATTTAGTTCACCATCCGAGCTCATGTACATTCAGAATTTCAGCTCTGCATTCTAGAAGTAATGATAATGATATATCAATTTTTCTGAAACATGTGCTATAATAAAAATCAATAAATTGAACAAATGAAATTTTTTTTTTTTTTTCAGGCATTTGGTAGAAAACAAAAATCTTTTAAATATCAAAGATAACATTTTAACTTGTTCCTACACATGCTGTTAAAATTTGGAATCATTTCAATGAGAATTGGTAAAGTTATGAGATTAGAAAATGATATCAATTTTTCTGAAACACAATGTTATTTCAAACAATTTCATATTTTAACATTATGTGTAGAAACAGATAAAGAATCACAAAATCGTGAATCACACAGTTGCTTACAAAGAATCACAAGGTCTCTCATTACCTAAAATTTTTTTTTTTCCAACTGTCACTGTGTACTGCGTTTTTAAAGCAGGCGGTCATACTCCATCTGGGTGAATTTGCAGCTCCCAAATCCTGGCTCTCCATGCCACGATTCAACCAACCAACCAACCAACCAACACTCACACAAAAGCTCAACACCGAGCATGCATCACAAATAGTAGTCAGACATGCAAATATTGTTTTTTTATTTTTTTATTTTAAAATTTATTTTGTTTCAAAGTAACTAATCCTAAATAGAAAGGCCAATGAATAACACTGATCCTAGAGAGAGTGAACAGATACTACAGTGATCATAGGAAAATTGGATAAATTGAACCCTATCTTTTTTTTAAATTTATTCATTTATTTATTTTTATTTTACTATTATTTTTTGGAGGCAGTTATCTCTAGGCTGCAGGCTCAATCCTGGTCATAGGCGACAGTAACATAGAATAATAATTAACGCAGCTTAACACTTGTACCGAGTCAAGGTTAGCGGAATGAAAACAGTATACTCCTGTGGATTGAATAAAGGGTTGGGTTCTACTATAATAATATATATAATATAATAGCCATGAAGTTTACAAGTGGTTGATATATAAGAATATATGAATATTTATTAAATGTTTTAAATTTATCTTCTATATATTAATACCTATGTTCCTAAATTGTATGACTGTTATCATCCTGCAACACCCTCTGGTTAAAAATGAGACTGTCCAAATTGCCAAAGATGGAATGCAAAAATGTAAATTCTGATTATCTGGTGTTGCTTGTCTGCCAAATTCTTATAAGTGTCGTTACCTCAGCTAAATAATCTAATCTTAAATAGAAGGGCCAGTGAATAACACTGATCCTAGGGAGAGTGAACAGATACTACACTGATCATAGGAAAATTGGATAAGTTGAACCCTGTCTTTTTAAAAAAATTCATTTATTCATTTTTATTTTACTTTTTTTGGAGGCAGTGGTTATAATAGCCATGAAGTTTACAAGTGGTTTATATATAAGAATATATGAATATTTATTAAATGTTTTAAATTTATTTTTCTATATATTAATAATTATGTTCCTAAATTGTACGATTGTTATCATCCTGCAACACCCTCTGGTTAAAAATGAGACTGTCCAAATTGCCAAAGATGGAATGTAAAAATGTAATTTATCTTCTATATATTAATACCTATGTTCCTAAATTGTATGACCATTATCATCCCGCAACACTCTCTGGTTAAAAATGAGACAATGATTCAAACAAACTGACACTCACACAAAAGCTTAACACCAAACATGCATCCAGGGCTTCTCACAAATAAATGGTCAGATATGACATGCAACACTGATGCTTTGAATAATGGTGAATCTCTATCATCGCAGAAACAACTCAAAATTCTATGCTTAATATTTGCTTTTTCTTTTAAGCTATAGAAATGCCATTCACCGGAACAGAAAATAAGTTTAAACATTAAACATAGAAATTTGAATTATTTCTACACATGCTGTTAAATTTAAAATCATCTGAATGAGAATTAGTCAAGTTATTAGATGACAAAATTATATCAGTTTTTTCTAAACACCCTGTTATCATTTCTCTGAATGTTTGAGATGAGGCTTGATGATTAGTATTATCTGCATTATTCGGACTATTGTCTTCATTTTTATTGTTATCTGTATAACGTTTCAGACAATATGCCCTCCGGCCTTCTTCAGGTATTTCTTGTTGGACTCGAGAACCTTCTCAGACTCGGGAACCTCCTTTTCAAAGTTGAAAGTTCCATGATGGCTCCCAATTATGACAAGAAGGTTCCCGACTACGACAAGAAATTTACCGAGTCTGAAAAAAGGTTCCCGAGTCTGAAAAGAAGGTTCCTGGGTCTGAAAAGAAATACCTGAAGAAGGCTGGAGGATATATCAGCAGAAACATTGTACAAATAACAATAAAGATGAGGACAATAGTCTGAATAACGCTGATAATACTAACCCTGTAATCACAAACAATCTCATATTTTGACAGTATGTGTTAGAAACAACTTAAAATTCTGTGATTAATATTTTAGGTTTATTTCTTTTAAGCTTTAGAAATGTTATTCACCAGAAAAGAAAAAGCATTTAAACATTAAACATCAAAGTTTTAGTTCTTTCCTACACATGCTGTTAAAATCCGAGATCATTTGAATGAGAATTGATCAAGTTATTAGAATACAAAATTTTTCTAAAACACCTATTACATCTCAAATGATATCAACCTGTACATTTAAACAACCTGTGAATTTGATATATTGAAAAAAAAACAAATGATGTTTACAAATGCTTGGGATCATCAGGAGAGAATGTGCACCGTTTCGAGGCCTTCCTCTCAACGGTTTTAACTGCACATTGAGAGGAAGGCCCCGAAACGGTGCACATTCTCTCCTGATGATCCCAAGCATTTGTAAACATCATTTGTTTTTTCAATATATCAAATTCACACTGTCGGATTAATTTCCTTTAATTTCACATATTTAAACAACCTGTACATATTTATAGTAAAGCGAGTCAAAAATTTTGCAATATTTTGGTATGTAATAGTTTGCAGTATATTTATCATGACTGAAGCGGTTCAAGCCATGAAAGATACCCACTGTGGTTGGTAGTTGGTTGGATTTTATGGCATGTCAACTGTTGTTTGGTTATTTTATGCCAAAGATGTTTGCCGTAGATGGAACCCTAACAGGTATTGCCACTCCGGGTCAGAGTGGACCTGGGAGTACTTAACACTCCCCAGAGCTCCAGAATTGGAACTTCACTATTAGATATAGTTTAATGTCATACCAAGGACACTAACACCTTCAGCCACTGCTTTCTAGCAGTCTATCTATATGATAAAAAGATTGGTAATTTTCACCTTTAGTTGGCTAAATTCCTAGCATAAAATTGTGCGTACCCATTATCTGAAATGAACTTAATTGTTATTAAGAACACATTTTATGATATTTTTGTGTTAAAGGGATATAATGAATATGTAAATACCTTGGTGCCCCCTCACTATAATCTGATTGGACAGTGCCATGTATAAATAGTCGACACTGTGTTGGTCCAAGTACCTAATGCCCACAAGCTACTTTACTCGCTAGACGACACCACGACAGACGGATTACTATTGATGTACCAATTACTACTGCGATAATATACCAAATACAAACTTCAGAATATATCCCTTAACCCGGATATATCATAAAGCATGCAGTTGTATTGTTTTCGAAAAGATTCTAAGATTTGTGTATTTCGCACAGAGACTTTCAAAATGGCTACTGGCTTGTTTCAAAGAGAAAGTCAGTTGGCTAGCATAAATTTATCTGAAATGAACTTAATTGTTATTAAGAACACATTTTATGATATGTTTGTGTTAAAGCATGCACTTGTATTGTTTTCGAAAAGGGTTCTAAGATTTGTTTATTTTCGCATGGAGACTTTTAAAATAGCTACCGGCTTAGTTCAAAGTGAAAGTCAAGGGAGATTACTCTAATTGCCTTATTTGCTAGGAATTTAGCCAACTAAAGGTGAAAATTACCAAAAGAGTTGGGGGGGGGTGCCATAAAGGCAATAGGGTCGGTACAATCATATAGGCGCTAGGGCTTGACGTGACCAGTAGTTGGTGCATTGACATGTACATTGCCTCACTCCGTGGTATTCGTCTGAAGCAGAATTCTGATTCAAATTACCAAAATATTACAAAAATTTTGACTCACCTTAGTATATATATATATATATATATATATATAAAGCAATTTACAGATGCGCGTTTCGGGGTTTACCCCTCATCAGTGCAGCTATACTTATTTTTCAGCAGCTACCTCTGGTCGGGTTCGAGACCTGAATGAACTTTCGCTCGTCAAGTCTCTTACCGATGGGTCCACAAGCAGCTGCCAAGAATAGAAGGCAGAATAATCGCTATATTTCCTAAACCGGAAATAAACTCACCAGAGGTCTCTAACTTATATAAACAAGTGAGACTAGCTTTGCGCCGAAGCAGTGAATTTTTGCAATTAGTCCCCTCTAAACAGAGTGCTCAACCTGAAATTTGGGAGCATATATATATATATATATATATATTTACGTTTAGTTTTTATTTCTTAAATATCTAAAAAATATCTAACTTTATTCGAAATAATAATAATTGTTTCTGTCTTCATATTTTACATCTAATTAATATTTCTATAATACTTAACATTATTATCAAGATTATTATGAATATGATAAAGTATAACAAAATTGGTTTATATGTTAAATATCAACAATTATGTAACAAATAGAAGAGTAGTGATGATGATGACGACAAGCACTTGTTGATCCTGTAAGTTGTCAAGAAGAAACAAAACACATCATAGGATGGTACAACCACAGCAACAAGTTTGCGGATAATTGGGAGCATGAATCTTTTTTTCAAGGCCATAGACAAAGAAATCAGACTGTGTATCTTTCCAAGAATATTTCACTTCCACTACAGGAACAACTCGTATGGTCTGGCGCTGTGAAGAAACAAAAAAAAATTGTTCAATCATTATTCATTGAGTAAAATTCATTTGTAATGCATTTCTATAGCAACATTCAATTGTAATACATTTCTATAGTAAAATTAAATTGTAATGCATTTCTATGGTAAAATTCATTAATAATGCATTTCTATGGTAAAATTCATTAATAATGCATTTCTATAGTAAAATTCATTTGTAATGCATTTCTATAATAAAATTCATTTGTAATGCATTTCTATAGTAAAATTAAATTGTAATGCATTTCTATAGTAAAATTAAATTGTAATGCATTTCTATAGTAAAATTCATTAATAATGCATTTCTATGGTAAAATTCATTAATAATGCATTATTCATTGAGTAAAATGTAATGCATTTCTATAGTAAAATTAAATTGTAATGCATTTCTAAAGTAAAATTCCTTAATAATTCATTTCTAAAGTAAAATTCCTTAATAATGCATTATTCATTGAGTAAAATTCAATTGTAATGCATTTCTATAGTAAAATTAAATTGTAATGCATTTTTATAATAAAATTCATTAATAATACATTTCTATGGTAAAATTCATTAATAATGCATTTCTATGGTAAAATTCATTAATAATGCATTATTCATTGAGTAAAATTCATTTGTAATGCATTTCTATAGTAAAATTCATTTGTAATGCATTTCAATAATAAAATTCATTTGTAATGCATTTCTATAGTTCATTAATAATCCTGTTGGGTTGGTGCCTAATTATTGTGGCTTTTTTTTTTTCCAACAAATTTTATTCAACAAAAACAATAGCAATCGGCAGTTTGTTTCATAAAAATAGTCCTCTCTGTTCAGAATGCATATTAAAAATCATATCCACATTTCTCATATTATACTTTGCATTTTATAATCTCAATGAAGCTCTGTCGGCTGGGGCTTAAGAGTGCATCTCTGCAGAGGGGTAAAACCACCTGTTAGCCATGTGTAGCGATCTGTGATGCTTAAATACGGAATCCTAGTGGCTTACATGCTACACTCCACTTTGGGTCTTACTTAGGCTATACAGGCAGTCAGCCCCAACCATTTTATCATATATGTGCTAAAGGTGGTGGCTGAGAGTCTTCATGTCCAGGGAATGATGGTCAGGTTTCAATTCTGGAGCTCTGGGGAATGTGGAGTACCCCTTTATCACCATTACTCCCAGGTCCAAAAAATAGATAGAAAATAGGTAGAAAATTATGTAAACTCAATTTTTTTATAAACAAATTTTCTATTTAAACCCATACATGGGGCCCTAACAGGTACTACCACTCTGAGTCAGTGGACCTGGGAGTAATAGTGATGAAGGAGTGCTCCATATTCCTCAGACCTTCAGAAATGGAACTTCACCATCAGAGAATTTACCATCATTCCCAGGACATGAAAACCCTCAGCTACTGCCTTCTAGCACATATACCTTAAAAAGGGTTGGGGTTGCCATGAGGGGAATAGGGTTGGGACAATCATATAGGTGCTAGGGCTTGACATGGCCACCCAATTGATTGAAAGGGGCCTCACTACCCACCTGTCTAGCCTAAGTAAAAGCCAATGTGGAGTGTTGCAGGTCATGGGCTGCTCAGACACCAGGATTTCATCCTTAAGTTTCATGGGTCACCACCTAAGCCCGACAGGTGGCCCCATGGGGAGAGGTGGGGAGGTTTACACCTCTGCAGAGGTGCAGTCGGTATATTCTAAAGCCCGAGCAAACAGGGCTGACAAGGGAAGATAATTGCTACACAATCATATAAAGTAAAAGTAAAGTCGTCGGGGTGGCCTAAAGTCGGTATCAGCCAATCAGCGAGGGAGTCTATCCCCTTTTCAATAGCGCTAGACCAAGGAGATTGTTATTTAGCATCTGAGGTGGAGCGCCACACCTACCATCAGCTCCTTACTTTACCGCACAGATCCCTGTGCTACTCATACGCTGAGTTGGCGAGGATTGGTATCGAACTAGGAACCTTGTGGTTTCTAGCCGAATGCTCTACCGACTGCAGGCAGTCAAAGAGGCCTCCTCTGATTAATCGGCTGATCATTTCAAGCCCTAACACCTATATGATAGTTCCAACCCTACTGCTTCTATGGCAACCCCCAAACCTTTGAAGTATTTGGCAAATGTATTTTAGAACTTTCTTTCACACACAAATTTATTACACACACACAAACACATGCATCATCCACAAATAGAAGTTTGTTTTGCTTTATTTTATTTTACGGCATATCAACCATGGTGGGTCATTTTGTGTCATTAGGTCATTTTTTTCATTTACACTGTCAATATCCGGTTGTTTGTTAGGGGTTAGTGTTAGGGTTACAGCCCCTACCCCTAACCCCTAACAAATAACCAGATATTGATGGTGTAAATGAAAAAAATGGCCTAATGACACGAAATGTATATGTATATGTATTATGATATATAGTCAAACTAATGGTCCGGTCATTTAATACCATTAAAGTTTTGAAGGATTCGTAGTGATAGATTAGAAGAAAATTTTTTTAAACTCAATTTTTTTGGAAACAAATTTTCTATTTAACTCATAGATGAGACTCCGAGTCAGAGTGGACCTGGGAGCAATGGTGATGAAGGCGAGCTCCACATTCCCCAGACATTCAGAAATCGAACTTCAGAAAATTACAAACATTTTATTTTATTCATTCTTGTTGGGTATTCAATTTTTTTTTTCAATCCCAATTTTTTTCAAACACTTTTTTTAAAACTCATTTTTTAAAATCTATTTCATCCATAAATGGGACCCCAATGACTTCAGGTCAGGGTGGACCTGGGAATAATAGTATGAAGGGATACTCTTCATATATTTAATTGCATATTTAAAAAATATGATATATTGTATTATGATATGTATTATGATTATATGTATATGTATTATGATATATGGTCAAACTAATCATATCATACACAATTTTTTGGGTCAGGGTGGACCTGGGAGTAATAGCAATGAAGGGGTACTCTACACTCCCTAAAGCTTCAAAATTGGAACCTCACCATTAGATGCAGTTTAACGTCATACCCAGGACATGAAGACCCTCAGCCACTGCCTTCTAGCACATATATAATAAAAAGGGTTGGGGGGTTGCCATAAGGGCAATAGGGTTGGGACTAATAGAAGTAAAAGTTTCTTACCTGTTGTAAAATCCTTTCACAGGGAAAAGCCTGTCCATGTTTATTGACTAAATCATTTGAAGCACGATTAACTTCAGGAATAACAAAATGGTTGATTGGCCACACCTAAAACAAAATAAAAAATTACAATAATTATTTGTACAAGCAAATATATGCAAGTTTCAATTGAACATCATAAAAGATGAAAAGAAGGAAAGAAGAAAAAAAAGAGTGAAAGTGAATTAAATCAAGATTATTATACTTTTTACATATTGAACTATTTAGCAATAGCTCTTAAGTAAACATATCAAACGTTGTAATAATTAGATTATCATCCTGTGGTATATCAACAGGTCCTGCTAGTCAAGATTATTATACGTTTTACATATTGAACTATTTGGCAATAGCTCTTAAGTAAACATATCAAACGTTGGAATAATTAAATTATCATCCTGTGGTATATCAACAGGTCCTGCTAGTCAAGATTATTATACGTTTTACATATCGAACAATTTAGCAATAGCTCTTAAGTAAACATATCAAACGTTGGAATAATTAAATTATCATCCTGTGGTATATCAACAGGTCCTGCTAGTCAAGATTATTATATGTTTTACATATTGAACTATTTAGCAATAGCTCTTAAGTAAACATATCAAACGTTGAATAATTAAATTATCATCCTGTGGTATATCAACAGGTCCTGCTAGTCAAGATTATTATATTTTACATATTGAACTATTTAGCAATAGCTCTTAAGTAAACATATCAAACGTTGGAATAATTAAATTATCATCCTGTGGTATATCAACAGGTCCTGCTAGTCAAGATTATTATACGTTTTACATATTGAACTATTTAGCAATAGCTCTTAAGTAAACATATCAAACGTTATAATAATTAAATTATCATCCTGTGGTATATCAACAGGTCCTGCTAGTACCAATTTAATCTTACAATGCAAAAACAAAAATAAACTTGTTTATTAGTAAAGAAATTCTGTGGGTATAGTAGTTGGTTGGATTTTACGGCCTTTCAACACTTGTTGGGTAATTTTATTCCGAAGATATTTTGTTTTATTCCATTGGGGATTTCTCTTTATCAGAAGCCCTGTGTCATTGGTAGTTTTTAGATAATAACACAAGACTTTGATTTAACTTAGATCATATTTTATTCTGAAATCCCCACCAGACTACCTGCACAGATTGAGTCGGAGCGTGCATAACACGACTTACCACTGTCGTGGGTTTGGCCAATCTAACTAAAAACATCTCTTTCTAATCTAAACCGGAAGAGGGTCTTCTCCACCGATTCTCACGGTATCCACCGGAAGGAGGATTAGGACTGAGGTCAAGCCTTGTCATTCAAATCCTTCAAGGCCACCGGCTGAACTTATAACAGCCATTTTGGTTTCTACTCTACTGTACATAAATATTAGGAATCTAATAATTATGTAACAGATAGACATCTTGAGTAAATATATTAAGTGTTGTAATAATTAAATATCAATATATAGATTGTTAACCATTCTGGATTCTGCGGGAGTAGAAGTGGGTTGGATTTTATGGCATGTCAACACTTGTTGGGTCATTTTATGCCATAGACGTTTTATTTTATTCATTCTTGATGGCTATTCCAATTATTTTAAAATTCATTTTTTTAAAAAACATTTTTATAAAACTCTTTTCTTTTCTTGAGTAAACATATCAAATATTGTATTGTATTGGCATTTCAATCTTGGAAGACTATAATAATGTTTTTGTGACCCTGAAATTACAGTGCCTCCTGTGACTGTGAAGTCTGATAATTATTATCTGATAATAATTAAATATTAATATATAGACTGTTCACTATTCTGTTTTTTTGTTTACGCTTGTGTAGTGCATAAAGTTGCTATGTAACATAAGAAATGACCAAAGATGATTTTTGTTTTTGTTTTTATCCACTTACTCTAAGGTGAGTTTCTTGGAATGCTGTTGTACCAGAACCCTGTTTGATGAGATCTGAAGGCAAAGAATTTTCCTTGTGAATGAAGTCTTCGGAATGGTTTTTCCTGGAAAAAAGAAATTGGAACTGTATAAAGTCATGTGACTAGGAATGATTGACTGATTTTAATGGCATTTAGAGTTATTTTATGTCTAGAGGTTAAGGAATTGCATTCATTGTATATATAGGGTGTTTGGGATAAATTTGACAGTTTCATAAGGAAAAAGAAAAAATGCTTGGCAAGTACAAAATTTAATGGTATTGTAACATAATGGGGGGGGGGGGTCTTTTTGACAAACAGACAGACTGTCTTAGACACATCTGTGGACAATTCAAAAATAGAGATAGGAAGCAAAACCTTCAGACAGACAGAAAAGATATTTTGCAGAATCAAAAACAGTCATATTTTTTATCCAAATTGATAGACCACCTAACTTTCTTTTTTGTATGTATGAAAAGTATGCATGTATATGTATGTAAGTATATGTATGCATGTGTATGTATGTAAGTATATGTATGCATGTGTATATATGCATGTGTATGTATGTAAGTATATTTATACATATGTAAGTAAGTATACTGACATGTAAATTAGCATGGAAAAGTTTTTTGGCAAAAATGTGTTAGATGAGAATGGAAAAGTTTAAGGATGAATCATCATAAGGACATGGCATTGTTTCTACTGGACAAGCTGTGAGACGTGGCAAAGTGGGAGAGAAGAGGAGTGAAAAGTGAGAATCTGACATGAGCGTAACGTAACAGTATAAAGTCATGTGACCAGGAATGATTGACTAATTTTAATGGCATCTAGAGTTATTTTATGCCTAGAGGTTAGGGAATTGCATTCATTTTATGTTCATAATTACTTTTTGTATAGTTGTTTCTTCAAAGATTTTTCGCACACACAGTTATGTGTAATTCCATGTCAAATCATCCAGAAAAAAAGTAAAATTGTCACCCACCTCCTTCAATTTTTCTGATATTTTGTCCAGCTGTGGACTATGTTAAAGTAAGACAATCCTCAAAATTTGAGCTTCCAAGTCCAAAAATTGGTCGAGTTATGTTGATTTTTAGCTCTCCAAATTATGGGAGGTGCAAAAAATTTGCATACCTTTCCCAAGGGTATTAACACTATGCTGGTTGGTTGTTTGGGTCATTTTATACTGAAGATGTTTTTACTGTATTTATTCTTGATGGTACTCAATTTTTAAAAAACACATTTGTTTCTATTTAACCCATAGATGGGACCCTAATTCTGGGTCAGAGTGGACCTGGGAGTAATGGCGATGAAAGGGTGCTCCACATTCCCCCAGACCTCCAGAAATGGAACCTCACCATCAGATAGAGTTTAACGTCATTCCTAGGACGAAGACCCTCAACCACCACCTTCTAGTACATATATGATAAAAAGGGTTGGGGCTTGCCATAAGAGCAATAGCGTTGGGACAATCATATAGGTGCTAGGGCTTGATGTCACTAGCCGATTGATCAGAGGGGGCCTCTCTGACAGCTCGTCTAGCTTAAGTAAGGGCCAAAGTGGAGTGTTGTATATCATGGACTGTTCATCCACCAGGGTTCCATCCTTAAGCATCATGGGTCACCAACTACGGCCTACAGGTGGCCCAATTAGAAGGAACACTTACTCTTCAACAGAGGTGCAGTCGGCATATTCTACAGCTGCGGACGACAGAGCTGAATAAATAAGGACACATGTTTAATACTTAGCTCCTTTTAATTATTACTTTTTTTTTAGTAATAATAAAGAAAATAAATATGGCTCCATTCGGTGTGTGGAGGGGGGCCTTACCCTTGTGCAGAGGTGCAGTCACTGTATTCTAAAGCACCAGGCTGTTAACGCTATATGAAATGCAAACAACCTCGTCCAGAATTGGAACTCATTTTGCAGTATTTATTTCCTATGATGATAACCACTACAGAATGTGCCTCTGAGTGTTGAAATTCATTAACTAACATTTTCACTAGAAAGTGGGATCACCATCAGTTGCCGTTTTGTGTTTCTAAATG
The DNA here is from genome assembly GCA_023376005.1 of Doryteuthis pealeii. NCBI lineage: Eukaryota > Metazoa > Mollusca > Cephalopoda > Myopsida > Loliginidae > Doryteuthis > Doryteuthis pealeii. The sequence goes on from CM042176.1 coordinate 31,613,189, forward strand.
CTGTTCATTAGGTACCACCAAAATCCTTTGACACTTTAAATTGGATGTCCCTACTGTTGATAGTGTAAAATCTCTTAAAATATAAAACCATTGATATTAGATCTTACCATTGAATGGTTAACTCAATATAAAATCTTAAATATAGATATATTATGCTAATGATAATATTGAAATATTAATAAAATTATTAATATTATTATTAATAAAATTATTATTATTATTTTCATAAAATTATTATTATTATTTTCATATTATTATTATTTCATATATTATATTTATATTATAATTTAGATTTATATTATATATATTTATTATTATTTAAGATTTATTTATCATTATAATTTATTATTATAATTTAGTATATTCATTATTATTTATCATTATTATAATATTATATAATTTATTATATTTATTATTATTTAGATTTATTTATCATTATAATTTATTATTATAATTTAGTATCATTATTATTTATCATTATTATAATATTATTATAATTTATTATATTTATTATTATTAAGATTTATTTATCATTATAAGTTATTATTATTTAAAATTTATTTATCATTATTATAATATTATTATAATTCATTATATTTATTATTATTTAAGATTTATTTATCATTATTATTTATTTATCATTATATTTATTATATTTATTATTAAAGATTTATTTATCATTATAATTTATTATATTTATTATTAAAGATTTATTTATCATTATTATAATATTATTATAATTTATTATATTTATTATTATTTAAGATTTATTTATCATTATAATTTATCATAATTTATTATATTTATTATTATTTAAGATTTATTTATCATTATTATAATATTATTATATAATATTATTTATATTATATTTATTATTATTTTTATTATTAATAAAATTATTATTATTTTTTATTATTAATAAATTATTATTATGAAATTATTATTATGAAAATTATTAAACTTATTATTATTATTATTAATATTATTAAAATTATTATTATTATTATTAAATTATTATTAATATTATTAATATTATTAAAATTATTATTAATATTATTAAAATTATTATTATTATTATTAAAATTATTATTATTATTATTATTATTATTATTATTATTATTATTATTATTATTATTATTAAAATTAAAATTATTATTATTATTATTAAATTATTATTAAAATTATTATTAAAATTATTATTAAAATTATTACTATTATTAAAATTATTATTATTATTATTATTATTATTAAAATTATTATTAAAATTATTACTAAAATTATTATTATTATTAAAATTATTATTAAAATTATTATTATTATTATTATTATTAAATTATTATTATTATTATTATTATTATTATTAATAAAATTATTAATAAAATAATTTTAGGTAAATATAGATTGAAATATTTCAATATTTCATTATAAATATAGGGGTGGTGGTGTAAATTTGATACTTCAAATTGGATGTCCCTACTGTTTATCATGTAAAATCTGTTAAAATATAAAACCATTGATCTTACCATTGAATGGTTAACTCAATATAAAATCTGAGATTGCAAGTCCCTTGACAAGATGGACATACAACAAAACATAAACCATTGCACTTTCTGCATCTGTAAAAGAAAAACGGAAAATTCTGTGAGGTGAGAGAATTCATAAACAAACATTTTCACTAGAACGCGGGAGATATGTTAAATAATTTGGGTTACTGTTACATAATTCAGGGGTAGCCTGTGAATTATGTAAGTAGTGTAGTATAAATTTTGAAATTGAGTTTGTTAGAAAATTCAAATCAGAGAGTTGAGTGGAAAGTTACTACTGATGTTTGACAATGTGATAACCTCTGCTTGACCCCCCTACCTCTGCAAAACAAAAACCAGAGTAAGAAGCAGCCCTGCAAACGATGGTGGTCAATGAATTAGACAAACAAAGAACAGAAGTAAGAACTAATCTATCATCCCCATATCATCGTCTCTCTCTCGATATTATATACCCGATATTGTGGATAGTGGAAGCATGTAGTGTAATGGTTAAAGTCATGGGAAATGGATTTGTCGCCACAAGTTCAAATCCTGGACGCGGTAACTGCATTTTCACTTAGCACTAATACCCTTGGGAAAGGTATGAATCCAATTCTCCCTCCAGCTATGGGTAAATAGTGGGGCAGAAAGGGCTCTTTAACCTTGGTTAGGCAACCGGTCTAGGAGAAGGAAAACGCTGAATTCAAACCTGTTGAACTTTGCTTAAGAAATTGACCTTGTGTCAAATCCTGCTCGTGTGGAGGGGTTGGTGTATATATATATGTATACCCGATATTAAGGGGTATATAATCAGTGATGCTGATAGCTTTTTAATTTAGTACATCCTGCATTTATTTGAATGAGTCCATGAGTTATTTGATGGGTCCCAACTTAAGTTTCTTAATAAATTGTTGAGTTTTTATTTATGAACAGCTAAAGCCATCTAACCCATACCTTGTATCCCATATAGTGTAATTTGTTTCCAAGAAAATATTGAAATGTATTTACAGTTTACTTTTAGATTCTTATGTGTCAGTGACGCAAGACATGTACCTAGACTTGTTTTTTCTATATAGCTTTATTAAGAACAACCCCAGCCCAAGACTGCACGGTGAGAAGCGACATCTCAGAGTGAGCGGACCTCTGCATCCACTCATACTTTCTGACTTCCATATCCAATAAAAACATTAATATGTAGTAAAAAAAATCCAATGAAAATTTCCTAATGTAGGAAAATATTTTGGACCATATGACCTTAAGGCATCTCTTTTTGATCTCGATTAAGAAAGGACATGTTTTTCATTTACACCGTCAATATCCGTCTGTTTTAATAGACAATTTTTATATTTTAAAAAATTTTTAAAACTAACCCCTAACCCTAACACCTAACAAACAGCCGGATATTGATGGTGTAAATTAAAAAAATGACCTAATAAAACGAAATTTAAAAGGGGTGCCTTAAGGTAATATGGTCCAATATTTTTTATAATTTGTAAACGTACAACATCCAATAAAGATTTTAAATACAGGGAACATACTTTTTAACTAATGAAATTTTGAAAAATATAAATTTCTTTAATTGTTAGTAATAATACATCCAATAAAGATTTTGAAATGTAGTACAATTATTTTTTTAAATAAATTGAAATTGTACCAAATTCAAGGAAAACAGACATATAGTAAAAATATATATACCTTTAAATTTCAATCATTCAAAATCCAAAGAAAAATCATGGCGTTTGGAACGATTCATGTTAAAATGGTTGAAATAAGAATTCAGTGTATCATTTAGGAACACCAGTATTAATATTTGGATGATATCTAGTTTAATACAATACCTCTTATTTATGGGCAATACTGTATATGATGACTATTTTAAGACAAGACCCCTTATTTTTAGGCAATACTGTATATCATGACTATTTTAAGACAAGACCCTATTTTATGGGCAATACTGTATATGATGACTATTTTAAGACAAGACCCTTATTTATGGGCAATACTGTATATGATGACTATTTTAAGACAAGACCCTTATTTATGGGCAATACTGTATATGATGACTATTTTAAGACAAGAACCCTTATTTATGGCAATACTGTATATGATGACAATTTAAAAAAAAGACCCTTATTTTTAGGCAATACTGTATATGACTATTTTAAGACAAGATCCCTTATTTATGGGCAATACTGTATATGATGACTATTTTAAGACAAGACCCCTTATTTATGGGCAATACTGTATATGATGACTATTTTAAGACAAGACCCCTTATTTATGGGCAATACTGTATATGATGACAATTTAAAAAAAAGACCCCTTATTTTTAGGCAATACTGTATATGACTATTTTAAGACAAGATCCCTTATTTATGGGCAATACTGTATATGATGACTATTTTAAGACAAGACCCCTTATTTATGGGCAATACTGTATATGATGACTATTTTAAGACAAGACCCCTTATTTTTAGGCAATACTGTATATGACTATTTTAAGACAAGATCCCTTATTTATGGGCAATACTGTATATGACTATTTTAAGACAGGACCCCTTATTTATGAGTAATACTGTATATGATGACTATTTTAAGACAAGACCTCTTATTTATGGGCAATACTGTATACAAAACCTAGTTTAATACAAGGCCATTTATTTGAGTTATGCTATATATAATACTTACATATGAGTTCCATGTCCATGGCAAAATGTGCATCGTCTGCTATCACTCCCAATATGTCTATGTCCTCGGCCATGACAGCTTGAACATCTTTGCTAATTACAAAAATAGTAAACAAAACAAAAACATACTTGTAAAATCAGTAAAGCAGAACAATTTAAATACAAGGTTTACGATCTACAAGACATGCTGATGCAAGCACCATTATTCCCCTCTCGGAGAATGTAAATCGATCAATGAGCCTATGAGTCAGGATAACTCCTCACAGAATTCTGGACCTCATCACTGAGCAACATCGTGCTGGAAAATTTTCTAAGCTGGCAGGAAAATTTGAAGTCAAAAAACTTAAGCAGATTCCATATACATGCTAAATTAACCACAATCTATTGTGGTAAATTATAAGTGCTACTTATAATTATTATAAGTGCTACTCATATGATTGTATGATACCAAGGACAGTTAATAACGGTTAATACAAGCATCTAATGTTATCAACAGGTGAAAGTAAACACATTGTTAAGAAAATCACAAAATAAATTCTTTATGATATCAAGCAAATGATATGATATCAAGGACAGTTAATAAATTATATGATATCAAGGACAGTTAATAACGGTTAATACAAGCATCTAATGTTATCAACAGGTGAAAGTAAACACATTAAGAAAATCACAAAATAAATTCATCTTGAAACTGCTAAGAATAACGGGCATTATTTGCTTATTCATCTATTTATTTTATTTCAAAAACTTTTTTTTTTTCAAATACCCTGTCTGGTGACTAAAAGTCTGCTTGGTGGCATGAGGTATGGCAGTCTCGCTTTTAGCCGCCGAAACTGTGTTATCACACCTAATTAGTGGCTGATGAGTACAGGGTATCGCACGTTGTATTTATTACACATTGTCTGATGAAAAAAAAACAACAACCCCCCCAAAAAAAACCCAGGGTACTACAGACATCATTATCTTTGATAAAATAAAATGGGAATTCTTCCAAGCTGTAGCTGTGTCAGTACTATTGTATGGTTGCACCACTTGGCCTATTGACAAGTTATCTATCATATGGAAATCAGATCTCTTTGATAAAATAAAATGAGAATTCTTGCAAGCTGTAGCTGTGTTAGTACTATTGTATGGTTGCACCACTTGGACTATTGACAAGTTATCATATGGAAATCTGATCTCTTTGATAAAATAAAATGGGAATTCTTCCAAGCTGTAGCTGTGTCAGTACGACTGTATAGTTGCACCACTTGGATAAAAAGCTAGATGGGAACTACAAAAGGATGCTACATGCTGTTTTGAATAAATCCTGGAAGCAATACCCTACATAACCACAGCTACATGGCCACTTACCTCCCATCAGACTGTTATGTAATGGGCATGACGTGAACCCGTGAGGGTGGGCTGATGTGTGGATTAGAATGGAAAAGTTTAAGTGATGATTTGCGTGGTTTGATTGGATGAGCAAATGGTACGGGGTGAGGGCTGAGAGTATAAATTGAGTCTGAGAGAATGCGTTAACGGAGTAAGACATGGATTTCTTGCCCTTGGCAGTTGTAATCTGGGGGGGGGGGGGGAAATAAAATACTCATGAGTGAAAAGAAGCAGCATTGTGTTATTACTAAAAACCTCTAAATGGCATAAGGCAAGATAACCCTTGGCCCCAATTTGGTGTCCAGACTCCATAACATCATAGAATTGCCAGCCAACAGAACAGCTGCCCAACAACCAGGATTCCAGCCTTCTCCGATGTAGTACCGGTACAGAGATAAGTATATTGAATATTTCTTTATCCACATATTATACACTCCATTAGAAGTAAGAGCTATACCGTAAACCATAGTTTTTCAACCTTTTTCATCTCATGGCATAGTGAGCTGGGCAATGAATTGATCGAGGTATACCATCCGTATATATTGGAATAAAAGGTATCCATTTTCACAAAGAAATTACTTAAGTAGAAATAACAGTTTCTAGGACAAAGTCTTGTGGTGTGCGTGTGCGAAAACATTAAAATAATAAAACAAAAAATATATTAAAGTAAAATAAAAAATATTAAATAGAGTCATCATCATCATGTCACGCATGCAGCACGGGTATCCATGACAATCTTTCGCCAACCTTCCTATCGTTCATTACACCTGGAAGCTCCTCTGCGGAGCAGCCAGCATCTTCACATAACTGGTCAATGTAGGTCCTAGCTGGGCGCCCCACGCTTGCATGTCCATGTGTTGGCTTCCACAGGAGAACGTCGCTTATGAGTTCATCCCTGCTTCTCCAGCAGTGTCCTGCATGCCTTGTCCGTCTCACTCGGATAGTTTGTGAGATGGGGGGCAGGTGACCGTACAGCTGTTTCCTTGTGGGGTGCTGTTTCCATGACTTATTCAAGACTGCACACAGCATTCTTGTGCAGCTCCCGTCTAGCTTATTTTCAAGACGCTTTGTCAGGGTCCAGGTGGTGCATCCAAACAGCAGGACTGACACAACCACAGCCTGGAAGAACTGTCGCTTCAGCTTGCCAGAGAGATCGGACCTCCATATGACTGATAATCTATTTGTGGCCGCCCATGCCTTTGCTATTTGTGTATTAACATCGCTCTCTGTGGAGGAGATATTACCACCTAGGTATGTGAATTGTTCTACTGGCTTAAGAGGCTTGCCGTTGAGTGTGGAGATGTTTCCTTTATTTTTGAAACTCATGAACTCTGGTAAAACAGAGTTCACATAGAGGCCTATATTCTTTGCTGCCTCCTCTAAGCTATGAAGCAGTGATTCAGCTGTATGGCCACTTACCTCCCATCAGACATGATGTGGAGCCGTGAGGGTGGGCTGATGTATGGATTAGAATGGAAAAGTTTAAGTGATGATTTGGTATGGTTTGATTGGATGAGCGAACCACAAAACCCCAGCTGTATGGCCACTTAACTCCCATCAGACATGACGTGGAGCTGTGAGGGTGGGCTGATGTATGGATTAGAATGGAAAAGTTTAAGTGATGATTTGGTATGGTTTGATTGGATGAGCGAACCACAAAATCACAGCTGTATGGCCACTTACCTCCCATCAGACAAACCATCCATATAATATAAACAAAGACATGCTTGGGTACTGCTGGAGAAGTAAGGACAAAGACATAAGTGACATTCTATGGACTCCTACAAATGGACACACTAATGTTGGCAGACCAGTAAAAACCAAAATTCAATACTGTGCAGACACCGCATTCCGTCTAGAGGACTCTCCAAGAGTGATGGCAAATAGCCAAAAGGTTTTGATTTTTTACTTGATTTCTTAAAAAAACTTTTAAATTGTTGAAACTTAATTATTTTTATAATGTTTGGATTTATTTAAAAATTCCGAGGATCCTTACCCTGCCAATTCCATAACACGTTTTGCAAATAACTTTTCCTGATGCTGTGCATGTGTGACAAGGCTGAAAAAGAAAAAACAAAAAAAAAGAAGGTAAGAGTATTCCTGAGGAAGAAGAAGAATGAAAGAAGAATGAAAGAGAGAAAGAAGAATGAAAGAAGAATAAAAGAAAGAAAGAGAGAAAGAAGAAAGAAAGAGAGAAAGAAAGAGAAAGAAAGGGAGAGAAAGAAAGAAGAATAAAAGAAAGAGAGAAAGAGAAAGAAAGAGAAAGAAATGAAAGAAAGAGAAAGAAGAAGAATAAAGAAAGAAAGAGAAAGAGAATAAAAGAGAGAAAGAAAGAAGAGAAAGAAAGAAGAAGAAGAAAAGAAGAGAAAGAAAGAAAGAAAGAATAAAAGAGAGAAAGAAAGAAAGAAGAATAAAAGAAAGAAGGAAAGAATAAAATAGAAAGAAAGAAGGAAAGAAGAAAAAGAAAGAAAAGAGAGAAGGAAAGAAGAATAAAAGAAAGAGAGAAAGAAAGAAGAATAAAAGAGAGAAAGAGAGAAAGAAAGAATAAAAGAGAGAAAGAAAGAAGAATAAAAGAGAGAAAGAAAGAAGAATAAAAGAGAGAAAGAGAGAAAGAAGAAGAAGAAGAAGAAGAAGAAGAAAGAGAGAAAGAAGAAAGAAGAGAAAGAAGAGAGAAAGAGAAGAAAGAAAGAGAGAGAGAAAGAAGAAGAAAGAAGAAAGAAAGAGAGAGAAGAAAGAAGAAAGAAGAGAGAGAAAGAAGAAGAAAGAAAGAGAGAGAAAGAAAGAAGAATAAAAGAAAGAGAGAAAGAAAGAAGAAAGAGAAAAAAAGAGAGAAAAGAAGAAGATGAAAGAAAAAAGAGAAAGAAGAATGAAAGAAAGAGAAAGAAGAAGAATGAAAGAAAGAAAGAGAAAGAAGAAGAATAAAAAAAAGAGAGAAAGAAAGAAGAATAAAAAAAAGAGAGAAAGAAAGAAGAATAAAAAAAAGAGAGAAAGAAAGAAGAATGAAAGAAAAAAAGAGAGAAAGAAAGAATAAAAGAAAGAAAGAGAGAAAGAAAGAAGAAGAAGAATGAAAGAAAGAAGAAGAAGAATTTGGACCAAAATAGCTCTAAGGAGAAAAAAAAAATTTACTCTATGGGTAGGATTTGACACAAGGTCACAAGTATGGGGCATCCAGTGAGGATCGAACTCATTTTTCAGTAGTAACAGATCTTCATGACTAGCTTGCAAATCATTACACCATGACGAACAAGACTGACTAAAAATTGTAATTATCTACATGTGGAAATGAATCCGACAGAATGAGGTAGAGATGTGAGGAACAAAAGAACAAAACTCAGACAAAAGTGTGTACGATATCTTTAATCATCATTAAAACGACTTGATGATGCCGTAGGATATATTTCGCTAGAGCTTTGAGCTCGGCATCATCATTAAAACAACTTGTTGATGCCGAGCACCACACACACACACACATATAATATATATATATATATATATATATATATATATGTGTGGAAGGAGGATTGGAATGAATCCGACAGAATGTGGTGGAGATGTGAGGAACACAAGAACAAAACTCAGACAAAAGTGTGTAGGACATATTTTGCTAGAGCTTTGAGCTCGGCACCATCATTAAAACGACTTGATGATGCCGAGCTCAAAGCTCTAGCGAAATATATCTTACACACTTTTGTCTGAGTTTTGTTCTTTTGTTCCTCGCATCTCCCCATATATATATATATATATATATATATATATATATATATATATATATATATATATATGTGTGTGTGTGTGTGTGTGTGTGTGGAAAGGATAGGAATGAATCCAACAGAATGTGGTAGAGATGTGAGGAACACAAGAACAAAACTCAGACAAAAATGTGTAGGATATATTTCGCTAGAGCATTGACCTTGGCATCTCCACCAATTATCTACATCTAACTACCTAAGAGAATAAGATTGTGATCATTGGGAAAGAGAAAAATGATATTCATATAAGTAAAGTCGTCAGGGTGGCCTAACGTCGGTGTAAGATTCAAAGTGATAATACTTGAGATAAAACTCCGACAAAGGTTGATAGACAAAACATTTTATATACAGCACAAGAATTAACAGGGTACATAATACATAGAGGTGTACATAAACATACATACAAAATTAGAGATAATGACGCATTCATGAATGGTAAAAAGATAAACATAAAAGCCACAGACATGAGACTAGGAATAGTCCATGCTGTGTGAATCACTTACAGTAATGAAAGGGGGGCCAAAGCCCCAACAAGAGGGGGGTAGACCAGAGTCTAACCCATAGTGGTGTCTCGTGGGTTGAGCAACCGGAAAAAGAGGAAGAGACGTTCAAACCAGCCGCTTAAATATAAACGGCCCCTAGCGGGAACCAACGAACTAAATGGGCAGACAACTCTCCAGGCAAATACGAAAGTAACACCACATCGGTATCAACCAGACAGTGATAGAGTCTATCCCCTTTTCACTTGCGCTAGACAAAGGAGATTTTTTTTTTGGCATCTGAGGTGGAGCGCCACACCTAACATCAGCTCCTTACTTTACTGCACAGTGCTACTCATTTGGTGAGTTGGCGAGGGCCGGTATTGAACTAAGGATCTTGCGATTCCTAGGCGAGTGCTCTACCGACTGAGCTAAACCGATATATACTTAGAAAGAAAGAGAGTAGGAGAAAAATATATAGAGAGAGGGGGTGAGCGTGCAGAAGCGATAAGGCTAATCTATTTCAATTGAACATAATGAAAAGATGAAATGAAGGAAAGAAAAAAAAAAGTGAAAGAGAGTTAAATCAAGAATCTTATACTTTTTACATATTGAACTATTTCACAATAGCTACTTAAGTAAACATATCAAACACTGTAATAATTAAATGGTAATCTCAACATTAGCTACATAAATGAGAGTAACCTCCCCTTGTTTCTTTCACTTTGAGGAAGCCTTATGTTTTGGTTGCCATTTTCATTTCACCATCAATCTACACTGAAAATACGAATTTGTTTGAATCAATACAACTGCATGATTTAACACAAAAATATCATAAAACATGTTCTTAACAATTTAGTTCATTTCAAAGCACAATTAAGAACACATTTTATGATATTTCCATGTTAAATCATGCAGTTGTATTGATTCAAACAAATTTGTATTTTCAGTGTAGATTTACGGTGAAATGAAAATGGCCGACCAAAACAGACAGCTTCCTCAAAGTGAAATAAACAAGGGGAGGTTACTCTCATTTATTATAGCTAATGTTCAGATTAACCAATTAAATTATTATACTGTGGTATATTAACAGGTCCTGCTAGTGATTAAATGAAACTGGTTTGAAAAAGAAAAAGAAAGAAAAAATTTACTAAGCATACCCTGACATATGATGTATGAGGTATTTCCAGTTTATTGGTTAAGTCTCTGAAAAGTTCAGACGCTTGTACTGCCATTTCCCAGGGTCCTGGCGCTCGACCATGTTCAGGGCCATCAATAAATGACCCATCTGAAAAAAAATTTTAGACAATTGGTAAAATAGAAAAAAAAGAGAATAAAATGTTTGCTATTTTTCTGAATTTTTGAGATGAGGCTTGATAATTAATATTATTTAGATTATTCGGACTATTGTCCTCATCTTTATTGTTATCTGTACAATGTTTCAGCTGATGTGCCCTCCGGCCTTCTTCAGGTATTTCTTGTTGGACACAGGAGACTTCTCGAACTTGGGAACCATCTTTTTCGGACTCTGGAGCCTTGTTGAACCCAGGAACCTTCTTTTTCGGACTCTGGAGCCTTGTTGAAACTGGGAACCTTCTTTTTCAGACTCTGGAGCCTTGTTGAAACCAGGAACCTTCTTTTTAGACTCTGGAGCCTTGTTGAAACTGGGAACCTTCTTTTTCAAACTCTGGAGCCTTGTTGAACCCGGGAACATTCTTTTTCAGACTCTGGAGCCTTGTTGAAACCTGGAACCTTCTTTTTCGGACTCTGGAGCCTTGTTGAAACTGGGAACCTTCTTTTTCAGACTCTGGAGCCTTGTTGAAACCAGGACCTTCTTTTTCGGACTCTGGAGCCTTCTCAAACTTAGGAACCTTCTTTCAAAGTCCTGTGATGGCTCCCGATTACAAGAAGGTTCCCAATTTTGAGAATGCTCCCGAATCTGACAAGAAATACCTGAAGAAGACTGGAAGACACATCAATCATACGTGGGAAGGCAAGCCAAGTCCATCTTCACATTAGGACCTCACACAGCTGACTCTAAACTAACTAAAAATCATTGGTTTTGCAATAATAAGTGGGGGCATATTTTAATTTTAATTTAACTGTCTTTAAATAATTTAATAACTGTCTTTAAACTGTGACCATGACCGTTAAAGTGTGTCTATCATTAATGATACATTGAAAAGCAAATTGAAACGGACAACAATTTGAATCGTAAATCGATAAGTCTTTAGCCTAATGATTGAAAAATAATACATTTTATATATATATAATATATATATATATATATAATATATATAGAGAGAGAGAGAGAGAGAGAGTGAGAGAGAGAGAGAGAGAGAGATAATGAGTGAGAGAGAGAGAGGCAATGCTCTTCTATAAAACGGATGTAGCTGTGACGGCATTTACATATATAAATATGTACGTATTTATCAGTTAAATTCTCGCTTCAGTTTTTAGGTGTGCTGATGGCCCAGTAGTTAAGAAGTCTGATGAATTTTGTCATTCAATTTCATTTTGATAAAATAAAATGTCAACATTCCCTGATTTAAATAGTGAAATTGTTAGATTTACTGATCAATTTTTTTGCCAAATCTTGCAAAAATCGAAGATTTTTCGGTGCATTTTTTGTGTGCAATCTTTGATGCCATTTCCTCAAAATTTGGTACAAGTTCAAAATCTAATTTTTTGTACCAGAACTTAATTCACCAATACTCAACTTTTGGTGTTTCATGTAATTTGATATTTTTTAAAAAGTGAAAAATCAACCTCCCCAGAATGCCACAATTGTCACTTCACCATTAGATGCAGTTTAATGTCATACCCAGTACACAAGGACATTAGTCCATTAAAAAAATAAAGCTCATAATCTCGACTCACATGTATATGGTGTGAAGGCCCAGTTAACCTGTCGACTTTCTCCAAAAGTTTCCAAAATGTACTGGAAAAAAAAAAAAAAAAAAAAAAAAAAAAAAAGAAAGAAAAAAATTATATAATATATATATATATATATATATGTGAAATAAAAGGAAATTAATCCGACAGTGTGAATTTGATATATTGAAAAAACAAATGATGTTTACAAATGCATGGGATCATCAGGAGAGAATGTGTATCGTTTCGGGGCCTTCCTCTCAACGGTTTTAACTGCACATCGCCCCCCCCCCTCACTGATGTGAGGTCCCTTGGAATATCTGTATCGACCGTATGTAATAGATCGGTCTTCAACAAAATTAAAACGGGATGAAATGACCGTTAGAAGAATAATGCGCAAACAGAACACTGTTAGTCAAAGTTGGAATTTTTCAAAAAATGCGTTATCTGTATTAAAAATAAAATGAATTTTATTCAAAAATAAAATGAATTTTATTTTTAATATTTAAAAATCAGAAGCATTACAGTTTATAATAAGACTCAAAAGAGCCTGATGTAAAATTGCTTAAAAAAGTGTATAATTGTATAAAAAGTGTATATTAAGTATCACAAATTGTTCATAATACACTCCAACTATTAAATAAGTAACCAATAAGTCCACAGCACAACTGAAAAAGATGTAAGGTTCCAGAAAGTTTGTGGTGTTGGTAAATCCGTTGTGTTTGTGGATAATTATCTTCAGAGGAGCAAACATCCATATGTATTGTTTTTTCGTAGACAAGTATGTAAAATAAAAGGAAATTAATCCGACAGTGTGAATTTGATATATTGAAAAAACAAATGATGTTTACAAATGCATGGGATCATCAGGAGAGAATGTGCACCGTTTCGGGGCCTTCCTCTCATATATATATATATTGTGTGTATTCTTTCATTTATACATGTGGAATTAAACAAAAGGCAGGTCTCCTGTTTAACAATTTTATTGGTGATCTTTTCAAGCTTTCTGGCCAACTTTCTTATATTTGGATGGAATTCGTGGATTAGTCCACCGAAGTTCATATCCCAAGTATTTTTGGCACTTCGAAGTGCCATCATCAGAGGTGATGTGTTCCAGTTTTTTTTTCAAAGTATATTAATGGATGTGGAGGCTGGAAGGAGGAGAATTGATGGGAAAAGTTTTATAGGCATATAAAAATACTGCATTGAAAATTAATTTTATTTAAGGATGGTTTGTATTGTTCGATGTATAAACCTTCTAGTATTTGGAGTTTTTGTTTGGCCAGAAAGCTTGAAAAGATCACCAATAAAATCGTTTAACAGGAGACCTGCCTTTTGTTTAATTTCACACACACATACACACACACACACATATATATATATATATATATATATATATATATATATAAGGCGTGTCAGAAAGTATTGAGATTTTTTGTACTTTTTGACACACCTTGAATTCTGAAAAAAATAAATTAAAAAAAATAAATAAAATAAAATAACGTTCCATTCATTCTTTATTTCTATCTTGGTAAATACGGCTTTAAACTTGGTACTTTTTTGACACACCTTATATTCTGAAAAAAAATTAATGAACTATTTTTTTCACAATAGAAGGTGTGTCAAAAAGTACAAAAAAAATCTCAATACTTTTTTGACACATTCCTTTTTTTCTTTCTCACTTTCTATATTTGTATATCAGTATCTGATATACAAACATCAGTATCTCATTATAATGGAGATTATGTAACTGTCTGTAACCGAAACTACCATCAACTACCTCATAAAGAGACAGATAGAGAAAGAAAAAAAGGAGTGAAGAGAAAGAAAGAAAGAAGGAATGAAAAGAAAAAGAAGCAATGAAGAGAGAGAAAGAAAGTCGAATGAAGAGAAAGAAAGAATAGAAAGAAAGAAAAAGGAATGAAGAAAAAGAAAGAAAGAAGGAATGAAGAGAAAGAAAGGAATGAAGAGAAAGAAAGAAAGAAAGAAGGAATGAAGAGAAAGAAAGTCGAATGAAGAAAGTCGAATGAAGAAAGAAAGAAGGAATGAAGAGAAAGAAGGAAAGAAAAAAGCAATAAAGTGAAAGAAGGAAAGAAAAAAGCAATAAAGAGAAAGAAAAAGCAATAAAGAAAGAAATAAAGAGAAGAAAGAAGCAGAGAAAGACAGAAAGAAAGAAGCAATCAAGAAAGAAAGACAGAAAGAAAGAAGCAATCAAGAGAAAGACAGAAAGAAGAAGCAATCAAAGAGAAAGAAAGAAGCAATCAAGAGAAAGACAGAAAGAAAGAAGCAATCAAGAAGAAAGAAAGAAAGAAAGAAGCAAGCAATAAAAGAGAAGAAAGAAAGAAGCAATAAAGAGAAAGAAAGAAAGAAAGAAGCAATAAGAAGAAAGAAAAGAAAGAAAGAAAGAAAGCAATAAAGAGAAAGAAAGAAAGAAAGAAAGAAGCAATAAAGAGAAAGAAAGAAAGAAAAGAAAGAAAGAAAGAGAAAGAAAGAAAGAAAGAAGCAATAAAGAGAAAGAAAGAAGAAAGAAGCAATAAGAGAAAGAAAGAAAGAAAGAAGAAAGAAAGAAGAAGCAATAAAGAGAAAAGAAAAGAAAGAAAGAAGCAATAAAGAGAAAGAAAGAAGCAATAAAGAGAAAGAAGGAAAGGAGAATGAAGAGAAAGAAAGAAAGGAGGAATGAAGAGAAAGAAGAAAGAAAGAAGGAACAAAGAGAAAGAAAGAAGAATAAAGAGAAAGAAGAAAGAAAGAAGCAATAAAGAGAAAGAAAGAAAGAATAAAGAGAAAGAAAGAAAGAAAGAAGGCAATAAAGAAAGAAAGAAGAAAGAAAGAAGCAATAAAGAGAAAGAAAGAAAGAAAAAGAAGAAAGAAAGAAAGAAAGAAAGAAGCAATAAAGAAAGAAAGAAAGAAAAAGCAATAAAGAAGAAAGAAAGAAAGAAAGAAGCAATTAAAAGAGAAAGAAAGAAAAATAAGGGTAATGATAAGAAAGAAGTTAAGAAGAAAGAAGTAAAGAAGTAAAAAAAAAAAAGAAGAAAAAAGCATATAAAGAACAGAAAAAAGGTACATAATACAAGGTACATAAACATACATACAAAAGTAGTATAAATACATATACAAGAGTAGAGATAATGACACATTCATGAATGGTAAAATACAAGATATTTAGGTATCAAAGAGATACCTAAATGTACATAAAAACGTAGTTACGGATACATGACTAAAGGATAGTCATATATCGTAAAAGAGGCTTACTAGCAGTGAGTGGCCAGTGTTAATGGCCGAAGCCCCAACGAGAAGAGGGTAGACAGAGTCTAACCCATAGTGGTGTCTCGTAGGTCGGCAGGCAAAAAGAGAAAAAAGAGAGAGACGTTCAAATCAGCCGCTTAAATATCAAAGGCCCCTAGCGGGAACCAGCGAAACTAAACAGGCAGACAACTCTCCAGGCAAATACGAAAATAACGCCACAGGACCAAGGCACCCCTTTTGTGATTTTGATTTGTGGAGACATTTTTTCCATTTACACCGTCAAAATCCGGTTAATTGTTAACAGATGATTTTTTAGAGTTATTTTTTAAATTATAAAACTAATCCCTAACCCTAACCCCTAACCCTAACCCCTAAAAAACAACCAGATTTTTACGGTGTAAATGAGAAAAGTGTCCTCACGAGTCGGAATCGCAAAAGAGGTGCCTTAAGGTCATATGGTTCAAATCATTTTCTGTACGTGAGAATACCCGGTCTGCAACTTTGTTGCACAATGTTGATGACCCCACTGTAAAATAATCATCATCATCATCATGTCGCGCAATTAGCACAGTTATCTATGACAATCTCTTGTCAACCTCCCCTATCATTCATTGTCCCAGAGAAGTCCTCTGCGCAGCATCCAGTATCTTTGTATAGTTGGTCAATATAGGTCCTTGGTGAGCAGGTGAACCTACTCAGCCTTCAGCTCCTGGATCCACACAAAGTTTAAGAGGTTACAACCAAGCTTAGTACAACTTGATGTAAAAGCCTAATTTTCTCAAACCAAAAATAAAACCTCATTAAATCAACATTTTGTATTTTCTGTTAATAATTCCACAAAGAAGAAATACAACAGTATAAACACAACATTCAGGCCACTGTAACCTCAGGTTCTATTTAACTGTTTGTTTTTTTAAAATTTGATGGAGATTTAAAATTCGGCAGAGATCGT
>CM042176.1:31632569-31687569 GCA_023376005.1 Doryteuthis pealeii
AATTTTATGCGATATACCGCATTGTAATTGCCTTCAAGCCAAAATATAAATATTTATTCACCAATGCTTCTAAAAAAAATAAACAAACATCCCAAAATCTTATATATATATATATATATATATATATATATGATTGGGAGGAGAATGGAGGTCAACTGCTGATGATGTGGGGGTGAATGTTTGGAAAGGTAGTAGTGGTTATATGTAGTTGCTCATCCCCACTGCAACAACTACATATATATATATATATATATATATATATATATATATATATATACCAACCCCTCCGCACGAGCAGAATGCGACACAAGGTCAATTTCTTAAGCGGAGTTCAACAGGTTTGAATTCAGAGTTTTCCTTCTCCTAGACCGGTTGCCTAACCAAGGTTAAAGAGCCCAGTCTGCCCTACTATTTACCCATAGCTGGAGGGAGAGTAGAATTCATACCTTTCCCAAAGATATTAGCGCTAAATGAAATGCAATTACCACGTCCAGGCGACAAGTCCATTTCCCATGACTTTAACCATTACACCACGCGCTTCCTACAACAACTACATATAACCTGTACTACGTTTGTTCCAATCACGACCATAAGACACTCATCAGTAAGAGAACTGAATCATTCAATACAAGAACTCATCTCGTGTTGCCATCAGACAAGCATACCATTGCTTTAGGTTGTATTAAAATAAATTCTTGACAGAGAACGAAAAAGAGCAAGACATTGTCTTGCCTGCCGGGATTGAACCCGCGTCCTCCCGCATGCAAAAACAGATGCGAATTAGGCACTGGACTGACGCGAAGTGCCAGGATGTTTCGGTAAATACGTACATAAATAACATGTGAGTCCAGCGCTGGGCAGTCAGGAGTTAGTACTAGCAGGTTGACTGACACGAACGACCGAGTAAAGAAATGTGATTTTGAACTGCTAAAAACGGATTTTGCAGCTGCTAAACGAAAACGAAGAGCGTGTTGACCAGGGGAAGGTTTAGCTTGCTGGAAGACTGTGGACTCGCTTGTTTTTGGCCCCCCCCCTCTTGGCGGGAGCTTGTTTATATGAACATCTATTTCCCCCATATATTCCCCCCCTTCCATAAGAAAATATTAAAAAACTTACCCCCTGTAGTAAAGCCGATACCCTCATAGCCAGCAACAGGATCCATTTGGGGTAGGGGTGGTGCAGAAGCTGCAGGCATGTCTCCCTCAGGTGGTTGAGCATGTTCATTAAATGGCACGCCTGGAGCTGAAATTTGAAGATACATAATTGAATATATACTAGCAAATATATGCACCCTCCGGGTGCAAGTATTTAAGTTTTAATCTAATAAAATATCGTATTAAATTAGAAAGGCTAATGAAACTAAATAAGAATGCAGATAAAAAGTTTTGAAACAGAGGGAGTATAATCGAAAAATAGAACAACTGAAACTTACTCTTCCATCAATCTCGTCTTTCATTGTTATTTTTTCTAATTTAAGTATTTAGTTAAAAGATGAAGTAAAAATAAAATGACAGTTATTTGTTCTTGTTAATGGGATTCATTGAAGAGATTTTGCTTATATTCATTAAAATCATGTTCATATCAATATGCAAATTAGCCTTCCCATTCACATTGTAAACCGCTATTTTCTTGTATATATAAATATAGTCAGCATGTAGATAAGGTTAACAGTATTAATAATGTAAAACAATTTTATTAATAATTGAGGTTTAAATAAAAATAAAATCATTTAGAATGTAACGTTAATAACTAACGGAATTGTGACTTAAGTAATAAATAGTTTCGGTTACAGACAGAAAAACACACAATCTCCATTATAATAAGATATATAAATAAATAAATCTTATTATAATGGAGATTGTGTGTTTTTCTGTCTGTAACCAAAACTATATCACTACTTATGTCCCAATTCCCTTAGTTATTGACATCACATTCTCAATGATTTTATTTTTTATTTAAACCTCAATTATTAATAAAATTGTTTTACATTATTAATACTGTTAACCATATCTACATTGTATTTACCTCGTACCCCACTTGTACGGGTTAGGCACAAGGCCCTATTAATGTGGGACCACCCACAAACCGAAGCTCATGGGTGGCAGGTGAAAAATTGCGTCGATCCCGTCAGCATTCCCCCTCAAGGGGGGCGCCTCAGGCTCTGGGCAATAAACCCAGCCCTAACCCTTTAAATCAAGGGGGCAGGTATTGCCTGGGGGGATAGCCTCCTGGGATCGATGCTATTAACTTGTAAAGATCCAGGGCCGAAGCCACTGGACCCCTGAAATCCATTAACAAGAAAAAATAACTGTCATTTTATTCTTTACTTCCTATTTTAACTAAATACCTAAATTAAAAAAAATAACAATGAAAGACGGGAGTGATGGAAGAGTAAGTTTCAGTTGTTTTATTTTTTCGATTATACTCCCTCTGATTAAAATCATTTTATCTGCATTCTTATTTAGTTTCATTAGCCTTTCTAATTTAATACGATATTTTATTACATTAAAACTTAAATACTTGCACCCGGAGGGTGCATATATTTACTTATACAAGTATTAGGGATCCAACAATTATGTAACAGCCTCACTCACTTTGATTTTCATTATCGTTGCAGTGGTAGCACAGATATCTATGACAATCTCTTGCCAAGTGTCATTCATTGCTCTTGGCAATTGATAAAGGATATGAAAACACACAATGCTGTTAAAATGAAAATATTTTATATCATATTCATAGCTAATATTGAACATTATTTCAATTTATAAAAATCATCATCAGAGTTTGTTTTTAAACCAGACTCATCGAGAGAGAAGATCGAAATATTGTTCAATATCAGCTATGAATATGATATAAAATATTTTTATTTTAACAGCATTGTGTGTTTTCATATCCTTTTATCTATACTTATACCATCGGATTCATTTCCTTACTCTTAACTTATATCCTATATATATATATATATATATATATATGGGTAATTCCATGTTAAATAATCCAGAAAAAAGTAAAATTGTCACCCAACCCCTTCAATTTTTCTGAAATTTTGTACAGGTGTGGACTGTGTTAAAGTTAGACATTTCCCAAAATTTGAGCTTCCAATTTCAAAAATGGGCGGAGTCATGTCAATTTTTAGCTCCTCAAATTTGGTGGGTTTCATGAAAAATGGCAACATTTTGTAATCTATTTTTGTTTTTGAGTTCTAGAGTGTCCTTACTCCTAAAATTTAGTTTAGTCCTTGTGCAAAAATGCTTTTATAAACTAATTTTTAGGAGTAGGGAAGCTCTAGAACTTATTTCACAAACAAAAAATAGATTACAAAAGGTCGCTATTTTTCACGACCCCCTTCAAATTTGGAGAGTTAAAATCGACATAATTCTGATAATTCTTGGAATTGGAAGCTCAAATTTGGGGCATTGTCTAACTTTAACACAGTCCACATCTGTACAAAATTTCAGAAAAATTGAAGGGGGTGGGTGACATGGCCTGGATGATTTAACATGGAATTACCCATATATATATATATATATATATATATAATGGTGTTGTTGGTTTGGTTGTTAGGTTGGATAGTGTATCTGTGTGGGGAGTTGGATTTGTGAGGGCTCGAGTGGGTGGTGGTTTGGGATTAGTGCATGGTATGGATTTTGAGGGCTTGGCATTAGCGTGTTGTATAAAGGATTTGGGATATTGGAGGTTTCGGAAGGTGTTCTCTATGTGGGTGAATTCATCATTCAAGTGTTTGGGTGTGCAGATGTGGAGAAGTCTGAGGTAAATACTTATTATAATGCCTCTTTTGGCATAGATGACATGGTGTGAATAATAATGTATGTGGTCATTTTTGGCTGTGGGTTTGTGGGGGACTTTGAATTCCAGTTTGTTGTTATTTTTGAGCCCCCACAAATCTGACTCCCCATACAGATTATATATTAGTATAGTGATTTTTTTTAAATTGGAGGAAGGAAAATATAGTGCTTGATTACAATTGAAAAAGCTGTATTTATTATATTCTATACATTACTGGCAGATTATTACCTTCGGTTTCAAAGCCTCATATGCCTTTCGTCAGATAAATCGCCTTGGAAGTGACATCTTAATAAATATCCGTTATAAACCGCGTTCTTGCTTTAGTTACTGCGTGCATTTCTCGTGCGTTCGTGACGTTGACATAATGTTCAGAAAAATTTTCCTTTTAAAGTGGTTGATCATCTGTTGTTACTTTTTCTGTCCCATAACTTTAATAAAAATTTCTTTCCGTGTGGACAAGCCCTGAATATTTCCGATTTCGTATTTAGATGTTTATGCATTTAATTTAGACCTTGTAGGATCCGTAATCTCTCTGCAGAGCATAGTCTACATCACTTGGATCCATTAATATATGGTTTGTGCTGTCCCAATATCTTCCACTCAATTTTATATGGGGTGCCTTGGTCTTTGTAAGCATTGTAGCTGCCCTCTTTTTCTCATTCCTGAATGATTCATTATATATATATATATATATAAATATAAGTTAAAAGAAAGGAAATGAATCCGACAATATGAGTATGAAAAGGTGGAATGAAAACATCACACAATGCTTTTTTTTTTTCTTTACTTTATATATAAAAACAAATTACAGTAAATATTTAATCATTTATGAAATACAGAACTTAAAAATAAAAATTTAAAAAAAATAAAAAATAATTAATCGTATAAAAATTCCTTTTCTAAAAATCTTTTGAATTCCAACCGTCACATTTTTTAATACACATCCCCTTCCGTTTAAATTGTTTTGTCTTGTTGCCAACATCTCAAAATCCGCTACATTTGGATATGTTTTACTGACAAAAAGGTATACATAGCGACATGACCGACATATATATGGCGAATGCCCACATTGGTGAATAATGTAACAACTGTCGTTCTTTTTTGCAGTATTAAGGTTTTTTGTTTGTGAACTGATTTTACATTCTTCTCCGACCCAAACAACTACAGAGTGAATGAGCTCTGATGATGATTTTTGTAAAATCGAAATATTGATCAGTATCAGCTATGATTATATTATGAATTGTTTTTCTCTTTAACAGCATTGTGTGATGTTTTCATTCCACCTTTTCATACTCATTATATATATATATATATATATATATACACACACAATGTATTTAGTTTGTGTATATAATATGCACCCCTAGTTTTTAGGTTAAAAAATATAGAAAGTAAAAAAGATTATATATACATATTATAATTGCAATATTCTTTTCAAAAATCTAAAATTTATCCAATTCATTATTTGATGAAGCTTACAAGTGAGTGAATCCTTATATCAAATATATAAATAGAATAAAATTTCAAATTACTTACAAGGGGGTGCATTTGCAACAGAGGAATAAGGTGGTGGTGCAAACTGGGCTTGTGCACTTACTCCTGGTGTAATAGGTTGTCCTCCAGGATACATTCCAGGAACTGGCATTGTTTGGTAACTACCTGGTTGTGGAGGTTGTCCTGCAGGGTATGCACCCTGAGATGGGATTGCACCATATTGGGGAATAGCACCATAATCAGGTGCATCATCAAGTTTCTTGTAACTGAAAAAAAACAGAGAAATGTTAGATTAATGCATTAGAAATTACAATGAAAATATATTAGAAATGTTATGATGAAAATGATTTTACTATGAAAATGCATTGGAAATAATTTTTACAATAAAAATGCATTGGAAATGATTTTTACTATGAAAATGCATTGGAAATGATTTTACTATGAAAATGCATTTGGAAATAATTTTTACAATAAAAATGCATTGGAAATGATTTTTACTATGAAAATGCTTTGGAAATAATTTTACTATGAAAATGCATTGGAAATAATTTTTACAATAAAATGCATTGGAAATGATTTTTACTATGAAAATGCATTGGAAATTTTTACTATGAAAATGCATTGGAAATATTTTACTATGAAAATGCATTGGAAATTATTTTTACTATGAAAATGCATTGGGGAAATTATTTTGACAATAAAATGCACTGGAAAATGATTTTTACTATGAAAATGCATTAGAAATTTTTTTTACTATGAAAATGCATTAGAAATGATTTTTACAATAAAAATGCATTGGAAATGTTTTTTACTATGAAAATGCATTGGAAAAGATTTTCCTAAGAAAATGCATTCGGAATTATATTCATACTATCTGCTTATGTAACCTATAATATTAAAATTTGGAAATATTGTTGGATTTTAACACTGACTAAATTTTGAACCCAGAACACAAAAGCTCTCCACTACAGGGATACCCCCCTAGTTGATGTGATTTCATACCTATCAATAATAGAGATTTCGTCTATTTGTCTGTAACTGAAACTATGTCACTGCTTACGACACATTATCCGAAATTGTCATAACAGAATAAATACACTCAAAATTTGAGCATTCCTTATACCTTAGACGATCCGCATTGATTTTTTGAAACAACTTTTAATAAATACGTGCCCAGTATTATATATTTATATATAGTTTGTTTTATTTTAATATATATTTAAAATTATCAGAACTAAGTGTTGGGTCATTCCATGTCAAAACACCAGCAAAAAGTTGAAATCTGCACCCACCGACACCGAATTACTGAAATTTGGCACAAATGTTCCCCTTCATGAGTTAGGAAAGTGTGCCAAATTATTTTGTCTTAAACTTTACCGTTCCGATCTTAGAGGGGGGGGGGATATAATTTTCCTATTTTGCCTCAAAATTACATACATACCAAATTTCAGAAATATTGAATGCATGGAAGTATTTTTTAAAATTAAAAAAAAAAAACACAGATTCTGTGACACCGCACGGCCTGAATTTTGAGGCAAAATAGGAAAATTATACCCCCCCCTCTAAAATCGGAATGGTAAAGTTTAAGACAAAATAATTTGGCACACTTTCCTAACTCATGAAGGGGAACATTTGTGCCAAATTTCAAGTAATTCGGTGTTTGTGGGTCTAACGCCCTGGTGAATTGACATGGAATGACCCTGTTTTATCTTTTTATTCCTTTAATAAATTTGAGGATTTTACTTATTCATGATACAAACCCTCTGGCATTGGATTTTTAACTCCCACCCACTCAGGCAACATCTTTCAAAAATAAATTTTTACACCGCCTGGAGGGTGTTTTTTTTTGCTAGTAAGTAATAATGTGGCACAAAGAAAATATTAGAAATACTAGCAAATATATGCACCCTCCGGGTGCAAGTATTCAAGTTTTAATGTAATAAAATATTGTATTAAATTAGAAAGGCTAATAAAACTAAATAAGAATACATATAAAAAGATTTGAAACAGAGGGAGTATAATAAAAGATTTGAAACAGAGGGAGTATAATAAAAAATGGAACAACTGAAACTTACTCTTCCATCACTCTCGTCTTTCATTGATATTTTTTCTAATTTAAGTATTTAGTTATAAGAGGAAGTAAAGAATAAAATGAAAGTTATTTTATCTTGTTAATGGATTTCATTGAAGATTTATTGAAGAGATTTTTGCTTATATTCATTAAAATAAAACCAAACAATTAGAAATCAATAATACTAAGCACATATTTATTAAATTCGATTTTTTAATATCAATATGCAAATTAGCCTTCCCGTTCACAGTGTAAACCGCCATTTTATTGTATATATAAATATAATTGCATGTTGTTAGTATGTAGACATAGTTAACAGTATTAATATTGTAAGACAATTTTATTAATAATTGAGGTTTAAATAAAAATAAAATCATGGAGAATGTGATGTCAATAACTAAGAGAATTGTGACTTGAGTAGGAATATAGTTTCGGTTACAGACAGAAAAACACACAATCTCCATTATAATAAGATTTGTTGGTTGGTTGGTTGGTTTTGTTTTGGTTTTTCCTAAGGATTTTCTCTATTTCAGGTCAGATGCAATTAAGATTATATATCTTAGCAGCTATAGCAGCAAGAGTTATGCCTCTGTAGTTCTTAACGATTCCGAGGATGCCTTTTTTGGGGATTTGGAGGATGCAGCCTTTCATCCATTTTTCTATCGTACTTGGTTTATATACTTCACTGCATAGTCTAAGTAGTAAGTCATTGAATTCTCTTATTTTCCATACCTCATTTTATTTACGTGACTTGTTGTCACATGATGCGAAATACTATTATTTTTTTCTTTTTTCTAAAAAGTCAGTTTATTTTTTAATTGAAAATTATATTTTGAATTTTTTCCTGAAGAAAATTTGTAAAGGGATTTTTGTAAGGTAATGTTTATTTCGCTACGCTATCAGATTCACTACAATTTTTTCCTCACACACACACATGTACATATGTGTATACATATATATATATATACATATATGTATATACATACATATGGACTCTCCTATTGATTTCGACATATGATGATCCATTAACTTGGATATTCGATTTTTTTAATTCTTTTTTTATTCTAACTTTTTTTAATTTTCTAACTTTTTAAAATTTATTTATTTATATGTAATTTTAATTATATTTTTTATTTCTATGGGTATCAGTTTTTCACGTGTTGCTTTTTGGAGATAATTTTTCGCAATTAATGCTTGCGTACTGTCCAAATTCTTCCATTTATGGATATATTCTAAAATGCGAGTCCACGTTTTCTTAGAAAATGATACAATTTTATGCTTTTTGGAAGGTAAAATGCACATAAAACATTTTTTGTCGCTTCTTCTTCGCTGGAGGCCACCTTTTGTTTACTTATTTATATTTCGAATACACTATTCTCATTGGCTAATTCTGATTTCGGAGCTACTCCATTTTGCTTTGTATTTTTTTACAAAGTAGCCCGTTTAAATTTTACTTTTCGCATAATATCAAGAAAGGCCACTGATTGCGAAAAGTTTTTATTAGCCTTTTTTGATTTTTAATTAATAATTACGCTAAAATTATTACAGACAATTGTTTCGCTATGTAATTAAAAAACTAAGCCTCTTTTGACGTCTGGGACTATAGCCTAGTATATGAATATGATCTTTTCTGCTGGGCACCATACATTTTCCCAGGTTAAAACTTAGGCAATTAAATTCGGATGAAGAAGACAACAAACAAATGAAGATAAAAACATATATTCAGAATGGTACAATTTGCAAACTTAATAGCATTTGCTGCCAGACTTATTTGCTGAGGTTTTGGGAGCAACTTGGTCAATTAAATTCGAATGAAGAAGAAACAAACAAATGAAGATAAAAAAATATTCAGAATGGTAAAATTGCAAACTTAATAGCATTTGCTGCCAGACTTATTTGCTGAGGTTTTGGGAGCAACTTGGTCAATTAAATTCGAATGAAGAAGACAACAAACAAATGAAGATAAAAACATATATTCAGAATGGTACAATTTGCAAACTTAATAGCATTTGCTGCCAGACTTATTTGCTGAGGTTTTGGGAGCAACTTGGTCAATTAAATTCGAATGAAGAAGACAACAAACAAATGAAGATAAAAACATATATTCAGAATGGTAAAATTTGCAAACTTAATAGCATTTGCTGCCAGACTTATTTGCTGAGGTTTTGGGAGCAACTTGGTATAGATGTCTTGCTGCCATGAAATCAACACTACAAGAGACTTAGTCATGGATTCATATTGGCTGATTCGGCCCCTGGTTCAAAGGACAGATAATTAATCCCTAATTTTTTCCAATAGGTACTTTACGAGGTCTACAACTTTTCTATTTTGTTAGTTTTCTTAGGACTTTGTTAATTTCTTCTATCGTAAAGTCTCTTATTTTAATGTCTAATTGGTTACTCATTATTTTTGGGTATTATTTTCTATGATTTTAGGAGGAGTTCCTAGCAGTTTCTGGAAGTGGTCTTTCCACTTCTGGAGTCTATCTTTTTGGCTGGCTGTCTTTAATTTTGATCTAGAAGTACTTTTTCTATAACTAATTTCATTTACAGTTTGCCATTCTAATTGTGACTGTAAAAAGAATGTTAGTAATATTGGTTGCTTGGTTGGTTTAAAAATGGAGACTTTTGTTCTAGATGAGAGAAGGGGATGGGTGGACACACAGACATTTAATGCAAATTTATAATAGGTTAATTAAAGAAATAAAACATTCACACACACATGACGTCATAAGCGAT
The DNA here is from genome assembly GCA_023376005.1 of Doryteuthis pealeii. Lineage (NCBI taxonomy): Eukaryota > Metazoa > Mollusca > Cephalopoda > Myopsida > Loliginidae > Doryteuthis > Doryteuthis pealeii. The sequence continues at coordinate 31,642,680 of CM042176.1, forward strand.
TGAGTAATAATCATTTCTTAAGTTCTATTATTAGTGTTTTTATGACTTAAGACAAAGGTGAAAGTCTTGAAATTTAACTAACAAGCTTTGTGTGGCACAGGGTCATAAATATGGAGCAATCCTAAACGTGATCTTATGCTCTCCCCTTATCTCAGCAGCATAGCCTAGAGAAGGCAGATAGAGAAGTAAGAGAGAGAGAGAGAGTGTGTTGAAATTTTTTGGTATATATATATTTACCAACCCCTCCACACGAGCAGGATGTGACACAAGGTCAATTTCTTAAGCGGAGTTCAACAGGTTTGAATTCAGAGTTTTTCTTCTCCTAGACTGGTTGCCTAACCAAGGTTAAAGAGCCCAGTCTGCCCTGCTATTTATCCATAGCTGGAGGAAGAGTAGGATTCATACCTTTCCCAAGGGTATTAGCGCTAAGTGGAGTGCAATTACCATGTCCAGGATTTGAACTAATTTAAAAAAAATTTTTTTTGTTATATAAGGTGTGCTACAATACACCACTTAAATTTATAGACTAAGTGAGGTCACGTGGTTTAAACCTCAGCTAATCAACAGCCCTAATGCGTGGCTGGTTGACTTCTTAATCACTGGTACTGAGAGACGTCCATTTGCAATCATTGACGAAGGACTTGCAATACTGAGGAGCTCCAAGGAACAACCAAAGGATTCTTTACCAAGGATTTCCGCTGGACAAGCATTCTTGCTTGGAGGCTAAAGGATGGCCCATAAAATCATGAGAGAGAGAGAGAGAATCAAAGGAATCCAGACTGTCGGCGGGTTGGTTGGATTTTTCAACCCTTTGTTCGGAGAGGGGGAGTGCTTCCCCCCAAGCAGCACCTACCTCTTCAACTAAAAGGGGTGAGTAAATTGATTTGGGGCCTGAGGCACCCCTGAATGGGAATGACAATGAAATCAAGCTGGCTGGTTGGTTGGATTTTACAGCATGTCAATCCTTGTTGGGGTATTTTATGCCAAAGACATTTTGTTTTATTCATTCTTGATGGGTATTCAAATTTTTGGATTTTACGGCATGTCAAACCTTGTTGGGTTATTTTATGCCAAAAACATTTTGTTTTATTCATTCTTGATGGGTATTCAAATTTTTGGATTTTACGGCATGTCAAACCTTGTTGGGTTATTTTATGCCAAAGACATTTTGTTTTATTCATTCTTGATGGGTATTCAAATTTTTGGATTTTACGGCATGTCAAACCTTGTTGGGTTATTTTATGCCAAAGACATTTTGTTTTATTCATTCTTGATGGGTATTCAAATTTTTGGATTTTACGGCATGTCAAACCTTATTGGGTTATTTTATGCCAAAGACATTTTGTTTTATTCATTCTTGATGGGTATTCAAATTTTGGATTTTACGGCATGTCAAACCTTGTTGGGTTATTTTATGCCAAAGACATTTTGTTTTATTCATTCTTGATGGGTATTCAAATTTTTGGATTTTACGGCATGTCAACCTTGTTGGGTTATTTTATGCCAAAGACATTTTTTTTATTCATTCTTGATGGGTATTCAATTTTTTGGATTTTACGGCATGTCAAACCTTGTTGGGTTATTTTATGCCAAAGACATTTTGTTTTATTCATTCTTGATGGGTATTCAAATTTTTTTAACTCAATTTCTTTTTCAACACAATATTTCTATTTAACCCATAGATGGCACCCTAACAGGTACTACCACTCTGGGTAAGAGCATAGGGAGTACTCCACATTCCCCAGAGCTCCAGAATTAGAACTTCACCATCAGATAGAGTTTAGCATCATACCCAGGACAATAAGACCCTCAGCCAAAAAGAGTTGGAGCTTGCTATAAGGGAAATAGGTTTGGGACAATCATATAAGTGCTAGGGTTTGACATGACCAGCCAATTGATTGGAGGGAGCCTCTCTGACTGCCCGTCTAGCCTAAGTAAGGGCCTAAGTGGAGTGTTGTATGTCATGGACTGCTCAGCCACCTGGGTTCAATCCTTAAACATCAAGGGGGCCACCCACGTCCAACAGGTGGCCCCATTGGGGGGAGTCTTACCCCTCTGCAGTGAAAATTACACTTATGGATTCACATTAATACCCTCATCATAATAACAATCAAGATGAGGATATTAGTAAAATCGGCAGAGTGGCCTATTGTTGGTATCAGCCGGACATTGAAGGTATCTATCCCTTTTTACTAGCACTAGACCAGAGAGATTTTTTTAGTCTTAGGTGGAGCGCCACACTTACTTTCAGCTTCCCACTTTACTGCACAGTGAGGAAGTCTATCTCCTGTTCACTAGTGCTAAACCAAGGAGATTGTTTTTTTTTTTGCGTCTGAGGTTGAGTGCCACACCTACCATCAGCTTCCCACTTTAATGCATAGATACAAGCTGTGCTACTCATGCACTCTCATCATAATAACAATCAAGATGAGGATATTAGTAAAGTCGGCGGAGTGGCCTATTGTCTGTATCAGCCCGACAGTGAGGGTGTCTATCCCCTTTTTACTAGCGCTAGACCAGAGAGATTGTTTTTTGTTTTTTTTAGTCTCAGGTGGAGCGCCACACCTATTTTCAGCTTCCCACTTTACCGCACAGATCCAAGCTGAGGTACTCATGAGGTGATAACAACCAAGATAAGGATATTAGTAAAGTCGACGGAGTAGCCTATTGTCGATATCAGCCCGACAGTGAGTCTATCTCCTGTTCACTAGCGCTAGATTGTTTTTTTTATTTCGTCTTGGGTGGGTGCCATACCTACCATCAACTTCCTACTTTACCGCACAGATCCAAGCTGTGTTACTTATTTGCTGAGTTGGCGAAGTCCGGTATCGCACCCGGATTCTCTACCAGGCTCTTGTTATTTTAAACCCCCCGTTTAAAATAACAAGAGCCTGATTAGCTCAGACGGTAGAGAATCCGGGTGCGATACAGGACTTCGCCAACTCAGCAAATAAGTAACACAGCTTGGATCTGTGCGGTAAAGTAGGAAGTTGATGGTAGGTATGGGGGGGGGAACAAAAACAAAAAAGAAAAGAAAAAAAGAAAGAAAGAAAGAAGGAAGAAAAAGAAAATGAAAGAAAGAAGGAAGGAAAAAGAAAGAAAGAAAGAAGGAAAAAGAAAGAAAGAAAGAAAAAAAGAAAGAAAGAAGAAGAAAAAGAAAAATCCGCCCCCCAACTGATACTGAATGACGCAGAATTACCATTTGACGGATAAAAATGTGGAAAACAAACAAACAAACAAATACCCGTAAAATAGGATTATATTAAGAAAGTTTCAATTAAATACTAACAGTAAATATTGAATACTAAGTGTTTAATTTAGTTAGACAAATAGTTTTAGTTTTATTTCAGTCTTGATGAATTAGTCAACAATATTTTTATTTATCTATTTATTACTTTTCAAAACTCGGACAAACATAAATATTGATAAAATGTCTTACTGAATAAAATGAGATAAAGTAAAAATATCTTTTTTCGCTTCCTGTTATACATTTTAACTTTCTTCAGTCAACTTAGAAAAAATTATTTTTAGTCGCCTTAAAAGGTGGAAACCATTTGAAACTTAAAGTAACCCACGAAGATGTTATAAAATAGTGTAACTGTAAACAAACATTTTTGTTTTAGGGGGAGGGCTACATACATTTTCTGTTTCTGAATTTTTCGGAGAAAATGTCGCGGCGAAGTTAGTGAGATTTGATTAAATTTCGTTAAATCAATCTTTTTTTCTTAAATATAAAAAGGAAATATTAAATATTTGTTTCATTGTGGATTCTTTCTTTCTTTAACGTTCGAAATAAAATTTCGTATTCATTAAAATTAGGGACTGGCAAACAGAGCCTCAAAGTCATTTTTGACCAAATGACTTTAGCGCCCCCATACAGAAAATAATTTACCAAAAATCAGGGAATTATCGGATTTTAATGAAATTTTCAGTGTTTATTTATAAACAAATACTTTTAAATCTATTAAAAATAAACTGCATATGTAATGATATTTTTCTTTTTTTAATTATGGTTATTATGTTACTATTTATCGATTTAGACAAAGTTTGACCTTAAATAATAGATTTAATTATTTCTAGTTCGCTTTTAAAATTCCTAGCAGACGACAAAATCGCCAGTCCCTGTTTAAAATATATAAAATATGATAAAAAAATCTTTACCAATAAAACATATGCTAGGTGAGAAAGTATGTTTTTCTGTTGTTTTTTAAAATACTTTTTCACACTTTCTATGTTAATTTCACACACACACACACACTCACTCACAAATAAAAATAAAAGCAAAAAATAACGTAATTATTTGTAAAAATACGACAAAGTTTAGTGTAAAAAGAAAAAGAAAATTTTGTCTTGAAGAACCTGTTACACTTTTCACTTCGTGACTTTAATTTAAATAAAGTTAAATGAAGAAATATGACAGAGTATTCTTAAAATCGCTAACTAATTTATTTCAGTCTTGATGAATTAGTATCATTTATCTTTTTTACTTTTAAAACTCCGACAAAAAATATTGCCAAACTGTCTTACTGAGTAATGAAACTAAGTAAGTGTTTTTGTTTTTCGTTGTTATAAACTTTAACTTTCTTTTCTTAACTTTAAAAAAGTACTTATTTTAACCACATTAAAAGGTAAAAATCATTTAAAACTAGAAGTAACCCTCAAGACGTACTTTAAATATTATTTTCTTGGTGGGTGGGATTAAAAACTTATTGGAAATATCTGAATATGAACAACTAAAATGTGTTACGATGTTTAAATTCAAGGATGTAGTAAACAAAAAAACTGACAGTATCAACATAACGAATTAAAGAAAGAAATTAAAAAATAGTTTAAAATCTTTCTTGAAAATAAATAATTACCCAAACGATGACATCGGATTTCTTTGTGTGTATGTATGAGAGAAGAGGATTGAGTTTAAAAGAAAATGCAAGTAAGAAATAAAAGTTCAGTAGTAAGTTCTTTTTCTTAGCCTGGTCGCTTAAAAAATGAATAATGAAAGTAAATCCTACTGCGCATGGGCACATCACAGCTTTATCAATCTTCATTTAAGGTGCGGTGGTGAGAACTTTGGTCAAGATATAGGCTTACAGTCGTAGGCGTCAAAAAGGGCTTAGTTTTCGAGTTACGATGCTCAACAATTAGCGGTAATAATTTTAGCGTAATTATTAATTAAAAATCAAAAAAGGCTAATAAAAAGTTTTCGCAATCGGTGGCATATCTTGATATTATGCGAAAAGTAAAATTTAAACGGACTACTTTGTAAAAAAATACGAAGCAAAATGGAGTAGCTCCGAAAACGGAATAAGCGAATGAGAATCGTGTGTTCGAAATACGAATAAGTAAAAATAACCTCCAGCGAAGAAGAAGCAACAGTTGTTAGCGACAAAAAATGTTTTATGTGCATTTTACCTTCCAAAAAGCATAAAATTTTCTAAGAAAACGTGGACTCATCATGTGACAACAAGTCACGTAAATAAAATGAGTAATAAGCGAATTTACTTTTTAGAAAAAATAAAAAAATAATAGTATTTCGCATATCGCGTAAATTTTTGTTGTTTCTATTCATAAGTTCGGTCTTTTATCTCTTTATTTATACTGTAATTAGTATCGAAAATGACCAAAGCAATTTACGCCCCCAACATAAGGTGGGGTCAAAATTAAGTGACCTGAAAAAAATGAGAAAGTTTTGAAATAAAATAAATAATGCATTATAAAGATCGTTCATTGATAAATAAACACTGAAAGTTTCATTAAAATCCGATAATTCCCTGATTTTGGTAAATTATTTTCTGTAGGGGGGCTAAAGTCATTCGCTTTTTAGGTTCATTAAAAAATAAAAATAAAATTTCTAAAAAGCCAGTTCTTTAATTGAAAAATTATATTTGAAATTTTTCCTGAAGAAAAAAAATTGTTTACTTTAGTTACTAAAGCATTATTATTGTTTGCTTTAGTTACTAAAGCATATTATTAGGAATTTTTTTTGGGGTGTTTTGAGGGTCATTTTTTTATTTCATAAACACAGAACACCAGCTGATGTTTACATTCCAGATAAAATCTGTAATCTCATTGGCTAATTGAATTCGGAGCTATTTTCGTTCTATACGTATTTTAATCACTTAAAACTTATTTTATTAATTCTTGCGGCAATAAACTTATGAGCGAAAAAAAATTGGAATTTTGGGGTGATATCATTTTAATAATAAAGGACAATTTATTCGGCCACTTTTTACATCCGACACAACTGAACGATAATCGGCTTGGGACTGTAGCCTAATAATACAATATACATAACTACGTTGGTAGGTAGGTTGGTAGCCACAGTTCACATAGCGCTAATACCCCTGGGAACGATATAAATCCCACTATTCTCCCTCCAGCTAGGGTAAATAGGAGAGCAGACTGGACTCTTAAACCTTCGTTCGGCAACCAGTCTAGGAGAAGGAAAACTCTGAATTCAAACTTGGTCACGACTAGAATAGGCTCAGGCCTACTTAGTGATCTATTTCAGTGGGCTCTTTAACCTTGGTTAGGCAACCAGTCTAGGAGAAGGAAAACTCTGAATTCAAACTTGGTCACTACTAGAATAGGCTCAGGCCTACTTAAGTGGCTCTTTACCTTGGTTAGGCAACCAGTCTAGGAGAAGGAAAACTCTGAATTCAAACCTGGTCACGACTAGAATAGGCTCAGGCCTACTTAGTGATCTATTTCAGTGGGCTCTTTAACCTTGGTTAGGCAACCAGTCTAGGAGAAGGAAAACTCTGAATTCATACCTGGTCACGACTAGAATAGGCTCAGGCCTACTTAGTGATCTATTTCATTAAAAAAAAATTACATGTCAACCCTTGTTGGATTATTTTATGCCAATAACGTTTTCTTTTGTTCATTTTAGTTGGATATTCAATTTAAAACACACGCACACACACACACACACACACACACACACACACACACACACACACAAACGGGTGATAGGAGAGGCCTCATTTGATCAATCGGATGGTCACGTCAAGCCCTAGCACCAATATGATTGTCCCGATCCTGTTGCCCTTATGGCAACATCCAATCCTTTTGATCATATCTGTGCTAGAAGGCGGTGGCCGAGGGTCTTAGTATCCTGGATATGATACTAAACTGTTTCTAGTGGTGAGGTTCCAATTCTAGAGCTCTAGGGAGTGTGGAGTACCCTTTCATCATCATTACTCCCAGGTCCACTCTAACCTAGAGTGGTAGTACCTGTTAGGGTCCGATTTATGGGTTAAATAATTTTACTACCACTCCGGGTCAGAGTGGACCAGGGAGCAATGGTGATAAAGGGGCGCTCCACATTCCACAGACCTCTGAAAATGGAACCTCACCATCAGATAGAGTTTTACATCATTCCCAGGACATGAAGACCCTCAGCCACTGCCTTCTAGCACCCATGACAAAAAAGGTTGGGACTTGCCATAAGGACAACAGGGTTGGGACAATCATATAGGTGCTAGGTCTTGACGTGACCAGCCGATTGATCAGAGGGGGCCTCTCCGCCTGCTTGTCTAGCCTAAGTAAGGGCCAAAGTGGAGTGTTGCATGTCATGAACTGCTCAGGATTTCGTCCTTAAGCATCATGGGTCGCCACCAACGGCCAATAGGTGGCCTCATTAAGTGGGGGGTACCCCTCTGTAGAACTGCAGTTGACATGGTGGCCACCCTGTTGGATGCTAGATAAGTATTATTATCACACAGAGATAAAGGCATGGATTTGCAAGACTAGCTTGCTAACCATTGCAACATGATGGGATAACCAAGTTAGGATTAATAGAAGCAGCAAATAATCCAGCACATTGATGTAAAATATCGTTATATCCTATCTCTGGAGGCACATGGTCTAATGGTTAGAATCAAAGGAAATGGACTCGTCGACCTGAGTTCAATTCCAGGACGAAGCTGTTTCAATTTGACATAGCACTAATACCCTTGGAAAATGTATGAATCCAATTCTCCCTCCAGCTATGGGTAAATAGCAGGACAGACTGTATCTTTAACCTTGGCTAGGTAACCAGTCTAGGAGAAGGAAAACTCTGAATTCAAACCTGTTAAACTCCGCTTAAGAAATTGACCTTGTTACACATACTGCTCGTGCGGAGGGGTTGATTATATATATATATATATATATATATATATATATATATATATATATATCCTATCTCAAATTCAGAAGGACAATATACTGTTACGAACCGGTCCTGCCGTTAAGCCACCTTTAAAAGCCATAATGCTTACTACATATCCAAGCCAGATACTGACTATAGCAGCTGATATTCGTAATGGTACGAACTATTCTTCCTTTAAGCCACTGTAGTGAAACAATAAATATCTCCCTTGGGTTAGGGGCAGTCGCATAGCCACATGAGAAACCAGTATCCCTCTCGCACTCTGTCTCTGTTCTTTGAACAGTTAAGACATGCCTTTTTGACATTTCTGTTGAACAGTAGATATTTTGTATTATTTGGATCATTCGGACTAATATCCTCATCTTTATTATTATTGTTATAAACGTACGAACTATTCTTCCTTTAAGCCACTGTAGTGAAACAATAAATATCTCCCTTGGGTTAGGGGCAGTCGCATAGCCACATGAGAAACCAGTATCCCTCTCGCACTCTGTCTCTGTTCTTTGAACAGTTAAGACATGCCTTTTTGACATTTCTGTTGAACAGTAGATATTTTGTATTATTTGGATCATTCGGACTAATATCCTCATCTTTATTATTATTGTTATAAACAATAAATATCTCCCTTGGGTTAGGGGCAGTCCCATAGCCACATGAGAAACCAGTATCCCTCTCGCACTTTGTTTGTCTCTGTTCTTTGAACAGTTAAGACATGCCTTTTTGACATTTCTGTTGAACAGTAGATATTTTGTATTATTTGGATCATTCGGACTAATATCCTCATCTTTATTATTATTGTTATAAACGTACGAACTATTCTTCCTTTAAGCCACTGTAGTGAAACAATAAATATCTCCCTTGGGTTAGGGGCAGTCCCATAGCCACATGAGAAACCAGTATCCCTCTCGCACTTTGTTTGTCTCTGTTCTTTGAACAGTTAAGACATGCCTTTTTGACATTTCTGTTGAACAGTAGATATTTTGTATTATTTGGATCATTCGGACTAATATCCTCATCTTTATTATTATTGTTATAAACGTACGAACTATTCTTCCTTTAAGCCACTGTAGTGAAACAATAAATATCTCCCTTGGGTTAGGGGCAGTCCCATAGCCACATGAGAAACCAGTATCCCTCTCGCACTTTGTTTGTCTCTGTTCTTTGAACAGTTAAGACATGCCTTTTTGACATTTCTGTCGAACAGTAGATATTTTGTATTATTTGGATCATTCGGACTAATATCCTCATCTTTATTATTATTGTTATAAACGTACGAACTATTCTTCCTTTAAGCCACTGTAGTGAAACAATAAATATCTCCCTTGGGTTAAGGGCAGTCGCATAGCCACATGAGAAACCAGTATCCCTCTCGCACTCTGTCTCTGTTCTTTGAACAGTTAAGACATGCTTTTTTGACATTTCTGTTGAACAGTAGATATTTTGTATTATTTGGATCATTCGGACTAATATCCTCATCTTTATTATTATTGTTATAAACAGGGTTAGTATGATGTGTATGGTGGCAAGGAAAAAACAAACACAGATTTTAAGTTTTATCAGTTATATTATAAAAACATGAAACAGTTGTAAAGTTTGAAATGATTCTAAAAGAAAGTTTGATAGAAAGTTCCGTGAAGGCTCCCGAGCTCGAAGCTTGGTGATAGACAGTTGTGATGTGAGTAGCAAAGTCTGTGAAAGGTCTGGAGTTCCGTGTGTAACACTATTGTGTTATGGGTTGATTGGCAATCTATTAATTAATTACCAATTAATTAAAACTACCCTAATTATTAATTATGGTGGTTTGTTAAAATTAAAAGTAATAATAATAATAATAATAATAATAATAATGTTTATATTGGAGGTATATATTTATCTAAACGAAAAATCATCACGTAGGCATAAATTCTTTAAATTATGGAATTTAATATATATAATCGGAATTTAAAATGTTCACAAAATAAAATGATAAATTTAACAAATAAGATTCCAGTTTTTGAAAAGTTCGGCAACAATTTCAAAAACTTGGATAAATAAAACAATGGTTGGCCTTGACTCCAAATGGAAAGATACAAGCTAGGCTGGCACAAGGCCATTTAGACACATAGGCAATGTTATCGAGTGGCTGGCCAATCAGAGACATATGTTAGGGGTGGGAGAGGTCTGGATCTCATAAATCACAGACCGTCAGAGCGTCAGAAGCGAGACAGCGGGAGAGACCGGGATAGAACGAAGACCGGAGAAGAGAGCTTGCCATGGCTCTAGGCCCTTGATAAAACTTTACCGATACACTCTGATGCCTTGCCACTCGGTACAAAATTGATAACTTAGCCAAAAACTAGCTGTAGATCGCCAATCATCTGGACAAGAAATCACCTCGCTCCTTTGTAAAATAAATGTATATATTCTATACATAAGCATCAAAAAGCGTTGTGTTCAATTGTTTTGTTGATCCGTTGACAGCTTTTGGTTATTTAATCCTATTTCAGCCGAGTTGGTAAAAGGAACGAAACCAGCTCTTCAGCCTTCCTGTAAATCAACAGACAACATAAGAACGGGAGGTTGGAACGGGCAGTTTCGACGACTGTAATACTGTGCCGGAGCATCGTTCTCTGTAACATACATCGCATACATACATAACATACATACAGTGAGACGGTGCCCCAGCACAGATTATTATACGTGGTCAAATCAGTTGCAATGGAGGTGGTGATGTATGCAGAATTCCCAGTGATAGTGGTCAGAAGTTGGTTATATGTGGGCAGAAGATCCTATGTTTTAGTAGTCACTGACGATAGCGGTTTTGTATTGTGTGGGCAGAAGGCTGGTCGCTGGTTGGTAAGGATTGACGGATGATAGTCGGCGTCAATTTGGTAAATTGATGGTATCGAATTTGGTAGTTGTTCGCCCCCTTTAAGACTGCCGGTCGGTCAGGTCATGAGGTTAGGGGTAGGTGAGAGATTTAGGTTGGCTGTCTTGTGGTGCAACGTTTCGAGTTGTTCGCCCCTTTAAGACTACTTTCGGATCAACTCAAACATTTTTTATTTTTACCGGGAATGTTTTAGATTGGATGAAAAATGCGAATTCTGGTTTTATTTATAATTTTATTTTTTAAGATTACCTTATGCGTGGTGCCACTTGCGCACAGACAAGTTTTCTTCATTTGTTTGAACGAAACCGCTCTGTCCACGTCTGGTTAGCATTTTTTTTATTGTGGTGTGTGGGCGAATTGAATTTTGGTGACTTTTGTGATACGGGAGATATCTATATTTATGTATATAACATTATGTGTACAACGTTTCGACTGATATGCCTTCTGGCCTTCTTCACGTATTTCTTGTCGGACTCGGGAACCTTCTCGAACTCGAAATGAGAACAATATACCCCATGGATTGAATAAAGGATTGGGTTCAAAGTTCCGTGAAGGCTCCCGAGCTCGAAGAGAAGGTTCCCGAGCCCGACAAGAAATACAAGAAGGTCGGAGGGCACGTCATCGGAAACGTTGCATAGGTAACAATAAAGATGAGGACATTAGCCCGAATAATCTAAATAATACAAATTAACAAGCCTTATTTAAGAAATTAAGACAAATAATAATTTTGTTTCATCACCTGGCAGTAAAAGATGTCTCTTGCCTCGCAATTGAAATGTAAAACCAGATGATTTTACTGTATGTTGAACTCATCCTCATAATTTAAGCCTTTTTACCGTTTTGGTACCCCTTTCATATACTGCTAGATTATGAAACAATATGTGCACATTTTATCTGTTGGAACACGTTTATGCATTCTTGTTAATGCTTCTCGATTGTTTATTATGTATGTATTATATGTTTTTATCTTATCTTTCCTTCTGTTTAGTCAGTTTTAGGGTATTATTGGATATACATTAGTATATCCAATAATACCATAACACTGACTAAACAGAAGGAAAGATAAGATAAGCATATTTACCCAAATAAAAACATGTATCTATTTACCAATCCCTCCACACGAGCAGGATGTAGCACATGGTTAATTTCTTAAGCGTAGTTTAACGGGTTTTAATTTAGTTTTCCTTCTCCTAGATTGGTTGCCTAACCAAGTTTAAAGTGCCTAGAATAGAAACATGTAATACGTACATAATAAACATACAAAAAGCATTAACAAACGTGTTCCAACTGATAAGATGTGCACATATTATTTCATAAACTAGCAGTATATGAAAGGGGTACAAAAACGGTAAAAAGGCTAAAATTATGAGGATGAGTACAACATACAGTAAAGTCAACTGGCTTTACATTTCAATTGCGAGGCTAGAGACAACGTACAAAAAGCATTAACAAACGTATTCTAATATTAGACCTTGGTTGATTGGTTGGATTTTACGGCATGTCAACCCTTGTTGGGTTATTCTATGCCGAAGATATTTCGTTTTATTCAATCTTGATGGTACTCAATTTTTCCTTTTTTTAAACTCAATTTTTTATGAACGCATTTCTTTCAAACCTATTTTTTTCTATTTAACCCATAGATGGGACCCTAACAAGTACTACCACTCCGGGTCAGAGTGGGCATGAGAGTAATGGTGATGAAGGGGTAATCTACATTCCCAGAGATCCAGAATTGGAACTTCACTATCAGATAGAGTTTAATGTCATACCAATGACACTAAGACCCTTAGCCACCGCCTTCTAGCACATAAGATAAAATAGGTTGGGCTTGCCATAAGGGTAATAGGGTTGGGACAATCATATAGGTGCTAGGGCTTAACATGACCAGCTGATTGATTGGAGGGGGCCTCTCCGACTGACCGTCTAGCCTAAGTATGGAGTCAAACGTGGAGTGTAATGGTTTGTTCACTACAAGGATTCCATCCTTAAGCATCATAAGTGGCTCCAACTGGGGGTATTTTACCTCTCTACCATTGTCGATTTTTTTTTTACATAAGAATTATCTTTCCAAAAATGTTAAATTCATTTTCAGCCACCAAAAAATTACGAAAAAACTTATTGTTCACTATATTGTGGTGATTGTGTGTGTGTGTGTGTGTGTGTGGTGGTGGTGGTGGTGGGGGGTAGAGTCAATATGCGAAACAAAAACTAACCAAAAAATACTTAGCCTTTTTAAATTAGAATAAACATTTATCTCTACATATATAAAGGGCAGTTGTGTGTATATGTATGTCCGGAGGAAACTTTGAAAATAAAACAATTTACAACAAAGTAAATATATATACACATTAAATATCACCAGGGCTTGGTTTTTGAGCAAAAATGATAGAGATTTGATTTATATTCGTGAAGATAATTAAAAAATAAAATTTAAATCATAACAGCATGGATTTTTTTTTCATTTAATATTTTAGATAGTAGATATTAACATTTCTTTTCAGAGTAGCTGGATCAATGCAAGGTCTATTTTTTTTACATAGGGATTTAAATGGGGCATCCCATGAGGATTCAACTCATGATTCAGTAATAATGGATCTGCGGGACTAACTTTAAAAAATCCCCCTCTACCCTGGCGACGCCGGGTAGCCGCTGCTAGTTTAAAATAAAAGGTCTTCTTTTATTACTTCATACCGAAAATTTTTATAAAAATCGGATTATTTTTGTTGATTAAAAAAAAAAGAACAAAGAATTTCCTGTGATCCTGCGTGAATTTGTACACCTGTACATAGTGCCGGTTAGCTCAGTCAGTAGAGTGTTCTGCTACGAACCTCAAGGTTCCTGGTTCAATACCGGCCCTCGCCAACTCAGCGTATGAGTAGCACAGGGATATGTGCGGTAAAGTGAGGAGCTGATGGTAGGTGTGGCGTTCCGTCTCAGACGCTGGGTCTAGCGCTAGTGAAAAGGGGATAGACTCCCTCGTTGTTTGGCTGATACCGACTTTAGGCCACCCCGACGACTAGAAACCACAAGGTTCCTAGTTCGATACTGACCCTCGCCAACTCAGCGTATGATTAGCAGAGAGATCTGTGTGGTAAAGTAAGGAGCTGGTGGTAGATCCACAGACGCAAAAACAATCTCCTTGGTCTAGCGCTAGTGAAAAGGGATAGACTCCCTCACTGTTTGGCTGATACCGACTTTAGGCCACTCCGACGACTTTACTCGACTTACATATCAGCCACTCGTATCCGTTTCAAAGTGTTAAACGGAAACACTTTAATAATTTTAATCCTAAAGGAGTTACCTCCCTTTAACTATGTTAAAGCCAGTTTAAGAGATGGCATTGGAATGGATGAAAATTAAGGTGTGTTGATGATGTTATAGTCCACCCTATCCTAATTTACGTCATTGTCACATGACCCTTCTACAGTTACAAAGAATAAATGGGATGCGTTATGTGTATATATTTTACGAATAGGCTAGTTTGCCGGTCCGGGTAAAATAGACAAATGCTTTTCGAGCTTATTTTACCGGTTCTAGCTAGCGGTTCACAGGCTCTTTTGTCAGTAAATATATTTGAAATATATCTAAATATATTTCAAACTATCTAAAAGTTAAAAGATTATAAAATGGTTGTTGACGATAAATCTGACATTATCTAAAAGGTAATTGCTTAAAAAGTAGTTGTTGTGCAATCCTGTGATACAAACCAACTTTAAAACAATCTATCTAAAAGATAATTTCTTAAAATAGTATTTGACAAGTTATTGATAAAATAAACATAAAAGAAGGTTTGACTATTTTACCAGAACCGGCAAAATAATTCTAAAAGCAAGTTTGTCTATTTTACCGGAACCGGCTAAATAGGATATTCCTATATTTTATCCCTGGCTGTGAGACTTGTATTATTTTAATACTCAAGTACGAGCCATATTCCAACACTTAACGTTACAGTGTTCATATGATATCACTATGTCATAATTTCTACTTGAAACGAACAAGTACTCTCGCACTAAAAAGCAGATCGTGCAAATTATTTATAGACCCTCGGAAGCCAGAGACTTCTCACTCCTTAAAAAAAAAAAAAAAAAAAAAAAAAAAAAGCAGAAGTAAGGAACGCATTAAGTGACATAAAAATAGTTTTTTTCCCCTACAAATTAAGACTTGCCAAATATCTTAACGAAAAATCTTTTGTGAGTCTTGGGTGTGATACTAAACTAAAATCTAGTGGCGAGGCTCCAGTACTGAAGTTCTAGGTAGTAAGGAGTACCTCTTCATTAACATTACTCCCAGGTCCACTATAAACCAGAGTGGTAGTACCCGTAGCAGAACTTTCACCTATTATTTCACCTCTATGAAATTTGAGACCTTCCTCCAATTTTTTTTATATTAAAGCTAAAGATTATATATGCACTTTTAGTAGACGATTTTGATGCTATTTCCCCAAACAATAGTGCAAGTAAGAGATTAACTTTTATCAGATGTGCAAGAAGGCAGTGGCTGAGAGTCTTAGTGTCCTGTGTATGACGTTAAACTGCATCTAATGGTGAAGTTGCACTTTTGGAGTTCAGAGTAGCGTAGAGTACCCCTCCATCATCATTATTTCTAAGTCCACTCTGACTCGGAGTTGTAGTACCTGTTAGGTTCCCATCCATGAGTCAAATAGAAAAAATGAGTTTTAAAAAACGAGTTAAAAATTGAGCTTAAAAAAATTGAATACACATCAAGAATGAATAAAACAAAACTTCTACAGCATAAAATGACCCAACAAGGGTTGATATGCCGTAAAATCCAACTAACTACTACGCCTGCGGAATTTCTCTACTAATGAATAAGTTCATTTTTGCTTTTGTGTTGTAAGATTAAATTGGTATGTGAAGAGGTGTGAGAATTTTATTGTTTGTTATTTGTTTATTAATGTTTTGTAGTCGGTTTTTTTTTTATTTCAACTGAACTTGCAAATCGGTCGGAAAATTAAAACATATTACAGGGTGACCCAGAAAAACAGAACCCAATTTATTTATTTATTTTCCCATTAAACTAACCCTAAAACCCAACCCTAACCCCTAAACCTAACCCTAAACCCCCTAGTTAAAATTAAGAGTTTTACAAAATTTGTGGGTTCTGTTTTATTTTCTCTCTCTCTCTCTCTCTCTCTCTCTCTCTCTCTCTCTCTCTCTCTCTCTTGTACGCGCGAGATTGTTCTTTCTTTGTTTCTTTTCATCTTAGTATTATGTTCGATTGATTAACAGATTAGCGTTATCGCTTCTACGCTCTCATCCCACTCTTTATTTTTCCCTTGTCTCTTTCATTCTTATTATATTTTTCTGTGTAGCATGTCCTTTTTCTTTTATGATGAAAATGGAATGGTCTATTATTGAGCTAAGGTAACGACACCCATAAGAAATTAGAATTCGGTGGATAAGCAACACGAGATAATCAGATTTACAATGTTTGCATTTCATCTTGAACGATTTGGAAGGTCTCATTTTTAACAAGGTGTTGCAAGATGATAACGGTCGTACTTTTAACGAACACAAGTATCAATGTATAGATAGCATCTGTAGTAATCTGATCATTAGCTACATTAATAAGAGTAACCTCCATTGCATCTTTCACTTTGAGGAAGCCGTTTGTTTTGGTCGGCCATTTTCATTTCACTGTAAATCTACACTGAAAATACGAATTTGTTCGAATCAATACAACTGCATGTTTTAACACGAAAAATATCATAAAATGTCTTCTTAATTGTGCTTGCGCATTATTTGAAATGAACTTAATTGTTATTAATATTTATTGTTAAATCAAGGTTATTTTATTTTTTACATATAAATATATGTAAAAAATAAAATAACCTTGATTTAACTCTCTCACTTTTTTCTTTCTTTCCTTCTTTTCATCTTTTCATTATATTTGATTGAAACACATTAGCGTTATCACTTCCGCATGGTCAAACCTCTCTCTCTTTCCCCTACTCTCTTTCTTATTAATTTTTTTCTGTGTAACATGTCCCTTTTCTCCCCTTTCTTTCTTTCTAATAAAAATAGAATGGTCCATTATTTAGCTGAGGTGACGACCCTATCTTAAGAAATAAGAATTCGGTGGGTAAGCAACAGAAGATAATTAGGATTTACATTTTTGCATTTCATCTTGGACGATTTGGATGGTCTCATTTTAAACCAGAGGGTGTTTCCAGATGATAACGGTCGTACAATTAAGGAACACGAGTATTAATATATAGATATTTTTTTTAAATGTAAAAAAAAAAATTATTTTATTTTTCTAAAAAGAGGGTAGGCCAAACCTGGAATGATAATCAGACATTATTGAACAGACACACACACATAAACATACACAAAAAAAAGAGAATCAGATGGGCCTGGAAATAAACAAACAGGCTAATGCTTAGTAATAAAACATAATGGGTAAGCCAAACCTGGAATGATAATCAGACACTGTTGAACAGACACACATACACAAACAGAGAGAGAGAGAGAGAGAGGGGGGGGCACATAAACATACACATAAACACACACACACACACACACACACACACAGAGAGAGGGGCACATAAACACACACACACATATACACACAGAATTTGGAAGATATAAGAAACAAAATGGACTGTCCCTAGCAACAGCTTCAGTTTCAGAAATCTTCTGTAGAAGAGATTTTATCTCGAAATATTAAGAATAAATCACAGGTTAACAAACACAATAGTTACCTTATTTTCTTTACACTTGCATTGTGATAGCCTTCAAAACCAACCACCAAACCAATATAAATATTTGATAGGTGAAACGTTTTAAACATTGATTATATTTCGAAATATTAATGAATCATCCTCATAACTCTTCCCTTATGGCAAGCCCCAACCCCTTTTATCATATGGGTGCTAGAAGGCGGTGGCTGTGGGTCTACATGTCCTGGAATGACGTTAAACTCTGTCTGATGGTGAGGTTCCAGTTTTGGAGGTTTGGGGAATGTGGAGCACCCCTTCATCACCATTGCTCTCTGGTCCACTCTGACCCGGAGTGGTAGTACCTGTTAGGGTCCCATCTATGGGTTAAATAGAAAAATGTATTTATAAAAAAATTGTATTATCCATTAAGAATTGATTTATTTCAAAACTTTATTGGTATTAAATGACCCACTGAGGTTGATATGCC
Source organism: Doryteuthis pealeii (assembly GCA_023376005.1). Lineage (NCBI taxonomy): Eukaryota > Metazoa > Mollusca > Cephalopoda > Myopsida > Loliginidae > Doryteuthis > Doryteuthis pealeii. The sequence continues at coordinate 31,660,870 of CM042176.1, forward strand.
GTAAAACAAAACAAACCAAAAAATCATAACTCTTATTTTCACATTTATTTATTATTTTCCCATATCCTGTTGCTATGCAACAGAATTGAATATTTCTCCAGATTCAAAAATTCAATAACTCAATATACCCACTCACCAATAAAACAAATTAAGATACTTCGTAACAGAATCTAAGAAAGATTTTTGGTTGGGGAAATGTAACATCAAACAGATGTTGACCTGACAGTAGCTTCAAACAAAATGAAAAAAACATGTCTTTGCGCATGAGGCTCAACGCAAACTTCCAGGTGAAAAACTAAATTTAAAAACAATTTTTAAAAGTCCCTTTTTTTCTTCTTTTTTCAACCAATCACAAACGTTTCCCCCTAAAGCTTTTCAAAGCAAATTTAGATCCTAAACACAGTTATAAAAACGGTCGACTAAAAGCCACGAAAGTAGTTGACTCCTGCATTGGTACACAGCGGACAATATCAAAAGACAGCTGAACCTATCGACCCACATCACAAACAAACAAGTCACTCGGCCACGAAATAGATTTTCACCCACTCACTTACTCACATCTCATCGAGTGAATGAAGGACTATGTAAATTTAGAAATGATATAGTCCCAATATCATTTTTTAATTTACCAACTTTTATAATATATTAATAATTTGAAGGCAAATACAATGCATGTGAAAAATATTATTTTTGTCTTATCGATTTCGAAGCATAAACTTCATCATCAGAGATTCGTATCAGAAATGGACGTTTGTTTATTTTAAAGTAAACGAAATTAATCTAATTATTTCCTCCTTTTTCTTTTGCTACCATACGCTTTCTTGTTATATATTACAGTCGAATTTATTTCCGTTTCTTCCAAACATATAAAAACAGGCTATACTTGCAAATCGGTCGGAAAATTAGGGTGACCCAGAAAAAACAGAACCCACAAATTTTGTAATAAAACTGTTAATTTTAACTAGGAGGATTTAGGGTTGGGGTTTAGGGTTAGTTTAATGGAAAAATAAATAATTTGGGTTCTGTTTTTTTTTTTCTGGGTCACCCTGTATACACTATGTATACGTTAAACTCTGTCTGATGGTGAGGTTCCAGTTTTGGAGGTTTGTTTTTTTTCACATGCATTGTATTTGCCTTCAAATTATTAATATATTATAAAAGTTGGTAAATTAAAAAATGATATTGGGACTATATCATTTCTAAATTTACATAGTCCTTCATTCACTCGATGAGATGTGAGTAAGTGAGTGGGTGAAAATCTATTTCGTGGCCGAGTGACTTGTTTGTTTGTGATGTGGGTCGATAGGTTCAGCTGTCTTTTGATATTGTCCGCTGTGTACCAATGCAGGAGTCAACTACTTTCGTGGCTTTAGTCGACCGTTTTTATAACTGTGTTTAGGATCTAAATTTGCTTTGAAAAGCTTTAGGGGAAACGTTTGTGATTGGTTGAAAAAAGAAGAAAAAAAGGGACTTTTAAAAATTGTTTTTAAATTTAGTTTTTCACCTGGAAGTTTGCGTTGAGCCTCATGCGCAAAGACATGTTTTTTTTCATTTTGTTTGAAGCTACTGTCAGGTCAACATCTGTTTGATGTTACATTTCCCCAACCAAAAATCTTTCTTAGATTCTGTTACGAAGTATCTTAATTTGTTTTATTGGTGAGTGGGTATATTGAGTTATTGAATTTTTGAATCTGGAGAAATATTCAATTCTGTTGCATAGCAACAGGATATGGGAAAATAATAAATAAATGTGAAAATAAGAGTTATGATTTTTTGGTTTGTTTTGTTTTACGGCATATCAACCTCAGTGGGTCATTTAATACCAATAAAGTTTTGAAATAAATCAATTCTTAATGGATAATACAATTTTTTTATAAATACATTTTTCTATTTAACCCATAGATGGGACCCTAACAGGTACTACCACTCCGGGTCAGAGTGGACCAGAGAGCAATGGTGATGAAGGGGTGCTCCACATTCCCCAAACCTCCAAAACTGGAACCTCACCATCAGACAGAGTTTAACGTCATTCCCAGGACATGTAGACCCACAGCCACCGCCTTCTAGCACCCATATGATAAAAAGGGGTTGGGGCTTGCCATAAGGGAAGAGTTATGAGGATGATTCATTAATATTTCGAAATATAATCAATGTTTAAAACGTTTCACCTATCAAATATTTATATTGGTTTGGTGGTTGGTTTTGAAGGCTATCACAATGCAAGTGTAAAGAAAAATAAGGTAACTATTGTGTTTGTTAACCTGTGATTTATTCTTAATATTTCGAGATAAAATCTCTTCTACAGAAGATTTCTGAAACTGAAGCTGTTGCTAGGGACAGTCCATTTTGTTTCTTATATCTTCCAAATTCTGTGTGTATATGTGTGTGTGTGTTTATGTGCCCCTCTCTCTCTGTGTGTGTGTGTGTGTGTGTGTGTTTATGTGTATGTTTATGTGCCCCCCTCTCTCTCTCTCTCTCTCTCTGTTTGTGTATGTGTGTCTGTTCAACAGTGTCTGATTATCATTCCAGGTTTGGCTTACCCATTATGTTTTATTACTAAGCATTAGCCTGTTTGTTTATTTCCAGGCCCATCTGATTCTCTTTTTTTGTGTATGTTTATGTGTGTGTGTCTGTTCAATAATGTCTGATTATCATTCCAGGTTTGGCCTACCCTCTTTTTAGAAAAATAAAATAATTTTTTTTTTTTACATTTAAAAAAATATCTATATATTAATACTCGTGTTCCTTAATTGTACGACCGTTATCATCTGGAAACACCCTCTGGTTTAAAATGAGACCATCCAAATCGTCCAAGATGAAATGCAAAAATGTAAATCCTAATTATCTTCTGTTGCTTACCCACCGAATTCTTATTTCTTAAGAAAGTGTCGTCACCTCAGATAAATAATCGACCATTCTATTTTTATTATAAAGAAAGAAAGGGGAGAAAAAGGACATGTTACACAGAAAAAAATTAATAAGAAAGAGAGTAGGGGAAAGAGAGAGAGGTTTGACCATGCGGAAGTGATAACGCTAATGTGTTTCAATCGAACATAATGAAAAGATGAAAAGAAGGAAAGAAAAAAAGTGAGAGTTAAATCAAAGTTATTTTTTTTTAACATATAAATAACAATAATATTAATAACAATTAAGTTCATTTCAAATAATGCGCAAGCACAATTAAGAAGACATTTTATGATATTTTTCGTGTTAAAACATGCAGTTGTATTGATTCGAACAAATTCGTATTTTCAGTGTAGATTTACAGTGAAATGAAAATGGCCGACCAAAACAAACGGCTTCCTCAAAGTGAAAGATGCAATGGAGGTTACTCTTATTAATGTAGCTAATGATCAGATTACTACAGATGCTATCTATACATTGATACTTGTGTTCGTTAAAAGTACGACCGTTATCATCTTGCAACACCTTGTTAAAAATGAGACCTTCCAAATCGTTCAAGATGAAATGCAAACATTGTAAATCTGATTATCTCGTGTTGCTTATCCACCGAATTCTAATTTCTTATGGGTGTCGTTACCTTAGCTCAATAATAGACCATTCCATTTTCATCATAAAAGAAAAAGAAGAAAAAGGACATGCTACACAGAAAAATATAATAAGAATGAAAGAGACAAGGGAAAAATAAAGAGTGGGATGAGAGCGTAGAAGCGATAACGCTAATCTGTTAATCAATCGAACATAATACTAAGATGAAAAGAAACAAAGAAAGAACAATCTCTCGCGCGTACAAGAGAGAGAGAGAGAGAGAGAGAGAGAGAGAGAGAGAGAGAGAGAGAGAGAGAGAGAGAGTTGAATAAAGATTATTATACTTTTTACATATTGAACTATTTCGCAATAGCTCTTAAGTAAAAAAAAAAAGTAATTCATCGGGTGGCCTAATGTCGGTGTCAACCAGACAGCGAGGAAGTCTATCCCCTTTTCACTAGCGATAGACCAATGGAGATTATTCTGGTGTCTGAAACGGGGTGCCACACCTATCATCATCTCCTCGCTTTACCGCACATATTCCTGTGCTACTCATACGCTGAGTTGGTGAGGGCCAGTATCAAACCCGGAACCTTGCGGTTACTAGTCAGACGCTCAACTGAGCTAAACCGGCATATCAAATGTTGTGTGGGGTTATTTTCGTATTTGCCTGGAGAGTTGTCTGCCCGTATAGTGTCGCTGGTTCCCGCTAGGGGCCTGGTGTATTTAAGCGGCGGATTTGAACTTCTCTGCCTCTCTTTGCCTGCTGCTCACTACGAGACACTATGGGTTAGACATAGGTCTACCCCCTTCTCGTTGGGGCGTCGGCCCTTAACACTGGCCACTCACTGCTAGTAAGTCTCTTATACGATATATGACTATCCTTTAGTCATGTATCCGTAACTACGTTTTTATGTACATTTAGGTATCTCTTTGATACCTAAATATCTTGTATTTTACCATTCATGAATGTGTCATTATCTCTATTCTTGTATATGTATCATTACTACTTATGTATGTATGTATGTATTATGTACCCTGTTTATTCTTGTGCTGTTATATAAAATGTTTTGTCCCACAACCTTTGTCGGAGTTTGTTTGCGTTGCAACGTGTTATGACTTTGTCATAACCTTTTAACCTTACAGTTGTAATAATCAAATTATCATACTGTGGTATATCCACAGGTCCTGCTGGTCATTATCATTACTAAAATAGCCATAGTTACTCGTGTGCAAAACGGGGTTTTAATGTAATCACAGCACTTTTTGTTCAAATCTGACATTTATTTATGTCTAATATATCACTTTTAAAAATCTCATATCACAAAGAGTTTCATCATCAAAGAGTCTCGGAATAGACAATATTGATTATGGTGTATTTATTCTCGTTGTCGTTTGATATCTTTGTTATATACACAAATATAGATATCTCCCGATTCGCAACGTTCAACAAATCAATTCGCACACACACACACCGCAATAAAGAGATACATACACTCGCCAACAAAATAAAACATAAGTTGCTGACCCCAAACGGAAGTTATCTCAACGGTAGCCTAAAACGAAGTGACATGGTTCTCAAGACTCGAAAAACAAAGTAAAAATATCTCCTATTTAATGTTTTTCAACCAATAAAAACCTTCCCCCGAAACCCTTCAAAGGCCATCTCGAGCCTATCTCTTGCTTTAAATAAAGCTGACTTAACGTCGATGGACAGCAGATCACAGGCCGTCACAGAAGGAAGGTCGGCTCGTCCCAAGCCGAGATAAAGGAACCGTCATACCGACTATACCACACCCCGCATCAAGTCAGCCAAGTCATCAGCCAGAACTTGCCTTCGACCCCACACCTGCCCTCATCTCACTGAGCAAAAGGAAATTTTATCATAACAATTCCAGCTTTTGTTTATTTTAAGGAATAAAGGGACTACGACCGACACATCCTCTATCATCAATCTACCAAATTCACGCCAACTATCACCTATCAGTGACTACTAAAACATAAGATCTTCTGCCCACCTAAAGTAAAGTAAAGTCAACGGGGCGGCCTAAAGTTGGTATCAGCCAGTCAGCGAAGGAGTCTATCCCTTTTCAATAGCGCTATATCAAGGAGATTGTTTTAGCATCTGAGGTGGAGCGACACAAATACCATCAGCCCTCACTTTACCGTACAGATCCCTGTGCTACTCATAGGCTGATTTGGCGAGGACCGGTATCGAACTAGGATCATTATGGTTTCTAGCCGAACGCTCTACCGACTGAGCTAACCCGGCCCCTAACCAACATCTATCATCACTGGTTCATCTGCCCACATCACCACCTCCACTACAACTGATTCGGCCACCGGACATTTCACTGACTTTGCTAGTCACGTTATAACTGACTATCACCAATATCAGACTTTCTTTTTTAAAAACCATTTTCATCTGTATAAACCTTTTGTGTGTTTGCTGTGGAGTGTTGTATGTCATGGACTTCTCAGCCACCATGATTCCGTTCTTAAGCATCACGGATCGGTACCCACGGCCAAGTGGTGCCTCCATTGGGGGCGGAGGGTCTTACTCCTCTTCAGAGATGGAGTGGGCGTATTCTAACGCCCCACCGATAGGGCTTTATTTGTATTGGATAGTACTACTTGAAACCATATTAACTGTGTGCAAACAAAAAGTACAATAAAAATGCCATAAAACATATAGATAGTTATGATATATATTTACAAATGAATCAAATAACGGCATTAAGTAATCCACAGGGAGTTGATATGCCGCTAAACATATAAACCAAACTATCTGGACATAATCATCAATTTGTTTCGGTAATGTTTGGATGTGATTTAAATCATACAAATCAATTTTGAAGTAATGTTTTCATTTGGTTTGGTTTTGGTTTTATTTGTTTAATGGCATATCAAACTTCGTGGGTTATTTAATGTCAAAGCTATATCAGTAGAAGAACAGTAGTGGTACTATTTAACTCATATATGGAAAGATGAGGGGTTCATACATTTCCCAAAGGCGTTAGGTTGGTTGGTTGGATTTTATGGCATGTCAACCCATTGGGTCATTTTAAGCTGAAGATGTTTTTGTTTTATTCATTCTTGATGGGTAATTACCCCGCCCCCCCAAAAGACCCCCCCCATTTTTTCTGTTTAACCCATAAATGGGACCCTAACAGGTACTACCACCTCGGGTAATCTGGTGGTAATCTTCAACTTGTTCCTCGTAAATTCCTACTATAAAATAAACTGAACCCTCATTTTATGTCCGTATTTTTGCAATAAATGTTTTATTTTTCTTGCACCCGTTATTTTACAATACTGAATATATTTTATTTATTTATTTTAATATTCACTTCAATGTGTATATTCTAAAAGTTTTTATTTTTTGAGAATGGTTAGTTTTAAAGTGGGGGCTCGTTTTACACTTACTCGTAAATTCCTACCATAAAATTGGGCATTATCTGAGCCAAGCTTAATTTTATGGTAGGAATTTACGAGTAAAAAGTTGAAGATTACCTTTTGTTGTTATTTCTTTTCTTTTTTGGGGGGGCTTTGGTACTCTAAAATAAAAACGTCAGATTTTAATCATCGTCGACGAAAAAACAAAATTACGGTCATAAAAGGAGGATCCAATTTATGCCTAAATTGTAAAACGAGTCCCCACTTTAAAACTAACCATTCTCACAAAATAAAAACTTTTAGAATATACACATTGAAGTGAATATTAAAATAAATAAATAAAATATATTTAGTATTGTAAAATAACGGGTGCAAGAAAAATAAAACAGTTATTGCAAAAACACGGACATAAAATGAGGGTTCAGTTTATTTCATGGTAGGAATTTACGAGGAAATAGTTAAGGATTACTAATCCGGTGGCTAAGCAGTCCATGACCTGCAACAATCTACTTTGGCCCTTTCTTAGGCTAGACAGGCAGTCAGAGAGCCCCCCTTCGATCAATTGGCTGGTCAGGTCAAGTCCTAGCACCTATATGATTGTCGCAACCCTATTGCCCTTATGGCAAGCCCCAACGCTTTTTATCATATTGGTGCTAGAAGGCGGTGACTGAGTGTTTTAGTGTCCTGGATATGACGTTAAACTATATCTGATGGTGAGGTTCAAGTTCTGGACGTTTGTGAAATGTGGAGCACCTCTTCATCACTATTGCTCCCAGGTCCACCCTGACCCAGAATGGTAGTACCTGTTAGGGTCCCATCTATGGGTTAAATAGAAACAAATGTGTTTGAATAAAGCAAAAACGTCTTCGACATAAAATGACCCAATGGGTTGTATACGGAATATGAAATGAAAAGATGAAGAGAAATAAAAAGACACAACTGTTTCGAAGTATAGATGAAGACTTTATTGATCAGACCGTTAACTCTGGACGTCAGAGTCCAGACGCTCAGAACTTTTTATTTATTTATTTAAGTTTAATATAATTAATTTTATTTAAATCCCCACAGTTGACATGCCATAAAAGTCAACCAACCAACCATTAGCTTTTGATGCTAAAATTATTTATCTTAAAAATGTTCCATGAACATAAACTGCCCCTGGGTTAGTTTCATTACCTAAGAAACATAATATTAATTTATGCTTCTGCGTACACTAGGTACCACCAATTTTCCCTATGAAATTTACCCTCCCCCTATATTTAACACAATGAAACTTGCATAAAGGTTACTATTATCTTGAAAGAATTTTGTCCATTTGAAAGAAGAAATATTAAAAAAAAAACTCCTGATGATTTAATGTTTTTTTTTTCCAGCTTACGGAAATAATGAAAATTATAAACGAAAAACAATGTTTACATTTTTGCACCGTTAAATCAATTGAAATTTAACGTAGCCAAAAACAAGTTATGACTAGAGGCTTTTTAAAAAATTCTATGAAAAATAAATTATTGGTCCGATTTTCACGAAAATTTCCATAATTACTTACCTTTTGATATAAATATGTCTGAAATAGTTTTTTTCCTAAAATATATTAGGGGAAATATTATTTACGAGGTCTACCCCTATTTCATTTTATGAAATATGAAAAAATGAACCGACAAAAAATGAATTTGACTTTTTTCTATAAAGATAAGAGACTGAATAATTATATCAGACGATTTGTATAAGTTTTGATGCGAGAGCTTTTTAGTAAAAGAACCATGAATACAGAATTCTGCTAAAAAAAAATTCAATAACGAAATTAACCCTGTTGTAAAAAAAACGGACTGTTTTACTTATTTTTCAAGATAACGGTGAGTAATTTTTCCCCAATTGGATAATTTGATCTTTGAATTAACTTTTTCCTTTGTAGCAACTCTTTATGTCAGTTATTTCTTTTTTGCGAGATTTTAAAAGAAAAAGTTAAAAAATATTTACGTTTCTTCCTTCAATATGGCTTAAACTGATCACGTGACCTATTTTGTGGTACCTAGCATACATATATTTTTTTGTTGTAAATTTCACATGGTCAGAGATACCGTCCCTGACGCATAAAAATCTAAAAGGACGCAAGTAAAATCGTATCCATAAGTCCCAGTGTTTTTCTTTTTTCTTCCCTCACCATTTCAAGCTAACTGTAAATACATTTCAATATTTTCTTAGGTTACAAGGTAGGAGTTAGACGGCTTTAGTTGTTTCTCCAGATCATAAATAAAAACCCTACAATTTATTAAGAAATTTTAGTTGTGACCCATAAATTTTCCCGGAGACTCATTCAAAGCAACTATGTGCGCCCCAGGATGCACTAAATTAAAAAGCTATCAACATCACTGCATGGTTTGCACATGTCAGCCACTAAAAAGTTGATGACGGACCTCTGTTCAAGCCCGAAGCACTCCATTTCATTTGCTGCCATTTTGAATAGCCTCCAAAAATGTTTTTGTGTGATTAAAATATTTTTTGCAATAAACCAATTAAAATCAATACAGAGTACACATAAGACATTATTCTGTACATTTCACATGGTTTGCACTTACCAGCTACCAAAGATTTGATGACAGACCTCTGTTTAAGCCTTGGATCATTCTGATTTGCCGCCATTTTGTATAGTCTCAAAACAATTTGACTGAACTTGCACAAAGGTGATCCAGAAAAAACAGAACCCACAAATTTTGTAATAAAACTGTTAATTTTAACTATGGGGGTAGGGTTTAGGGTTAGGATTACGGTTGGGGTTTAGGGTTAGTTCAATGGGAAAATGAATAAATAATTTGGGTTCTGTTTTTTCTTGGTCACCCTGTATAACGGTGACCCAGAAAAAACAGAACCAACAAATTTTGTAATAAACCTGTTAATATTTACTAGGGGAGTTAGGGTTAGGGGTTAGAGTTTGGGTTAGTGGTTAGGGTTAGGGTTAGAGTTGGTGTTGGGGTTTAAGGTTAGTTTAATGGGAAAATAAATAAATAATTTGGGTTCTGTTTTTTCTGGGTCACCCTAATTTTGACACCTTTGAGCAAGTTCAGTCAACATTTTTTGTGAGATTAAAGATAATTTTTGCTATAAGCTAATTCCAAACAATGTATAGTTTACATTTATGGAAAAAATAAGACACGAAAAAAAAAATGTGAACAAAAGTTTTCCATAAAAAGTGGGTAGTTTTGTTCATTTTGAAAATAAAATAAAAGTGGGTTAATAAGACAACTCTCCACTTTGGTCCTTACTAACAGGCTAGTCAAGTCAATCCTCAGCACCTATATAATTGTCCCAATCCTATTGCCCTTATTGCAATCCACAAGCCCTTTTTAGCAAATCGTATTTTTGCTATAAACGAATTCCAAACAATGTAGAGTTTACATTTATAGAAAAAATATGACAAACCCAACCACCCACCACACACCCACACACACACAAATTAACAAAAGTTTTCCATAAAAAATGGGTAATTCATTTTGAAAAGAAAAGAAAAAGTGGGTCGTCTGCATTCTAACAAAAATGTTGGATAGTCTATTTCAAATATTTTGTTCATTTTCAAAAAGAAAGAGAGTAGCAAATTAAATTAAGTCGGGCATGATTGATAACGTAGATATGGGAGTGGAGAATAATGAGGTATTTAGTCCAGGTGCATTGCCGATAGTAGTGTAGAAGAAACAATGGTTACATATAGGTCTATACCGCGTACCCCTTAATATATTGTTGGCATTCTTCCGTCTACTAAAGACGATGGCGTAATGTCCCTTTTTTCATCTGCAACTGCGAGAATGGCTGAACGGGCCAAATTTTGAATGACAGTCTCTGGTGCAGTGACTGCAAACAAACAGTGATGCTTGCTGGAGTTGCTGTTGTCTCTCCTTCCTTTTGGCTCTCTTTTCCGTGGCGGCTTATTTCCTCTCCTTTTCGTTCCTTGTCTGACGAGGAGTCGCCAGGTCGCACGGTCTTCTGCACAAGCCTCCCATGTGTTGGTGTTAATGTGGCAGGTCTTCATGTTTCTCTTACAGGCATCTTTAAAGCGCAGGCGTGGTCTCCCTACTGGTCGGGTGCCCTCTGCTAATTCGCCGTACAGTAAAGGACCGCGTACCCCACGTGTATGGGTTAGGCACACAAGGCCCTATTAATGTAAGACCACTCACGAACCGAAGCTCATGGAAGGCGGGTGTAAAAAATACGTTGATCCCATCGGCATTCCCCCTCAAGGGGGCGCCTCGGGCACCGGACAATAAACCCAGCCCAGCTCCTATAAATCGAGGGGGTTGGTGTTGCCTGGGGGGATGGCCCCCTGAGATCAACGTCGTTAACTTCTGTGGTCCAGGGCCGAAGCCATTTCATGTAGCCTAATGGTTAGCAAGCTAGTTTCGCTAAACCATTGTTAGTGACCTCGATTCTCACTGGATGACCCATACATCTGGTCTTATGCCACATCTAAGCTAGGTTTAAGTAAATAACTATATCTTTATGATAAGGATATTTTATTCGAATAGGCTACCCTGCCGGTTTTAGTCAAATAGACAAACCTGTTTTTAGACTTATTATGCCAGTCCTCGTAAAATAAACAAACCTACTTTTATGCTTATTTTACTGTCGCTGTAAATATCTATTTTATTATGAATGCAAGAAATGTTAAAAATATTTTGTGAAGGATAAAGATACAAAATTCTTCTAAATGAAAAATATCGAATAGGCTATTTGCTGGTTCTAAAAGCTAGCATCCAGGTATTTCACGTTTAACGTCTCTCCTTATAAAAAGGCAATGTTGGGGGTTGTTTGCAGTAATACTTTTTTGGTACGATCAACTGCCACTCGCTCGAGTTCGGCCTATGACATCAGCTTTAGACACGCTCACAAATCTTGATGAAAACAAAATAATCTTCGCTTACAGTACAGCCAGGACCAACTTTTAAAACGTAATATTTTTAGCTTAGAAAATTGGAAGTTATAAATAAAGAAAACAACTTTGAATCCTGTAGATGTAGTGTTCTACAAACATTTTTTCTTTAGTTACGAATTTTATTTGATGTCATAGGCCGAACTCGAACGAGTGGCAGTTGATCGTACCAAAAAAGTATTACCCAATGTTAGGGGTTGTTTGTTACAATTTTATGTTTTAACAATTGATAGTGAAAAATGCCATTTTTCCACTTTAGAAAAAGTTCATGATAGTCAAATTTATTCTTGTTGAAATTCACTTTAGTCAGTACAAATTAACACTAACAGACTCTAATAATAATAAGGGTCAGAAGTTATCTGCCCTAATCCATTGATTGTACGGGTGAGTTACTTGCCCTTTGACCTTTTGTTTTCAGTCATTGTTTTTAAATAGATTAAACACCTCGTGTTATGAAAAGCAGTCGTAATGTGTTGCCTCGTTAATACAATGGAAGGTATCTCAATTGGAATATGTCTCAATGAATAACTGCTCTTGCTAAAGACAAAAAGGTATATCTCTTTTTTCTGTGGGATTAAGTTATTAAATTCCCAACAATTCTCATCATTTAGTTAGACCCATTTTTGTTCAGGGTCACAGCCACTAACTCATACGTCGAAACCTGCCTAGCAACAGAGGGACAATCCTTAGACCACCAATTCGGTATTAAGTACGTCATCGAGCTTTGGCGGTTTATTCAAGACTAGAGTCGCGTGGTGTGATGGTTAGAGTTGTAGGAAATGGACTCGTCGATGCGAGTTCAAATAATCCTTAGGAAATGCATGAATCCAACGATTCTCCCTCCAGGTAAATAGTAGGGCAGACTAAGCTCTTTAACCTTGGTTAGGTAACCAGTCTAGAAGGAAAACTCTGATTTCCATGAGGGCTAAAATTAAGTGACCTGAAAAAAATCAGAAAGTTTTGAAATAAAGTAATAATGCATTATAAAGATCATTCATTGATAAATCAATTTCATTAAAATCCGATAATTCCCTGACTTTCGGAAAATTATTTTCTGTAGTGAGGGCTAAATTGATTTGGTCAAAAATGGACTTTAAGTCAAATTTGGGTATACCTAGTATAACCATTTTGGGGTCACGTGATCAGTTTAAGCTATATTAAATAAACGAAAGTAAATATTTTTGAACTTTGTTTTTCAAAAAACTCGCAAAAAAAAAGTAACGATCATACAGAGTTGTTACAAAGAAACAGTTAATTCAATCATCAAATTATCCGATTGGGAAAAATTACACCGTTATCTTAAAAAAATAAATAAACCTATCCGTTTTACATGCAACAGGGTAATTTTATGTAGAAATCCGTACTGTAAAATTACATATTATCTCTCTTTGACAATTATACATTCAAATGTATGGGTGGCTGTATTCGACATAATTGTTTTCTTGTTCATATTCAATAACCGATTATTGGTTTTCAACGATTTTTGAAAGATTTTTTTGTGGTAGTTTCAGAATAACTCCGGAATATTTTTTTAGTTGAACTTATAGTGTAACTAAAGCAAAGAAAAGGCAATAAGTATTACAAATGTTGTCAGTTTTGCTTCCGTATATTATAAGAATCAAACATTACTATTCAACAATAAAAAAAAAACCTCTTAAATACTCTTAAAAATATTAATATATCGTGGATTGGACAAATTTTTAGTTCACGTGAATTCTAAAATTCAGTGTTATATTATATTTAAATATCAGTGAAAAATTCGATTTGTACACACAAAAAATTTTTTAAACATTAAAAAAAAACAACAAAAAACAAACAAATTATTTAAGCACAAAAAAGATTTTAAAAAATGTTTTTCTTGACAACTTAATAGAATATAGTACATATCAATAAAAAAAGCAAAAAAAAAAAAAAAAGTTTTCAAATAATAATATTATGACATTTTTTTTTATTTCAGAATTCATGAATTTTTCCTACAAAAAATACTGCGTTGAATATTATACAATTTTATTGATATAGTTATTCAACCTCTCATCTTTATAGAAAAAAAGTAAAAACGTTTTTTGACGGTTCATTTTTTTTTATCTCATAAAATAAAATAGGAGGTGGGGTAGACCTCGTAAAAAATATATATATTTCCCCTAATATATTTTAGGAAAAAAACTATTTCAGATATATTTACATGCAAAGGTAAATAGTTATGGAAATTTTCGTGAAAATCGGACTATTTATTGATTTTTCATAGAATTTTTAAAAAAATCCTCTTATCGTAATTTGTTTTTAGCTACGTTAAATTTCAGTTGATTTAGATCAACTGAAATAATCGGTTATTGAATATGCACAAGAAAACACTGTTAGCAGTGCAAAAATGAAAACATTGTTTTTCAATCATAATTTTCATTATTTCCGTAAGCTGAAATTTTTGTAAAAAAAAAATCATCAGGAGTCTTTTTAATGTTTCTTCTTTTGAATGGAAAAATTTTTTCAAGATAATATTGATTTTCATGCAAGCTTCATTGTGTTAAATATAGGGGGGGTGGGTAAATTCCACAGGGAAAATTGGTGGTACCTAGAGATTAATAACGCCAAGTAATTATTTATTAAAGCCAGTTTTATTAAAACCAGTACGCAAATTAACCACGCCATGTATTATATAAACCTTATATAATACATGTCGTGGTTAATTTGCATACTGGTTTTAATAAAACCTGGTTTAATAAATAATTACTTGGTGTTATTAATCTCTAATATTATTGTTTTATTCGCCAACGTATTAAAACCTTTATTTCTTAGTGATAAAGGAATTAAACTCCTAAGTCAAGGTACCACTTTATATTTAAAAGAAGAAAAAAGAGACCCAAGCTGTGTGGTCTAAGCTTAAATTATAGATAAGTCCAGCACGGTACACAAGTTGATAATAATTTGGGCCAAAAACATCAGAGACGTGTTGTTTACAACTACACACATACCATTCCTAAACTTCCCACCCAAAGTTGATTATCTTGGCCCCAATTCTATATTACACCACTATCGTTAGTGTTCGACGAACACAATGTGTTCGACTTAACACAATGTGTTAAGAGCTAAATTTGAGGAATGGGAAAGCTTCAGATAATACGTTTATGTTAATAAGTTTACTAAAAAATTTAAGTTTCCAAATTAATAAATTAATGCCCTCTCTCATGTAACGTGGAAAGAAAAATATTATTTATAAAGAAATTCATTACATTTAATGAGGTCAAAAATTTTAGTGAGATTTTTTAAACTTCACTAAAATAGGGAATGAAATAAATGAATAAATATTGTGCGTTGATAAATAAATGTTTATTATTATTAATAATACTTTCTTCCAAACTTTTAACTTTGTCGACTATTTTCCCTTCTTTCTGTTTGGAATATGAGAAAATCCATTTGTAAAAAAAAACTTAAACAGGTTTGTTGTAAGTAAACATTGTTTACTAAACAAAGATTTTTTTATCAACATGGTTACTACCACTTTTTATATGATTGACTCGTACAACAGAAATTTAAAAATCATATTGATCTTTGGTAGTTGTTTCTAATTCAAATCTGCCATTTTCACAGAAAAACAAAAGAGGGAGACGAAATCAAACCATGAAAGAAAAATAAAATAAAGTAAAAAAAATAAAAAAAAGATTGAGAAAGGTCCTTTCTCAATCTTTTTTTTTTTACTCTATTTTCTTTTCTTTTAATTTATTTTCTTTAATAAGTAAAGAAAAATTAAATGAATAAAAAGAAAATAAATAATAAAAAAATGAAATTAATTAAAAGAAAATAGATAAATTAAAATAAAGAAAATTAAAGATAAAGAAAAAAAATAAATTAAAAGAAAATAAATTGTATAAATTGATTAAAATAAATAAGATTAAAAATGAATAAAATAAATTAAAAGAAAATAAATTAAATATGTAAATTAAAATAAATAAAATTAAAAATGAATTAAATAAATTAAGAATAAATAAATAAAAATAGAATTAAAAATGAATTAGATAAATTAAGAATAGATAAATAAATAAAAATAAAATTAAAAATTAATTAAATAAATTAAGAATAAATAAATAAAAATAAAATTAAAAATTAATTAAATAAATTAAGAATAAATAAATAAAAATAAGATTAAAAATGAATTAAATAAATTGAAAATAAGTAAATAAATAAGAATAAATAAAAGAACAAATAAATTAAAAAAATTAAATTGTCCGTTTTCTTTCTTTCTGAAAGGTAGGTACCACCAGACCGTTTAGGTCATCTTGAATAAAACGGAAATAGATATTTCCGAACTTTGTTTATCAAAAATCTCGTTAAAAAAAGATCGTACAGGGTTGTTACAAAGAAAAATAGTTAATTCAAAGATCAAATTATCCGATTGGGAAAAATTACATCGTTATCTTAAAAAATAAACAAACCTATCCATATTACGTGCGAAAGGGTAATTTTCAGGCCGCGATTTAGATAGAAAGAAATACATATTATTACCCTCTTACAGTTATGCATCTAAGTACGGATGGGTGTAACGGACAAACTTTTTTTAGACAAATTTTTTCTATTAAAATGAATAAAATCTTTAAAACTTTAATATTACAATTTAATGATAAAAATTTTAAAAACTTTAATATTACAATTTACTATGAATAAAAACTTGAAAAACTTTAATCTTAAAATTTCGCAGTGAAATTGACGTTAAAAATGTCTTCGGTTTTAGTATTAATTCTTAAAATCGAAAAAAATGAAAATTTGAATATTTTTTTCTAAGAAAAAACTGATAAAACAATCATTCAATATATTATTTTTATTCTAATTGGTCGTAAAAGTTAAATAAAATATTTTTTTACGCTCAGAAAAACAAACTTTAGTTACCGAGAAGCGTCTCGTCATATGTCAGTTTTGCTCTTCCGTACATTCTAAGAATCACACATTACTATTCAACAATAAAAATTACAAATTCTTTTAAAAATATTAATCGAGCACGGATCGGACCAACTTTTAGTTCACCTGAATTCTAAAATTCATGTTTTTAAATATCCGTGAAAATTTTGATTTTTTTCCACAGGAAAAAAAAAATATTTAATTTATTTCACGCAGAAAATAAAAATATTTAATCACACAAAAGATTGAAAATCTCGTAAAAATTAATTTCTTTAAAAATTTTTTTTTTTGTTGACAATTTAATAGAATATAGTACATACCAATTACATAAGAAAAAAAAGTTTTCAAATATTAATATTATGACATTTCTTTTGCACTTTTTATTTCCGATTTCATTATTTTTTCCTAAAAAAAATATAATTCGGTACGTTATACAATTTCATTGATATAGTTATTCAGACTCTTATCTTTATAGAAAAAAAGTACCAAATTTTTTTTCCACATCATTTTTTTTTTATCTCATAAAATAAAATAGGGGGGGGTGATAGACATCGTAAAAAAATATTTCCCCTAATATATTTTAGAAAAAAACTATTTCAGATGTATTTACATCCAATGGTAAACATTTATGGAAATTTTCGTGAAAATCGGACCATTAATTGATTTTTCATAGAATTTTTAAAAAATCCTCTTATCGTAACTTGTTTTTAGCTACGTTAAATTTCAGTTGATTTAACAGTGCAAAAATGAAAACATTGTTTTTCAATCATAATTTTCATTATTTTCCTATGCTGATAAAAAATTAAAAAAATCATCAGGAGTTTATTTAATGTTTTTTCTTTCGAATGGAAAAAAATTTTCAAGAAAATATTAATTTTTCTGCAAGTTTCATTGTGTTAAATGTAGGGGGGTAAATTGCACAGGGTCAAATTGGTGGTACCTACTGAAAGGAATATGATAACCAGGAAGGAGAAATTTTAAAAAAGAAAGTGAAACGAGAGTTATTAACAGGTAGAGAATCGGTAAGAATACTTAGAAGAGACCTGAAGAGACTTGTTGTCACTCGGACCCCAGTGAAAAGCCACCAATTAAAACTGGTATGAAACTCGCAATAAGTAAAACAATAATAACGGATAACTACTTACCTTTCAGCACCATAGGCACCATACGGTAATGGATTCGGATTGGACTGATTTAAAGGTTGCCAACTCATTTTTATTTAATTTTGGTTTAAAAGCGAATTCCTCCGTTTTTTCTTGCTTTTCGTTTTTCTTTCTTTTTAGCACTTTAAACAAACGGCTGTGTTATACATTCCTTTCCCACGAGGCCAAATGCGACAGAAGGTGAAGTTTAGGGTGTGGCCTCACACTACGTACGCGCGTGTATGTGTAGAGAGAGAAAGAGATATAGAAAAGTGTCCTATTCTCATTGTATCTGCCTTTAGGAGGAGGTTTTAGATATCAGACGTGTACCCTTCTAACTGACCCTTTCAGGCTAAAAAAAGGGATATACGCACAAGTCTGAAGAAGATGGACATA
This sequence comes from Doryteuthis pealeii, assembly GCA_023376005.1. Lineage (NCBI taxonomy): Eukaryota > Metazoa > Mollusca > Cephalopoda > Myopsida > Loliginidae > Doryteuthis > Doryteuthis pealeii. Next base: position 31,679,098 of record CM042176.1, read on the forward strand.
CACTTCTTCTTGTTTCCGATTTTAACTGTGATAAATTATTCTTCCTGGTTCCACGACTACTAATCAATATAGTCGCAAGATAAACACCAGTGTCCAGTTAACTTGGGATGTAAATAAGGAATTTACAGTCAATGCACCGATTCCCAACAGATCAGCGAAGTTAAGCAGCAATGAGCCTGCACAGTACTTAGGTGGGGGACCACGTCGTAACTGCAAGTACTGTAAGCAGACCGAAAGCCAGTGCCCTAGATTAAGCAAAGTTATTACATAGCAACAAGTCAATTTAAGGACACAGTTGATTGGCTAGGTTAGCAGACCATTGTTTATTGAGTTCGATTCAAACTGGGTGACTCATTCTCCTGACCTTGTTTAAAACTAGGCACAAAATAGTAAATAACAAATCTAAATTCAAACAAGGGTCACTTTGCGAGACTAGCAGGTTATCTATTTAGTGAGTTCAATTCATACTGGGTGACCCATACTCATGGCCTTGTGCCACACTAGACACAGCAATGTTTAGTGAGTTCGATTCTCACTGGGTGATCTATACTTCTGGCCTTGTGCCAAGCTAGGCTCAACAAAATTTAGTGAGTTCGATTCACACTGGGTGACCCATACTTCTGTCCTTGTGTCACTCTAGGCTCAACATTATTTAGTGGGTTCGATTCTCACTGGATAACCCAGACCCATGACCTTGTACCAAACTCGGCTCAACAAAATTTAGTGAGTTCGATTCACACTGGGTGACTCATATTTCTGTCCTTGTGCCAAACTAGGCTCAATTTAGGATCTGGACTAGGCTCTTTAACCTTCTTAGACTTATGGCAACCGGTCTAGGAGAAGGAAAATTCTGAATTCAAACCTGTTAAACTCCACTTAAATATTTACCTTGTGTTGCACCCTGCTGGAGCGGGGTGTGTGTGTGTGTGTGTGTGTGTGGATAAATACATTTAAACTCATTAATTTCGAAGTAGTTTATTCTAAGGACCGGTTTAGCTCAGTCGTTAGAGCGTCTGACTAGGAAACACAAGGTCCCTGGTTCGATACCGGCCTTCATCAACTCAACGCATGAGTAGCACAGGGATCTGTGCGGTAAAGTGAGGAGCTGATGGTAGATGTGGCGCTCCACTCAGACACACACACACGAAAAAAACAAAAAACAATCTCTGGTAATTATGAACTTTTGTTTAGTAAATTAGGGTGTCCCAGAAAAAACAGAACCCACAAATTTTGTAATAAAACTCTTAATATTAACTAGGGGAGTTTAGGGTTGGGGTTGGGGTTAGGATTACGGTTAAGGTTTGGGTTCTGTTTTTTCTGGGTCACCCTGTACAGGGTGACCCAGAAGCCAAATTATTTATTCATTTTCCCATTAAACTACCCTAAACCATAAACCCCAACCCTAACCCCTAGTTAAAATTAACAATTTTATTACAAAATTTGTGGGTTCTGTTTTTTTCTGGGACACCCTATTTACTAAACAAAAGTTCAGAATTACCCAATCTCTTTGGTCTAGCGCTAGTGAAAATGGGATAGACTTCCTTGCTGTTGAGCCACTCCGACTAATTATACTAAGTGTCTGACGAAACATTAAACTACAAAATTCTTTAACTTTGCATATAACACCCAGGCTGGTATTTTAAAGCTGTTTTAGGGAGTGAAGGATGGTCTTGGGGAATTTTTTGGAATAAAAAGTCAGAGACGCATTTAGACCTGGGTGGGGTGGGGTGTTGGCACTTATGCTTAACTCATGTTGCCTGACATCGAAATTAGAAGCTCGGTCGGTAGAGTGCTTGACTAGGAATCGCAAGGTTCCTGGTTCGATACTGGCTCTTGCTAACTCACCGTATGAGTAGCACAGGGACCGTATAGTAAAGTAAGGAGCTGATGGTAGGTGTTGCACTCCACCTCAGACACTAAAAATAATCTCCTTGGTCTAGCGCAAGTGAAAAAAGGGATAGACTCCCTCGCTGTCAGGCTGTTACCGACTTTAGGCCACCCGACAATTTTTTTTTACATGAGAAATACAAAAAATGGAAGTAAATGAAAGAAAAATGAATTTATTAAAAGAAAAGTGGTTATTTCCTAGTTGAGTAACATTTTACAGGGTGACCCAGAAAAAACAACCCAAATTATTTATTTATTTTCCCATTAAACTAACCCCTAACCTTAACCCTAAACCCTAATCCTAACCCCCCTAGTTGAGAAACATGATATTACAGGGTGACCCAGAAAAAACAGAACCCAAATTATTTATTTTCCCATTAAACTAACCCTAAACCCCAACCCTAACCTTATCCTAAACCCTAACCCTATCCCCCCTAGTTGAGTAACATAATATTACAGGGTGACCCAGAAAAAACAGAACCCACAAATTTTGTGATAAAACTGTCAATTTTAATTTTAATTTTTTTTTAAGTTTAAGTTCAACAAGGGTTAGAGTTAGGGTTAGGGTTAGGGTTGGGGTTTAGGGTTATTTTAATGTGAAAATAAATAAATTGGGTTTTACAATAATAACATTAATTTATGATAACTACTAGTTTTATAATGGATGTCTGTAGGTACCACCAATTTTCCCTGTGAAATTTACCCCCACCCATATTTAAAACAATAAAACTTGCATAAAGGTTAATATTATCTTTTAAAAAAATTGTTCATTCAAAAGAAGAAACATTAAAAAGAAAAAAAAGAAAGAAAAAACAATTCCTGATGATTTAAATTTTTTTTTCAGCTTACGGAAATAATGAAATTATTACAATGTTTACATTTGTACACCGTTAGATCAATTGAAATTTAACGTAGCCCAAAACAAGTTATGACTAGAGGCTTTTTAAAAAATTCTATGAAAAATAAATTAATGGTCCGATTTTCACGAAAATTTCCATAATTACTTACGTTTTGATGAAAATATGTCTGAAGTAGTTTTTCCTAAAATATATTAGGGGGAATATTTTTTACGAGTTCTACCCCTCCCACACTATTTTATTTTATGAAATATGAAAAAAATGAACCGACAAAAAACGATTTTTACTTTTTTTTTCTATAAAGATAATAGTCTGAATAATCATATCAGAAGATTTTTTATAAGTTTCAATGCCAGAGCTTTTTTTTTTAGTAAAAGAACCCTGAATACAGAATTCTGCTAAAAAATATCAATAAAGAAACTGACCCTGTTGTAAAAAAAACGGACTGTTTTACTTATTTTTCAAGATAACGGTGAGTAATTTTTCCCCAATCGGATGACTTGATCTTTGAATTAACTTTTTTTTGGTAACAAATCTTTATGTTGGTTATTTCTTTATTGAGAGATTTTTACAAACAAAGTTCAAATTTTTTTACGTTTCTTCCTTCAACATGGCCTAAACTGATCACGTGATGTATTGAGGTGGTACCCAATTATTACAGGTTTTAAAGGAAGTCTGTGTGTCCCTCCGTTAAGAGGGCCGAGACAACTGCCCGCTTTGCCCTCAAGCAGTGCCGCTGTAAATTAAAAAGAAAATGCACACATTTATTTGGGGAATTTAATTATTAAGAAAAATATTAAAAATATTATAATATATAAAATAATATAATACATAAAATATAATAATATATAATATATAAAATATTATATATAAAATATTATATTTCAAAAGTTTTTTTTTAAATGTATAGGGTCGTTCGAAAGTCTTTGTTACCCCCTACAAAATATAACTCCTTAAGTTTAGGCTTATTTTATGTAATTATAGTGGTAAAAATGAACAAGTTACTCGTATATTCCTACCATAAAATTAGGCTTGGGCATTATCTGAAATGAACTTAATTGTTAATAAGAACACATTTTATGATATTTATTTTATTATTTAGGAATATACGAGGAACTTGTTCATTTTTACCATTATAGTTTAGGACCTAAACTATAATTACATAAAATAAGTCACTGGAAATAAAATAGAAAATTATATTATGATGAATGATGATAATAACAATTATTATTAATGATATATATATTATTTAATCATTAAAACATAAAATAATGACAGTTAAAACAATATGTAGAGGGTGACACGACTTTCAGACTACACTGTACGTTCATGCAACCCTGATTTTGACACCGGTGTCAGACGCAAGCATTCCCTCCGAATAATATGGACCTTGTCACGTGACTTTCCCATCTCTTACATAATAACTAAGAAGAAGCAATGAAAGAAACATGTAATTATAAACATCACCACAAAAAACAATGACAGCAGTCATGCATAGAGACGTATTTGAAAGGGAATAGTAAAGGTTAAATATTTGGGGTTTAAAGGTGACTTTGATTATTATGCATGTTTGCAGGGTTTGCTTGTAGCCCCATCATATTTGGGCTAAACTTGCAAATCAGTCGGAAAATTAGGGTGACCCAGAAAAAACAGAACCCAAATTATTTATTTATTTTCCCATTAAACTAACCCTAAACCCCAACCCCAACCCTAACCATAACTAGCTGACTTCTGATTTAGGTCTGAAAATTAAAATGGAAAGTTTTTTGGTGGTCCTCAATGACAGTTTAACTACAGTCTATGAATTAACATTTTGCGAATTCGGTTACGGTTTTAGGGGATTAAGGTTGTTTTTAATTAGGTATTGCTTAAAAAAAATAAACAACAAAAAACCCAAATTACTATACAAATTCGAAGAGAGAGAGAGAGAGAGAGAGAGAGAGAGAGAGAGGAGAGAGAGAGAGAGAGAGAGAGAGAACGTTATTTAAGAGTAGGGACCAACAAGTTTTACGTCATAGACGTATTTTATAAAATCAAATCACTATCCCTGATTGAAAAAAAATGACAAAAATCGGAATTATTTCATTTTGATGAAATTTTCAGGGTTGATTTATCAATGAATGAACTTTATAATGCATCAGTTATTCTATTTAAAAACTTTCTGATTTTTCCCGGTCACTTAACTTTGACCCACCCCTATTTTTCTGGCACAAAATATCGGTGGGGTTATATATAATTGAAACTAATTATAGTATAAATAAAATGACAAAAGATCGAAGGTGTGAAGTGGGGGTAAAAGGCTATTTTGATAGAAAATAAGTACCAAAAATCTGAAAATTAAATCTAAAAACAATTTTTTTTTTAAATTGAGATTTTTGTTTACTCTGTTAGATTAACAGTGAAAAAATATACATCGATATTTATCCTGTTTAAACAGTGAAGGGTGGCTAACTTTTAAAATAAGATATCTTAATTAGTTATTACATCAACATATTAAAGTAAGCTTGTTATTAAATGAACATTTGTTTTTAGAATCTAAAAATATGAAATTTAAAACTTAAAATTATGTGATTTATATTTTAAGTAAATTTTATCTATTGATTTTGTATACAAATTGTTGCTCTCAAGTTTCATATGGATGAAGCGAACGGTAATATGTATTTTAAAGAATTTCGATTTATTTCCATTGAAGCAGTTTGATTGAAACGGTGCAGAAATTTAAAAGAAAAACAAATAATTGATTAATAAGTCAACATTGAAAATGTTATTAAAATCAGATAATTACCTGATTTTTGGTTTGGTTTGGTTTGGTTGGTTGGGTTTTACGGCATGTCAACCCCTTGGGTTATTTTATGCCGAATACTTCTATTGGTAATTAGGTATTCAAAAATCTATAGGGGTTTATTTGCTGTAATCAAGTTTTCTGTTGAGAATTTGAACATCAAGAGAGTGAGTGGGTGATTTTTGTAAGTTTGTGAACTTACATCCTTGATAAGAGGCCGGTTCTTTTTAAAAAGTTTAATATCCTCTTGGGATCTATTTTTCCAAATAGTTTGTCCATGCTGTCAACATTGTAGAACTTTCTTCGAGTGTGGGAGAGGTGATTTTTGGTAATCAATCTCGGCCACTGTAGTGTTAATATATATTTCCCGTTCACAATTTGGTAATTTTTTGTACGTAGTGTATTTAATGTTTTTCTTATTAATTTCTAAGAAGAAACTATAAGTTTTTAAAAACTTTTAATAACGTGTTTTGTTAACTTCACTTACAACGTCGTTTTCGTAAAATTTTAGGCTAATTTAATGTTTAAATGTATTAAAAAATAATTACAAATGTAATTATTTTGCTTTTTCTATTTCTTTTAAAAAATCTTTTTTTTTACTGATGCTCATTATGTTACTACTTTTTGACTAAAACAAAAAATTGACCTTAAATAATCGATTTAATTAATCTTAATTCGTTTTTTAATTGAAAATCGGCGCTCAATTTGTTGGTAGCAAGATTATTGGTATAACCCAACCCGTTTTTAATGGGTAGATGTAACACAACGGTCGCAAGTATGGGGCATCCAGTGAGCATCGAATTTGATATTCAGTTGTAATAGATCTGCGAGACCAGCTTGTTAACCATTATATCACAATGGGGCGCCTTCATTTACCCAACCCGTTCGTCACGGGTAGGATGAGACACAAGATCGCATGCATGCAGCAACCATTTTGCAACTCGTTGTCAGTAGTAATGGATCTGCGAGACAAGCTTGCTAACCATTACGCTACGATGGAGCGCCCTTATTTGCCCAATCCATTCGTCACGGGTAGGATGAGACACAAGGTCGGATGTATGCGACATCCAGCGAGGGTCGAACTCGTTGTTCAGGTGTAAGGGATCTGCGAGAAAAGCTTTATAACCATTATTTCACAATGGAGCGTCCTCATTTACCCAACCCGTTCGTCACGGGTCAAATGAGAGACAAGGTCGCATGTATGCGGCATCCAGCTTGTATGTATCGGACCTCTTGCTTGTTAACCATTACACCATTATGGAACGCCCTTCGGTATTCAATAGTAATGGAACTGCGTGACAAGTTTGCTAACCATTATTTTTTCTATTTAATCCATAGATTGGAACTTAACAGGTATGACCACTCCGGGTCAGAGTGGAGCTGGGACTAATGGTAATGAAGGGATACTCCATAGTCCCCAGAGCTCGAGAATTGTAACTTCACTATCAGAGAGTTTAACGTCATACCCAGGACATGAAGACCCTCAGTCACCGCATTCTAGCACATATGATAAAAATGGCTTGGGGCTTGCCATAAGGGCAATAGGATTAGGACAATCATATATGGGCTTGAGCTTGACGTGACCAACCAATTGATCAGAGGCGGTTTCTCTGACTGCCCGTCTAACTCAAGTAAGGTCCAAAGTGGAGTGTTGCATGTCATGGACTGCTCAGCCACTAGGGTTCCATACTTAAGCATCACGGGTTGCCACTCACGGCCAAGTGACCCTATTGGGAGAGTCTTACCCCCTCTGCAAATGTGAAGTCGCTGTAGTCTAAAACCCCAGCCAACAGGGTTCAGCAAGTCTATTAGCCCCTTAACAATTGCACCAGACAATGCGACCTTATTGCCGAGAGACAGAAAACAATTGGATCTACTATAAAGACTATATCTAAGGTAAGTGGGTTGTCTCCCTTGGTCGACGCACCCCTTTAAAAATCGTCGCTCCTAATAATTCAGCAGGGATAGAAAAGGGCCGTCGTAAGTACGATAACTTACCATAAACATTCCAAGGACTCAGTTAAGTGGAATTGTATTCTTTATATTTATATAATTGACATACCCGCAGACAATACTATCGTTTGCAACAACAATTATTACAAGTGTATTTTCTAGTATGTATAAATGTTAATACAGTGTTATTTGAAATTCCAAGTTGTGTTCATGTATTTCCTGTTTATAACTCTTGTTAATTCCACAATCGCGGTTTAAATCAGTACACTACTTGGTGGTCGAAATTTTTTTGCATTTTTCTGATATACCCCCCCCCCGGCACCGCAATGTGTGTGTGTGTGTGTGTGTGTGTGTGTGTGTGTGTGTGTGTTTGTTTTATTATTATTCACTCCTTTTGAGTTTTCACATCAGCATTAGCTGATTTTTTCACTGGAGTCTGAGTGACAGTAAGTCTCCTCAGGTCTCCGGGACTCTTCTGAGTATTCTGGCAGATTGCAACAGTGCAGTATTCTGTATGGTCTCAATCTTTCCTCTGATGTCCAGACTTTTCAAACCCTTTTCCAATCCTTTTGGGACCGTTCCAAGTGCACCAACTACAATTGGTATCACTTTGACTTTCATATTCCATAACCTTTTCAGTTCTCTGGCAAGGTTCAGGTATTTGTCCATTTTTTTCATTTTCCTTTAGCTTCACCCTATGATCTGCTGGAACTGCAAAATCCACCAGTTGACAAGTTCTTTCTTTTTTGTTTATCAACACTAGGTCTGGTCTTCTTGCTGGGATAAAGTGATCCATTTTTATTTCAAAGTCCCAGAGAATTTTATGCGTTTCGTTCTCAAGAACAGATTCTGGTTTATGCATATACCATTTTGTTGTATGGTCAAAAATTAATTATTTGCATAATTCCCAGTGGATCACCTTCCCAACCCAGTCTTGTCTAGTTTTGTACTCCCGTTGGACTAGTTTGCTACATTCCCATAGTACATGGTTTA
>CM042176.1:31692569-31704909 GCA_023376005.1 Doryteuthis pealeii
TATATCCTTCGACATTTAGAAATAGAAACACGGGAAAGATGTATCTGTATGCAGTGGCTGAACAAACGTGAGGGTGATGGAAGTGCACCTGCCACGGGACGCAGCCTCAGGGGGTGGAAAATCACCTTAACCGAAAAGCCGTTACGTTGCTATAATATTAAAATGTATTGCCTAACTTTTGCAAGTATACTTTTGAGCTATGAATGCATAAAATTCTAAACACCCAAATTCTAAAAAATCTGAATCTCTATTTATTAACTACTGGAGCTCTTTCCACTCCTAACCCGCTCTCAGACCACAACGTTGGCACACCACTGTCTGTGTGTCGGTAAATCATATTCGACAATTGTAAATAGAACCACACCCGTCTAAACCCATAGAAAAATCAGTTTTTCACATTTTTTAAATTTTTTAAATAAAAAAAACAAAAATTCTTGGGACCAGTTAGGATCAGAAGTGCCAAATTGTATTTTTATACAATGCCAATTTTTCTTTTTTCAATGGTCGATTTTACACTAAAAGTACATGCAAACTAGACTATATGCACTTGTGCTACGAATTCTTTTTTTGTTAAAAGCACGTGGAGAGACTGATTTAATATATGAAGCAATTTTAGTTTAAGAATAAATAAAATGGCATTTTTAGTTTGTAAGGATGAGATTTTTTTTAAAAATATGATATAAAACTATTTTTTTTAACACATTTTAATTTTAATTAAATTTTTTGTCAGTATCGTCATTTTTAAAGTGGTCTGACATATAAATCGGATTAAAATGGAAAAAGCTAAACATGTCATTTATGAATAAAATTTACGGCTAAACTTGCAAGTCGGTCGGAAAATTAAAACGGAAAGTTTTTTGGTGGTCCCCCATGACAGTTTAAATACAGTCTATGAATAAACTTTTTGCGAATTGGGTTACGGTTTAGGGATTTGAGGATTAAGGTTGTTTTTAATTACGTATTGCTTAAAAAAACAACAAAATTACTATACATTTAACTAACCATTGAAATTAATTATTGAACCCAACGGTAGACACATTAGTCTCAGTTGTTTGAGTTAGTATTGCAATGTATAATTTCAAGTAAACTTGGTTTAAAAAAATATTTTTCAACATTAAATATATAGTAATTTTTTTTTTTTAGCAATACGTAATTAAAAACAACCTTAATCCCCAAACCCCTAAACCGTAACTCAATTCGCAAAAAGTTAATTCATAGACTGTATTTAAACTGACATGGGGGACCACCATAAAACTTTCCGTTTTAATTTCCCGACAAATTTGCAAGTTTAGCCAAATTTAATTAGTTTTTTCTTAATGATAAAGAAAATGCGATATGTATATGTGTGTGTGTATATATATATATATATATATATAGATGCATGCATATATTATAATGGGCTTGGGTGGTGTATATATAAAGGAGTCTATATATATGTGTATGGTATGTATATTTTTATGGGTGTGTATATATATATGGATGTAAATATGTAGAGATGAGTGTGTGTGCATATAATGTGTATGTATATATAATATATATGTGTGTGCAAGTTTGTGTGCATATATATGTATGTGTTAGTGCATATGCACTAATACACACATACATTGTGCGGATATATGTGTGTGTTAGTGCATATATATATATATATATATATATATATATATGCACTAACACACATATATATGCACACACACTTGCACATATATATATTATACAGAGCAAGCGCGTATGCATATATGTATGTCTGTGTATATAATATATATATATGTGCAAGTGTGTTTGTGCGGATATATGTATGTGTTAGTGCATATATATATATATATACATATATATATATATATATATATATATATATATAGAGAGAGAGAGAGAGAGAGAGAGAGAGAGAGAGAGCAAGCGCGTACTAGTCCCAAAGCCCTAATTGGAGGGCCCTGAAGGGCGGGTTTCATATATTTTCTATGAATACTACTTTATGAAAATTGACATGTTGTACAATGGATTTGATGGGTGGGGATGAAACTAAGTGCACCGACTCTCTCTCTTTCTCCCCACCATATATATATATATATATATATATATATATATATATATATATATATATATAATGTTTCTTTTTTGCGAGATTTTTAAAAAAGTTCAAAAATATTTACGTTTCTTCCTTCAATATGGCCTATACTGATTACGTGCCCTATTTTCGTGGTACCTAGTGATAGAAGACTGAGGTCCTAGTGACCTGGCTATGACGTTAAAGTGCATCTAGTAATGGAGCTCAGGGAGTGTGGAGTACCCCTTCATTACCATTACTCACAGATACACTCTGAACCGGAGTGGTAGTACCTGTTAAGGTTCCTGCCATGGGATAATGACATGCAACACTTAACTTTGGCCCTTACTTGGGCTAAACGGATGGTCACTGTGGCATCTCTCATCAATTGGCTGGTCACATCAAACCCTGGTCCCAACCGTATTTCTTTTATGACAAACCCTCAACCCTTTTTATCATATATGTGTTAGAAGGCGATGTCTAAGGGTCTTCGTGTCTTGGGTATGATGGTAAACTGCATCTAGTGGTGAGGTTCCTGTTCTGGAGCTCTGGGGAGTGTGGTGTACTCCTTCATTGTCATTACTCCCAAATTCACTCTGAATCGGAGTGGTAGTACCTGTTAGGGTTCCATCCATGGGTTAATTAGTTTTAAAAAATTAGTTTAAAATATCTGTTTAAAAAAGGCTTCAGCATAAAATAACCCAAAGATTGACATGCCGTAAATAAACCAACCAATCAACAGCCAAATGGGTCACATGTTTGCAACCCTTGCTAAATCACTTTAAGGGCCGGTTTAGCTCAGTCGGTAGAGCGTCCGACCACAAGGTTCCGGGTTCGATACCGGCCCCCGTCCACTCAACATATGAGTGATACAGGGATCTGTGCGGTAAAATCAGGAGCTGATGATAGGTGTGGCGCTCCATCTCAGATGCCAAAAAACAATCTTCTTGGTCTAGTGATAGAGAAAAGTTGATAGACTCCCTCGATGTCAGGCTAATACCGACTTTAGGCCACCCCGACTGCTTTAGCAACAATGAGCCCCTTTATTTAATGTTGGATGCCCCATACTTGTGTCATATCCTACCCGTGACGAACGGGTTTAGTATTTATGCTGTAACGAGAGAAATAACTTACCTCAGAGCTTAACGCGAACGTTTCGTTTGTTTTGTTTTGTTTTACGGCATATCAACCTCAGTGGGTCATTTAATACCGATAAAGTTTTGAAATAAAGTAATTCTTAATGGATACTCAATTTTTTTATAAATACATTTTTCTATTTAACCCGTAGATGGGACCCTAACAGGTACTACCACTCCGGGTTAGAGTGGACCAGGGAACAATGGTGATGAAGGGGTGCTCCACATTCCCCAAACCTCCAGAACTGGAACCCCACCATCAGATAGAGTTTAACATTATTCCCAGGACATGTAGACCCCAGCCACCGCCTTCTAGCACCCATATGATAAAAAACAGTTAAGATTGCGAAACAAACAAAACCCATTAAATTCGGTTCAAATGACAAAGAATAGGAATTGATGGAGTATAGAGAATATGAAATGATGAGATGAAGAGAGATAAACAGACACAACTGTTTCGAAGTATAGATGGAGACTTTATTGATCAGACCGTTAACTCTGGACGCCAGAGTCCAGACGCTCAGAATTTTTATTTATTTAATTTAATTTAAATTTTATTTTATTTAAATCCACACAGGCTTGCCATAAGGGCAATAGGGTTGGGGCAATCATATAGTTGCTGGGGCTTGACGTGACCAGCCGATTGATCGGAGGGGGCCTCTCCAACTTTTTGTAAGTTTTAAAGATAAAAGTCTGAATAATTATATCAGAAGATTTTTAATGCGAGAGCTTTTTAGTAAAGAACCATGAATACAGAATTCTGCTAAAAATATCAAAAAGAAATTGTCCCTGTTGTAAAAAACACGGACTGTTTTACTTATTTTGCAAGATAACGGTGAGTAATTTTTCCCCAATCGGATAATTTGATCTTTGAATTAATTGTTTTTCTTTGTGTTCGTTTTTTTCTTTTTTGCGACCTTATGTCTCATCGTACTCGTAGCGAACGGGTTGGGTATTAAGAAAATTATTTACCCTGGGAAAAAAAGCGAACCTGGTATTGCATATACTCTGAGACTGTTATAAACCTGTTTGCATAAAGTTCAATTTCAAATACCTACTTAAGTGGGTGACTTTACTTACTAAGCACAGACTATTTGTGGCACAAGGCCAGAAGTTTGGAGCACCCAGTGAGAATCGAATTAACAATGGTCTGCTAATCTAGCTTGCTAATCTTCAAACCACGTGAGATGCCCCTATCCTCTTTTTGTATAGTTATTCCCTAACCTTACATTAGTTGAGGCACAATGCTAGAAGTATGGGGCACCCAGTGAGAATCGAATTCACTAACAATGGTCTGCTAAACTAGCTTGCTAATCATTACACAACGTGAGATGCCGCTGTCCTCTTTCAGTATAGTTATTTACTAACCTTGCATTAGTTGGGGAACTAGGCCAGAAGTATGGGGCACCCAGTGAGAATCGAATTCATTAACAATGGTCTGCTAATCTAACTTGTTAATTGTTACATCCTGTGAGGTGCCTCTGTCTTCTTTTTATATAGTTATTTACTAAGCTTACATTAGTTGAGGCACAAGGCCAGAAGTATGAGGCACCCAGTGAGAATCGAATTCACTAACAATGGTCTGCTAATTTAGCTTGCTAAACGTTACACCACGTGAGGTGGCCCTGTCCTCTTTTTGCATAAATATTTACTAAGCTTAGATAAAATGGTGGCACAAGGCCAGAAGTATGAGGCACCCAGTGAGAATCGAATTCATTAACAATTGTCTGCTAATCTAACTTTCTAATCGTTACTACATGCGAGGTACCCCTATCCTCTTTTTCCATAGTTATTCCCTAAGCTTACATTAGTTGAGGCACAAGGCTAGAAGTATGCGGCACCCAGTGAGAATCGAATTCATTATCAATGGTCTGCTAATCTAACTTGCTAATCGTTACTACACACGAGGTGCCCTAGTAACAGCGGATAAAGTGTACCAGAATAGACAAATGTGGGAAGATGCCATTTTATTTTATAGATTTAACATCTGCCAAGGTTTTTTCTTCGGCAGCTTTCATCACTTTCCAATTTTCCGTAGCTCTCATCATAAAGTGGACGACTTGCTCGGAGATTTTGAACATCTATATATTGGTACGCCAGTACCTACTCATGTATGTTACGCCCAGTCATCACCTCATATAAGTAATAGCCCATTCCGTTTTGATTCCAAAGATAGGAATCCATGGTACCATTATAGTATGTGGCCTACCTTTTGAATGTGGCCTACGAAATCATGTCTCTCTTATAGTATGTGGTCAACCATAAAAAGCAGTTAACTTTGAACCACGTATCTGAGAATTTGTGTTTTGCGCCTCAAAGATACGTGGTTCAAAGTTAACTGACCTGAAAAAATGTAAAAGTTTTAAAATAAAATAACTAGTGCATTATATCTTTTATTCATTAATATATCAATATTGAAAATTTCATGAAATTCGGTTAATTCCCTGATTTTTGGTATTTTTTTTTTTTTCGGAGCTAAATTCCACCGTCGTATGTCACATACGACGGTGGAATTTAGGTCCGTAAAGTTCGATTTAACCTTAAATCTTCTTTCAGCTCATTTAATGTGTAGTGTAACCGGAAGTTCTTACTACGACGAACAAAAGTCAAGTGACAAAAACTAATGGTTTGCGCAAGGGATTGCACACACACAAAAAAGAAAATTGAAATAAAAATTTGTACATTTTCGACCAATCAGAGACGTTCGCGCCCAAAAAGAAATTTACAAAAAAGATTTAATTTGGAGCCTACTTTTTCTTATAAATAGCGGAGTTTTCAGACCCCAACCAGAAAGAAATTATTCGTCTAACTAAATCCACGTCACTCTAACGTAAGATAAAATCACATTCACTTATAAGAAGGTATGAGCATTTATATCTTTCTATCTCTCTCTAATCAGCCATTTAAGAGATCAGCAATTTACTTGCGCCTGACTGTTTTGTGACTTTGAATTCTTACTCTTTCTTTCTCACTTCAAAAACTTATAACATCTTTTACTTACATGTTATAAAGAACTTTACAAAAATACATTTTGTACAAAAGACTGATGAAAGAACTTTGCTCGGTATTCTGCATTACCTTTTTGTAAACCTTTTCTAAATACAAGTTGTTTGTTTTAAAACTGAGTCTTGTTATTTATGCCATGTGCCTACTATAATTGAATGTTTTATGGTGTCTTTTTATGTTGAATAATATTTCATGGAATTTTAACATTAAACTGGTGACCTCACAACGAATATATCAAATAACCATATACTAAACCACCATAAATGCTTAATCAAGTGATTTTGATAAACAAAGGACTCGGGTTGCTTACAGTACCAGCTGTTGCTAAAGTGGTCACCCAATTAAGTATTGAAGAGGCTCATCATTGCTTAACTTTAGAATCAAAAAATGAAGTAATTATCAACAAAAATCAGAATCAAGTGATTTTGATAAACAAAGGACTCAGGTTGCTTACAGTACCTGCTGTTGCTTAAGAGATCACCTAATTAATTATTGGACTGGGTCATGGCTACTTAAATTTCATGTTCTATCGGGAACCGGTGTTTTCAGTGTGACTTAACCGCAATAGGAATTTTATCTAAGAACTTGGTGATAGGAAGCATTGTTTACATTTGCTGATAATAAGGAGGAGGAGGAGGAGAGGAAAGAGAGAGGGGGCAAAGAGAAGGAGTTAAATCAAGATTAGTATACTTTTTACATATTGAACTATTTGTTACAACAGTGCTCAAGTAAACATATCAAACGTTGTAATAATTAGATTATCATACTGTGGTATATCCACAGGCCCTGCTAGTCTATATATTAATACGCTAGTAACTACCTACCTACCTGTATCACTAGGATATGCAAACATCGGGAAATAAAAAGAATCCTGTTATATTTTTAGATCCACACAAAAGAAAAAAAAAAAAAAAACAGTAAGTTAAGCGGGTTAGTTATTTAATGTATTTAGGGCACGGAAGGTATACCCCCACTTTGGTATGCGAGGCATAAATGGAAGCCCACATTGGCATGCGAAATATACAAGGGAATACTTCGCTGGATGCCCCATATTTGTGACATTGTGTCATATCCTTACTCGTGGCAAACGGGTTGGGTATTAAAAAAAAATTAACTCTATGGGTAGGATTTGATCCAAGGTCACTAGTATGGGGCATCCAGAACAGATCGAACTCGCTATGGCTGAACTTGCACAAAGGTGTCAAAATTAGGGTGACCCAGAAAAAACAGAACTCACAAATTTTGTAATAAAACTGTTAATTTTAACTATGGGTCTAGGTTTAAGGTTAGGGTTAGGGTTGGGGTTTAGGGTTAGTTTAATGGGAAAATGAATAGATAATTTGGGTTCTGTTTTTTCTGGGTCACCCTGTATACCAGTGACCCCTAAAAAACAGAACCCACAAATTTTGTAATATAAACTGTTAATTTTAACTAGGGGGATTAGGGGTAGAGGTAGGGGTTTAAGGTTAGTTTAATGGGAAAATAGATAATTTGGGTTCTGTTTTTTCTGGGTCACCCTAATTTTGACACCTTTGTGCAAGTTCAGCCCTCGCTATTTAGTAGTACTCCCATCTGGTGTCATGGTTTGATTTGCAAGCTATTCTCGCAGATCCAATACTACTGAATAACGAGTTCGATCATCGCCGGACCTTGTGTCACATCCTACCCCTCGAAAAACGGGTTGGGTAAATTCTAGGGCGCCCCATCGTGGTGTAATGGTTAGCAAGCTAGTATCGCAGATGAAGGAACTACTGAATAAACGAGTTCGATTCTTGCTGGATACCCCGTGGCGAACAGGTTGGGTATTTAAAAAATATCTACCCTCTGAGTAGGATTTGACACAAGGTCACTAGTATTGGGCATCCAGTGACGATCGAACTCGCTATTCAGTAGTAATGGATCTGCGAGACTAGCTTGCTAACGCTTACACTACGACAGGACGACCTTGCCATAAATTCAAGTTAGCAGACATTATAGAAGAATTCTTTTAAAAAGATCTTTGATGTGCAAGTGTTGGGCATATAGTAAGGATCGAACTCGCTATTCAGTAGTAACGGAAGCATGTTAACCATTATACCACGATATACGCTTACGGGTTGGGTATTAGATAGGGCGTCCTATCGTGGTATAATGGTTAGCAAGCTAGTATCGCAGATCTATTACTACTGAATAACGAGTTCCATCTTCGATGAATGTTCATACCTTGTGTCACATCCTACTCTTGCCAAATGGGTTGGATGAATATCTATCTTTATAAATGGCTGAATTTTGATTTAGGTCGGAAAATTAAAACGGAAATTTTTTGGTGGTACCCAAAAAGGCTGACTTCTGATTTAGGTCGGAAAATTAAAACGGAAAGTTTTTTGGTGGTACCCAATGACAGTTTAACTACAGTCTATGAATTAACATTTTGCGAATTGGGTTACGGGTTACTTGTGATCAACCGATTGATGCGTAACACAGATTCCAAAGATACATAGTTTAAAGTTAACTAACCTGAAAAAATGTAAAAGTTTTTAAATAAAATAACTGGTACAATATATATTTCATTCATTAATATATCAACACTGAAAATGTCATTAAATTCGGTTAATTCCCTGATTTTTGGTATTTTTTTTCTTTCGGCGGAGTGACATACGATGGTGGAATTTAGGTCCGTTAAGTTCGATTTAATCGGATTAAATAGGAAAAAATGAGTTTTAAAAATGTGTTAAAAATTAAGTTAAAAATTTTGAATACTCATCAAGAATGAATAGAACAAAACGTATTCGGCATAAAATAACCCAACAAGGGTTGAAATGCCGTTAAATCCAACCAAACCAAAAATAAAGACACACACATAAAAAAGAAGAAAATACCCGCCAAGAATGAATAAAACAAAACGTATTCGGCATAAAATAATGCAACAAGGGTTGACATGCCGTAAAATCCAACAAACCAAACCTGCCTGTCTGTCTATACAACGCCCAAGCATATCAATGGGTGGGTGTGTGAGTGGTAGCTCGTGAGTTCATGTGTACTTATGAGTTCTCTCCAGAGAGTGAAATGAATTATGTAATATCCGACATGGGAATGAATTTAAAAAAATCTCAAAGCTTTGAATTTTATTCAATTTCTTTTTACTAACAACAAACCGAAGTTGATAATGACACATGATTAAAATAGAAAAAAATAAAAAAAAAAAACACAAGAAAATTTATTATTAGCAGAGCTACCCAGCTTTGCCCGGGATTTAAAAAGTTATAAATAAATCTCTTATATATATTTTACCAACCTCTCCGCACGAGCAGGGTGCGACACAAGGTCAATTTCTTTAGCAGAGTTTAACTGGTTTGAATTCAGAGTTTTCATTCTCCTAGACCGGTTACCTAACCATGGTTAAAGAGCCCATTCTGCCCTGCTATTTACCCATAGCTGGAGAGAGAATTGGATTCATACCTTTCCCAAGGGTATTAGCGCCATGTGAAATGCAAACAGCTTCGTCCAGGAATTGAACCAGAGTCCATTTCCTACGACTTTAACTATTAGACCACGCGCCTCCTAAATAAATCGGTAATCTTCACCTTTAGTTGGCTAAATTCCTAGCATAAAATTGTGCGTGCGCATTATCTGAAATGAACTTGATTTTATTAAGAACACATTTTATGATATTTTTGTGTTAAAGCATGCAGTTGTATTGTTTTCGAAAAAGTTTCAAAGGAGACTTTCAAAATAGCTACCGGCTTGTTTCAAAGTGAAAGTCAAGGGAGCTTACTCTAATTGCCTTATTTGCTAGGAATTTAGCCAACTAAAGGTGAAAATTACCAATAAATCTCTTATATGTATATATATATATATATATAAAATCTATTCATCCAACTATTCTCCCTCCAGCTATGGGTAAATAGTAGTGCAAATTGTGTTCTTTAACCTTGGTATAGCAACCGGGTTAGGAGAAGTAAAAGTCTGAATTCAAACCTGTTAAACTACACTTAAAAAACTTGACCTTATGTTACATCCTGCTCGTGACGGAGGGGTTGGGTAAATACAAGTATAGGGTGATTCGACTCCCCACACCATTAATACACCGTACATCCTCATTTGGCATTAAATTAAGCCTGTGCTTTCAGATGAATACAGACGGTGCTGTGGAATTGGCGTTACTAAATTACAAAATGACCAAAGATTGAAAATGTTATCCGATTATCTACTCCACCCGAAAAAGTACGAGACTAATCCCAAAAGTAAGGTCTCCAGAATTCTGGTGACGCAGGGAAACTGTTCGTGCGGCTATTGGCAACACTGTTGTGTTTGTTGTGCATGCGCATGCCCCCTGTAGAAATTCGTGGAGTGATCAGTATCCAGCTGTGTTGCAAGCTGGGTCTGTTTTGAGAATCCAGACTTGGTGGGTGGTTTAAATAGCAGGCTGGGCTATTCCACTTGTGTATTTGGGCCAAGTCCACTTTCGGATTTTCATTGGTCGCTGGTTTTAAGGTGGACACTTTTATCCATATATACTGAACATTTGAATGTATTCAGGCAGTTGGTACAGAGTGTATTCGATTACTGCTAGTTTTCATTATTTCTGTAAGTAGTAAAAAATTAAGTCGTCGGAGTGGCCTAAAGTCAGTATCAGCCAGACAACGAGGGAGTCTATCCCTTTTTCATTAGCGCTAGACCAAGGAGATTGTTTTAGCGTCTGAGACGGAGCGCCACACCTACCACCAGCTCCTCACTTAACCGCACAGATTCCTGTGCTACTCATACGCTGAGTTGGCGAGAACCGGTATCAAACTAGGAACCTTGTGGCTCCTATTCAGACACTCTACCGACTGAGCTAAGTTGGCCGTAGGCTGACAATTTAAAAAAAAATCATTAGTAGTTTAAAAAAAAAATTTCTTCTTTTGAATAGTCCAAAAACTTTGATGATAATTAACCTTTATTCAGGTTTCATTGTATTTAAATTATAAGGAGCGGAGTAATTTTACACCTCAAATTGGAGGTCCCTAGTGTACAAAGTTCATTACTGTGTGTGTCCTAGGTGTGATGACACTAGACAGCAACCGGTGGTAAGGCTTTGGTTCTGGATCCCCCCACCTCCAATCTGAACAAATATAGCAGAATTACCGACGTTCCACTTTATACCCTTCAATTTCCCGCTAAAGAATTAAGAACTGATAATAAATAAGACCATGATGCGATTACGTCATTATTTGAATTATAAATTGCTTCATTGCTTAGAATGCTACAATGAAAAGAAAAGAAAAAGGCTTTACGTACAGTCGTACCTAGTGATTCATTCACTTATATTGATTTTAGCGTAACTGGTTACTATGACAACAGTCGTGAGATCTGCACTTCTGTTTCTGAGTGGTCCCATCTAAAAAATAGTAAAACATTCTTTTTTTTTTTTCGCTAGTAATGTTTCAGGTTTTCACTTTAGAAGACGTTTATGTCAAAATAGGTCACGTGATCAGTTTAGGCTATATTGAAGGAAGAAACGTAAATATTTTTGAACTTAAAAAAAAAAAATCTCACAAAAAAAGAAATAACGAACATAAAGATAAACATTTGATAAATATTAGGTGTGTCCAGAGATTGCAAAGGGAGGTAATAAACAAATCTAAAAACCTTTATTAACTTTTTGGACCATATGACCTTTAGGCACCCCTTTTTCAATCTTGTCCCATTTTTTTCATGTACACCGTCAAAATCTGGTTGTTTGTTAGGGGTTAGGGTTACGGTTAGGGGTTAGTTTTATAATAAATAAAAAAAATTAAAAATCGTCTGTTAACAAACAACCTGATTTTGACGGTGTAAATGAAAAAAAAAATGTCCCTATGAAACGAGATCGAAAAAGGGGTGCCTAAAGGTCATATGGTGCAACTTTTCAATCTATTACCAAAACTCAGGGAATTGTCTAATTTTAATTAAATTTCCACAACTTTGTTCATTAATGAGTTAATTGTATAATGAATAGCTTATTTTATTGAAAAATAAACTTTTTTTTATCAATTTAGAATATAATTCAGAATTGGTCATTTGAATAAAAATCTTTTCCATCTCCTTAAAAAAAAATTTTAAAAAAAAAAAATTCCTTCCTTTTTTTTTTTCTTTTTCTTTTTTTTTTTTTTTTTTTTTTTTTTTTTTTTTTTTTTTTTTTTTTTTTTTTTTT
>CM042176.1:31705009-31754012 GCA_023376005.1 Doryteuthis pealeii
ACCCTACGATATTGTTTTTTAACTTTCATTATTTTGTTTTAATAATTATAAATATAGAGGGTGGTCAAAAGTCTTGTACACGCCCTACATATTGTTTAACTTTCATTATTTTTGTTTAATAATATAAATACAGGGTGGTCAAAAGTCCTGTCACGCCCTACTATTGTTTGAAACTCATTATTTTTGTTTTAATAATATAAATTATACAGGATGGTCCGAAAGTCTTGTCACGCCCTACATATTGTTTTACTTTCATTATTTTTTGATTTTAATAATATAAATACAGGGTTGTCCGAAAGTCTTGTCACCCCCTACATATTGTTTTAACTTTCATTATTTTTTGTTTTAATAATATAATATACAGATTGTCGAAAGTCTTGTCACCCCCTACATATTGTTTTAACTTTCATTATTTTTTGTTTTAATAATATAATATACAAGGGTGGTCCGAAAGTCTTGTCACCCCCTACATATTGTTTTAACTTTCATTATTTTTGTTTAAAATATAATATACAAGGGTTGGTCCGAGTCTTGTCACGCCCCTACATATGTTTAACTTCATTATTTTTTGTTTTAAATAATATTAATATACAGATGGTCCGAAAGTCTTGTCCCCACACCCCTACATATTGTTTTAACTTTCATTATTTTGTTTTTAATAATATAATATACAAGATGGTCCGAAAAGTCTTGTAACGCCCTACATATTGTTTTAACTTTCATTATTTTTCTGTTTTAATAATATAATATACAGGGTGGTCCAAAATCTTTGTCAGCCCTACATATTGTTTTAACTTTCATTATTTTTGATTTTTAATAATATAATATACAAGATGTCCGAAAGTCTTGTCACGCCCTACATATTGTTAACTTTCATTATTTTTGTTTAATAATATATATACAGGGTTGTCCGAAAGTCTTGTCACTCCTACATATTGTTTAACTTTCATTATTTTTTGGTTTAATAATATAATATAAGGCGTGGTCCGAAAGTTCTTGTCACCCCTACATATTGTTTTAACTTTCATTATTTTTTTTGTTAATAAATAAATATACCGCGGTGCGTCGAAAGTCTTGTCACCCCTACATATTGTTTTAACTTTCATTTTTTTTTTAATAATATAATATACCGGATGGTCCGAATGTCTTTGTCACCCCCTACATATTGTTTTAACTTTCATTATTTTTGTTTTAATAAATATAATATACAGGGTTGTCCGAAAGTTTGTCACGCCCCTACATATTGTTTTAACTTTCATTATTTTTTTTTTTAATAATATAATATACAGGGTAGTCCGAAAGTCGTGTCACCCCTACATATTGTTTTTAACTTTCATTATTTTTTGTTTTAATAATATAATATAGAGTGGTTCCAAAGTCTGTCACGCCCTACCATATGTTAACTTTCATTATTTTTTTTTAATAATATAATATACCAGGGTGTCAAAAGTCTTGTCACGCCCTACATATTGTTTTTAACTTCATTATTTTTTATGTTTTAATAATATAATATACAGGGGGTCAAAAGTCTTGTCTCCTCCTTAATTATATATTAAACAAAAATAATGAAAGTTAAAACAATATGTAGGGCGTGACAAGACTTTTGGACCACCCTGTATATTATATTATTAAAACAAAAAATAATGAAAGTTAAAACAATATGTAGGGGTGACAAGACTTTCGGACCACCCTGTATATTATATTATTAAAAACAAAAATAATGAAAGTTAAAACAATATGTAGGGGTGACAAGACTTTTGGACCACCCTGTATATTATATTATTAAAACAAAAATAATGAAAGTTAAAACAATATGTAGGGGTGACAAGACTTTCGGACCACCCTGTATATTATATTATTAAAACAAAAAATAATGAAAGTTAAAACAATATGTAGGGTGACAAGACTTTCGGACCACCTGTATATTATATTATTAAAACAAAAAATAATGAAAGTTAAAACAATATGTAGGGGTGAAAAGACTTTCGGACCACCCTGTATATTATATTATTAAAAAAAAATAATGAAAGTTAAAACAATATGTAGGGGTGACAAGACTTTCGGACCACCCTGTATATTATATTATTAAAACAAAAAATAATGAAAGTTAAAACAATATGTAGGGGTGACAAGACTTTGGACCACCCTGTATATTATATTATTAAACCAAAAAATAATGAAAGTTAAAACAATATGTAGGGGTGACAAGACTTTCGGACCACCCTGTATATTATATTATTAAAACAAAAAATAATGAAAGTTAAAACAATATGTAGGGGTGACAAGACTTTCGGACCATCCTGTATATTATATTATTAAAACAAAAATAATGAAAGTTAAAACAATATGTAGGGGTGACAAGACTTTTGGACCACCCTGTATATTTATATTATTAAAACAAAAAATAATGAAAGTTAAAACAATATGTAGGGGTGACAAGACTTTCGGACCACCCTGTATATTATATTATTAAAACAAAAAATAATGAAAGTTTAAAACAATATGTAGGGGTGACAAGACTTTCGGACCACCCTGTATATTATATTATTAAAACAAAAAATAATGAAAGTTAAAACAATATGTAGGGGTGACAAGACTTTCGGACCACCCTGTATATTATATTATTAAAACAAAAAATAATGAAAGTTAAAACAATATGTAGGGGTGACAAGACTTTCGGACCACCCTGTATATTATTATTAAAACAAAAAATAATGAAAGTTAAAACAATATGTAGGGGTGACAAGACTTTCGGACCACCCTGTATATTATATTATTAAAACAAAAAATAATGAAAGTTAAAACAATATGTAGGGGTGACAAGACTTTCGGACCACCCTGTATATTATATTATTAAAACAAAAAATAATGAAAGTTAAAACAATATGTAGGGGTGACAAGACTTTCGGACCATCCTGTATATATATATTAAAACAAAAAATAATGAAAGTTAAAACAATATGTAGGGGTGACAAGACTTTTGGACCACCCTGTATATTATATTATTAAACAAAAAATAATGAAAGTTAAAACAATATGTAGGGGTGACAAGATTTTGGACCATATATTATATTATTAAAACAAAAAATAATGAAAGTTAAAACAATATGTAGGGGTGACAAGACTTTCGGACCACCCTGTATATTATATTATTAAAACAAAAAATAATGAAAGTTAAAACAATATGTAGGGGTGACAAGACTTTCGGACCACCCTGTATATTATATTATTAAAACAAAAAATAATGAAAGTTAAAACAATATGTAGGGGTGACAAGACTTTCGGACCACCTGTATATTATATTATTAAAAAAAAATAATGAAAGTTAAAACAATATGTAGGGGGTGACAAGACTTTCGGACCACCCTGTATATTATATTATTAAAACAAAAAAAATAATGAAAGTTAAAACAATATGTAGGGGGTGACAAGACTTTCGGACCACCCTGTATATTATATATTATTAAAACAAAAAATAATGAAAGTTAAAACAATATGTAGGGGTGACAAGACTTTCGGACCACCCTGTATATTATATTATTAAAACAAAAAATAATGAAAGTTAAAACAATATGTAGGGGTGACAAGATAAAAAATAATGAAAGTTAAAACAATATGTAGGGGTGACAAGACTTTGGACCACCCTGTATATTATATTATTAAAACAAAAAATAATGAAAGTTAAAACAATATGTAGGGGGTGACAAGACTTTCGGACCACCCTGTATATTATATTATTAAAACAAAAAATAATGAAAGTTAAAACAATATGTAGGGGTGACAAGACTTTGGACCACCCTGTATATTATATTATTAAACAAAAATAATGAAAGTTAAAACAATATGTAGGGGGTGACAAGACTTTCGGACCACCCTGTATATTATATTATTAAAACAAAAAATAATGAAAGTTAAAACAATATGTAGGGGTGACAAGACTTTCGGACCACCTGTATATTATATTATTAAAACAAAAAATAATGAAAGTTAAAACAATATGTAGGGGTGACAAGACTTTTGGACCACCCTGTATATTATATTATTAAAACAAAAAATAATGAAAGTTAAAACAATATGTAGGGTGACAAGACTTTTGGACCACCCTGTATATTATATTATTAAAACAAAAAATAATGAAAGTTAAAACAATATGTAGGGGTGACAAGACTTTCGGACACCCTGTATATTATATTATTAAAACAAAAAATAATGAAAGTTAAAACAATATGTAGGGGGTGACAAGACTTTCGGACCACCTGTATATTATATTATTAAAAAAAATAATGAAAGTTAAAACAATATGTAGGGGGTGACAAGACTTTCGGACCACCCTGTATATTATATTATTAAAACAAAAAATAATGAAAGTTAAAACAATATGTAGGGGTGACAAGACTTTTGGACCACCCTGTATATTATATTATTAAAACAAAAAATAATGAAAGTTAAAAACAATATGTAGGGGTGACAAGACTTTCGGACACCCTGTATATTATATTATTAAAACAAAAAATAATGAAAGTTAAAACAATATGTAGGGCGTGACAAGACTTTGGACCACCCTGTATATTATATTATTAAAACAAAAATAATGAAAGTTAAAACAATATGTAGGGGTGACAAGACTTTCGGACCACCCTGTATATTATATTATTAAAACAAAAAATAATGAAAGTTAAAACAATATGTAGGGGGTGACAAGACTTTCGGACCACCCTGTATATTATATTATTAAAACAAAAAATAATGAAAGTTAAAACAAAATGTAGGGGTGACAAGACTTTCGGACCACCCTGTATATTATATTATTAAAACAAAAATAATGAAAGTTAAAACAATATGTAGGGGGTGACAAGACATTCGGACCACCCTGTATATTATATTATTAAAACAAAAAATAATGAAAGTTAAAACAATATGTAGGGGGTGACAAGACTTTCGGACCACCCGGTATATTATATTATTAAACAAAAAAAATAATGAAAGTTAAAACAATATGTAGGGCGTGACAAGACTTTTGGACCACCCTGTATATTATATTATTAAAACAAAAAAAATAATGAAAGTTAAAAACAATATGTAGGGGTGACAAGACTTTTGGACAACCCTGTACATTTGGCAACCCTGACTTTGATTCTGGTGTCAGATGCAAGCATTCCCTCTGGTAGTGGGGATCAAGGCAATTGCTCCTTTATAAATCTGACCCTGGGTAAGGTCTCCTCAGAGCCTATGAAAAAGGTTAAAAAAAAAGAAGGAAGTTCAACAAAGGGTTATCCTGTTAATCTTTTAATCTTTCATTAATCTTTGAAATGGGATTAAAAGCTAGACATCTTTTAGAAATATGAGATCATTCTGTATTGTTCTCATAAATAAGCTTATTTTTTTAATATTTCTTTTTTAGCTTTTATTATAAATCTAAAATAGCTATTAGTGTTGGCTTTTACTTCAACCATCTTGTTGCTTGGGGGACGGCTCCCTGGGATTCATGCTTGAAGAATAATCAAGCTAAGTTCCAATTACCGTCGAATTGGGAAGACACAGCAACAAGCGGTTGTAACTTAATACAATCCCATCCTGTCGCAATTCCACTGCAGAATGACAGGGTATTTATAAAACTCCACAGTATCATGGAAACCAAGCAGCCAATCAGAACTCAGGGAATGGAATCACCCAAATGCATGAATGGACTATTCTTGATTTCTATAAATACCAACTGTCTTGGACACTGCTCCAGTTGGGCTTAGTTTTTTATAAAGCCATCCATCTTACCCTAGCATATTTATTCCTGGAAATTCAGTTTTTTCTAGTTAACCCAACCCAACCCAACCCACCCCACCCCACCCCACCCCACCTATAGAGAAACCCCAATTTTTTCACCAACACCCCACTAGGGACACCCACTCCCATCTTAGAAGAACCGATTGGCTTGCTTTCAAACAGTCGGCGGTCCTATACAATAGTAGAGGGAAAGGGGGTAACCAAAATGGCCCACAATTTTATTTTGTTACACTTTTCAGTTTCTTGGGAATCTTTTGTTTTTCGTTATCCCAACCCCTCCATCCCCCTTAAATCATACGAAGCGAACATATGCTTAAAATCCTAAATCATTCGAAAGGGAAAATTTTAAGTAGAGCAATAGAGCGAAAGTGGTATTTTGGTGCAAGTAGGCTGTGCAAGGAGAGAATGCCAGGTTTATTTTTTGAATGGATCGGTCAGCAAGTAAACCTCGCTAAATAGATCCATGTAGTGGTATGACCAGCTTTGTTACCCCCCCCCCAAACTAAACCTTCCGGCTATATACCGAGTCGTGATGTCACACTCATGTATTCACTTCTTATTTTTTAAATAAAGAATTTGGAGTGAGTACATGAGTGTGCTCACTTCAAATATAAGTTGTACTTAGTTAGCTGCTGTTATTCAAACCAACAGTAGACTTACTGACTTCAATAATGCTGATATTATATATCTTATTATCGGACCCTGTGTCCAGTGGCTTTGGCCATTGGACACAGGCCGGGTAAGTATATGCTTCTGTTGAAGAATTGTAAATTATGTTAAAGATATAAGCCTGAGTAACATTGATTGCATAGTGCAGGGTTTGGCAACTCCTGGTCCGCAGGCCACATCCAGCCCTTAAGTGGTTTTCGTTCAGCCTGCCAACTTAACTGCTGGACTCTGGCTATCCAATTAGTATCGAATAGAAATTCAGTAGTTTGATTCAGATTAACCCATTAAAGACCAGAGGCAAAGATTTTTTATTTAAACCATCAAAAAAAAGACAGAGTCCGAAAAAAAATTATTAGCATTATATTCAATACCATGACCCTTCACCGAGACACTGCATAGCCTATTGGACCCTCTCTCCAAAAGGTTGCTGACCCCTGACTTAGAGTCATCACTGAGTTGAATGTTTTTTAATCCAATTTTTCTGACACCATGTTATGTTTTATGGGGTTAATTTGCCAGCATGGCTTGGATTGATAAATAAAACAAGATGCTCTATTAAAACAGTGTTTTATTAAAGATAGCCATTATAAGAATTATATACAAAATCAGATGCCGATATATATATTTACCAACACCTCTGCATGAGCAGGTTGTGACACAAGGTCAATTTCTTAAGTGGAGTTTAACTGGTTTAAATTCAGAGTTTTCCTTCTCCTAGACTGGTTACCTAGTGATGGTTAAAGAGTCCAGTCTGCCCTGCTATTTACCCATAGCTGGAGGGAGAGTAGGATTCATACCTTTCCCAAGGGTATTAGCACCATGTGAAATTCCAATAGCTTCGTCCAGGAATTGAACTTGACGAGTCCATTTCCTACGACTCTAACCACGCGACTACGACTCTAACCACGGTCCATTCCTACGACTCTGACCACACGCCTCCATATTTTTACATATATATATTTACACCATGTATTAGCACCATGGAAATTCCAATAGCTTCGTCCAGGAATTGAACTCGCGTTGACGAGTCCATTTCCTACGACTCTAACCACGCGACTACGACTCTAACCACGAGTCCATTTCCTACGACTCTGACCACACGCCTCCATATTTTTACATATATATATTTACCAACCCCTCCGCACAAGCAGGATGTGACACAAGGTCAATTTCTTAAGCGGAGTTTAACAGGTTTGAATTCAGAGTTTTCCTTCTCCTAGACCGGTTGCCTAACCAAGGTTAAAGAGCCCAGTCTGCCCTATTATTTACCCATAGCTGGAGGGAGAGTAGGATTCATACCTTTCCCAAGGGTATTAGCACCATGTGAAATTCAAACAGCTTCGTCCAGGAATTGAACTCCCGTTGACGAGTCCATTTCCTACGACTCTAACCACGCGACTACGACTCTAACCACGAGTCCCATTTCCTACGACTCTGACCACGAGCCTCCATATATTTTTACATATAAGGTGTGCTGAAGATCATGATTTAAATTTATAGACTCTTCAAGATCGCATTGTCTAAATTGGTCAATCAAAACGCTCGAATATGTGGTTGGTTAACTATTTAAAAATGGTGGTGGATTGTTGCTCGTGGGAATGCACGGATCAATGGACAAGGATTCTTTAACACTGATGAACGGACCAACAGACAAGGATTCTTTAGCATGGATCAGACTTAATGCCACAAGGATCTCCACTGTAAAACTGCTCTCACCTACAGCCTAAAAATGGTCATATGAATCGTAACATCTGGGTAATCTACATAAATTTTTAATTCTTTAAGAAGATCAGTTGAAGAATCTTTCAAATCTTTAATGTCTGTAAAAGTATCAATATCAAAGTTTATACAAGTTGGTCTCTAGGATTAAACAGATAAGCTGCCTTTTAAAAGTCATTTAGTTTTGAGATGTGCTGAAAAAAAATCTTGGAAATCTGAGATGACCCTCTTCCTCTCTGTGTTTTCTAGTTAAGTCAGTTTCTACGCCAAATGTTGATTTTGATGTACCAATATGCAAATACTGTTTTGGTTTGGTTTGTTTTATTTTACGGCATATCAACCTCAGTGGGTCATTTAATGCCGATAAAGTTTTGAAATAAATCAATTCTTAATGGATAATACAATTTTTTTATAAATACATTTTTCTATTTAACCCATAGATGGGACCCTAACAGGTACTACCACACCAGGTCAGAGTGGACCAGGGAGCAATGGTGATGAAGGGGGGCTCCACATTCCGCAAACCTCCAAAACTGGAACCTCCCCATCATATAGAGTTTAACGTCATTCCCAGGACATGTAGACCTGCAGCCACCGCCTTCTAGCACCCATATGATAAAAAGGGGTTGGGGCTTGCCATAAGGGCAATAGGGAAATACTGTTTTATATCCTTCATCATGTTATATATAATACATACAAGTGGAGACAAACTTGTTATAACATGTGAGGAAGTTATATTAATGTTGGAAAGCTTAAAAATAACCTCCCAACGTGGATACAAGTGTATACATAAATACATTTTCACAAAGGTGTGAAAACGATAACATATTTATTCCGTAAGTGACGAAGATACATTTAAGACAAAGATATACACAACAGATACATAAACGTATTATGAGGAAACAGGCGTACAACTCACGTTGTAGAGAATGTCACTTACTAGTAGCTAGTTGGGGGGCAAAGCCCCTTAGGGTTAGAGGCGGCAGGCACCTAGACCATGTTTACTCGTTGCCAGCCTGAGTGGAAAAGAGGTAAAATTCGGATTTCCTGGCTTGTGGCCAAACACTGATGCCACCCATCGGCCGAATGAACCACAGCAAAGGAAGATAACTCATTTTGGACTTATGTCCACCCAGACTTTGTTTTACTGACCCAACAATGTTAATAAATGGGTGCAGTTCTCATCTTATTATAATGGAGATTGTCTATTTTTCTGTCTGTAACCGAAACTATATCACTACTCAAATTACAATTCCCTTTGTTATTTACATCACATTCTCAAAGATTTTATTTTTACTTAAACCTCAATTATTAATAAAATTGTTTTACATTATTAATACTGTTGAACTTATCTACATACTAATAACATGCAAGTGTTATTTATATGTTCAACAAAATAGCGGTTTACAGTGTGAATGGGAAGGCTAATTTGCATATTGATATTAAAAATGTAATTTTAATAAATATTTCTAATTGTTTGGTTTTATCTTAATGAATATGAGCAAAAATCTCAGGGATAAATTTTAAAAGAAATCCATTAAGAAGAAATAACTGTAATTTTATTCTTTACTTCCTAATTTAACTAAATAGTTAAATTAGTAAAAATTAGCAATGAAAGACTGGAGTGATGGAAGATGATGGAAAAATTAGTTTCAAAGTTGTTCTATTTTTTTAATTATACCCCCCCCCCCCCCTCTGTTTCAAATAAGTTTATCTGTATTATTATTTAGTTTCATTAGCCTTTCTAATTTAATATGATATTTTATTACATCAAAACTTAAATACTTGCACCTGGAGGGTGCATATATTTGCTAGTTTATAAAATACAGATTCAGGTGTACATTATGGATGCTTGATGTAGTTGACTGTCATCTACTAATTTTAGAATCCTATCAACTGCAAGTCCATAATTATTTTCTTACCTAAAGAATCCTTCATAAAACTGTACAAAGGATGAGTGATATTTGGTTGCATTAATCCAGGAATTCTATGTGGTTGCCATTGACACGGGGGTCAGTTTCAGTTGTTCCTAAGGAGCCTTCAGGCCATTTTAAGTATTGTTGCTTTTGGCTAAGATTTTAAAAGGCTGACTTGATAAAAATAGTAGGTCCAATAATTTAGCATGTTTTCAAGTAGGTGAATTTTGGAATGCATCATTATATG
Source organism: Doryteuthis pealeii (assembly GCA_023376005.1). Classification (NCBI taxonomy): domain Eukaryota; kingdom Metazoa; phylum Mollusca; class Cephalopoda; order Myopsida; family Loliginidae; genus Doryteuthis; species Doryteuthis pealeii. The sequence goes on from CM042176.1 coordinate 31,715,339, forward strand.
CTGTTCTCATATATATATATTTATTTATTAATTAAAAAAAAAATCATTTAGATATTAATTTTAATTGTTGAAGTTAATTTCTTCTTAGGAAAGAAAAAGAAAATATGTAAAAGTAAGGATAGGAGGAGTGACTAATACTTTTAGTATTTTAATTTAATTTAAAACACATAAAAGCTTGTAAACAATATTTAAACACATAAAAGCTTGTAAACAATATTTAAAACACATAAAAAGCTTGTAAACAATATTAAAACACATAAAAAGCTGTAAACAATATTTTAAAACACATAAAGTGTAAACAATATTTAAAAACTCATAAAAGCTTGTAAACAATATTTAAAACACATAAAAAGCTTGTAAAACAATATTTAAACATAAAAGCTTGTAAACAATATATTGTAAACATATTTAAAAACACATAAAACTTGTAAACAATATTTAAAACGCATAAAAGCTTCTAAACAATATTTAAAACTCATAAAAGCTTGTAAACAATATTTAAAACACATAAAAGCTTGTAAACAATATTTAAAACTCATAAAAGCTTGTAAACAATATTTAAAACTCATAAAAGCTTGTAAACAATATTTAAAACACATAAAAGCTTGTAAACAATATTTAAAACTCATAAAAGCTTGTAAACAATAAACTGCTGGCAATGAAAGATAGATTTATTATAAGAATTTAAAAATGAAGAATCATGGTTAGATCCAGAAGTGCTGACAAAATCTCAACCTAAACAGATCTACTGATGTGGGAGTATTTGTGTTTATGAAAACATTCAGTTTTTTGTTTTTTTAATAATTTACTTTAGTGGAATTTGGGAAAAGAAAAGACTTTATCAAATGCTGTCAACATGAAAATACTTCACCAACAAGATTTAAATATTTGCTAAGTACAACACATTGTAATTGTTAACAAATTCATTTGATAAAATTTTCTTATGAACTTTTTACTATATGCTATAGAATTTGTTACAAATGCAAATTGTTACATAATCTATGCAGTTGCAAATTATTGTCAATCCCCTGTAATTCTTGAGGGGACGACCCTTTTCATTACCATGGCCGGGTCCTTCCATGGAAAATTACAGAAGCCCGCCCAAAATACGGAAGCACGTGGACCTGTTCAGTCCCCAGTTGCAGTTAGACATCAGGCAGAGCAGTCGGCCATTTTAGGTCCTGCCTAAACTGGGAACTCACGTGCGCTATGTTAGTTAGGATTATGTATTGTTAAGGAAATTAAAAGTTTGCGATAATTAATATTTTCTGGTTAATGAATGTCTTTGGTAACAAGACTAAGAAATGACAACCAGTCAGCAAGAACATAGTAACAGAAAACCAGACCCGAAGTTCCCCAAGAGAAGTCCAGACCTTAGAAGATGCCAGACCAAGTCAAGATGTTAGAAGATATACCAAAGACGATCAGAATACTAAAGACGGTCAAGAAATAGAATTAAAGAAAGAGGTATGCAACATTATAATTATTTAGTGCCAGTGAAGAAGGTGCTATGCAACACAATATCAACATGATTGATTGATTGATTTTAATGGCATGTCAATCCATCAAGGGTTATTTTATGCCAAGTGTTAGGTTGTGAGGAATGGTCAAATTTATTATATCTTTTTCAAGGATATTTTTTGATTTTGACAGTAGGTTGTTTGCAGTTGTTTGTTGCTAAATGGATTGGAAATCAATTTAAAGGATAAGTTTATAGGGTAAAGTTTAAGTTTGTTATAAGCAATAGTTTGGAACGCGCGTGGTGTAATGGTTAAAGTCATGGGAAATGGACTTGTTGCCCCGAGTTCAAATCTTGGATGTGGTAATTGTACTTCACTTAGTGCTAATACCCTGGGAGAGGTATGAATCCTACTCTCCCTCCAGCATGTGTAATAGGCTCTTTAACCTTGGTTAGGCCAACCGGTCTTAGGAGAAGGAAAACTCTGAATTCAAACCTGTTTGAACTCCGGTTAAGAAATTGACCTTGTGTCACATCCTGCTCGTGCGGAGGGGTTGGTAAATATATATATATATATTTACCAACCCCTCCGCACAAGTAGGATACCACACAAGGTCAATTTCTTAAGCGGAGTTTAACAGGTTTGAATTCAGAGTTTTCCTTCTCCTAGACCGGTTGCCTAACCAAGGTTAAAGAGCCCAGTCTGCCCTACTATTTACCCATAGCTGGAAGGAGAGTAGAATTCATACCTTTCCTAAGGGTAAATATATATATAAGCAATAGTTTGGTAGAAATTTTTTTTAAACAATTTTATGAACAAATTTTTCTATTTAACACATAGATGGTACCCTAACAGGTAGTACCACTCCAGGTCAGAGTGGACCTGGGAGTAATGGTGATGAAGGGATTCTCCACATTCCTCAGACCTCCAGAACTGGAACCTGACCATCAGGTAGTTTGTTATACCCAAGGACATGACCTTCAGCCACTGCCTTCTAGCATATATATGATAAAAAGGGTTGGGGCTTGCCATTAGGTCAATAGGGTTGGGACAATCATATAGGCGCTAGGGCTTGATGTGACTGGCTGATTGACTGGAGGGGCCTCTATGCACGTGGCATAATGGTTAGAATCATAGGAAATGGACTCGTCAACCAGAGTTCAAATCCTAGACGAAACTGTTTACATTCCACATCGTGCTAATACCCTATGGTATGAATCCAACTATACTCCCCCCAGCTATGAGTAAATAGTAGGGCAGACTGGGCTCTTCAACCTTGGTAAGGCAACCTGTCTAGGAAAAAGAAAAACTCTGAATTCAAACTGTTGCATACCCTCTTTACTTCTTTACTTCTATTCTTCTTCTGTTCTTCTGACATCTTAAGTTCTTCTAAGTCTCTTCTAACGTCTGGACTTCTCTTGGGGACTTCGTGTCTGGTTTTCCATTAGGGATTTCTCTTTATCAGAAGCCCTGTGTCATTGGTAGTTTTTAGATAATAACACAGGACTTCGATTTACTTTGATCATATTTTATTCTCGAAATCCCCCACCAGCCTACCTGCGCAGATCGAGTCGGAGCGTGTATAACACGACTCACCACCGTCGTGGTTTCTCACCGACTGCCTAAAATCTATTTCTAATCTAAACCGGAAGAGGGTTTTCTCCACCGATTCTCACGGTATCCACCGGAAGAAGGATCAGGACAGGTCAAGCCTTGTCACTCATCCTTCAAGGCTGTGGGCTGTAACTTATAACAGCAATTTTTGATTTCTACACTATTGCACATAAATATTAGGTAATTTTTATAATTATGTAACAAAACCTGTTAAACTCTGCTTAAGAAATTGACCTTGTGTTGCATCCTGCTCATGCGGAGGGGTTGGTAAATATATATATACCTGAGTATAGCAAAAGGGTATATACGGCTATACAACAAAATGACTCCCCAGGAATGCTTGCAATTCCATTCAAAATGTTGTGGTCATGACTGTTGTTTGGTCTGCTGACAGATTGACTATCAAGCTTGGATTTCAGGGCTGTGAAGTGTCAAGCAAACAATTTGGGAAGATGAATTGAAACTTGAAATAGCACCACCTTCCCTGCAATGTTTTAATATGAATAGCCTCATTTTGTCAATTCTGTGTAGGTAGATGTCAGACAAAGTGCACATTTTTTAAAGATTGAGGACAGAATCATCACATACCTCTTTAGACAAAGTTGTCTTCCGTTTCAATTGAGATGACTTTTTGGAAAACAGTTTTATTACCTAATGAGTTTTTGATTTGATGTGATCTTTGATAGTGTCAACCTTAAAAATGTCAACACGATGGAAACAGAATTTGCAAAATAACACATTTTCTTCTGCATAAAAGTCATGAGGAAATTGGTCTACTCTGGTTTTAGTACAAATTTTACATAATGGGGTCACTATCTTTCTATTGGATAAAGTTCAGTTTTGAGGCTGAGGTTTTGGGGTATTAACTATATCAACTAGATTCAACTATCTTGACAATTAGTTGTTTATTCATACCACTTGTTTAGATATTGCAATAAATAAATAAATTCATTAAAAATGAGCAAAGAATCCTACGAATTATGTAACATCTGTCAAAATGGTGCATTTTTGCCATTTTTTTTTCTTTCTTGAAGATATACTCATTTTAATATGATTTATTTAATTATCATAATTAATAAATTTATTAAAAAATTTGGATATATTACCTTTAGGCACCCCTTTTTGATCTCGATTAAGAAAGGACATGTTTTTCATTTACACCGTCAATATCCGGTTGTTTGTTAGGGGTTAGGGTTAGGGTTAGAGTTAGGGTTAGGATTAGGGGTTAGTTTTATAATATTTTAAAAAAATCTAAAAATCGTCTGTTAAAACAACCGGATATTGATGGTGTAAATGAAAAACATGTCCTTTCTCTTTCTTAATCAAGATCAAAAAGGGGTGCCTAATGGTCATATGGTCCAAAAATCTTATATGTAAATTTAGACTCCGTTCTTAAGAAACAAAATTGTAACAATTTACGATTGTAAATTTAAAAAAAGCGGTTGGTTGGTTGGTTGTTTTTGTGTCATCTAATGCAAAAATTAAGTAATTTTGATATACAGGACTGTACCTACTGTTCCTTAATGGACACACATCTCAGTATTGCACAGGCTCATTGCTGCTTAACTTCGGTAATCAGGCAAGAACTGATGCTTTCAACATTACTTGACTGTAAGCTTATAAAAGAGATGCTGTCATACTAAAATTTTGGCCATAGGTTGTTGGTTGGTTGGTTGGATTTTTCAACCCTTGGGTTTTTTTTATGCTGAAGACATTTTTCTTTTATTTTTTGGTTGGGTATTCAAAATTCTTTTGGACTCATTTGTTAAACACATTTTTGATCTATTTAACCCATAGTTAGGACCCTAACAGCTACTATCACTCCAGATCAGAGTTTCGCATGGGAGTAATGGCAATAAAGGGTACTCCACACTCCCCAGAGCTCTAGAATTGGAACCTCACCAGATGTCATACCCAGGACATAATTTTGGCCATACCTAGAATAATTGAAATGTATGATATAAATGCATGGCTAAAGATATTACTATTTATATATTGGTAAATGACCAGTTATACCCAGTGGTCGATCACGGGAGTATTATGAAGAGAGTCCTTCACATAAGTCCCACACAGAGTGATCTGTGTGTACTTAAATAGTGGCTAGCATCACCACCACTGCTGAGGTATGGGAAAGATGGGTCATTCCATTATATCACTATAGAAATGAATTGTAAAGCAATTGTCAGTAATCAGGAATTAGGGTAAGTATTACTTACGTAATAAGCATATTATATATATAAATAGGATTTCATAATTCTTTTTATCAGGAATTAAGAAAGGGTAATCAGTCCAAATGATAATAATAATAATCTTATTTATTATCTTATATTATGATCTTTTATTAATATTTCAGGGTTGATTAATCTGTCCAGAAGAGGGGTGGTGTTAGGATCTAATACCCCCCCCCCACCAATCTATGATACATGGACTCTCCTCCAATCTATAATATTGGGCTCCCACTATACTACTTGTCAATTGTAATGAAGTAGTTGATTAATCTATCCAGAACAGGACCGGTGTTAGAATCTAATGCCCCCCCCCAATCTATGATACGCCCCCCCCCAATCTATGGTATGGGGCCCAAACTTTACTACTTGTCAATTATCATGAAGTAGTTGATTAATCTATCCAGAACAGGACGGTGTTAGAATCTAATGCCCCCCCCCAATCTATGATACGCCCCCCCCCAATCTATGATATACCCCCCCCATCTATGATACATGCACCCCCTCCAATCTATGATATGGGGCTCCCACTATACTACTTGTCAATTGTAATGAAGTAGTTCATTAATCTATCCAGAACAGGACTGGTGTTAGGATCTAATGCCCCCCCCAATCTATGATACGCCCAACCCCCCCAATCTATGGTATGGCCCAAACTTTACTACTTGTCAATTATCATGAAGTAGTTGATTAATCTATCCAGAACAGGACCAGTGTTAGGATCTAATGCCTCCCTCCCCCAATCTATGATACGCCCCCCCAATCTATGATATGGGGCCCTAACTTTACTACTTGTCAATTGTAATGAAGTAGTTCATTAATCTATCCAAAAAAGGATGGGAGAGCTAAATTTCTTTCAATGAAACCTTGGGAAATTTCACTATATAGAGAAACCATGTCAGAGAAGTCCTTCTTTGTAAAAGACCGCCCTGTCAGCTAGGGTGTTAGTATACACCGACTGCACCTCTGCATGGGGTAAGACTTCCCCCAATGGCCACCCTTGATGCTTAAGGATGGAACCCTTGTGGCTGAGCAGTCCATGACATGCAACACTCCACTTTGGCCCTAACTGATAGGAGGGAACTTCCCTCCTATCAGTCGGCTGGCTGCGTCAAGCCCTAGCACCTATGTGATTGTCCCTACCCTATTGCTCTTATGGCAAGCTTGAACCCTTTTTATCATATGGCTGCTAGAAGGCAGTGACAGAGGGTCTTCATGTCCTGGGAATGACGTTAAACTCTATCTGATGGTGAGTTTCCATTTTTGGAGGTCTGGGGAATGTGGAGCACCCCTTTATCACCATTACTCCCTGGTTTACTCTGATCCAGAATGGTAGTACCTGTTAGGGTCCAATCTATGGATTAAATAGAAAAATGTGTTTATAAAAAATTGAGTATCCACTTAAGAATGAATTTATTTCAAAACTTTATCAGCATTAAATGACCCAATGAAGTTGATATGCCATAAAACAAATAAACCAAACCAAACCAAATCATTGTGCAAGAGGGTCAGATGAGGATTATATTAGATATGTCGGTGACGCCATTCCAGCAACCAAATACTTTTTTGGAACATGGATCAAGTTGGATCAAGTCAGCATCTTCAAATAAATGATTATTATCTTATTATAATGGAGATTGTGTGTCTGTCTGTAACCGAAACTATGTCACTACCCAAGTCACAATTCCTTTAGTTATTTAGGTCACATTCTCCATCATTTTATTTTTATCTAATCCTCAATTATTGATAAAATTGTTTTACATTATTGATATTGTTGGCCTTATCTACATACTAAAGGTACTGGCCTCTTATCCTACTTATGAGGGCATGACAGGGACATTTTTATATGGGCCCACCCACAAGCCAAAGCTCATGGGTGGTAGGCACAAAAAATGTGTTGATCCTGTTGCCATTTCCCTCTCAAGGGGGTCACCTTGGGCACTGGGCAATAAACCCTGCCCCTTTAGATCAAGGGGGCAGATATTGCTTGGGGGATAGCCCCCTGGGATCAACACTGTTAATTTTACTTATCCGGTCCAGAGGCCAAAGCATGGTATTTGCCTCTCATCCCACTTATAAGTGCATGACACAAGGACATTTTTATGTGGGCCCCCACAAGCCAAGCACATGGGTGATAGGCACAAAAAATGCGTTGATCCCGTCTGCATTCTCCTTGAGGGGGGTGCCTCAGGCGCTGGGCAATAAACCAAGCCCCGCCCCTTTAAATCAAGGAGGCAGGTATTGCCTGGGGGGATAGGCCCCTGGGATTGACGCAGTTAATTTTATTGCCTAGCCACCCCAGAGGCCGAAGCACTCTGGAACAGAACGTGCAATTGTATTTATATATAAAACAAAATAGTGGTGTACAGTGTTAATGGGAAGGATAATTTGCATATTGATCTTAAAAATTTGATTTTAATGAATATTTGCTTGGTATTAGTGATTTCTAATTGTTTGGTTTTATTTTAATAAATATAAGCAAAAATCTCCCAGAGGTGCCTTTGTCACGGACACAACGAGTAGAACAGGTGATACAAGAATACGTCCAGAGAAAAATAGAACCAAAGTTGGAAGGATGAAAAGAGCAGCAAATACAGAAAGTAATGCAGTAAAGGACGTGCAGAAGGCCCCTGACCCGCTGAGGGTGTTATATATGTGTATTGTATTGTACTTACATATTCTATAGTAATGTAGTTGGTTGGTTGGATTTTACTGCACTTTTGTCACGGACATAACATGTAGGGGTCCTAAGTATAGCAGATGACACGAGAATACGGCCAGAGAAAAATAGAACCAAAGTTGGATAGATGAAAAGAGCAGCAAATGATGAAAGTAATGCAGTAAAGGACATGCAGAAGACCTCCGGTCCGTCGAGGGTGTAACAAATTAAATACTTGCGACCGGAGGGTGCATATTCTCGCTAGTCATTATAATCCAACAGATTCAGTTATATCTAAGTTTTTCATTTATGAATGTTTCATTATTTTTGGAGGTGTAATGGTTAGAGTCATAGGAAATGGACTCAATACCAGCTCTATTATATCTGTATCTATTAATAATGGAGATTGTCTGTATTTCTGTCTGTAACAAAAACTATGTCATAGCTCTACGTCACAGTTTACGTCACAATATTCTTATGCTATATACACCCAAAATTTGAGTAAGCAATTTTTAAAATTGTTTTTTACTCTTGTCCTGTTTTTTTTTTTTACTAAAAAGTTTACAAATAAATAAATACCTACGATTTTGTGTAAAATTGATGTGGAACATATTCAAAATAATTGTTTGATTATTACTTACATGCAACATTTTATTTGTTTTCATTTCAAATTGTTTTATTTTTATTTTTTTACTCCTTTAATGAATATGAGGATTTGTCTTACTTATGATACAAACCCTCTGACATTGAATTTTTAACTCCCACCCTCTCAGGCAATGTCTTTCATAAAAATTAATTTTTACAACGCCTAGAGGGTGTTTTCTGTTGCTAGTCTAGATAATAAATGTTAGCCTTAAGTAATAGGTCATTTTTTTTGTGAATTAAATTAAAATTGTTAATTGATAAAATGTCTAAATTAAATTATAAAAAAATAGATATTGGTATTTGAAAATATTAAAATTTTAATTAGAAATATAATGAATTAATAAAAAAAATATGTATGAAAAGCTATGGAAGCGAGTGGTATAATGGTTAAAGTTGTAGGAAATGGACTCGTCAATCTGAGTTCAAATCCTGGACGAGGCTGTTTGTATTTAACATAAGGCTAGTACCCTTGGGAAAGGTATGAATCCAACTACTTTCCCTCCAGCTATGGGCAAATAGTAGGGCATATTGGGCTCTTTAACCTTGGCTAGGTAACCAGTCTAGGAGAAGGAAAACTCAGAATTCAAACCAGTTAAACATCCTGCTCATGTGGAGGGGTTGGTATATATATATATATATATATGTAAAGGGAATGACTATATTAACATCTGCATTTATGACACATCAACATTGCATTCAAATGACTCAACAGCATTCATTAACTGCAAAACTGTTTTCAACAGTCACAATTACAATATGAACTCCCACAGTTAACTGTAATTAATCAATATCTTGATTAATTCAGTGGGTTTAACCCTGAAGATCCTTATGGTGAAACTAGAGTAGGTTATTTCTGTACACACAATAATACTATATATATATATATATATAAGAAAGTTACTTGATAAATAACTGAAACTCACCAGAGTGAGCTATTTCTGTACACACTATAATACTATATATCTCTATTAATAATGGAGATTCGCTTCCGGTTTTTGTCTGTAACAAAACTACGTCACTGCTTACGTCACATTACCCAAAATCGTCATAACATAGAATAAATACGCTCAAAATTTGAACATGCAACATTAGACAGTCCTCATTGTTTTTTAAAACAAGTTTTAATAAATACATGACTGGTATTATATATCTATATATAGTTTGTTTTATTTTAATACATATTTAAAGTTTACATTTCAAATTGTTTTATTTCTTAATCCTTTAATGAATTTGATGATTTTACTTACTTCGGGTACAAACTTGCTGATATTGAATTTTTTACTCCCACCCCTCAGGCAATATGTTTCAAAAATCTATTTTTTTATTTTGTACTAGTATATATATATATATAAATGTATATATAATGTTTCACCACATTTAGTGGAAAGAGGACATTTTTTTTTATGTAAGAGAAAAGTCTTTGTGAATGTTGGCTGTAAAGCATTTGGTCACAGACATGTGCACTTAGCACTTGATGATGGGGGACACACCCTATTCATGTGGTAAGCAACTGATATGCAAGGAAAGCATTTTGCCTGATGTAATATCTTATTATAATGGAGATTGTGTGTTTTTCTGTCTGTAATCGAAACTATATTACTAATCGAGTCAGAATTAACATAGTTATTTACATCACATTCTTCATGATTTTATTTATATTTAAACCTCAATTATTAATAAAATTGCTTCACCTTTTTATTAGTGTTGTCCATATCTACATATCATTAACATGCTATTGTATTTATATATACAAAAAATAGCGGTTTGCAGTGTGAACGGGAAGGCTAATTTGCATATTGATATTAAAAATGTGATTTTATTAAATATGTGCTTAGTATTATTGATTTCTAACTGTTTGGTTTTATTTTAATGAATATAAGCAAAAATCTCTCCAATGAATCTTAAATGAAATCCATTAACAAGAAAAATAAGTGTAATTTTATTCTTTATTTCCTAATTTAACTAAATAGTTAAATAAGTAAAATTCAGCAATGAAAGACGGCAGTGATGGAAGAGTAAGTTTCATTTCTATTTTTCTATTATACCCCCACTCTGTTTCAAATTTTTTTATCTGCATTCTTATTAGACTTTCTAATTTAATACGATATATCATTACATTAAAACTTAAATACCTGCACCGGAGGGTGCATATATTTGCTAGTATTGAGTAATGAAGGCCTATAAAAGTTTAAAACTAAAAATGCCAGATTATCTGCACTGTATCTAACTCTAAAGAGCCAACAATCGGCTGGTCACGTCAAGCCCTAGCACCTATATGATTTTCCCACCCCTATTGCCCTTATGGCAAGCCCCAACCCCTTTTTATTATATGGGTGCTAGAAGGCGGTGGCTGCGGGTCTACATGTCCTGGGAATGATGTTAAACTCTATCTGATGGTGAGGTTCCAGTTTTAGAGGTTTGGGGAATGTGGAGCACCCCTTCATCACCATTGCTCCCTGGTTCACTCTGACCCGGAGTGGTAGTACCTGTTAGGGTCCCATCTATGGGTTAAATAGAAAACATGAGTTGATAAAAAAATTGTATTATCCATTAAGAATTGATTTATTTCAAAACTTTATCGGCATTAAATGACCCACTGAGGTTGATATGCCGTAAAACAAAACAAAACAAAAAACTAAAGAGCCCATGTTACAAATTGAGTTGCCATTTTAGGACTGTAGCTGTAGCTAGATTCGTAAACTATTGTCAGTGAGTTTGATTCATTGTATGCTCCATACCTCTGGCCTTGTGCCACATCTAAGCTAAGCTTAGTGAATACCTACAACCAAGAGATATGGGCACCTCACATAATGTACAGTTTATGCCAGAAATAATATCCACTTGGATATTATTTCTGGCATAAAGTTTAATCCTTTCTTGAAGTAGAAAGATGTAGTATCAGTTTTAATCCTAGTCTGTTCATCTATTCTGTAGTAGAGAGATGTATCAGATATAATCCTTGTCAGTTGATCCTATTGGTTTTTCCTTGAAGCAGTCTATCGAGCAAATAATTTTAGGACAATATATCAATGCCGTTAAATAGTAAATTAAATGCATGTTTGGCAATTTTTGATTGGTTAATTCAGCTTCTCCTGATTGGAACAGTCTATAAATATAAGCCATGTTTGTTAGTATAGCTTATACCCAGTAGATATGGGCACCTCACATTGTGTACTGATTAGCAAGCTAGATTTGCAGACCATTGTTTGTGAGTTCGATTCTCACTGGGTGCCTCATACTTCTGGCCTTGTGCCACATCTAAGCTCAGCTTAGTAAATAACTATACCCAGTATATATGGGCACCTCACATTGTGTAATGGTTAGCAAGCTAGATTTGCAGACCATTGTTAGTGAGTTCGATTCTCACTGGGTGCCCCATACTTCTGGCCTTGTGCCACATCTAAGCTCAGCTTAGTAAATAACTATACCCAGTAGATATGGGCACCTCACATTGTGTAATGGTTAGCAAGCTAGATTTGCAGACCATTGTTAGTGAGTTCGATTCTCACTGGGTGCCCCATACTTCTGGCCTTGTGCCACATCTAAGCTAAGCTTGTTAAATAACTATACCCAATAGATATGGGCACCTCACATTGTGTAATGGTTAGCAAGCTAGATTTGCAGACCATTGTTAATGAGTTTGATTCTCATTGGGCGCCCCATACTTCTGGCCTTGTGTCACATCTAAGCTAAGCTTAGTAAATATTTGGGTGTCCCACTGTGGTGTAATGGTTAGCATACCCATCCCTCAAATCCATTACTACTGAATAGTGAGTTTGATTCTCGCTGGATGCTCCACACTAGTGACTTTGTCACATCTAGCAAATAGGAAGGACATGGAAGTCCCACCTATTCTAACAATCTTATCTTTCTAATTGGGCACCCCATACTTCTGGCCTTGTGCCATATCTAAGCTCAGCTTAGTAAATAACTATACCCAGGAGATATGGCATCTCATGTAGTATAATGGTTGGCAAGCTTGATTTGCAGACCATTGTTAGTGAGTTCGATTCTCACTGGGTACCCCATACTTCTGGCCTTGTGTCACATCTAAGCTATGGGCACCTCATGTGGTGTAATGGTTAGCAAGCTAGATTTGCAGACCGTTGTTAGTGAGTTCGATTCTCATTGGGTGCCCATACTTCTGGCCTTGTGCCACATCTAAGCTATGAGCACCTCATGTGTGTAATGGTTAGCAAACTAGATTTGCAGACCATTGTTAGTGAGTTTGATTCTCATTGGTGCCCCATACTTCTGGCCTTGTGCCACATCTAAGCTATGGGCACCTCATGTGGTGTAATGGTTAGCAAACTAGATTTGCAGACCATTGTTAGTGAGTTTTGATTCTCATTGGGTGCCCATACTTCTGCCTTGTGTCACATCTAAGCTATGGGCACCTCATGTGGTGTAATGGTTAGCAAACTAGATTTGCAGACCATTGTTAGTGAGTTTGATTCTCATTGGGTGCCCCATACTTCTGGCCTTGTGTCACATCTAAGCTATGGGCACCTCATGTGGTGTAATGGTTAGCAAACTAGATTTGCAGACCATTGTTAGTGAGTTTGATTCTCATTGGGTGCCCCATACTTCTGGCCTTGTGCCACATCTAAGCTATGGGCACCTCATGTGGTGTAATGGTTAGCAAACTAGATTTGCAGACCATTGTTAATGAGTTTGATTCTCATTGGGTGCCCCATACTTCTGGCCTTGTGTCACATCTAAGCTATGGGCACCTCATGTGGTGAATGGTTAGCAAACTAGATTTGCAGACCATTGTTAGTGAGTTTGATTCTCATTGGGTGCCCATACTTCTGGCCTTGTGCCACATCTAAGCTATGGGCACCTCATGTGGTGTAATGGTTAGCAAACTAGATTTGCAGACCATTGTTAGTGAGTTTGATTCTCATTGGGTGCCCCATACTTCTGGCCTTGTGCCACATCTAAGCTATGGGCACCTCATGTGGTGTAATGGTTAGCAAACTAGATTTGCAGACCATTGTTAATGAGTTTGATTCTCATTGGGCGCCCCATACTTCTGGCCTTGTGTCACATCTAAGCTAAGCTTAGTAAATATTTGGGTGTCCCACTGTGGTGTAATGGTTAGCAAACCCATCCCTCAAATCCATTACTACTGAATAGTGTTTGATTCTCGCTGGATGCTCCACACTAGTGACCTTGTCACATCTAGCAAATAGGAAGGAAATGGAAGTCCTACCTATTCTAACAATCTTATCTTTCTAATTGGGCACCCCATACTTCTGGCCTTGTGCCATATCTAAGCTAAGCTTAGTAAATAACTATACCCAGGAGATATGGTCAAGCTAGATTCTCAAACTATTGTCGGTGATTTCGATTTTTATTGGACACTCCATACTTCTGGCCTTGTGCCACATCTAAGCTTAACTTAGTAAATAACTATACCCAGGAGATATGGGTACCTCATGTAGTATAATGGTTGGCATGCTAGATTTGCAGACCATTGTTAGTGAGTTTGATTCTCACTGGGTGCCCCGTATTTCTGGCCTTGTGTCACATCTAAGCTCAGCTTAATAAATAACTATACCCAGTAGATATGGCCACCTCACATTGTGTAATGGTTAGCAAGCTAAATTTGCAGACAATTGTTAGTGAGTTAGATTCTCACTGGATGCTCCATACTTCTGGCCTTGTGCCACATCTAAACTAAGCTTAGTAAATAACTATACCCAGGAGATATGGGTACCTCACATGATGTAATGATTAGGAAGCTAATCAATTTATTTAAAATTTAATTTTTTCTGGTGCCTGTTATAAAGCATCAATAAGCAACTATTGCATATCGCAAACCTGTTAAACTCTGCTTAAGAAATTAACCTTGTGTCACATCCTGCTCATGTGGAGGCGTTGATAAAAATATATAAAAAGAAAAGTTATTAACCATTGAAAACTTATGCCAAAAAAAAAAAAAATAGAGCCCTTAAAGTTTGCATGACCCACTTTCCATAAGTGTTTTTTTGTAAGCATCACAAATAATGACATTCCAAGATTCCATACATTGGTTAAACTATCTGAATTCAAACCTGTTAAAAATCTGTTTAAGAAATTGACCTTGTGTCACATCCTGCTCATGTGGAGATGTTGGTAAAATATATAAAAAGAAAAGAAGTTATTAACAATTGAAAACTTATGCAAAAAAAATAGTCCTTAAAGTTTGCCTGACCCACTTTCCATAAGTGTTTTTTTGTATCACAAATAATGACATTCCAAGATTCCATTCATTGGTTAAACTATCTTTAGGAAATCTGAGAAGCACTGAATACATTCTAGGACAAATGTATACAAGCCATTGATGGGTTGCTGGATACCTCCTGGGGATAATTATTTAATAAGCTTAGCTTAGATGTGGCTCAAGGCCAGAAGTATGGGGAATCCAATGAAAATCGAACTCACTGACAATAATTTGCGAATATATATATATATATATATATATATATAATATATATATATAGTTGGATAGTAGGTATATTTTGTTGAAAATAAAAGGCAACGATTTGGTGTTGAGCCTTTTTATTTAAGTTTTCTTGTTGGCGAACAAAATGTTTCAATTGTTTAAAGGCAGTTTAAAAACTATCCAAAGTCCCTGTGGGTGTAGTCTGAGTATTGGTCATTGTTGAAGATATGGTTACTCCTCTGTTCTGGAGTGCAGGAAAATTCCTTGAACACAGAAAAAAAAAGAGAACCCCCGTCCTTCTGGCCTTGAGCCACATCTAAGCTTAGCTTATTAAATAATTATACCCATGAGATATCCAGCAACCCATCAATGGATTGTATACATTTATCCTAGAATGTATTCAGTGCTTCTCAGATTTCCTAAACATAGTTTAACCAATGAATGGAATCTTGGAATGTTGTTATTTGTGATGCTTACAAAAAAACACTTATGGAAAGTGGGTCATGCAAATTATAAGGACTCTATTTTTTTTTTTTTGGCATAAGTTTTCAATGGTTAATAACTTTTCTTTTTATATATTTTTATCAACACCTCCACATGAGTAGGATGTAACACAAGGTCAATTTTTTAAGCAGATTTTTAACAGGTTTGAATTCAGAGTTTTCCTTCTCCTCAACTGGTTACCTAGTCAAGGTTAAAGAGCCCAGTCTGCCCTACTATTTATCCATAGCTGGAGGGAGAGTAGGATTCATACCTTTCCCAAATGTATTAGCGCTAAGTGAAATGCAATTACCACATCCGGGATTTGAACTCTGAGCGACAAGTCCATTTCCCATGACTTTAACCATTACACCACATGCTTCCAATTATATAGTTTCAAAGCATTATACCAATTTGATAAAAATGAGGAATACCAGAGCCTGGTGTATATAAGTTTGTCTTGCTGATCCATTACTAATGAATAGTGAGTTTGCTGGGTACCCTATACTTGCAACCTTGTCATATCTTACCCATTATGAATGGGTTGGGTAAATATCTACATATCTAAAGAGTTTTACTTCTCCTTAACTGGTTACTAGCCAAGGTTAAAGATCCCAGTCTACCATACTATTTACCCATAGTAATTGGATTCAAGTTGGATCCATGGGTATTAACCATTACAACATGTACCTCCATAACTTTTCTTTTCTTTATTATTGTTACTAGCAAATATATGCAATAAAATAATATACCTCGAATAATATATTATATATAATATATTATATATACTAATATATAAAGTATATATACTTTATATATACTACAAATAATATATTATAAAATAATATACTACATGGGTATTAACCATTACAACATGTACCTCCATAACTTTTCTTTTCTTTATTATTGTTACTAGCAAATATATGCACTCTCTGGGTGCAAGTATTTAAGTTTTAATGTAATAAAATATATTAAATTAGAGAGGCTAATGAAACTAAATAAGAATGCAGATAAAAAGATTTGAAACAGAGGGGGGTATAATAAAAAAAATAGAACAACTTTGAAACTTACTCTTCTATCACTCTTGTCTTTCATTGTTATTTTTTCTAATTTAAGTATTTAGTTAAAAGAGGAAGTAAAGAATAAAATAACAGTTATTTTTTCTTCTTAATGGATTTCATTTCAGATTCATTGAAGAGATTTTTGTTTATATTCATTAAGATAAAACCAAACAATTAAAAATCAATAATACTAAGCATATATTTATTAAATTCACATTTTTAATATCAATATGCAAATCAACCTTCCCGTTCACACTGTAAACCGTTATTTTATTGTATACATAAATATAATTGCATGTTGGTAGTATGTAGATATGGTTAACAGTATTAATAATGTAAAACAATTTTATTAATGATTGAGGTTAAAATAAAAATAAAATCATGGAGAATGTGTTGTAAATAACTAAGGGAATTGTGACTTGAGTAGTAATATAGTTTCGGTTACAGACAGAAAAACACACAATCTCCATTATAATAAGATTATTATTATTATTATTTCTCAACTTTAGTGTCAAGTACTTGTTATTAATATATAATGAGCTGACATCCTTAATTGCTACTCGTTCCTCAATGTTTTTGAAGTGGAATATTCTACGTCAGCGCATTCTTTGTTAACACTGGAAACATCATCAGCAACTTTGAAATTACCATCAGCCGATTTGTAGTGATGCAGTGTTCTGTAAAACAAAGTTGCTAACAGCTGGAGAGAAAAATTTGAAAGAAGAACCCAACAAAAAACAAAAAAGCACCCCCTCAAAAAAAACAAAAAAAACAAACTTGTGTATTAGGTGTCTAATACCTGAATAAAATGCAAATATCTCTGAATGTTTGAGATGAGGCTTGATGATTAGTATTATCTGCATTATTCGGACTATTGTCCCCATCTTCATTGTTAAACATTGTACAAATAACAATGATGATGGGGACAATAGTCCAAATAATGCAGATAATACTAAAATACAAATATTTCTACCTATTTAACCTATAGATAGGGTCCCTAACAGGTACAACCACTCTAGTTCTGTTCAGAGAGGACCTGGGAGTAATGATGATGAAATGGTACTCACACCCCCAGGTCTCTAAAACTGAAACTTCACCATCAGATGCGATTTAACATCATAGTCAGGATACTACTAACACATATATATTTTATATATTTTATATATAGATATATATTTTATAATATATATTTTATATATATATATATATATATATTATAATATATATTTTATAATATATATAATATTATATATATATATATATATATATATATATATATATATATGGGAGAATATGTGCTTAATTGAAGTCGAACCTAATTTTTTGAAAGTTAATTCATTAATAATTAATTAGGCGGGATTTAACTATTTAAATGTAAGGCTAAACAAATCGAGAAAAATTATTTTTCTCAATTTGCTTAGCCTTACATATCTATCTATATTATTTTGTTTATCTATCTATCTATCTATCTGTAGTGAGATAGCCAATGGCGTGTTATCTCATTTACATATGTGTATTACAGCAGGAGATATATAGAGACAGTCTAGAGGACATAGGAGAATTAGCTACGAGAAGCTGAGACTTAGAGCTACGATACACTCAGAGAATTACTACTATTGCTACAACAAGGAATACAAAACTACACATCACAACACTATCTCAGTCTATTCAGAACTATCTCACCATCTTTCTTACTTAAAGAATTCTTCACTGCCCTGTCGGTTGGGGCGTTAGAATGCACCGACTGCACCTCTGCAAAGGGGTAAGACTCCCCCAATGGGGCCACCTGTTGGCTGTGGGTGGCGACCCATGATGCTTAAGGATAGAGCCCAGGTGGATGAGCAGTTCATGACTTGCAATACTCCACTTTGGCCCTATCTTGGGCTAGACGGGCGGTTGAAGAGGCTCCCTCCAATCAATTGGCTGGTCACGTCAAGCTCTAGCACCTATATGATTGCCCCAACCCTATTGCCCTTATGGCAACCCCCAATCCTTATCATATGGGTGCTAGAATGCAGTGGCTGCGGGTCTACATGTCCTGGGAATGACGTTAAACTCTATCTGATGGTGAGGTTCCAGTTTTGGAGGTTTGGGGAATGTGGAGCACCCCATTCATCACCATTGCTCCCTGGTCCACTCTGACCCGGAGTGGTAGTACCTGTTAGGGTCCCATCTATGGGTTAAATAGAAAAATGTGTTTATAAAAAATTGTATTATCCATTAAGAATTGATTTATTTCAAAACTTTATCGGCATTAAATGACCCACTGAGGTTGATATGCCGTAAAACAAACCAAACCAAACCAATCAAAATTTTGAATGTGTCGATAAACATTGAGATATATTCTAAATTTAGTTTTACTTGGCACGAAAGTAGACTGTTGACTTACTTAATGCTGAAGACGGTATCTTACTGTTATGTTTTTTAACATACAGATAAAATATGGAAGACTGAAATGACAATGCAAGACCAAGTTGTTGGAAAATTAACAAGGTTTTATTTAACACAGGGTAGAGAAATGCTTCTACCCTCAAGCGACTTAACCAGTTCAACGGCTGTGTCCATGCACAACCAAAAACCACTCCAAAAGTAACATTGTGCAAACCCCACTTCTGGGCTTCCCATCAGTCCCCCACTGATCAAAGGGGAGCAACTATATTTTTGTTAGGTTTCCCTAACACATACTTTGGCAAGCATTTATATAGTTTCAAAAAATTATACCTATTTAATAAAAATATGGAATCCCAGCCTGGTGTAATCTATCCATGTATAAAGGGCAGTTTGTGTGTATGTATGTTCGGAGGAAACTATGAAAATAAAACAATTAATGACAAAGTAAATATATATAAACATTCACAATCACCAGCGCTTGCTTTTTGAGTAAAAATAATGAAGATTTGATTTATATTCCTGAAGATAATTAACAAATAAAATTTAAATCATAACAACATGGAATTTTTTTTTTTGCATTTAATATTTTAAATAGGAGACATTAATCTTTCTTTTCAGAGTATCTGTGCACTTTATTTTCTTGATACAAGGTTTTTTATAAATAGAGATTTTAATGGGGCATATTGTGAGGATCCAACTCCTGATTCAGTAATGATGGTTCTGTGAGTCTAACTTATTTGCATTCCCTCTACCCAGGCAATGCCGGGTAGCAGCTTCTAGTGGCTTATAAGTTTGTCTTGCTGATCCATTACTATTGAATAGTGAGTTTGCTGGATACCTTTTACTTGCTACCTTGTCATATCTTACCCATTGTGAATGGGTTGGGTAAATACCTACATATCTAAAAAAAACGTTGTCAGGGTGACCTAAAGTCGGTATCAGCCAGACAGTGAGGGAGTCTATCCCCTTTTCACTAATGCTAAATTAAGGAGATTGTTTTGGCGTCTGAGGCAGTGTGCCACACCTACCATCAGCTCCTCCTTTTACTGCACAGATCCCTGTGCTACTCATATACTGAGTTGGTGAGAGCTAGTCTCAAACCCAGAAGCTTGTGGTTCCTTGTTGGACGCTCTACCAACTGAGCTAAAACTGGCCCTTAAATATCTACATATCTAATAATATTATTAATATCTATAATAATAATAATAATGATAATAATAATAATAACAACACAATATCAAAAATTATTTAAAATCAAATTACTGTTAAAGGAAGACAATAGCTTTTCATATACATATTTACCAACCCTTCCGCATGAGCAGGATGTGACACAAGGTCAATTTAACAGTTTTGAATTTAGAGTTTTCCTTCTCCTAGACTGGTTGCATAACTAAGGTTAAAGAGCCCAATCTGCCCTACTATTTACCCATAGCTTGAGGGAGAGTAGTTGGATTCCTACCTTTCCCAAGGTTATTAGCACTATGTGAAATGTAAACAGCTTTGTCTAGGATTTGAGTCCATTTCCTATGACTCTAACCATTATACTACTGTTATAGGTGATATAACCTATCTACATAATG
Source organism: Doryteuthis pealeii (assembly GCA_023376005.1). Classification (NCBI taxonomy): domain Eukaryota; kingdom Metazoa; phylum Mollusca; class Cephalopoda; order Myopsida; family Loliginidae; genus Doryteuthis; species Doryteuthis pealeii. Next base: position 31,735,884 of record CM042176.1, read on the forward strand.
GAATGATCCTACTACTACTATAAGTAGCAAAGACTATTGTAGCTTGAACAAGAACAAGCGACGCGATTCAGTTCTAGACTGTATTGTTGGATGTAACTTCACTTTCTTTCTGTAAATTCTACTTTCTTTGTTCAATACACTTGTATCAACTTTCACCAGTTGTTTGTCTTTATTTGTGACCCATAACAACCCCAGAACAACTGGCAACGGAGGATTTGAAAAAACACATGCAGGTTTATCATTTTTACAACAACAACACCAGTGAAGCAGGATTCAAAAGACTTCACTCACAACTATCATTTTTCAACGATACAAAACTTGGACGAGATGATTAAGGATCTCCCAAAAGACTCTAAAAAGAACTTTGGGAAGTAATCGAACCTAAAAAAGAAAAAAAAAAAGAAAGTAAACCAAGCTACACTGAAATTCAAAACCATGACATTCAGATTACAAGAAAATTGTACCTGCTCTGCAAAAGAAAAATTCTTTTTTTTACAAGAACTTGTCAGTCTAATAGCAAAAAGCCATTTTTGTTCAAGGATCTATTTAGCAGAGAAAACTTTTGACAGTCGTTTGTCTTTATTTGTGACCCTTAACAACCCCACAACAACTACGCACCTCCATAGCTTTTCATATATATTTTTTTATCAATTACTTCTAATTAAAATTTTAACATAAAATATTTTCAAATTCTAATATCTATTTTTATGATTTATTTTAGATATTTTATCAATTAACAATTTTAATTTAATTAATGAAAAATGACCTATTACTTAAGTATTTTATTTATTATCTAGATGTAGATATAATAGGGTCAGTTTAGCTCGGTCAGTACAGCATCCATCTAGGAACCTCAAGGTTCCAATAAAGTGTGGAGCTGATGGTATGTGAGCATCTGAGGTGGAGCACCACACCTACTATGAGCTCCCAATTTTATCGCACAGATCCAAGCTATGTTAACTCCTGTGCTGTTGGTGAGGGCTGGTATTGAACCTTGTGGTTCCTTGGCAGATGCTATACTGACTGAGCTAGGAAGCGCGTGGTGTAATGGTCAAAGTCATGGGAAATGGACTCGTCGCCCCAAGTTCAAATCCTGGACATGGTAATTGAATTTCACTTAGCTCTAATACTCTTGGGAAAGGTATGAATCCTACTCTCCCTCCAGCTATGGGTAAATAGCAGGACAGACTGGGTTCTTTAACCATGGCTAGGTAACCAGTCTAGGAGAAGGAAAACTCTGAATTCAGACCTGTTAAACTCTGCTTAAAAAATTGACCTTGTGTTGTATCCTGCTCATGCGGAGGAGTTGGTAAATATATATACTGACTGAGCTACACCTTCCTAAATTAGGTTAATTTTATGCTAAAAGCAAATGTGTTAAACCCGTTTTTTTTTCTTTTTCAGTTATCAGAAAATCAATGAGGCTAACCCGAGTTATGGAGGGATGGACCAAAATTCAGCTCCTCCAATGCAAGGTGCATACCCTGGAGGACAACCACCAGCACAAGGTGGATATCAAGGTGGACCACCACCAGCACAGGGTGGATACCCTGGTGGACCACCACCAGCGCAAGGTGGATACCCTGGTGGACCACCACCAGCCCAAGGTGGATACCCTGGTGGACCACCACCAGCCCAAGGTGGATACCCTGGTGGACCACCACCAGCGCAAGGTGGATACCCTGGTGGACCACCACCAGCACAAGGAGGATATCAAGGTGGACCACCACCAGCACAAGGAGGATATCAAGGTGGACCACCACCAGCACAGGGTGGATATCAAGGTGGACCACCACCAGCACAGGGTGGATATCAAGGTGGACCACCACCAGCACAGGGTGGATACCAAGGTGGACCTCCTCCTGGACAAGGACCTTACCAGCCACCAGCAGGAGCACCACCCGGAGGGTATCCTGGTGGAGCACCACCACAGGGTCAGTATCCCCCACAAGCTGGATATCAACAACAAGGAGGATACCCTGCGCAAGGTGGATACCCTCCACAGGGCGGATACCCAGGTGGACCTCAGCAAGGATACCCTGGAGGACCTCCTCCACCACAAGGTCAGTATCCTCCTCAGGGGGGTGACCAATATGGAGGCCATACCGCGACACAAGTTATGAATACCAATGCACCTCTAAGTGCACCAAGTGGGCCGCCAGTGCCAGGAAAACCAACATCGTTTCCCCAAGGATTTCAGCGTAAGAACAATTTACTTATCTTCTAATATTTCATCTATATATATCTATCTATTCATATCTATCTGTCTGTCTATCTCTGTTTATTCATATCCATCTATCTCTGTTTATTCATATCCATCTATCTCTTTATTCATATCTATCTCTTTATTCACATCTATCTATCTATCTATCTCTTTATTCTCTATCTATTCACATCTATCTCATCTATCTATCTATCTATCTCTATCTATCTCTCACATCTATCTATCTCTTTATTCATATCTATCTCTTTATTCACATATCTATCTATTCTTTATTCGTATCTATCTATCTCTTTATTCGTATCTTTCTATCTATCTCTTTATTCGTATCTTTCTATCTTTCTCTTTATTCATATCTTTCTATCTTTCTCTTTATTCATATCTTTCTATCTTTCTCTTTATTCATATCTATCATTCTATCTCTTTATTCATATATATAATTCTATCTATCTTGGTCTATTTGTATCCATTTCTACCTATCTCTGTCTATTCATATCTACCTTTTTCAGTTTATCTATCTATTCATATTTATCTATTCATATCCATATCTATCTATCTCAATAATAGCTATTTATCTCAGTGTATGTCTCTCTCTCTCTCTCTCTCTCTCTCTCTCTCTCTCTCTCTCTATATATATATATATATATATATATATATATCTGTTCATATTTCTATCTCTCTCTCTGTCTCGGTCTATATCTATTTTTATGTTCACACCCATCTGTCTCTGTGGCTTTATTCATACCATCATTATCTATCCTGGTCTATTCATATCTATCTCAATCTATTACTATCTATCCAATCTATCTATCTCAATCTATTCCTATCTATCTCTCTCTCTATCTATCTATCTATCTATCTTGGTCTATTCCTATCTATCTATTTATCTATCTATGTCTATTCCTATATATCTATGTCTATTCCTATCTATCTCGGTCTATTCCTATCTATCTATCTATCTTGGTCTATTCCTATCTATCTATCTATCTCAGTCTTTCCTATCTATATCTATCTATCTATCTATCTCAGTCTATTCCTATCTATCTATCTATCTCGGTATATTCCTATCTATCTATCTATCTATCTATCTCGGTCTATATTTATTTTTCTGTTCATACCCATCTGTCTCTGTATCTATATCTTTTGTGTATGAACAGATAGATATAGACTCAGATAGATATGAATACTCATACCATTTGTCTATAAATTCATCTATCTATCTATCTATCTATGTGCATTAACATCTATCTATCTATCTTTTCTATTGTTCGTACCCATTTGTCTCTATGTCTTTATTCATACTGTTGAAGTAAGTTAGTTGTTGTTCAAACCAATCGTATACTAACTTACTCCAACATGGCACTATGAACAGGGTCCATATTGACTTACAGCTTACTTGCTGCTTTGTCTGCCAATTTGACGGTAATTGGAATATTGTCTCCTTTCATTTGCAGCTCCTGAGATTGATGGTGACACCCCAGAGGATGAGATGCCACTCCCAGATCGACCTCCACCCGAGATGATCCCTGTGGCTGGCTACGAAGGAGCTGGGTTTACCGCTGGAGGTCAGTCTTAGTCATTCTTATTCTTATTTGCATAAATCTTTAGAAAAACTGATTCTCTTTTCCACTGGTACATATATAATATATATATATATATATATATATATATATATATATATATATTACAGATCTTTGCTAATCCACAAAGCAAATAAATTTACTTCTGGGTTAATAAAAATCGATTTAAAAAGTGCTCAATAAAAAGAGCTAAATATACGTTTTTTTGAAAAGCAAATGTTATAAAATATTCCAACTGCAGTTTCTTGCCGTAGCAATTCTTCAGGGAATTATTGCTTATTCCAGCCATCTACTTTTATTAATATCCGGGTTGTACCCATTCTTAAGTACATGGGTGTGCTTAAGTAAGTTCTGGCATTACATAGGGTGGCAGTTAGTCTGAAACTAACTCAAGGACTAGACCTTGGCTGAATATATGTAAATTCTACTCCTACACATCCCCATGGATTTGACCACCCAAATGCTCAGTACTTAATTTTAATCTCAGACTTTTTGTCTATGATTTCCGTTAAAATTAAAGCAATTACTTTTTTCTGTCTGAACATCCCCACTATTCAGGCCATTAATTTCCCCAAAAGAGATTTTCTCATAAAAACCCTACAATTTATTAAGAAACTTTATTTGGGACCCATAAATTTTCATTCAAAGCAAATATGTGCATCCCAGGACACACTAATTCAAAAAACTGCATCATTGTGTGGCTAAACTTGCAAATCGGTTGGAAAATTAGGGTGCCCCAGAAAAAACAGAACCCACAAATTTTATAATAAAACTGTTAATTTTAACAGGGTGGTTTAGGGTTAGGATTAGGGTTAGTTTAATGGGAAAATGAATAAATAATTTAGGTTCTGTTTTTTCTGGGTCACCTGTATGCAATGTGACCCAGAAAAAACAGAACCCACAAATTTTGTAATAAAACTGTTAACTTTATTTTTAACTAGGGAGGGTTAGGGGTATGGTTGGGGTTTAGGATTTAATGGGAAAATAAATAGATAATTTGGGTTCTGTTTTTTCTGGGTCACCCTAATTTTCCGACCAATTTGCAAGTTTAGCCCACTGTGCACCACTAACATTGGACTATGAAATTCTGAAAACAAATCCTCATGTATTATATGCACTGATTTTTAGGATTTGTTTAACTTAAATTTAGATTTAGATTTATTTAACTTAAATATTGTATTTGTTCACCTTTTTATTAGTTTATACTGACTCCAAAATATGACACAAAATGGTAGTATATGTTAGGGTCTCATCTATAGATCAAATAGATCTGGTAGAAAATTATTCATATTTGATAGAAGAAGCACGTACAAAAGAGTTAAATTTTAGTGCAGTTCCTTCTGTAACCGTGAAGGCCAATGCATGAAACCCAATGGTCACATGTGAAGGCTGGTCCTGAAGATGTTGATGTTGCTTTCTTTTTGTTCTCTTTAATTCATGGTGTTGCACCAGGGTAGTTTTCAGTCATCAGCAGCCCACAGTGGAGAGCCTGCTGCTACTGAAGGCAGTCCTGAGCCAAAACTTCTCAGCTGGCAAGGTTGATCTTAAAGGTCTTGATATCATGCTTACAGATATCCTTCAAGTGCAGCTGACCAATCTATCTCTTGATATTGTCAATATATATGTATATATAAGTCGGAGTGGCCTAAAGTTGGTATCAGCCAGAAAGCGAGGAAATCTATCCCATTTTCACTAGCGCAAGACCAAGGAGATTGTTTTTTGGTGTCTGAGGTGGAGCACCACACCTACCATCAGCTTCTCACTTTACCGCACTATGACGGAGAATGAAAAAGAGCAAGACATTGTCTTGCCTGCCGGGATCGAACCTGCGTCCTCCCGCATGCAAAAACAGATGCGATTTAGGCACTGGACGGACGCGAAGTGCCAGGATGTTTTGGTAAATATGTACATAAATAACATGTGAGTCAAGCGCTGGGCAGTCAGGAGTCAGCAGTAGCAGGTTGACTGACGCGAACAAAAGAAATGTGATTTTGAACTGCTAAAGATTATTTCGACTACGGTGACGGATTTTGCAGCTGCTAAACGAAAACGAAGAAGGGGAAGGTTTGGCTTGTTGGAAGACTGTGGACTCGCTTGTTTTTGGCCCCCCCTCTCGGTGGGAACTTGTTGATACGAACATCTATTTCCCCCCATATATTTCCCCTCCTTCTATACACTGAGTAAGCAAGGACCGGCATCGAACCAGGAACCTTGTAGTTCCTAGTCGAACACTCTATAGATTTAGTTAAACTTGGCCATACCTAGAAATGATGGAACTGGCTAGAAAGCCTTATATCTTTTAGTTTTAATGATATTATGTATTCGCAGGTCAATGGAATATCAATAGGGTTGACCTCTTGACCTCTTGATGGCGAATATTTTGTGGGTTTTTTGAAGAAGTGTTACACAATTCATAGGCAGCTTATGAATTGTGTACGTACTGTAGTAAGGATATTTTAAATAAGAATTTGTTAGATTGTAGGTTTTTTTGAAGAAGTGTTACACAATTCATAGGCAGCTTATGAATTGTGTACATACTGTAGTTAAATGGGAATTTTCATAACAGTTAGGGTTATGATTGATTTATGATGATCCCTCCGGATGCACGCGCTTACAGGCATGAGATAATTTTAGATTAGATGTGAGCAAGCACCTGATGAGAGGCGATGTCTATCAAGGGTTGCAACTCACTACGCTGTTGAATCTTTATGGGGTGGGTTATTTTAAATAAAAGACTTAAGAAAAACTACTATGTCTTGGTGATTCATGTAAACAAGAAATGACCAGCCTGAAGAAAAAATAAATTGATAGTGTTCTTTGCATTTCACCCATTGTCCATTCAGCAGACATGTCCCAGTAACATTATATCAAATCATTGTTTTTTTTTTGTACCTCAGATTTTTTCCCTCCACCCACGCAGTTCCAGGTTCCCGTGCCAGCTGAACCCCCTCAGCCAAGAGAAGATATTCCAGAGTAAGTACCAAAAATTGATAAATATTTCTTTTTTTAAAATTTCTCTGGCTTTAAAAGTATTCCAGAATGTCATGGGTGATGTAATGAATATGCAAATACCTAGGTACCCCCTCACTGTGTTGTATACCCTTCATTACTTCTTTACTTCTTACTTGCTTCTATATCTTGGACATCTATTCTTCTGGCCGGCTTTGGTATTTCTTCTATCATCTTAACTTGGTCTAGCGTCTGGTGTTGACTTGGGGATTCCGGTCTGGTTTCTGTTAGGGATTTCTCCTTATCAGAAGCCCTGTGTCATTGTTAGTTTTTAGGTAATAAACACAAGACTTCGATTTACTTTGATGTTACTTTATATCCAATCCCCAACCCAGACATCTGCGCACATCCTACGAGCTTGGATCCTACTTGCTAACTGCCTGAAACTTACTATCCTTCAAATGGAAGACAGGGTTTCTATGCCTTCCGGTTCTCACGATTTATCCCTGGAAGGCAAGGTGAGAGTGAGGTCAAGCGCCGTCACTCACTCTCAAGGCTATCAGCTGCACTAATTGCCATTATGTTTCTACACTACCTTATATAAGTATTAGGATCCAATAATTATGTAACATCTGTAATCTGATTGGTTAGTGTCCACCATAAATACTGTAGTGGTACAGATGCCTACTACAAAAACTACCACTATTACTATGCTAACTACTCCTATTATTACTTCTACTAAACTCACCCGCTTTGTACTTGCCTGCGAGAATACCTTACTACAACTTAATAATATATCCCTGTAGCGAGATCGAACGGCAAAACTCACAAACCTGTGATGAGCCAACAATGGTACATCAATCGAAGAGACAGCGAGTGGGTATTTGCCTCATACCCCACTTGTATGGGCTGGGCACAAGGCCTCGTTTTAATGTGGGCCTACCCACAAACCGAAGCTCATGGGTGGGAAAGAACAAAAATTGCGTCAATCCCTTCGGCATTCTCCCTCAAGGGGGGCGCCTCAGGCGCTGGGCAATAAACCCAGCCCTGCTCCTTTAAGTCAAGGGGGCAGGTGTTGCCTGGGAGGATAGCCCTCTGGGATCGACACTATTAATTCAAGCACACCGATCCAGTGGCCGAAGCTCACTGGACCCCGTCCCAAAGGACGGGTTGGAAGAGACAGCGAGTGGCATGTTGTGCGTGTTGGCGGAAGCAGATATGTGACGAGTCCGACTAGTTGTGAAGGAGGTGAAATCATGAGTGTCCTTGAGGCCGCGATTTGTAATGGCAAGTCTCGTGGCTGGCGAGAGGAGAGTTGTGACGTGTCTCAGCCAGACTGAGTATAAAAGGAGACGCTTGGACAGTGGTGTGGTGGAAAAACACAACGACTTAGTTTGTCAAAATTCTTCTCAAGTGTTACGTTGTCTTTGGTAGAATCAATCCCTTACCCGGATAAATCAATGGGAATAAGAATGTCCATAACTGCATTAATATAATTTCTACTTGTAATAATCCAGTCATTTATACTTGCATTAATTCCTGACCACTGACAATCCCTTCCTTTTTTATTTTCATACATTTTTATAGTAAAATCTTTAGCAATGCATTTCTTTGTACATACATTGTAATGATCATATGCAACTTCTATTGTAAAAAAACATTTGTTATATATTCATATCATAAAAAAACAACATTTATAATGCATTTTTCTCATAAAGATAATTTACAATGGATTTTTATAGTAAAATCATTTTCTATGTATTTTATAATAAAATCATTTGAATACATTTTCATAGTAAAAATAATTTGCAATGCATTTTCATAGTAAAATCCATTTACAATGGATTTTGAAAGTAAAAATAATTAACAATGCATTTTTATATAGAAACAATAATTTGTAATGCATTTTTAAAGAAAAAATTATTTAGCTTAGATTTTTATAGAACAATAATAATTTCCAATGTTTTTTCATAGTAAAAATCATTAAAAATGCATTTTTATAGAAAAAAATCATTTGTAATGCATTCTCATGATAAAAATTATTTGTAATATATTTTTGTTGTAAAAGTCCTTTTATAATAAAAATCATTTACAATACATTTTCATAGTAAAAATCATTTGTAATGCACTTTTATATTCAGAATCATTGTTAATGCATTTTTATAGTAAAATTCACTTCTGATGTATTTTTATAGTAACAAACATTTATAATGCATTGCTATAGTAAGATTTATATCCAATACATTTCTATAGTCAGTCATTTCATCATTTCAATGCATTTTTATATAAAAATCATTTCCAATGCATTTTTTAGTAAAAATCATTTCCAATGCATTTTTATAGTAAAAATCATTTCATTTTTATAGTAAAAATCATTTCCAATGCATTTTTAGTAAAAATCATTTCCAATGCATTTTGCAATAGTAAAAAATCATTTCCAATGCATTTTTATAGTAAAAAATCATTTCCAATGCATTTTAAAGTAAAAATCAAATCATTTCCAATGCATTTTTATAGTAAAAATCATTTCCCATTTTTATAGTAAGATTCATATCCAATGCATTTCTAAAGTAATAATCATTTGTAATGCACTTTTATAGTAAGAATAATTTGTAATTCATTTTTATAGTAAAAATCACTTTCAATCCATTCCTATAGCACAAACCATTTGAAGTAGAAATTACTTGTACTTAGAAGGGTTCTGTGTATATTGTATTAGTATTTTCTAATTATGGTAGCCCAAAAGGGATAAAAAGAAGAGAAAATGATTCTTTTATTTGTTTTGCAGAGTTGCTTCTTGGAAAGAAGATGATGTCCGAAGTGCTCTTGTGGATTATGCTTCCGGAAAAAGATGCTATGGACAAGGTACAGCGAATGACATGGAAATCAAGGAAATTCTCAGTTCCAGTGCCTTTCATGTAAGTCAGATTTGTACCTCTTTCTGTTTTTTCTTTGTTTCTGTGATGGCATTCATCCTGAGTTTAGACACCCTCCTCAGCAGAAAAAATCTGTTGGGTTAGTTTCCGATGATCCAACTAGGAAACAAGTAGGGCTGTTTGTAATGATTATGGTTTGGTTGGTTGGGTTTTATGGCATGTCAACCCCTTGGGTTATTTTATGCCGAATAGTTCTATTGGTAATTAAGTATTCAAAAATGTATAGGGGTTTATTTGCTGTAATCAATTTTTCTGCTGAGAATTTTAACATCAAAAGAGTGAGTGGGTGATTTTTGTAAGCCTGTGAACTTACATCCTTGATAAGAGGCCGGTTCTTTTCAAAAAGTTAAATATCCTCTTGGGATCTATTTTTCCAAATAGTTTGTCCATGCTGTCAAATATTGTAGAACTTTCTTCAAGTGTGGGAGAGGTGTGTGCATTCAATCAGAATATGTTTTATTGTGTATCAGTTTCCACATGAATATTTAGGTGGAGGTTCTTCTTTTAAAATGAAGGAGTGGGTTAATCTAGTGTGGCCAATGCGTAGCCGGGTGATAGTGGTTTCTTCTCTTCTGGTATTACTAATGATTATGTTAAAAATATCGGGGCTGATATATAAGGGTTAGTATGAAGTGTATGGTGGCAAGGAAAAACAAATACAGATTTTAAGTTTCATCAATTGTATTAGAAAAACTTTGTTGTAAGGTTTTAAAACATTTAAGAAAGTCTGATTTTGGTGGTCGAGTGGTAAAAATTTGGAATCGTGTGGGCAGGGTCCGATGCTGGTTTGGTAAAATTTGTAAGGTTGATAGTTGGCGATTTGAGTTGATAGGCGTCAATTTGGTAAATTGAGGATAGAGAATGTGTCAGTCGTAGTCTTTAAGACTCACCGGTTGGCCGTGTCAGAGAAGGGTAGGTGAGAGATTTAGGTCAGCTGTTGGTAGCATGAGTAGGGTTGAATTAAATTTGTTTGGTAGCATGAGTAGGGTTGAATTAAATTTGTTTATTTTAAAATTAACAAAAGCTGGAATTGTTGTGGTAAATTTTCCTTTCGCTCGGTGAAATGAGGGCAGGTGTGGGGTTGAAAGCAAGTTCTGGCCGATGACTTAGCTTTGTGTGACGTGGGGTGTAGTATGGTCGGTATGGCGGTTCCTTTATCTCGGGTTGGGATAAGCCGACCTTCCTTCTGTGACGGCCTGTGGTCTGCTGTCTATCGAGGGTTAAGTCAGCTTTATTTAAAGCTAGAGATAGGCTCGTGATGGCTTTTGAAGGGTTTTGTGATCAACTGTTTATCGACTAAGTCAGCTGTATATATAGTAAGTAGGTGGCTCGGGGAAGCCTTTGAAGGGTTTTGGGGGGAACATTTTTTATTGGTTGAAAAACATTAAATAGGAGATATTTTTAATTGTTTATAAATTTTGTTTTTCGACTGAAGTTTTGCTAGAGCCTATGCGTAGGACATTTGTTTTTTGTTCATTTTACTTTCGCTGCCATGGGGTTAACATCCATTTGGTGTCAGCAGCTTATGTAGTGTTTTGTTTTGTTTTGTTTTTACTTTAAATTTGTTTTGTTGGTGAGTGGATGTATTGTGTTAGTAAAGATTGTGAATCATAAGAGATATCTATTTCTGTTATAACAGGGCTCTTCGCAGAAATGCATCTCGGCCTCCTGCCTTAAAAAACACTAAGTGGTGCCAGCTCAAAAAAAAGTCCCTAGCTGAAAAAAAACACTTGCGTTTTTCCTAAAAAGTTAATGCAATATTTTACCCCCTCCCCAGTCTTTTTTCGACAAGTAGATATAATATTTTAACCCTCCCCTCTTTAAAATATTTTAAAAGGAGGGGGCTAATTATTTACATTTACTTGTTGATAAAAATATGGCTTACTTTTAACGCCTTCAAACCACTAAAACAAAAAGTAATTTGTAGATAAAAACGCCTTCAATCTGCTAAAAATTTTTTTTTTTTTTTCAGTATTTACATTTTATTTTAATCTTATTTTTTTGACAATCAATTACAAATAAAAAATCAAAATATTTAGATATTCTTTTTTATTTTCAACTAGGGATTTCATTCGAAGGATGGGTTGATTTTTGAGCTAGCATCGCTTGACGTTTTTTTAAGGCAGGAGGCCAAGATGCATTTCTGCAAAGAGCCCCAAAATATCAATAATATGAAGAAGAGATTCAATGGACTGAATAACTTCTGGCCTGTTAATAATTCTAAAATTATCAATGATATTTCTTTCATATTTTTTGTTGTATTATTTCACTGGCAGTAATCAGAAATAAGAGGAAGCCTTTCACATCCTGCTTGGGGCAGAGGAGTTGGCTAAATACATACTTAGTGTAATGGTTATCGTCGTCGGAAATGGAATCGGCAACCTGAGTTCAAATCCTAGCCTAAGCTGTATGCGTTTCAATTCCCGCCAATTGCTATACTTACATACAGCCAATGGTATTGCAGTTACGTAAATATATATAAGTGAGTACATCATCATGAGACGTTCGTGGTGTAATGGTTATCGTTGATGGAAATGGACATGGTGATGCGTGTTTAAATCCTGGACCATGCTGTGTGCGGTTCACATACTTTTGGAAATGTAGGGATTATAAGAATTCGGCATATAACCAACATCAATAATCAGGATTTACATTTGTGAATTTCATCTTGCTACCCTAACTTATATATATATATATATGTGTGTGTGTGTGTGTGTTGTTGTAGTACAAGTAGAAATAATATTAGTAGCTTGGTACATAGTAATTTAAATCTTAACATCCTATACCGCCTCATTCCACCCAGCCAGAAGTTATATTCGTTTTCCTAATCTGCCCCAGTCTTTAATTTATGGTAAATAACAGGTAACTTTAAATGAAAAGGCCATTTTTAGCCATTTATTGATAAATCCTTATAGGAATGGGGCTCTGGACTTTGTTTAGTTGTAATATTAAACATATTTAGAAGTTTTTGATTTAAGGGAAATAACAGGTAACTTTAAATGAAAAGGTCATGTTTAGCCGTTTATTGATAAATCCTTATAGGAATGGGGCTCTGGACTTAGAAAATTCTCAACAGGATGTTAAGAGTTAATCAAATATTATAACAAATGCCACTACCATTTCCCACTTTTACATGACCTATTATGGGAGGAATAAGAGGAAATTAATCTGACAGTATGTGGAGAAAGGTAGACAAACATGGAATGTTGTACAAAATGGATGTTTATTATAGGTAGTGATGTCGACGTTATAACGTTTTGGTCTGTTCTGTTAGACCATCTTCAGGACATTGGATTGAGTTCTTCGTTTAAGCAAGAACTCAATCCAACATCCTGAAGATGGTCTAACAGACCGAAACGTTATAACTTTGACATCACTACCTATAATAAACATCCATTTTGTACAACATTTCTCTCTACCTTTCTCCACATGACCTACTATGTATCTCCACCAAACCCAGCACATATGACCCACTGACGACCCCTTTCCACACCAAACACCTGTACCATCAATAACAGAACCTTACTAGCTACACCCCCTATCAGAAGAAAAAATAGAACTCCCACTACCAACTTAAGCACTCCTAGTAGCACCAGCAATTGACCACCCCTCACCTATTCACAACCTCCTAACTCACCAGTATGAGAATGAAAACCATTTAAGCAAGAACACAATCCTACGTCTTGTTCTAGTTCTCATAAACAAGGAGAAAATTTTAAGTTGATGTTGTTATTCCAGTTGACCAGGAAAAGAAGTGAAAAAATTGTGAAACCTGATGGTAGCAGTAGCACATTGAGTGACCTGTCACATTGTTTCTTAAAAGTCTAATGGCTGAAGTCTATTATATGCACATTAGTGGAGGTGCGTGGTCTAATTGTTAGAGTTGTAGGAAATGGACTTGTTGACATGAGTTCAATTCCTGGATGAAGCTGTTTGCATTTCACATGGGGCTAATACCATTGGGAAAGGTGTGAATCCAATTCTCCCTCCAGCTATGATGTTTTTGTTTTATTCATTCTTGATGAATACTCAATTTTTCTTTTTTAAACTCATGTTTTTCTATTTAACCCATAATTGGCACCCTAACAGGTACTACCACTCCGGGTCAGAGTGGACCTGGGAGTAATGGTGATGAAGGGGTACTCCTGATTCCCCAGAACTCCAGAATTAGAACTTCACCATCAGATAGAGTTTAACGTCATACTCAGGACACTAAGACCCTCAGCCATTGCCTTCTAGCACATATATGAAAAAAGGGGTTGGAGCTTGCCATAAGGGCAATATGGTTGGGACAATCATATAGGTGCTAGGGCTTGACATGATCAGCTGATTGATTGGAGGGCGCCTCAATGACCGCCCATATAGCCTAAGTAAGGGCCTAGATGGAGTGTTGCATGTCATTAACTGCTCAGCCACCAAGATTCCATCCTTAAGCATCACACCAACCTATTTGTCATGGGTAGGATATGACTGTTGCGTAGTCCTTTTTATATGTCTGCTACTATTGAGTTTCTTTTTTGGATAGCTTCTTTATTTCTTATTTTATACTTATGGAAGTGCGTGGTGTAATAGGAAATAGACTCATTGACCCAAGTTCAAATCCTGGATGAGGAAGTTTGCAATTCTTGGGAAAGGGATGAATCCAGCTATGAGTGAATAGTAGGGCAAAATGGACTCTATAAATGGCCAGGTAACCAGTCTAGGAGTAGTAAAACTCTGAATTCAAACCTGTTAAACTCTGCTTAAGAAATTGACCTTGTGTCACATCCTGCTTATGCGGAGGGGTTGGTAAATATATATGCTTATCTGTCTTGACTCTGTGATCAATTTTCAAACTGTAGCTTGCAACTCTCTGATTGCTAAAAAGTTATTTTCTTTCCTTTCTCTTTTTCTTTCCCCAGAAATTAGACTCAATTCAAATTTACTATAAGTTAAACAATGAGAATAGAAGAAGAAGAAAATTGTTTTTTTTACACATTACACAATATGTATTAATGTGTCGAGGATGATCACTAATTAGGACTGAGCCTATTTTAGTTTTGGCCACCTCAGTCAGATTTTAAAACTAGTTCTACAAACCATAAACACTCTTTTTCTAATACTAAACTAAACATGTGACAACCTTAGCTAGCTATATTTGGAATTTAAAACATCAAAATATAACAACTATTATTAAATGGGAAATATTAAAGAGATCAAATATTTGCCGAAGTTTAAGTGACACATGTTTCTTGTGTTTACAAGAAAAGTTAGCGATATTTAGATTACCGGATAAGAAAAAATTATTGAATAAAAAGGATGAATTCCTGGGGAAATGCAGGCATAGATCGCATAACTCATTAATGTATTATTAAGATTATTAAGAATAATATAGATACAATATAATATACGCACTAATTATTACAAAAAATAAATAAAATAGAAATAAAAAAAATAATTTAATGAATTTATCAGAAGTCTTGAATTTCAGAAGTACAAACAAGTAAGATGTAAATAAAATGAATAATAAAAAATAATTAAAAAAAAAATAGGAGTTAGCACAGCTGATAGATAGAATCACAAATTACTTTTGCCGGGTGAACTAATCATTAATTTCAAAGGAAAAAAGTTTAGTTTTAGGGACAAAGGTTTATTTTTAGGAGACATAGATAAAAATAATCCTAAACCAGACGAGTATATATAATATCAGCTACCTATAATTTTTTAGTTATCCTGAGGAAGGTGTACCTTGAACACTGAAACTGTGGTAGAGAGAAAAACTTTTCTACAACTAGGCCTAATTGGGCTGAAATGTACATACAGAGATGACTTTTTCTCGATTTGTTTACGCTTTACATTTAAACCGATATGCACGCCTAATTCATTTAATTATAATTAATTAATTAACAAAATTAGGTATGACTTTAATTAAGCACATAATCTCCCACAAATTGTCGGCCTTCACCATTTTCAAACACACTGTTTGACTACTTCATATATATATATATATATTCTTTTTTTTTGTTTTGTTTTTTGCTAGTCACAAATCAGAGGTAACAGACTGTCTGTTATATCTATCTGACTTTTACTGTGTTTATTCCATGGGTTCTTATGTTAACAGCTGAATTGAGATATTTTTACACTACATTATAAAATGAATAGGCTACCCCATTCAATATGTGACACTTATAGCATTCTTTTGATATTAACTGAAATCCCATAAGAAAGTAAGATGAGAAAAAAAAACCTTTTATTCAACTGAAAATTTATTAGTGTAAAATGTCTTTTTAAAAATGTTGAAAGATTAAAGTTGTTATTATTATTTGATTATAGTACACACTGGAGACATTTACAGAAAGTCGTCAAGTCAACTGGGAACATGAACCTTACAACGGTAAGTAAAATTTTGGTTCTAAATTCTTAAATTCATAAATGCAGGATACTTACCTGAAAAATAAAAGGTTAGCATTTTCACTGTGCATTAGGGTAGGTCGATTTTGGAACTGTAATGAAAGTTGCAAATTGTGCAGAGGACCTCCCAGGAGTGATGACAGATAGGGATGGTTGGTGAGAAATTGTCATGGATATCCATGCTGCCAGCACAACTTGATGATGATGATGATGATTTCTATGATATAATTAGCATTATAGTCTGAGAAGACTATATATTTATCGTGCCCCTGAAGTTACAGCACCTTCTGTAACTGTGAAGGCCAATGTTTGAAAAAACATCCATATCGCATGTGAAAGCTGTCCCTGAAGATGTTGGTGTGTGAGTACTCTGTTGCCATCACTTTCTTCTGGACCTCTTGGCTTCATGGTGTTGCACCAGGGTGACTTCAGACATAAATAATCTGTTACATAATTAATAATCACCTAATATTTATGGCAATAGTGTAGAAATCAAAATGGCCGTTATAAGCTACAGCTCACAGCCTTGAAGGATGAGTGACGGCGCTTGACCTCACTCTCACCTTGCCTTCTGGGGATAAATTGTGAGAACCGGAAGGCATAGAAGACCCTGTCTTCCGGTTTAAGGATAGTAAGTAAGTCTCAGTTAGAAGTTAGAAGCCGAGCTCGTACGATGTAAGTCTCACTGCGCAGATGTCTGGGTTGGGGATCGAAAATAAAGTAACATCAAAGTAAATCAAAGTCTTGTGTTTATTACCTAAAAACTAACTATGACACAGGGCTTCTGATAAGGAGAAATCCCTAACAGAAACCAGACCGAAGTCCCTAAGTCAACAACAGATGCAAGATGTTAGAAGATAGAAGCAAAGCCGGCCAGAAGAAAATACGACCAGAAGTAAGAAGTAAGAAAGGGTATACAACAAATCCACTATGAGAACCTGCAGCCACTGAGGGCGGTCCTGAGCCAAATTTTCCCAGCTGGTAGGAGTAATGGCAAAGCACCTGAGATCATTCTTGCAGACATCCTTATATCATAGCTGGGGATGACCGATCTGTCTCTTGCCAGATGAAATCTCTGCATAGAGGATGTCCCTTGGGAATCGTCCATCATCCATATATATATATATATATATATTATATATATTATATCATTGGCATTGCAGTTTCGGAAGACTATATATTTTTTGTGCCCCTGAAGTTACAGCGCCTTCTTTAACTGTGAAGGCCAATGTTTGGAAAATAGCCTTGTCTCATGTGAAGGCTGTCCCTAAAGATATTGGTGGGCCGGTGCTCTGCTGCCCATCCACTATGGAGAACCTGCAGCCACTGAGGGCGGTCCTGAGCCAAATTTTCTCAGCTGGATGGAGTAATGCCAAAGCACCTGAGATCATTCTTGCAGACATCCTTATATCACAGCTGGGGATGACCGATCTGTCTCTTGCCAGATGAAAGCTCTGCATAGAGGATGTCCCTCGGGGATTTTTCGATTATCCATCGGTAAAGTAAAAAGTAAGTAAAGTCGTTGGGTGGCCTAAAGTCAGTATCAGCAAAACAGCAAGGAAGTCTATCCCCTTTTCACTAGTGCTAGACCTAGGAGATTGTTACTATTAATTCCTTGCATTAAAGCCAAGTAACAAAGAAAAAAAAGAAAATAAGGGAAAAGAAAGAAAGAAAGAAAGATAACAAACAAACTACCCAACAACATCGAATAGAGCCGAATAATGGAAAGATAAAAACAAGTAATAAGTCAAGAATTTTGTATAAGAAAGGAAAGAAAGAAAGAAAGAAAGAAAAGGAAAGGAAGAAAGAAGAAAGAAAGAAAGGTAAGGAAGAAGGAAGAAAAGAAAAAGAAGGAAGGAAGGAAAGGAAGAAAGAAAAAGAAAGGAAAGGAAAGGAAGAAGAAAAGAAAGGAAAGGAAGAAAGAAAAAGAAAGGTAAGGAAGAAAGGAAGAAAGAAAGGAAAGAAAGGAAGGAAAGAAAGAAGAAAGAAGGAAGGAAAGAGAAAAGAAGGAAAGAAGAAGAAAGAAAAGGTAAGGAAAGAAAGAAAGAAAGAA
>CM042176.1:31754112-31804996 GCA_023376005.1 Doryteuthis pealeii
GAGAGATGAAGAAAGAAAAAGGTAAGGAAAAAGAAAGAAGAAAGAAAAGAAAAGGTAAGGAAGGAAGGAAGAAAGAAAGAAAGAAGAGGAAGGAGAAAGGAGAAAGAAGGTAAGGAAGGAAGAAGAGAAAGGAAAGGTAAGGAAGGAAGAAAAGAAAGAAGAAAGGTAAGGAAGGAGAAAGAAAGAAAGAAAAGGTAAGGAAGGAAGGAAGAAAGGAAGAAAGGAAAGGAAGGAAGAAAGGAAGAGAAAGAAAGGTAAGGAAAGAAAGAAGAAGAAGGTGAGGAAGGAAGGAGAAATAAAGAAAAGTGAGGAAGGAAGAAGAAGAAAGAAAAGGTAAGGAAGAAGAAAGAAAGAAAGAAAGGTAAGAAAGAAGAAAGAAAGTTAAAGGAAGAAGAAGGAAGGAAGAAGAAAGAAAAGGTAAGAAAGGAAGAAATGAAAGTTAAGGAAGAAAGGAAAGAAGGAAAGAAAGAGAAGAAAAGGTAAGGAAGAAAAGAAAGAAGAAAAGGTAAGGAAGGAAAGGAAGAAAGAAAGAAAGGTGAGGAAGGAAAGGAAGAAGAAGAAAAGGTGAGGAAGGAGGAAAAGAGAAAAGGTGAGGAAGGAAGGAAGAAAGAAGAAAAGGTTGAGGAAGGAAGGAAGGAAAGAGAAAAGGTGAGGAAGGAAGAAAGAAAGAAAGAAGGAAGAAAGGAAAGAAAGAAAGAAGAAAGGAGGAAGAAAAGAAAAGGTAAGGAAGAAAGAAAGAACGAGAAAGGAAAAGGTAAGGAAGAAAGAAAGAAAGAAAGAAGAAAAGTAAGGAAGGAGGAAGAAGAAAGGAAGGTAAGGAAGGAAGGAAGAAAGAAAGAAAAGGTAAGGAAGGAAGGAAGAAAGGAAGAAAGGAAAGGTAGAAGAAAGAAAGAAAGAAAGAAAGGAAGGAGAAAGAAGAAAGAAAGAAAGGAAGAAGAAGAAAGAAAGAAAAGGTAAGGAAGGAAGAAGAAAGAAGAAAGGTAAGAAAGGAAGGAAGAAAGGAAGAAGGAAAGGTAAGGAAGAAAGGAAGAAAGAAAAGGTAAGAAGAAAGAAAGAAAGAAAAGTAAGGAAGAAGAAAGAAAGGAAAGGTAAGGAAGAAAGAAAGAAAGAAAGAAAGAAAAGGTAAGGAAGAAGAAAGAAAGAAAAGAAAGAAAAGAAAGTTAAAGAAGGAAGAAGAAAGAAGAAAAGGAAAGAAAGAAAGAAAGAAAAGAAAAAGAAGGAAGAAAGAAAGAAAGAAAGAAAAGAAAGGAAGAAAGAAAGAAAGAAAGAAAGGTAAGGAAGTAAAGAAAGAAAGGGAAGAAAGAAAGAAAAGGAAGGAAAGAAAGAAAGAAATGAAGGAAGAAAGAAAGAAAGAAAAAGGAAGAAGAAGGAAAGAAAGAAAAAAGGAAAGAAGAAAGAAAGAAGGAAGAAAGAAGAAAGAAAAGGAAAGAAAGAAAGAAAGAAAAGGAAAGAAAGAAAAAAAGAAAAGGTAAAGAAAGGAAGAAATAAGGTAAGAAAGGAAGAAAGAAAGTTAAGGAAGAAAGAAGGAAGGAAGAAAGAAAGAAAAGGTAAGGAAGGAAGAAAGAAAGAAAAGGAAAAAGAAGGAAGAAAGAAAAGGTAAGGAAGGAAGGAAGACAGGAAAGGAAACAAAAGATAAAAGAACAATAAAAGGAAAAACAAACTAAGAAAAGTCAAAAGAAAGAAAATCAAAAGAAAGGGGAAGATAGAAAGAAAACATAAAAATATTTTTTTAAATTGTAAAAGATAAACAAAAAAAGCAAATAATTGTTTGAAATATATAGACAAAATAAATGCATTAAAAACACTGGGAGAGAGAGAGGGATAGATAGATAGAGAGGGGGGCAGACAGAGGGAGACAGAGACAGAGAGAGACAGGCAGACAGAGGGAGACAGAGACAGAGAGAGAGACACTCAGAGAGCGACAGAGACAGAGAGAGCGACAGAGAGAGAGAGAGAGAGGGGCACAGAGAGAGAGAGAGAGAGAGAGAGAGAGAGATATGCTGAGATGGCTGAGGGTTGGTATTGAACCCGGAACCTTGTAGTTTCCATGTGGATGCTCTACTGACTGGGGTGGGGGTGATATATAAGCAATTTGGAAAATGATTGATTATTTTCTTGTTTCAGTGGGGATGCCAATTGATAGTGCAGAGATGGGTATGCCGCCACCTCCATGGGAAATTCCTGTTACTGTACCGGAATATTTCAAGACAGAGAGTGTTAAAGCGGAAGTACCACATACAGCTTATGTTAAGGTAAGTGGCAAGAATTCTTCAACATTTGGAATGGCATTGTAACCATTTTTGAGTTTCTTCATTATTTTAAATAGACTTTACAATTTCTTGTTTTGTTGTATGGCATATCAACTCTTTTTGGGTCATTTAATGCTGAATGAATCATTTTGATAAACAAAAGACTCGGATTGGTTAGTTATTTTGTTTTATGGCATATCAACCCTTTTTGGGTCATTTAATGCAAATCAAGTCAATTTGGTAAACAAAGGACTCAGGTTGGTTGGTTGTTTTATGGCATATCAACCCTTTCTGGGTCATTTAATGCCAAAATCAAGTCATTTTGATAAACAAAGACTCAGGCTGGTTGTTTTGTTTTATGGCATATCAACCCTTTCTGAGTCATTTAATGCTGAATGAAGTCATTTTGATAAACAAAAGACTCGGATTGGTTAGTTATTTTGTTTTATGGCATATCAACCCTTTTTGGGTCATTTAATGCCAAATCAAGTCAATTTGGTAAACAAAGGACTCAGGTTGGTTGGTTGTTTTGTTTTATGGCAATATCATTTAATGCTTACAATAGAAATAAATCAATCCCTAAAGTCATATTTTCAATAAGCTTGAAAGTTTTTTTTTAACACAGCCAGTATTTAGCCACAGTGATTGGGAATGAGCCATAGAGAAAATTATTAGTGAATTAAAATTTCTTAATATATATAAAATTGAGTTCTGAGAGAAAAGAAAAAAGAAGCAGAAAGACAAGCCACATGGACTTTAAATGCACACACGGATTGCGGAAAATGGGATTAACCATATTCATCCATTTTTCTTTCTTTCTGTCTTTCTTTCTTATCCCTACCTCAGTTATGTGTATAACTTGTGCCAATCTCTTACGTGAAGACCCTCTCAGATTACTTTTGTTGTTAGATTCTCGAACGTCTTTACTGAGCAAAGAAAACCACATCCGGTTTAACTTCGTACTAGCTTAGCTTGTGTATTTGTGGATACATGCAACCTCCTACAACTTCCTCACTTTCCTATAGGGGTCTCTATTAATTCACACTTATATCTGTCAATTACAGTTACGAGCAACACTTACCATATTACTAACAAATGAGTACTAACTAGTATGGAAAATAATATTATCTATTTTCCACCTTATGCAAATAATAAACATAATAAGCCCAAAAATTCTAATTATCTCCCTTTGTCTATAGTGACAGAGCCCTAATGACTTAGCCATAAACTGATGAGAAAACTCATGCGATTGGCTAAGGGCCTTTGTCGGCAACCAATCAGAGCACACGTTACGAGGCTCAGTTTGGACCGCCAATTTTGATAGTGAAAACTGCTATCCACCCTCTTGCCGCTGGAATCTATCTCAGAAGGACGTAAATTTATACTCCAGGCATTCACGGAACGAGAAGAAATTGGAACAGCAAAGGCAGGGCCGCTGTCCGCGTAAAAGGCGACTAACCAACTAGCAAGACTTCCTAACTGGATTTCAGATAAGTCCGCGATAAGTATCAAATTGCAAACAACTCACAACTCACAACTTGAACATTTACAAACATTACACATTGTAAACTTACACAAACACTTGTACCAACTTACATTGTAATTGTATTGTATTGTATTTGCATTGTATTTGTATTGTATAACTTTGTCTTGCTACAATAAAGCCGCTGTTTTGTTTATAAGCCTTGTGTGTCGTTAACTATTCTTTACAGCATCTACTGAACTGTTTTCTTATACTAGCTCTACTTAACCATCTATCTATATATAAAGGAATTTGCATAAATTTTTGTATCCGGAGGAAACTTTGAAAATAAAACAATTAACGACAAAGTAAATATATATACACATTAAATATCACCAGAGCTCGGCCTTTAAGCAAAAATAGTAGAGATTTAATTTATATTCGTGAAGATAATCAAAAAATAAAATAAAAAGATACCTAATGATTATGGCAATAGTGTAGAAATCATAATGGCGATTAGTGCAGCTGATGGCCTTGAGAGTGAGTGACAGCGCTTGACCCCCTCTCACCTTGCCTTGCAGGGATGGATCGTGAGAACCGGAAGGCATGAAGACCCTGTCTTCTGTTTAAGGATATAGTAAGTTTAAGTCAGAAGTTAGAAGCCGAGCTAGCAAGATGTAAGAATCTGCGCAGATGTCTGGTTTGGGGATTTATAAATAAAGTAACATCAACGTAAATCGAAGTCTTGTGTTTATTACCTAAAAACTAACAATGACACACGGCTTCTGATAACGAGGAATCCCCATAGAAGACCATGGAAGACCCTGTCTTCCGGTTTAAGGATATAGTAAGTTTAAGTCAGTTAGAAGTTAGAAGCCGAGCTAGCAAGATGTAAGGATCTGCGCAGACGTCTGGTTTGGGGATTTATAAATAAAGTAACATCAACGTAAATCGAAGTCTTGTGTTTATTACCTAAAAACTAACAATGACACAGGGCTTCTGATAATGAGGAATCCCCATAGAAGACCAGACCAGAATCCCAAGAAAGTCAACACCAGACGCTAGACCAGACCAGACCTTAGAAGAGACCAGACCAAGATGTTAGAAGATAGAACCAAAGCTGGCCAGAAGAAAATACGACCAGAGTAAGAAGTAAGAAAAGGGTATACAACATTATATCGATTGGTACTGTGAAAACATCAGTATTAACACATTATTTCTCTATTTCCCTCTACTTTGCTGACTGCTGAAAAATGATTAGTGGTTGGAAAGAAATTTTATACTGACAAACAAATAAAGCAGTTGGTGTTCGATTCTTTTTAACACAGGTTACCATGGAAAATGAAAAATAAGTATAAGAACCAAAAAAAGGAGGGTAATGCTACATTATTAACATTTTCTGTTTTCTGTTACAGGCCTGTCACAAATGTTTAGGTCAGGGTATTCAACCATGTCGCCAGTGCTGGGGACGAGGAAGGGTAAGTATTCACTTTAGAATTTTAATTTAATACACTTGGTTGGTATTTTCATTTGTAAAGAAATCTGAGGTGGGGGTTATCATCCTTGTCTATGAGCCTCTCTATCGAACCAACCAATCACAGGGCAGCATATTTTGGCGGCAAAGCCAAAGAGGCAAATTCTTCCTTGTTTCTGATCGCCCAGCACCGGAGTCAGACGTCAAAAAAGGACATCTCTCATATCTTTCTGAGTGATCAAAGTAGCCATAGCAAGGGACTTCGATAATTCCCCTACCTCAGGATTTCAGCTAAGTGGTTTATTATTCTATGTATAACATTCTGCAGACAAACCAAAGTTTGCAACCATTGTTATGTATGCCAGTAATACATGTCTATTCCCATTCTAAGTTTGTGTTTGTTTTATTCTTTTTACTTGTCTGTCACCGTTCATGGTCTAAAACGCCATACATTTAAATATGAGGGTAATCCCAAAAGTAATGTATTGTAGGGGAAATATCTTCCCCTGACAAGATAATTGGACTCGTCCAATGGATCACATATAAAGATACGAATACATGAGGTTATTCATAGTCAAATCACTACTAGTTGAGTAGCTAGTTACACTGTTAGAGAACTGCATGTTGACTCTATTATTTATATTCCTGTACAAAAAAGTAATAAAACTTTTTTCCAGGTTTTCAATGTTGTATTTGATAAATTCAGTTACAACAGAAGGTTTCCAAAATGCTGAGGACAAAGGAAAAGTGTTCATGAAGCTATTGGCAACACTGTTGTGTTTGTTGTGCATGTGCCTACCTTGCTACCATGAATACATGAGGTTATTCATAGTTGAGTTACATAGTAGTATTCGTAGGCGAGTCACTACTAGTTGAGTTGCTGGACATACTGTTAGAGAACTGCACGTTGACTCTATTATTTAAGTTCCTGTACAAAATGTAATAAATCTTTTTTCTGGATTTTTGTTGTGAGGTTTTAAGGGGTCAAATAAAAACAAAACGATGGGTAACAAAAGTAGAAAAATGTATTAACAGAAAATAGACAAATACAATAGAGAGTTGTGGAAAACTACGTCCGACAATAGAGTATTGGCTTGCTTGCATTGGCTTACTGCTAAGCCACAATTATCCCTGTTTATTTATAGTAACCTGTCGGCGCATTCCATTGGTCAATAGGGTGTATCACCTATAACAATTTTCAATGTTGTATTTGATAAATTCAATCTCAGCATAAGATTTCCAAAATGCTGAGTACACAGAGAAAACTGTTTATGCAGCTATTGGCAACACTGTTGTGTTTGTTGTGCATGTGCCTGCCTTGCTACCATGAATACATGAGGTTATTCAATGTTGAGTTACATAGTAGTATTCATAGACAAGTCACTACTAGTTGAGTAGCTAGTTATACTGTTGGAGACCTGCATGTTGATTCTATTTATTCTTCTAATAAGAATGTTCTCTGGGGGGCACAGTTAAGTCCGACGCTTTTACTCTCCCAACTGACCAAGTGTTCAGTCTGAAAAATTCTCTCCCAACAATGCTGCACTCTTCTCACCAACACTATCAAAATATCTTTTCTGATTGCCGTCCCACGTAGGCCGAATGCTTGTCATGCCACGCTCCACTCACATTGGTTATTTTATGGGCATATTACCCAAAACATCCGGGCACATCAGTCGAACCTCGCGTCCGTCCAGTGCCTAAATCGCATTTATTTTTGCATGCGGGAGGACGCGGGTTCGATCCCGGCAGACAAGACAATGTCTTGCTCTTTTTCCTTTCTCATTCTCCGTCATAATTCTATTTATATTCCTGTACAAAAAGTAATCAACTTTTTTTTCTGGATTTTCAATGTTGCATTTGATATATTCAGTCATTAAATAAGGTCTCCAAAGCACCGAGGACAAAGAAAAAGTATTCATGCAGCTATTGGCAACACTGTTGTGTTTGTTGTGCATGTGCTTGTCTTGCTCCCATAAATACATGAGGTTATTTGTAGTCAACTCACTACTAGTTGAGTGACTAGTTATACTGTTGGAGAACTGCATGTTGACTCTATTATTCATATTCCTGTAAAAAAAGTAATAAACCTTTTTTCTGGATTTTCAATGTTGTAATTGATATATTCAGTCATAACATAAGGTCTCCAATGCACTGAGAACACAGGGAAACTATTCATGAAGCTATTGGCAACACTGTTGTGTTTGTTGTGCATGTGCTTTCCTTGCTGTGACGTTCAGTCTTGGCTTGGTAGTTGTTTCTGTTGTGATGTTAATCCAACAGTAAAAAAGAAGTCAAGTCGAGGTAGGGTAAAATAAGACAAGTGTATTTACAATAATGGTACAGGAACGGCTAGCTTGCCGTTAAACGGTAACAGTACAACCTTTTCACTCGGTGTCTCACTATTTATAGTGAGAACCGGTGTATATTCTCCACTGTAGGAACGGCCGTTACAACAGTTTCTGATGGAGCTCCCAATTGATACTACCACAAAGTGTGAAGTTTGTACAGTTATTCAGTTTTTGATTGCAAAAGGCATTAAACCATTTGAAATTCATCAGAATAAACAAAGTATGGGGGAGACTGGAAAGAGGATGAAAATTATTAACCCCACATCTGGTTAAACAATACGCCATTTAGGAATCATCAATATATAAAGGGCGGTTAAATCCTAGTTAACGAACATAAATTCCACCATCGTATGTTACCTGCAAAAAAAAAAAAAATACCAAAAATCAGGTAATTAACCAAATTTAATGAAATTTTCAGTGTTGATATATTAACGAATAAACAATGTAATGCACCAGTTATTTTATTTGAAAACTTTTACATTTTTTCAGATCAGTTAACTTTGAATCACGTATATTTGAGGTGTAACACAGATTCACAAACATACATGGTTCAAAGTTAATTGACCTGAAAAAATGTAAGAGTTTTTTCATTAATATATCAACACTGAAAATTTCATTAAATTCGGTTAATTCCTCGATTTTTAGTATTTTTTTTCTTTCTGCAGGGTGACATATGATGGTGGAATTTATGTTCGTTAACTAGGATTTAACCTAAAGGGCAGTTGGTGTGTATGTATGTCTGGATGAAACTACAAAAATAAAATAATTAACAACAAATTAAGTGTACTATCAAAATAAAAAAACACCTTCCGGGCGATGTAAAAATAAATTTTTGAAAGATATTGCTTGAGTAGGTGGAAGTTAAAAATTAAATGTCGGAGAGTTTGAACCATAAATCATGAAATCATCAAATTTATTAAAGGAATAAAAAAAAGATAAAACAATTTGAAATCAAAACTAAGTTCTATTAACTTTGAATATCTATTAAAATAAAACAAACTATATATAAATATATGATACTGGGGATGTGTCTATTAAAACTTGTTTTAAAAAACAATGAGGACTCTCTAATGTTGCATGCTCAAATTTTTAGTGTATTTATTCTATGTTATGACGATTTTGGGTATAGTGACGTAAGCAGTGACATAGTTTTTGTTACAGACAAAAAACCAGAAGCGAATCTCCATTATTAATAGATATATACATTAGATATGACCAGTTCTTGCTTTTTGTGCAAAATTATGAAGATTTGCTTTATATTTGAAGATATTATTGAGAATTCTGGGGTATGGGGGTTATCGTCCTTTGTCTGTGAGCCTCTGTTTCGAACCAACCAATCATGAGCCAGCATACTTTGGCGGCAAAGCCGAATAAGCAAACTCGGTCTCTTCTGATCCAGTTTCCAAAGGGAACAGACCTAAAACAGAGTCGCTCCATCTCTTCCTCAACAACCAGAATCAGAGTCGGACATCAAACAGAACGTCTATCATATCCGAACTAACAGAAGGCCGTAGCAAGGGCTCTGATAATACCCTATCTCAGGACTCAGATAAGTGACAAATTATGCATTTGTGCAGACAAACTAAAGTTTGTAATCCTTATTGTTATTCTGTAATACACGTCTTTTATTCCTATTTCTAGTTGTTTGGTTATTTCTTTAACTCTTAACCTGTCTGCCACACTCGTGGTTAACTCCATACTTCAAACCTTGGAGTACTGTCGTTCGTGTCTAATTTCTTTATAATATTTCAACATCAAGACATACATAGAAATAGCATTAAAGTTCTTCTTAAAAATGTCCAGCATTTGTAAATCTTTAAACTAAGCAAATCAATACACCAGGGAATTTTTTTACCCCTCTACCTAGGAAATGCTGGGTAGCTGCTTCTAGTTTTTAATATAAGTCTTCAAAACTTCAGACCACGACAACCAGAAACTGAGATGGCACTGGTGGTAAAAATTTTACTAAACAGGGTTATTTCCTATAAGTCTAACATAAAAAAAGGGGAACCACTCTTGACTGATAAATTATTTATTTATTTATTGATCTACTAGGAAAAAAGAAGATGGGTTTAGGGTTAGGTTTAGGGCTAGTTTAATGGGAAAATAAATAAATAATTTATCAGTCAAGAGTGGTTCCCCTTTGTTTATGTTAGACTTATAGGAAATAACCCTAAACGTTCTGTTTTTTTTAAATAATCTTTTTGCAATATAAATATAAGTGAATGTTATCATCTTGATTGTTCAAAATTTTTATTTTTTATTTTTTATTTTTTATCAGAGAAGATGCACATGGTGTCATGGCGATGGTGTAAGGCACGAGACTTCAGATCCAGAACATTGCTCCTGGTGCAGTGGAAGTGGATATCGAATGTGAGTAATTTTAAGAAATTTTCGCTCCGGATTAGAATTGATTTAAGTATATATATATATATATATATATAATTTAATATACCAAGCGTGTTGGTAGATCCTTGCGGAGAGAAAAAACCCGGCAGAGAGTTTGATTGTAAAAATATACTACCAAACATCAACCAGGAAGAAAAAAATTTTTGAAAAAAAGAAAAGACCAAGATATTCGTACCAACAAAAAATAATCTATTGGTATAGTATTTGGCCAAAAGAAAAAACAATTTATATGTATATATATGTATATAAGATATATATATATTCATATAACTGCTAGGAGAAGCTAATTTGTAAAAAGTGCTCGATACCTAAGTAGAGCCAAGTAATAAGGATATCTACATACCGTCGGATTTACTTCCTTTCTTCACACACACACATATATATATATATATATATATATAATCCAAAAGTCCAGAGAAGTAGGTTCGTCTGACTCAGTAGATATCCTTATTATATATATATATATATATATATATGTAATATATCAAGAAAAATGAAAAAACACAGGTTTAAATGGGTTAAGTGGTGAGTTTATTGGCTGATGCTGCAGTGTTTCGATCTATTAATTAGATCATCTTCAGGGCATAAGATAAGAAATTATTATCACAGAATAATGAGAAAAGCAAGTGGTAATACATGTCATGTTTTTAAAAAATTTCAGAAATTTTTTAAACAGACTGAATGACATGGATTACCACTCACTTTTCTCATTATTCTGTGATAATAATTTCTTATCTTATGCCCTGAAGATGATCTAATTAATAGATCGAAACACTGCAGCATCGGCCAATAAACTCACTACTTAACCCATTTAAACCTGTGTTTTTCATTTTTCTTGATATATTACATACCGTCGGATTTACTTCCTTTCTTCACACATATATATATATATATATATATATATAATCCAAAAGTCCAGAGAAGAAATCTTTCTTACGACATAGGAGTTTTTTTTAAACAACCTGTCGCAGTTTGAGAGCTCATTGTGTGCTCTTATTGTTAGAGTCACAGAGCAAATTTATAAGTAAAGAAATAACAAAAGACTTAGAGATTTTGCTTTATAGCCTATTTCGGGGAGCTTAGACAAAGTGTCTAATTCTCCCAGCTCATCATTCGTATCTGATGAGCTGGGAGAATTAGACACTTTGTCTAAGCTAATAGTTAACATGTAGATTGTTGTCTTTTTTGACGTTTTGTGTCTGTTTCTTTTTTTTTTACAGTTGTGAGCATTGTGACAGTCGTGGTGCCACTGTTTGTTCCGATTGTAAAGGAGAAGGAAATCTCAAGTTTTACTTGGAACTTAAAGTCAAATGGTAAGAGAATCACTTTTTTTTTCTTTCTTCTTCATCTTCTTGGAAGTGACCTTTTTAATATTTGATTATGAATAATTGGATCAAGTCTCCAATAAGCACCTCTGCAGTTGTGTGTTTCTTCTTACAAGTTGTTCTTTCTCATGTTGCTTGATACTACATTTTTACTAAAGAGTTGTTTTGTTTATTAGGGAAGAGTTATCTCCCCTGTTGAATTAGTTTTCTCTGTGATGGTAAAGAGAGAGATTGGAGAGTGTAAGCGGTAGATCCACAAAGTTTTATGCAAATATGACATAGGAAGGACGTCCTTTCTACTAGATTGGATGATAAAATTTGATGCTTATGCAATGCACCACCATATGTTTCTTAAGACCAGAAGATGACTGTGCCTTGAAGTTAGCCCGAACAAAAAACTTAACAGTTACTAAGAGTCACTGATTTATTTTGCCAAAAATAAAACAGCAAATGACAAGTTAAAATACAGTAAAACAAAGAATTCGTTACAACCTGCGTCTGTCTCTTTTATCCTTGTATTCCTTCTTCTGAGCTTCTGTATGTGTTCTTTCTTTCGTTCGTTTCTCTCCTTCTTCTCTTCCTTATCCTTTTCAGTTTTCTCTTTTATCGCTCCTTCACTCTTATTTACTTCGTTTCCGTTCACTCGTTCGGACACCCCTTTTTCGCGTTCTCCTCTCGCTGCTGCTTGTTTACCTTTCTGCTCACTCACTTCCGTTTTCTGAGCGCGTGCGCGACATCAACGTAAAAGGGATCTACGAAAATACAGACGCAGCCCTGCGAAACGAAGCTGGGCCTTTTTCCTTTATGGGTTTTCGAGTGCTAGAATCACTTTTAACCACAATGACTTACAGACTTTGTTACAGATTGCACAAGATACATTGTTTACTAACAGAATTTGTATACAGAGCAATTGGTATTTATATCACAAACATGAATATCCATCATTCTTCTTCCTTGTCTGCCAACAAGATGCTAGTTGGAATCCCAGTGTGATGGTAACTAACAGTTATTCTTTTTTTTAAAAGATAATCACTTTTTTTCTTTCTTTCTTCATCTTCTTGGAAGTGACCGTTTTAATATTTGATTTTGAATAATTGGATCAGGTTTCCAATAAGCAACCTAGCTTCTTGGGCTGGTCAAACGTTCACATTTTCACTCGTCTCCTGGAAAATTTCACTTCAAACATTAGTAAACAAATTAACTGAAGACTTTTTGCACTTTTATTGTATCTAACAAAAACAAATTTGACAAATTCTGAAACTATTTCTGATTTCTCTGAATGTTTGAGATGAGGCTTGATGATTACTATTATCTGCGTTATTAAGAGTATTTACGGATTCGAAGGAGCCCTTATTTCTCCGTAGTTGAAGGCAAATTGTCGGACAAAGAGGAGCAACACAAAAGTAAATGTAGACACTTGTATTGACAGAAAATTACATAAATTGTTGCAAATTTAATGGTATTTGCTACCAGACTCATCTGAGGAGGAATTTCTTGTAGTACTGGAGATAACACAGTTTTCTTCTCGTTGATGGGAAATGTAGTTAAGACGCTTTGTCTCAGTAGTTGTTCTTCTTTTAGTCAGTGTGCTGTCGTACTGGCCTTTCTGTAGTATGCTGATACGATGCCTTAGACGGAATCTGGTTGTAAGGTTCTTGTGGTAAGTGGACCCTGTTTTTGGGCTAAGTAAGTGAGAGCGTTTCTTTGATGTCTCTCTCCAGTAACGGTTCTTCAATAAGTAGCCCTGTTTTGGGTTAAGTGAGTGAGAGCGTTTGTTTTTACGTCTCTCGTTGTTAACGGTTCCCTGATAAGTGGGGTTTTGGTATTTGGCGCCAACATACGCTGTTGGCATTCGACCCCTAACGGCAGGGGAGATAATTGGTTATGGAATTTCCAACATTATTAAGAAAAAAAAAAAGAAAAAAAACATGAGTCTAGTTAAAAAAAATCATACACAAGTAAATAGGTAGATATACTAGCCAAAACAAGACATTAGGTTTATAAGTTCCCAAAATTCACACTGAATTGTCCAATTGGACACATGGCCTAGTGGATAAAGGAGTTAGGTTAAAACAGTTCTAAGTGACAGTTATCTCTAGATTGCAGGTTCAATCCTGATCAAGGGCAGCAGTAACATAGAATAATAATTAACACAGCTTAACACCTCTACCCCAGCTATGGTTAGCGGAATAAGAACAGGATACCCCCGTGGACTGAATAAAGGGTTAGGTTCAACGTTCCATGATGGCTCCCGATTAGGACAAGAAGGTTCCTGAGTCCGACAAGAAATACCTGAAGAAGGCAGGAGGGCAGATCGGCCAAAACATTATACAGATAACAATGAAGATGAGGACAATAGTCCAAATAACGCAGGTTATACTATTTCTGATTTTTTCAATGTTTTTCAAAAAATGAAATAAACTATTATAAAATTAAATCATCTATCTATCTATACATATATAAAGGGCAGTTGGTGTGTATGTATGTCTGGAGGAAACTATGAAAATAAAACAATCAATGACTAAGTAAATATATATACACATTCACTATCACCAAATCTTGGTTTTTGAGTAGAAATAATGAAGATTTGATTTATATTTGTGAAGATAATTAAAAAATAAAATTTAAATGATAACAGAATAGAGTTCTTTTTGGATTTAGTATTTTAAATAGTAGACATTAATTTTTTTTTCAGAGTGGCTGGATCAACGCAATGGTCTATTTTTACATAGGGATTTTAATAGGGCACCCTGTGAGGATCCAACTCTTGATTCAACAGTAATGGATCTGTCAGACTAACTTTTTTACCAGGCGATGCTGGGTAGCCACTTCTAGTTAATGAATAAAGTGGTGAGAATTTCATTGGACAATTCCCTGATTTTTGGTAATTGTTTTAAAACTAAAAGAAATTTTTATTATCTCCCTTGACGAATAGTGCCCATACATAAGTGAATGTTTGGAACATGTTTCACTGAATATTTTATAAAGAAATTAGACACAAATGATAGTACTCCAAGGATTGAAGTATGGAGTTAACCACGAGTGTGGCAGACAGGTTGAGAGTTAAAGAAATAACCAAACAACTAGAAATAGGAATAAAAGACCTATATTACATGTAACAATAAGGATTGCAAACTTTAGTTCGTCTGCACAAATATAATTTGTAATAAACTTATTTGAGTCCTGAGATAGGGTATTATCAGAGCCCTTGCTACGGCCTTCTGATAGTTCAGATATGATAGACTTTCTGTTTGATGTCCGACTCCGATTCTGGTTGTTGAAGAAGAGATGGAGCGACCCTGTTTTAGGTCTGTCCCCAGTGCTAGCTGGATCAGAAGAGGCATGAGTTTGCTTATTTGGCTTTGCCGCCAAAGTATGCTGGCTCGTGATTGGTTGGTTTGAAACAGAGGCTCGCAGACAAAAGACGATAACCCCCATACCCCAGAATTCTCAATAATTTACTTATTTGAATGATTCATCAGACTTTTAATATTTGACTTTGAATAATTGGATCAGGTATCCAATAAGCACCCTAGCTTCTCTAGCTAGTCAAAGGTTCACATTTTCACTCGTCACCAGTAAGTTTTGTTTCAAAACATTAGTAAACAAATCAGACCATATGACCTTTTTGCGATTTCGATTTGTGGGGACATTTTTTCCATTTACTCAGTGAAAATCCGGTTAATTGTTTACAGACGATTTTTAGAGTTTTTAAAAAAAAATTATAAAACTAACCCTAACCCCTAACCCTAACCCGAACCCCTAACAAACAACCGGATTTTTACGGTGTAAATGAGAAAAGTGTCTCCACGAGTCGAGATCGCAGAAGGGGTGCCTTAAGGTCATATAAGTAAAAAAGTAAAGTCGACGGGGCGGCCTAAAGTCGGTACCAGCCAGTCAGCGAGGGAGTCTAACCCCTTTTCAATAGTGCTAGACCAAGGAGATTGTTTTTTAGCATCTGAGGTGGAGCGCCACACCTACCATCAGCTCCTTACTTTACCGCACAGATCCCTGTGCTACTCATACGCTGAGTTGGCGAGGACCGGTATTGAACTAGGAACCTTTGTGATTTCTAGCCGAACGCTCTACCGACTGAGCTAACCCGGCCTCTAAGGTAATATGGTCCAACAAATCAACTGAAGATTTTTTGCACTTATATTGTATCTCACAAAAACAAATTTTACAAAGTGTGATACTATTTCTGAAAACCCTTTTTTTCAAGCTTTTTTCTTTTTTAAATAAAATAAACTAATATAAACTAAAATCATTAATGAATAAAGTGGTGAAAATTTCATTAAAATTGGACAATTCCCTGATTTTATTATCTCCCTTGACAAATAGTGTTCCTACATAAGCGAAACATGTTTCACTGAATGTTTCTTGTTTGAATGATTCATTTGACTGAAAATTCAAAACACACAAAGTTAAAGGGAGATAACTTTCGTATCTGAATGGCATTCATTAACAATGATACTGGTTAATTTGATTGGAGGTTGTAAATATCTCTATATCAATACTCATGTTCCTTAAAAGTACGACCGTTTTCCTCTGGTTAAAAATGAGTTCAAGATGAAATGCAAAAATGTAAATCCTGATTATTTGGGTGTTGCTTAAGGGCCGGGTTAGCTCAGTCAGTAGAGTGTTTGGCTAGAAACCACAAGCGTATGAATAGCACAGGGATGTGTGTAGTAAAGTAAAGAGTGATGGTCCAGGGGTGGCGCCACCTCAGATGCTAAACAATCTCCTTGGTCCAGCACTAGTGAAAAGAGGATAAACTCTCTCGCTGATTTGGCTGATACCGACTTTAGCCACCCGACGATTATTTATTTCTGCTGAATACTTATTTCTTATGAGTGTCCTCACCTCAGTTAAGTAATGGACCATTCCATTTTTATTATAAAGAGAAGAAAATGGACATGCTACACAGAAAAAAATGTAATAAATCTATATATAATGGAGATTAGCATTTCTGTCTGAAGCCAAAACTATGTCACTGCTTACGTCACAGATTCCTTATTAATCTAAAGCATTTATCAATGAGAACCTAATTTATAATCAATTTGAGTTATACTTAATATTAAAGAAACAAATGGCTTATATACAGTATGAAGTTGTGTTTGTAATATCCAGTGGTCTTGACGATTTTTAACGAATCTTTTCAATAAATGCATGTTTAGTTATATACATTTTTAAATAGTGATTTTTATTTTAATTTGTATTTATAATTATCTAATATATAAAGTTTTGCGAGAAATTTATTTTATAGATAAGATAAAGCCTATAAGATTCATACCTTACCTTAAATTCTTACGTGTCTTATTTTGTCCGTATTACTCAGTTTCAAGTAAGGAAAACATTTTTAAAATTAAAAAAATAGAGTTATTNCCCGAAGAGAGATAATACAGAGACTGTATTAAGTTACAGCTTGCTTCCTTGTCTGCCAACTGTACACTAGTTGGAATCCCAGTGTGATAGTGAGTATTGTATTGCTTCTACAATATCATAGGATAACTTCCACATCCCCTAACATTTATTTTTTTTTTTAAGGAAAAGAAATTATTCTTGATCTGAAAATTACTATTTTTTTTTAATGTTTCATTACAGGAAGAACCATTCTGAAGATTATATCAAAGAGGACACCCCGCTTCCTGATGAGTTGGTGAAAGATGTGTCTGGAGTGATTGCCTTCCAGGAAAATAATATGATGGTAAGCTCCTCATCTGGTTGAATCAGGCTAAAAGTACTACTTTCCTCCATATCATTTGCTCACTTTAAATCAATGACAGTTAAGAAACCTTAGGCACTGTAAGATTAGGATCTGGTTTAGCTCAGTTGGTAGAGCATCCACCGGTAATCTGAACATTAGCAACAAAAATGAGAGTAACCTCCCCTTGTTTATTTCACTTTGAGGAAGCCATATGTTTTGGTTGGCCATTTTCATTTCACCGTAAATCTACATTGAAAATACAAATTTTTGTTCGAATCAATACAACTGCATGTTTTAACACAAAAATATCATAAAATG
Organism: Doryteuthis pealeii; assembly: GCA_023376005.1. Classification (NCBI taxonomy): domain Eukaryota; kingdom Metazoa; phylum Mollusca; class Cephalopoda; order Myopsida; family Loliginidae; genus Doryteuthis; species Doryteuthis pealeii. Next base: position 31,771,408 of record CM042176.1, read on the forward strand.
TGTTCAAAATTGTGCTTGCGTATCATTTGAAATGTACTTAATTGTTGCTTAAGGGCTGGGTTAGCTCAGTCAGTAGAGTGTTTGGCTAGAAACCACAAGGTTCCTCGTTTGATACCTGCCCTCGCCAACTCAGCGTATGAATAGCACACGGATGTGTGTAGTAAAGTAAGGAGCTGATGGTAGGTGTGGCGCTCCACCTCAGATGCTAAAACAATCTCCTTGGTCTAGCACTAGTGAAAAGAGGATAAACTCCCCTTGTTTATTTCACTTTGAGGAAGCCATATGTTTCGGTTGGCCATTTTCATTTCACCGTAAATCTACACTGAAAATACAAATTTTTTTCGAATCAATACAAGTGCATGTTTTAACACGAAAATATAAAATGTGTTCTTAATTGTGCTTGCGCATTATTTGAAATGAACTTAATTGTTATTAAGAACGCTCTAATTAGCTAACAAAATTTACTTCTGCTTCTACCAAAGACACCGTAACATTTGTGAAGATCTTAAACAAAATAAGTTCTCGGCACTGTTCTTTATATACTCGGTCTGGCCGAGACGTCACAACCCTCATCTCGCCAGCTACGAGACTTGCCACTATAAATCACCGCCTCAAGGACACTCACGATTTTTACCTCCACAACTAATCGGACTCGTCACACGTTTTTCTTCCGCCCACACGTGCAACATGCCACCCGCTGTCTCTTCGATCGACGGACCGTTGTTTTGCCGTTCGCTCTCGCTACAAACACATTTTATGATATTTTTGTGTTAAAACATGCAGTTGTATTGATTACGGTGAAATGAAAATGGTCAACCAAAACATATGGCCTTGAAATAAACCAGGGGAGGTAAGTCTCATATATGTAGCTAATGTTCAGATTACCCATCCACCTAGGAATTGTATGGTTCCAGGTTCAATACCACTCCCTCTAACTCAATGTATGGGTAGCACATATTTGGTAATCTGATCTGCGAAGTAAAGTTAGAAGTTGACGGTAGGTGTAGCGTTTCACCTTGACAAAAAAAACTTCCTCGTCTAGCACTAGAGAGAAGGAGATTTAAAAAAAATAAAAGTTTAGAGAAAATACCGAAATTTTGGTCATTCTTAATAAATAAAAAGACCTGATAATTTATTATGAATAAGAATTAAAGGGAGGTAATTCATAACTACTGTTTTGGGAATTATTTCCCTTTGAAATTACTATTTACTATTTAAAAAAACAAACTATCACATACGAGTACAAACGAATGCAAACTGCACAATGAACAAGTGATGATTCTTATATAAAATTGTCCATTTTTGTGGTTTATGTTTGAACCTGCATATAGTCATATATTCATATATATATATATATATATATATATATGAATATATGACTATATGCATATATATATATATATATATATATGAATATATGATATATGCTATATATATATATATATATATATATATATATATATATATATGAATATATGACTATATGCATATATATATATATATATATATATATGAATATATGACTATATGCATATATTATATATATATATATATATATATATATATATATGAATATATGACTATATGCATATATATATATATATATATATATATATATATATATATATATATATATATATATATATATATATATATATATATATATAATGTGTGTGTGTATTTGGGCAGCATTTTCTCATTTATGCATGTTGAATTAAACAAAAGACATCTCCTGTCTAACAATTTTATTTGATCTTTTCAAGTTTTCTGGCCAACTTTTTGATATTTGGGTGGACATGAACTTTGGTGGACTAATCCACGAATTTTCCCCAAATATTAAAAAGTTCGCCAGAAAACTTGAAAAAATCACAAATAAAATTGTTAAACAGGAGATGTGTCTTTTGTTTAATTGAACATGCATAAATATATATATATACATATATATATATATATATATATATATATATATATATATAGGGCCGGTTGACTCTGTCGGTAGAATGTTCGGCTGGGAACCTGAAAGTTCCTGGTTTGTTACCGGTCCTCGCCAACTCAGCGTATGAGTAGCACAGGGATCTGTGCGGTAAAGTGAGGAGCTGATGGTAGGTGTGGCGCGCCATCTCAGATGCTAAAAAACAATCTCCTTGGTCTAGCGCTAGTGAAAAGGGGATAGACTCCCTCGCTGTCTGGTTGATACCAGAGGCCAGCCAGATTATATATATATATATATATACATATATATATATATATATATATATAGTGTTTGTTTTCTATATATGTATTTAATATCAGTTTTCTAAGTGGAGTTTAGCAGGTTTGAATTCAGAGTTTTCTGTCTCCTAGACTGGTTGCTACACCAAGATTAAAGAGCCCAGTCTGCCCTACTATTTACCTATAGCTGGAAGGAGAATATTTTGATAGATACCTTTCCTAATGTTATTGCTCTATGTGAAATGCAAATAGCCTCATCCAGGATTTAAACTCATGTCAGCGAATCCATTCCTATTAACAATAACCATTACACAATGTGCATCCGCATTCGAATTCATCCTTGTAGAAGAACAGTAGTGATACTATTAGCACTATGTGAAATGCAAACAGCCTTGAATTGAACTCATTTCACTGTATTGATTACACAATAAATACTGTTACATAATCTATGCGGTGGCATAAGATTATTGTCAATCCCCTGTAATTCTGAGGGGATGACTCTTTTCATACTTATGTAAGGTAGTATAGAGATATGGTGGCAATCAGTGCAGTTGATGGCCCTGAAAGTGAGTGATGGCGTTTGACCTCACTCTCACCTTGCCTTCCGGGGATAAATTGTGGGAACCGGAAGGCATAGAAGAACCTGTTCCGGTTTAAGAATAGTAAGGAGCTTTAGTTTAGTTGGCAGTTAGACGTCAGACAGAGCAGTCGGCCATGATGCTCTGTCTAAACTGTAACTCTGTATATGCGCGCTATGTTATGTCTGGGTTGAGGATTTACCGAATAAAGTAACATTAAAAGAAAATTGAAGTCTTGTGTTTACTAAAAACTACCAATGACACAGGGCTTCTGATGAGGAGAAATCCCTAACAGAAACCAGACCTGAAGTCCCCACAACAACTCCAGATGCAAGATGTTAGAAGATAGAACTAAAGCCGGCCAGAAGAAAACACGACTAGAAGTAAGAAGTAAGAGAAGGGTATAAAACATTATATCGATTTGGTACCGTGAAAACCTCAGTATGCAATAATACCTCCACTACTGTACACGTTGTTGTTGTTGAGGCCATGTATGCTTCTTTGTTGGTATATCTGGGAAGTCTAGTTTTCAATCTAAAAGTAAAAAGTAAAGTCGTCGGGGTAGCCTAAAGTCGGATTAGCAAGGGAGTCTATCCCCTTTTCACTAGCACTACACCAAGGAGATTGTTTTTGCGTCTGACGTGGAGCACCACACCTACCATCAGCTCCTTACTTTACCGCAAAGATCCCTATGATACTAGGAACCTAATGGTTTCTAGCCGAACGCTCTACTGACTGAGCTAACCCAGCCCTTTGTATATATGTTATATATATATATATATATATATATATATATATAATATATGTATGTATATATGTTATATATATATATATATGTATATATGTTATAGATATATATATATATGTATGTATATATGTTATATATATATATATGTATGTATATATGTTATAGATATATATATATATGTATGTATGTATATATGTTATATATATATATATATATGTATATATATGTATATATGTATGTATATATGTTTTATATATATATATATATATATATATATATAATAAATAAATACATATATGGAATTTGATAATTTGCTTTTGAAGCATTGTTATGTAAAGTATATTATTATTTATATTTTTGAATGCAATTACAATGCGTATATCGTATAAAATTCGATAATTATTGAAAATAATCATGACAAGCAAGCCCACTGAATAAAGTGCATCACATGGAACACCATACAGCTGTTTCAACTTTATTAAGTCTCATCAGTGGTGTATACCTACGATTTCCCTTTTATGGAAACAAGTCTGCTTAATTGTTTAAGTGGAGCAATCATTGGGCAGCAAAAGATTTTTTTAAAATGATGAAAATATGGTCAAATTTATTGTGCATTTGTTTGACTGTATCTGCGTCTTTATAATATATATTTTTGGTGGATTTTGTGTGAAGCATGGGTGTGAAATAAATGAGAAACTTTGTTAGATTTTATGTGTTAAGTTTCATTTTATTTTATTCAATATTTCGGGGAGGTGAACCCACGTTTTTAAGAATTTCTAGACTGGCTGATTAGTGTGGTTGTTGGTGCTTATATAGATAGGAATATTGCAAATCGGTCGGAAAATTAGAGTGACACAGAAAAAACAGAACCCACAAATTTTGTAATAAAAATGTTAATTTTAACTGGGGAGGTTTAGGGTTGGGGTTGGGGTTTAGGATTAGTTTAATGGGAAAATAAATAAATAATTTGGGTTCTGTTTTTTCTGGGTCACTATGTATACAGGGTGACCCAGAAAAAACAGAACCCACAAATTTTGTAATAAAACTTAATTTTAACTAGGAGGGTTTAGGTTGGGGTTGGGGTTTAGGGTTAGTTTAATGGGAAAATAAATAAAATAATTTGGGTTCTGTTTTTTCTGGGTCACTATGTATACAGGGTGACCCAGAAAAAACAGAACCCACAAATTTTGTAATAAAACTGTTAATTTTAACTAGGGGGGGTTTAGGTTTAGGGTTAGGGTTAGGGTTTAAGGTTAGTTTAATGGGAAAATAAATAATTTGGGTTCTGTTTTTTCTGGGTCACCCTGTAATATGTTTTAATTTTCCGACCGATTTGCAAGTTCAGCCCCCTCTTTTTCAAGAATTTCTAGACTGGTTGATTAGTGTGGTTGTTGGTGCTTATATAGATAGGAATGTTGAAATTCACTGTATGTATACTTTTTTTTCTATCTTTCTCAGGTTTGGCCTTTGGCTCATTTTCCACAAGCTGATATTAATCAAGCTTCCAATAATCTGATCCAGAAACATGCAACGAGTTTCCCAACTGAGAAAATCCTGCAACAGGTCAGTAAATACTTTCATATCCTTTTCAAATCCTTATTAAATTGGATCCAATATCAGTATCACTCCCAAAGTAATGTTGTATATTGCTTCTTATTGTTTATCTAATATCTGCTTCTATTGTCTTTGTCTTTTATCTTCCAAATTATATATATATATATATATATATATATATATATATATATAAGAAAATTTGAAAAAACAAGTGTTCCAAAAATAGGATGTATTTAATTATCAATGTTTAAACATTTCGGTTTCATTAAACCTTCATCAGGATGTATCTTGGGGTGAAGAAAATGATGGATGTTTTCATAGATGACAGGAGATGAAAATCTTTTTAGTTGTGTAACTGTATTTGATCAGCGTTATATTTTTTTGAAAGGCAAGTCGCAATCCACGCACGTGAAGATGTCATGACGCGTGACGCAACTCGAAATTTCAAAAATATAACGCTGATCAAATACAATTACACAACTAAAAAGATTCTCCCTCCTCCAATTCTTCCTCCAGCTATGGGAAAATAGCAGGGTCGACTGGACTCTTTAATCATGGCTAGGTAACCAGTCTAGGAGAAGGAAAACTCTGAATTCAAACCTGTTAAAAATGACCTTGTGTCGCATCCTGCTTGCGCGGAGGGGTTGGTAGATATATATATATATATATATAAAATAATAAAATTCGAAGGCAATACAATGCGTAAAAAATAAAGACAAAAAGATGTTTTATATGTCTAATCGATTTCAAAGCAAAGCTTTATCATCAGAGATTTTTTCTGAAAAAATCTCTGATGATAAAGCTTTGCTTTGAAATCGATTAGACATATAAAACATCTTTTTGTCTTTATTTTTTACGCATTGTATTGCCTTCGAATTTTATTATTTTATAACATACTTAACAATGCTTCAAGCAAATTACCAATTACTTTTATATATATATATATTTAATAATCTATTTCATATGTGTGTGATATCATGTATATATTATTTATTTGAGTATTGTTTTTAGACATTTAAGACAGTTTTTTAAAATATTTTTTTTTACAGAGACACACCCTGAGAATCGTCCCAGTTGCTGAGGTGAAATATGAATGGAAGGATGATGTATCCAATTTCTTTGTATATGGCGAGGAGAAAAAAATCTATGCCCCCGACTATCCTCAAACATGTTGTTGGGGTTGTACCATTCTTTAATATTGTGTGCATTCATTCACAATTTCATTTTTTAAGCTTTAACTATCTTTTTTAAATCAAAATTTGCTCTGGTCTTAAATTACACAAACAAAATCAAATATAACATATATGATAATTACCTAAACAAATTTATTATTTTGTTTATTCAGTGCATAAAAATGATATTTACATTTGCTTTGTTTTTAATTTTATATATATATATATATATATGCATATATATATATATAATATATATATGTGTGTGTGTGTGTATTTGGGCAGCATTTTTTCATTTATGCATGTTGAATTAAACAAAAGACACATCTCCCGTTTAACAATTTTATTTGTGATTTTTTCAAGTTTTCTGGCCAACTTTTTAATAGTTGGGTGGAATTCGTGGATTAATCCACCAAAGTTCACGTCCCGAGTACTTTTGGCACTTCAAAGTGCCATCATCAGGGGTGATGTATTCCAGTTTTTCAAATTATATTAATGGATATGGAGGCTTGAAGGAGAAGAATTGATGGGAAATGTGCTATAGGCATTTTAAAATGTGTGTACTGCATTGGAAATGAATTTTGTTTAAGGATGGTTTGTATTATTTTATGCATAAAGCTTCTAGTATTTGGAGTTTTTGTTTATTTTTTTCTTTGTGCAGAATGTGTGCTTGGGACCTGAACTTTGGTGGACTAATCCACAAATTCCACCCAAATATTAAAAAGTTGACCAGAAAACTTGAAAAGATCAAAAATACAATTGTTAAACAGGAGACGTGTCTTTTGTTTAATTCAACATGCATATATATATATATATATATATATATATATATATATATATATATATGAGGTATCAAAATGACTGGTAGTAAGGAATGATTCCACCTGGGATCCTCAAAATCTCACTGTATAACCATACTGTATGCTCCAGTAGGTGCAAACATATATTTATACAAGGACTTTTATAAATCCTTAAAGAGAGCTCAATGTATAATAATCAATGAATTAGATTAAATACAGAGCAATATATATGTAAGTTGAAAAATGGAAATGAATCTGACAATATGTTAAAAGGATAAATGAATAAAGGAAAGAAAATGTTGAATGGATAAAATTGATTTTAAGGAATTACATGTTTCGGCCCAGAGTGTACATGAACAAACTCTTGGTCGAAACACATGTTGGTAATTCATTAAAATCAATTTTATCCATTCAACATTTCTTTCCTTTATTTATTTATTCTTTCATAGAGACAATTTTGCTCTGAAAAAAAAAAAAAATGTGTGTATATATATATATATATATATATATATATATATATATATATATATATATATACACACATAATATTATATATTGTGCTAACAAGCGCCTGTTTCTACTCTATGGTGTTTATAAAATGTAATTCAAATGAAATTATTTTAAAAGATTTAAAATCTGAAACATGTGTAGTGAAAATAAAATAAAATTTTTTTTAGAAAAAACAAAATTCAAACCATTTTGCAGACCTCCTTTCTTATAAAATACTTAATATTCTCCCATTGGACCCGCAACAACACACACACACACACACACACACACATATTAATATATATATATATATATATATATATATATGCACACTATACTAATACTATTTGTAAACTCTTGCGGTATGTAAAAAACCCAGGTAAATAATTTACAAATAAAAATATACTACCAAGCCTTGCCTGGGGAAAAATGAAAAAAGAAAATACCAAGTGGGTTGCAGTAACCAAAAATAGTCGATTAACACAATATCACTTCGCCAAAAGTAAAACTATATATACCGCTGGGTTTGTCTAAGCTCAAATATAAAAAGTGCTAGATACCCAAGTAGAGCAGAATAGTAATATTAATCCTAATGAGTCAGGTACTACCAACAGTTTCACTTATTAGCTCATCAGGGCAAGAATCTGAGTCTAATAAGTGAAACAGTTAATAGGTTGTAGCTGACTCATTAGGATTAATATTACTATATATATATATATGTATAAGTTAAGAGAAAGGAAATGAATCCGATGGTATAAAATAGATAAAAGGATAAGCTCTGAAGATGATTTTTACAAATCGAAATATTGTTCAATATTAGCTATGAATATGATATAAAATATTTTCACTTTTCACAGCATATTGTGTGTTTTCATATCCTTTTATATATATGTGTATATATATATATATATATATATATATATATATATATATATATATATACTAGAATGGCTACTTGGTGTTACCCTGGTAGAGGGAATTACATCATGTATAATAGTATAGCAAGAAATGTATTCTATAATATATTTCTTCTAAAATTTTGAATTCTTATTATTATTCATTATTAAAATAAAAAAAATAAAATCTTGAAAAAATTAATTTTTCAGCACACATTTTTTTTCGAGTAAAACAGTCTCTAATATTTTGATACAAAAAAGCAATTTGAATCTTTTCAAATTTAAAAAAAATGTTTTAGTTTTTAATCGATTTTTTATTAGGCAATTCAATGTAGATTTTTTAAATTAAAAAAAATATTTTCAATGATTTAAATTTTCTGAGAAACTTTATAAGAAATATAATGATCTTTTTGCCTGCAGAAATGCTTTTTTTAGAAAAGTAAAAACCTTATAGCAGTTGTTACCCATCTTTCAGATCCCAACATTAATTCTAGGGTCAAATAGTGTTAAAACCTGACCATACCCCAAAAGACTGCTACAGCTACACTACCTCTTTGCCACTAATGTAACATCAACATCATCTGGCTAAGTCCATGTTTAAAAATGTTGGGGAGGGAGAAAATATTAAGTGTATTAGTTCAAATTGTATTATAATGATCATGTCTATGGCTGCTACAGCTACACTGCCTCTTTTCAAATGATGTAACATACACTTCATTCTGGCTAAGTCCATTTCTAAAAATGTGGGGCAGGAGAACACGTGAAGTGTATTAGATCAAATGGTAATAAATTTCTTATATAGAATATATAATAATAATAATATATATATAATAATAATAATATATAATATATAATATATAATATAATATATAATGATATAATTATATATAATAATAATAATAATGATAATGATAATAATTATATTATAATAATAATAATGATAATAATTATAATAATAATAATAATAATGATAATGATAATAATTATATATAATAATAATAATAATGATAATAATAATAATAATAATAATAATAATAATTATATATAATAATATAATAATAATAATATTATTAGATAAAATGATGTAAAATTCTGATCATGTCCATGGCTGCTACAGCTACACTGCCTCTTTTCAAATGATGTCACATAAATATCATGTGGCTACGTCCATTTCTATAAATTTAGGGGAGGAGGGAATCATCAAGTGCATTAGATCAAACGGTAATAAATCATGATCATATTCATGGCTGCTACAGCTACACTACCTCTTTGCCAATGATATCACATAAACGTCAAAGTGTGTGAGGAGAAATCATTGAATGAAATTGTGTTGTCCTGTTCCTCATACATGGCTCCCACAGCTACACTAACACAACTACCCTACCATTTTGCTAAGTATGCGTGTGAGGATCCTTCAAGCATATTATATCAAATGGTATTCAATCATGATCATATCCATGGCTGCTACAGCTACACTACCTCTTTGCCAATAATGTCAGATACATCAACTAGCTAAGTCCATTTCTAGAAGTGTGAGAGTGGGAGGGACCATCAAGTGTATTAGATAAAATGATGTAAAATTCTGATCATGTCCATGGCTGCTACAGCTACACTGCCTCTTTTCAAATGATGTAACATACACTTCATCTGGCTAAGTCCATTTCTAAAAATGTGGGGCGGGAGAACACGTGAAGTGTATTAGATCAAATGGTAATAAATTTCTTATATAGAATATATAATAATAATATATAAATAATAATAATATATAATATTATTATATATATAATATAATGATAATAATAATATATAATATTATTATATATATAATATAATGATAATAATAATATATAATATTATTATATATATAATATAATGATAATAATTATATATAATAATAATAAATAATTATATATAATAATAATAATAATAATAATAATAATTATAATAATAATAATAATTATATGTAATATAATAATAATTATATGTAATATAATAATAATTATATATAATATAATAATAATTATAATAATAATAATAATAATATATGTAATATAATAATAATTGTATATAATAATAATAATAATAATAATGATAATAATAATAATAATATATAATATTATTAGATAAAATGATGTAAAATTCTGATCATGTCCATGGCTGCTACAGCTACACTGCCTCTTTTCAAATGATATAGCATAAACATACACTTCATCTGGCTAATATATAATATATAATTAATAATAATAATATAATAATAATAATGATAATGGTAATAATTATATATAATAATAATAATAATGATAATAATTATAAATAATAATAATAATAATGATAATGATAATAATTATATATAATAATAATAATAATGATAATAATAATAATAATAATAATAATAATAATAATAATATATAATAATATAATAATAATAATATTATTAGATAAAATGATGTAAAATTCTGATCATGTCCATGGCTGCTACAGCTACACTGCCTCTTTTCAAATGATGTAACATACACTTCATCTGGCTAAGTCCATTTCTAAAAATGTGGGGGCGGAAGAACACATGACGTGTATTAGATCAAATGGTAATACATTCTGATCATATTCATGGCTGCTACAGCTACACTACCTCTTTGATATCAAATAAACATCAACTGGCTAAGTCCATTTTTAGAAGTGTAGAGGTAGGAGGAACCATCTAGTGTATTAGATCAAATGATTTTAAATCATTATCATATCCAATGGCTGCTACAGCTACACTGCCTCTTTTCCAATGGTATCACAAAAACATCAACTGCAAATGATGCCATATAAACATCAAAGTGTTGGAGGAGCAATCCTCAAGTGTATTGGATCAGATTGTATTAAGTCCTGTTCCTCATTCATGGCTGCCACAGCTGCACTAACTCAACTACACTACCAATTTGCCAAGTGGTGGAGGAAAGAACCATCAAGTGTATTAGATCAAAATAGAATTAAATCATGATTATATCCATGGCTGCTGCAGCTACACTACTCTTTTCAAATGATATAGCATAAACATCAACTGGCTAAGTCCATTTCTAGAAGTGTGGAGGGGGAGAAACATCAAGTGTATTAGATCAAAATAGAATTAAATCATTATTATATCCATGGCTGCTGCAGCTACACTACCTCTTTTCAAATGATATAGCATAAACATCAACTGGCTAAGTCCATTTCTAGAAGTGTGGAGGTGGGAGAAACCATCAAGTGTATTAGATCAAATAGAATTAAATCATTATTATATCCATGGCTGCTACAGCTACACTACCTTTTCAAATGATATAGCATAAACATCAACTGGCTAAGTTCATTTCTAGAAGTGTGGAGGTGGGAGAAACCATCAAGTGTATTAGATCAAAATAGAATTAAATCATTATTATATCCATGGCTGCTACAGCTACACTACCTCTTTTCAAATGATATAGCATAAACATCAACTGGCTAAGTTCATTTCTAGAAGTGTGGAGGGGGAGAAACCATCAAGTGTATTAGATCAAATAGAATTAAATCATTATTATATCCATGGCTGCTACAGCTACACTACCTCTTTTCAAATGATATAGCATAAACATCAACTGGCTAAGTTCATTTCTAGAAGTGTGGAGGGGGAGAAACCATCAAGTGTATTAGATCAAAATAGAATTAAATCATGATTATATCCATGGCTGCTACAGCTACACTACTCTTTTCAAATGATATAGCATAAACATCAACTGGCTAAGTTCATTTCTAGAAGTGTGGAGGGGGAGAAACCATCAAGTGTATTAGATCAAAATAGAATTAAATCATATTATATCCATGGCTGCTACAGCTACACTACCTCTTTTCAAATGATATAGCATAAACATCAACTGGCTAAGTCCATTTCTAGAAGTGTGGAGGGGAGAAACCATCAAGTGTATTAGATCAAAATAGAATTAAATCATGATTATATCCATGGCTGCTACAGCTACACTACCTCTTTTCAAATGATATAGCATAAACATCAACTGGCTAAGTCCATTTCTAGAAGTGTGGAGGTGGGAGAAACCATCAAGTGTATTAGATCAAAATAGAATTAAATCATTATTATATCCATGGCTGCTGCAGCTACACTACCTCTTTTCAAATGATATAGCATAAACATCAACTGGCTAAGTCCATTTCTAGAAGTGTGGAGGGGGAGAAACCATCAAGTGTATTAGATCAAATAGAATTAAATCATTATTATATCCATGGCTGCTACAGCTACACTACTCTTTTCAAATGATATAGCATAAACATTCAACTGGCTAAGTTCATTTCTAGAAGTGTGGAGGGGGAGAAACCATCAAGTGTATTAGATCAAAATAGAATTAAATCATTATTATATCCATGGCTGCTACAGCTACACTACCTCTTTTCAAATGATATAGCATAAACATCAACTGGCTAAGTTCATTTCTAGAAGTGTGGAGGGGGAGAAACCATCAAGTGTATTAGATCAAAATAGAATTAAATCATGATTATATCCATGGCTGCTGCAGCTACACTACCTCTTTTCAAATGATATAGCATAAACATCAACTGGCTAAGTCCATTTCTAGAAGAGTGGAGGTGGGAGAAACCATCAAGTGTATTAAATCAAATAGTATTAAATCCTGATCATGTCCGTGGCTAAGTCTATTTCTACAATAGTGGGGGTGGTGGGAACCTTCTTTTTGGACTCAGGAACTTTCTTGTCGTAATCAGCAACCTTCTTTTCGTAATTGGGAGCCATCATGGAACTTTGAAGGTTCCCGAGTCCGACAAGAAATACCTGAAGAAGGTCGGAGTGCACATCGGCCGAAACGTTGTACAGATAACAATGAAGATGAGGACAATAGTCGGAATAATGCAGATAATAGTAATCATCAAGCCTCATCTCAAACATTCAGAGAAATACTAGGTATGATTGTCTAGCCATATTGCTGTTATGGCAAATGCCCAACCCATTTTATAATATATATGCTAGAAGGCAGTGGTTGAGGGTCTTAGTATCCTAGGTATGACATTAAACTGCATCTAGTGGTGAGGTTTCAGTTCTGGAGCTCTGGGGAGTAAGGAGTACCTCTTTATCAGCACTACTCACACTAAGATCAACTTCTTAGTTAAAATAGGAAGTAAAGAATAAAATTACAGTTATTTCTTCTTGTTAATGGATTTCTTTTAAGATTTATAATAATGGTCAACAGTATTAATAATTGACCCAAAGTGGTAGTACCTGTTAGGGTACTACCACCCTGGATTAAATAGATCTGATTGCACTGGCACAAATAACTACTGTATTCAAGAAAGAATGAATAAAACAAAAATGTCTTCAGCATAAAATAACCCAACAGTGGTTGACGTGCCATAAAAACAACAAACTAACCTTTATTGTACTAACTAGCAAATATTTACACCCTCAGGGTGCAAATATTTAAGTTTTAATATAATAAAATATTATATTAAATTAGACTGAATTATATCAAATGAAACTGAATTAGAATGCAGATAAAAAAAGATTTGAAACAGAGGGGCGTATATATTGAAAAATAGAAGAACTGAAACTTACACTTCCTTCACTCCTGTCTTTCATTGCTAAATTTTTCTAATTTAACTTCTTAGTTAAAGTAGGAAGTAAAGAATAAAATTACAGTTATTTCTTCTTGTTAATGGATTTCTTTTAAGATTTATACCCGAGATTTTTGCTCATATTCATTAAGATAAAATCAAACGATTAGAAATCAATAATACCAAGCACATATTTATTAAAATCAAATTTTTAATATCAATATGCAAATTAGCCTTCCCATTCACACTGTAAACCGCTATTTTGTTGTATATATAAATACAATTGCATGTTATTAGTATGTAGATATGATCAACAGTATTATTAATGTTATACAATTTTATTAATAATTGAGGTTTGAATAAAAATAAAATCATGGTGAATGTGACATAAATAACTAAGGGAACTGTGACTTAAGTAGTGATATATTTTCGGTTACAGACAAACACACAAACTCTATTATAATAAGATTTCTAAATACTTCCACTCTGGTTGGCACTTCTATGACAGTGGGAATCAGTGCATATAGAAAATAAGAATAATGAATAAGTTCCCGGTGAGATTTGAACTCTTGTCACCATCAGTTACAGGGGAAACCTGGTTGTGCATCCTATGTGTTACACCAACACATAGTATCAAATGATGTCTAAGAAATATGCATATATATATATATATTCAAACAAATTTTGTTAAAATAAAAAATGCATAATATATATATATATATGTATGTATGTATGTATGTGTATATATATATATATATATATATATATATATATATATATATCAAACAAATTTTGTTAAAAAAAAATGCATATATATATATATGTATGTATGTATGTATGTATGTATGTATATGTGTATATATATATATATATATATATATATATATATATTCAAACAAATTTTGTTAAGAATAATATAATCCTTATTGTTTTCAATTTTTTCTTTTTTCTTTCAAGTTTTCTTACAATTATTTTGATGTTATCATCTTGAAAGGTGTTAATCAGTTGTCCGAAAGAGTTATTATTGGGTAAACCAAGTACTTTTGGTTCTTCTCTGAACCATTATCAAGACTGTTTATTATTTGACTAAACTATTGTTTTATTTTGTCGCTAAGTTGACAGTAAATACGGTGGCAATTTATTTTATAGATATTTCCAACGAACTAGTAAAATGGGATTTAGAATAGAAATTGTCCTATCTATTTGAAGTATTTTAGAATATTGTGGCTTGTTTCAAAGAAATACCTGGAGAAGGCTGGGAGCACATCAGTCAAAACGTTGTGTAAATAACAATAAAGATAAGGACAATAGTCTGAATAATTCAAATAATACATTAATATTTTGAAAGCCAGTACAATGCATATGAAAAATAAAAACAAAAAGATGTTAGACAAAAATAACATCTTTTTGTTTTTTTGTTTTTATTTTTCATACGCATTGTACTGGCCTTCAAAATATTAATATATTATAACATACTTAACAATGCTTCAAGCAAATTACCAATTGCTTTTATCAAATAATACAAATTATCAAGCCTCATCTAAAAAATTCAGAAGTATAGAATACTTCCCCTTAAATTTTAAGGCTGTAAAAGTGAGCCTATTTAAAAGTGCATTTAATGTTTTTTGTAAACCATTTCATTTTCCGTCTCTAATCCTAAGGGAATATTTGTGTCCCTTTATCATTTTGGGGTATTATATTTTGGCCCATGAAAATTGCATTTCGGCTCCATAAAATTGTATTTTAATTAACAAAATTATATTTTATTCCAATAATATTTCATTTTTCAAAACTGAAACTTTTTTATTTTAACTTTTTTACGTCATGCCTTTTGCAGAATGTTTTCTTTGTCTAAATATTCAATTGACGGAAATATATTATTTGCTGCCTTCCAATGTGAAAAATAAAGAATGGTATTTTTTATTGTATTACCAAAGAACCTTTTATTGAGTGATTGTGACACTCCAAAATAATGGCCTTGTCCATCAAAGACAAGAAAGAAGAAAAGCTTCCATTGCTTTTCATTTTTTTCCAGAAACTTTTCTGTATAATAATCTTGCTTGTAAAACTTTTCATATTATAATAAACCTAAATATATTGTGATTATTATCTTTGAGTTTTTATTGCTTGATTTTCTGTTCAGCCATGACCCATTAGATTATCAATGTACATTGGTGGCTGTGAAATTCACTTCTTCCCTGGCAATACATTGAAGAGCTTTTCAAATTATAATAAAACCTAAATATATTGTGATTATACCTTTGAGTTTTTATTGCTTGATTTTCAGTTCAGCCCATGACCCATTAGATTATTAATGTACATTGGTGGCTGTGAAATTCACTTCTTCCCTGGCAATACATTGAGAGCTTTTCAAATTATAATAAAACCTAAATATATTGATTATTATCTTTGAGTTTTATTGCTTGATTTCAGTTCAGCCCATGACCCATTAGATTATCAATGTACCATCATTGGTGGCTGTGAAATTCAGTTCTGCCCTAGTCATACATTGAAGAGCTTTTCACATTATAAAAAAAAGTTGTTGGGGTGGCCTAAAATCGGTATCAGCCAACCAGCGAGGGAGTCTATCCCCTTTTTCACTAGCGCTAGACCAAGGAGATTGTCTGTGTGTCGAAGGTGGAGCGCCACACCTGCCATCAGCTCCTTACTTTACCACACAGATCCCTGTGCTACTCATACAATGAGTTGGCGAACGCTCTACCGACTGAGCTAACCCGGCCCTTGTGATTATTATCTTTGAGTTTTTATTGCTTGATTTTCAGTTTAGTATCAATTTTGTATATACTACATCTTGGGATATAACAGTTGGGTATATAATGGAGAGAAAGTGAGAGAGAGAGAGAGAAGAGAGAGAGAGAGAGAGTACCGATGATGAGGAGACAATGATTTCTCTACTTTTCTCTGATGTGTCTCTCGAACACAAGACTTTCTTGTTTTTTCAGAGCTCATTTATTTTATTTCCCCCAAGTTGTAGATTTGAGTCTTGAACAGACACACTATCATTGTGATGTGTCTCCTCTCAAACCCTCAGCCAGACTCCCTCCTCTCACTATCTCCCTTTCACTTTTGCCCTGTTGGCATTTTTCGACCAATCAGAAGTCAACCTTTGTCGGCCGCTATCTTTCTTTGGGCTTCTTTCTGTGGGTTGATTTCTTCTCTATTCGGACTGGGTGTCTGCTCATCTCTTGTTGATTAATTAACAAATAACTCGTTGTTGTTTTTCTATTTTCTTTATCAAAAACAACTCCAGCCCAAGTGTTCTTGAAACTGCGCATTGAGAGTCAGCATTTCAGAGTGAGCGGACCTCTGCATCCACTCACGCTGACTTTCAATCCCTCCAATTTTGAATCTTCAATGATTCAATTCAAATATATCTACACTACTTACATAATTCACAGGCTACCCATGAATTATGTAACATCTGGAAATTACTTGTGATCTTCTTGTGATATACTTGTGTCTGTTGCCAATTCTTGATAACGAACACAAGACTTTCTTGTTTTTTCAGAGCTCATTTATTTTATTTCTCCCAAGTTGTAGATTTGAGTCTCAAACAGGCACACTACCATTGTGATGTGTCTCCTCCCCAACCCTCAGCCAGACTCCCTCCTCTCACTATCTCCCTTTAACTTTTGCCCTGTTGGAATTTTTCGACCAATCAGAAGCCAACAGGTCAATCTTTCACACATCATCCCAAATTCCAGTTAATTTCCACTTATAGCTCAGTCGGTAGAGCGTTGGACTGGGAACCACAAGGTTCCGGATTTGATACTCGCCCTCGCCCACTCAGCGTATGGGTAGCACAGGGATCTGTGCTGTAAAGTGAGGAGCTAATGATAGGTGTGGCGTTCCACCTCAGATGTTAAAAACTGTCTCCTTGGTCTAATGCTACTGAAAAAGGGATAGACTCCCACGCTGTATGGCTACCCAGACGACTTTACTTTTTTTTACATAATATATTGTTACATAATTATTAGATATCTAATATTTATGGCAATAGTGTAGAAATCAAAATGTCCGTTATAAGCCACGGCCTTGAAGGATGAGTGACAAGGCTTGACCTCAGTCCTAACCTTCCGGTGGATACTGTGAGAACCGGTAGAGAGGACCCTCTCTTCCGGTTTAGATAGTAAGTAAGTCTCAGTCAGTTAGAAGGTAGGAACCGAGCTCGTAGGATGTAAGTCTCACCTGCGCAGATGTCTGGTTGGGGATTTAAAAATAAAGGAAGATCAAAGTAAATCGAAGTCTTGTGATTATTATCTAAAAAACTAACAATGACACAGGTCTTCTGATAACGAGAAATCCCTAACAGAAAACCAGACCGAAGTCCTCAAGTCAACTCCAGATGCAAGATCTTAGAAGATGCCAACCAAGTCAAGATGAATGAAGAACCAAAGCCGGCCAGAAGAAAAGACGACTAGAAGTAAAAAGTGAAGTGAAGAAGGGTATACAACAGTATAACTAAAATTTTTTTTTTTTTTTCACATTTCCATGTGGAAATGTGAAAAAAAAATAATGAGATGTGGAAATGTGGATAAATCAAAATTTTAGTTATACATTGCAAAAAAATATAACATTGACATTTTTTAGCAGAATTCTGTATTCATGGTTCTTTTACTAAAGAAATCCTATATAAAAACTTATAAAAACGTTCTGATATAATTATTCAGACTTTTACCTTTATAGAAAAAAAAATTATTTTGCACCATTAGATCTTTAATGTATCATCAGCGGCTGCAAAATTCAGTTCCAGCCTAGTCATACATTGAAGAAATTTTCACATAGCACTAATACTGTTGGGAAAGGTATGCATCCAACTATTCTCCCACCAGCTATGGGTAAATAGTTGGACAGACTGTGTTCTTTAAGCTTAGCCAACCAGTCCAGGAAAAGAAATCTCTAAATTCAAGTCTGTTAAACTCCACTTAAGAAATTGACCTGGTGTCACATCCTACTTGTGTGAAGGGGTTGGTAAATGTATACATTGAAGAGCTTGTGGAGGCGCTTGTGGTGTAATGGTTATTGTAATAGAAAATGGATACTGTGAACAAAAATTTCAAATCCTGGACGAGGCTGTTTGTATTTCACATAGCGTTTTGGGAAAGGTATAAATCCAACTATTCTCTCTCCAGCTATGGGTAAATAGTAGGGCAGACTGTTCCTAATTGCTCTGAATTAGAATTGCTCAACTCAGTGTATGAGTAGCACAGGGATCTGTGCAGTAAAGTAAAGAGCTGATGGTAGTTGTGGCGCTCCACCTCAGACGCGAGAACAATCGGACCATATGACCTTAAGGCACCCCTTTTGTGATTTAGACTCGTGGGGACACTTTTCTCATTTACACCGTAAAAATCCGGTTGTTGGTTAGGGGTTAGGGTTAGGGGTTAGTTTTATAATTTAAAAAAAAAAAATCGTCTGTTAACAATTAACCAATTTTGACGGTGTAAATGGAAAAAATGTCCCTACAAATCGAAATTGCAAAAGGGGTGCCTTAAGGTCATATGGTCCAAACAATCTCCTTGGTGTAGCACTAGTGAAAAGGGGGGTAGACTCCCTCGCTGACTTTACTTTAGAATTGCTCTAAAGACCAGTAAATTATCATCGTGGACCCCTAATTCGGTATTTTTTGTGTGGACATCCAGTAATGTTACATGGACCCAGGGGTACCAATTTGGACTGGTTGAAAACCATTAGTTTAAAGAGCAAAGGCAAAGGAGGTTGAGAATGGTATTCTGGGACTGTCATATGATACTCTACGAGGCCATGCCAATTATCTAAGGGAGATAATTATGGTATCCTTACGCAGAATAAGACTGTTTTGAAAACCATTAGTTTAAAGAACAAAGACAAAGGAGGTTGAGAATGGTATTCTGGGACTGTCATGTGATACTCTACGAGGCCATGCCAATTATCTAAGGGAGATAATTATGGTATCCTTACAGCAGAATAAGACTGTTTTGAAAACCATTAGTTTAAAGAACAAAGACAAAGGAGGTTGAGAATGGTATTCTGGGACTGTCATGTGATACTCTACAAGGCCATGCCAATTATCTAAGGGAGATAATTATGGTATCCTTACAGCAGAATAAGACTGTTTTGAAAACCATTAGTTTAAAGAACAAAGACAAAGGAGGTTGAGAATGGTATTCTGGGACTGTCATGTGATACTCTACGAGGCCATGCTAATTATCTAAGGGAGATAATTATGGTATCCTTACAGCAGAATAAGATTGTTTTGAAAACCATTAGTTTAAAGAACAAAGACAAAGGAGGTTGAGAATGGTATTCTGGGACTGTCATGTGATACTCTACAAGGCCATGCCAATTATCTAAGGGAGATAATTATGGTATCCTTACGGCAGAATAAGACTGTTTTGAAAACCATTAGTTTAAAGAACAAAGACAAAGGTGGTTGAGAATGGTATTCTGGGACTGTCATGTGATACTCTACGAGGCCATGCCAATTATCTAAGGGAGATAATTATGGTATCCTTACGGCAGAATAAGACTGTTTTGAAAACCATTAGTTTAAAGAACAAGACAAAGGTGGTTGAGAATGGTATTCTGGGACTGTCATGTGATACTCTATGAGGCCATGCCAATTATCTAAGGGAGATAATTATGGTATCCTTACGGCAGAATAAGACTGTTTTGAAAACCATTAGTTTAAAGAACAAAGACAAAGGTAGTTGAGAATGGTATTCTGGGACTGTCATGTGATACTCTACGAGGCCATGCCAATTATCTAAGGGAGATAGTTATGGTATCCTTACGGCAGAATAAGACTGTTTTGAAAAGCATTAGTTTAAAGAACAAAGGCAAAGGAGATTGAGAATGGTATTCTGGGACTGTCATGTGATACTCTACGAGGCCATGCCAATTATCTAAGGGAGATAATTATGGTATCCTTACGGCAGAATAAGACTGTTTTGAAAACCATTAGTTTAAAGAACAAAGACAAAGGAGGTTGAGAATGGTATTCTGGGACTGTCATGTGATACTCTACGAGGCCATGCCAATTATCTAAGGGAGATAATTATGGTATCCTTACGGCAGAATAAGACTGTTTTGAAAACCATTAGTTTAAAGAACAAAGACAAAGGACTTTGAGAATGGTATTCTGGGACTGTCATGTGATACTCTATGAGGCCATGCCAATTATCTAAGGGAGATAATTATGGTATCCTTACGGCAGAATAAGACTGTTTTGAAAAGATTTAGTTTAAAGAACAAAGGCAAAGGAGATTGAGAATGGTATTCTGGGACTGTCATGTGATACTCTACGAGGCCATGCCAATTATCTAAGGGAGATAATTATGGTATCCTTACGGCAGAATAAGACTGTTTTGAAAACCATTAGTTTAAAGAACAAAGACAAAGGAGGTTGAGAATGGTATTCTGGGACTGTCATGTGATACTCTACGAGGCCATGCCAATTATCTAAGGGAGATAATTATGGTATCCTTACGGCAGAATAAGACTGTTTTGAAAACCATTAGTTTAAAGAACAAAGACAAAGGACTTTGAGAATGGTATTCTGGGACTGTCATGTGATACTCTATGAGGCCATGCCAATTATCTAAGGGAGATAATTATGGTATCCTTACGGCAGAATAAGACTGTTTTGAAAACCATTAGTTTAAAGAACAAAGACAAAGGAGGTTGAGAATGGTATTCTGGGACTGTCATGTGATACTCTACGAGGCCATACCAATTATCTAAGGGAGATAATTATGGTATCCTTGCAGCAGAATAAGACTGTTTTGAAAAGCATTAGTTTAAAGAACAAAGACAAAGGAGGTTGAGAATGGTATTCTGGGACTGTCATGTGATACTCTACGAGGCTATGCCAATTATCTAAGGGAGATAATTATGGTATCCTTACGGCAGAATAAGACTGTTTTATATATAATTAAGTCGAAAGAAAACACGTGAAAGGAATCAATATTTGATTAGCAGTGTATGTTTGAGGTTACTTTTTTTTAGTAATTTAGTGTTATCTGACGAACATTATCACTAGAAATGGGTCTGTCTGGAATATGAGAATAAATGAACTACTGGAATCGGTAAAGAAAGTAAGAAAGAAATGCTAAATCTAAGACTAGAATAATAACAACAAAAGTGTCACTTGAACAGAACTGAGATGCTGACGCCATCTTGGAAAAAACCAAAAACCCCAAAAAAGAAGAAAAAAAAAAAATAACCCACCGTGGCTATTTGAGATGAGATGATTATTATTCTGAACATTTTTTTTTAGATAATCACTGAGCTGTTTTTTCTTCGTCTCTTCTTCCCCTTTTTCTTTCTTTTTCTTTCTTCTTTCATTCGTTTCTATTTCATAGTAGTTCATTGTTTTTTTTTCTCCTTCCTCATATTTTATTCTCCTTTTCTTTCCTCATATTTTTTCTTTACTCCTTCTCATATTTCTCTTTCTTCTTCCTCATATTTCTTTTTCTCCTTCTTAATATTTTGTTCTCCTTCTCCTTCTATTTCTTCTTTCTCATTTCCTTTCTCATATTTCTTTCTTTCTCTTTTATCTTTTTTCACATTTCTTTCTTTTCTCCTTTATAATCTTTGTCTTTCTCCTTCCTCTTCCTCATATCTTTCTCTTGTCCTTTTTTCTCAGAAGAGGAAGATGAGAATATATTCTTTTTTTCCTTTTTCTTACTCTTTCTTTCATTCTTTCTTTTTTCATCCTGGTCTTTTTTCTTTCTTGCCCTTTCTTCTCTCATTCTTTCTTTTCTTTTCTATTTCTTTTTTTATACTTAAATTTTCTTTCCTTCATTCACTTCTTCCTCTTTTTCTTTCTTAGTTATCCTTCTCTCATTCTTTTCTTTCCATTTCCCTCTTTCATTTCTTTTTTCAAGTTCCCTTTCATCTTTTCTTTCTGTTTTTCTTCTTCTATTTCTTCCTACCTCTCTCCCCCTTCCACCCTTCTTTCTTTTCATTCATCCTTCTTTCTTTCTTTCTTTCATCCACCCTTCTTTCTTCCTTCCTTTATTTCCATCCATCTTTCTTTCTATTTTTCTTTCCACCTTTCTTTCTTTCTTTCTTTCTTTTTTCTTTCTTTCATCCACCCTTATTTCTTTCTTTCCGTCCTTCTTTCTTTCTTTCTTTCTTCATTTCTTTCTTTCATCCACCCTTATTTCTTTCTTTCCGTCCTTCTTTCTTTCTTTCTTTCTTTCTTTCTTCCTTCAATATTTTCAAGTTATTCATTTTGCTTTTGTCGTTTTTGTCTTATTTTTTCATGCGGGAAAAATCGAGCATGCCAGTAAAAAATAGGTCAACTTTTCATTTCTATTTCTCTCTCACCTGAGAGAGAGAGAGAGAGAGAGAGAGAGAGAGAGAGAGAGAGAGAGAGAGAGAGAGAGAAGGGGGACCCGTGTAGTCGCAGAATGAGGGAGAAGTGATCATCGGAGCAAATGTTTATAAAGCCACAATGAATACAAGAAACAAGGATGTGAAAATTTACATTGTAGCAACTGAATGCCCTTGGAAAAAACGGTGGGATAATCATAAATTGATCTCTGAAAAAAGCGAAAGTAGAATGAGAGCATAATAAAGGGAAGTATTATATTACTAAGAAATAAAGGTTTACATAGTATATGGTGTGAATAATTTGCATACTGGTTTTAACAAAATCGGTTTTAATAAATAATTACTTGGAGTTACTGATTTCTAATATTAGTTTTATTCTCAAACGTATTAAAAGTAATTCTCTGTATAGCTTTTATATAGAAATTAATAAAAATGAAATAAAATAAGTGTAAAACACGTTTTTATATGTGTTCTGATTTACAGTCCTCGACACCATTGAGGTCGTTTTTTTATAACGATGCTTTGATGATATTGGGAGAGGAATATCATTTTTACAAGTGGAGGGAGAGAAAAATATATTTTAGGCGCAAAAGAAAGATTTTAACGAGCTCTATTCAACGATA
The DNA here is from genome assembly GCA_023376005.1 of Doryteuthis pealeii. NCBI lineage: Eukaryota > Metazoa > Mollusca > Cephalopoda > Myopsida > Loliginidae > Doryteuthis > Doryteuthis pealeii. The sequence goes on from CM042176.1 coordinate 31,795,395, forward strand.
TAATAGATTTAAATTATCAGCAAAAACTCACTAAGTAAAACACAACGGACTGATTCGTTAGTCATTAAAACTTAAATACTTGCATCCGGCGGATGTTACATATTTTTGTTCGTAATAAAGTCGTCGGGGTGGCTTAAAGTCGGTATCAACCAGACAGCAAGGGAGTCTATTCCCTTTTCACTAGCGCTAGACCAAGGAGATTGTTCTGGCGTCTGAGATGTAGCGCCACACCTACCACAAGCTCCTCACTTTACTGCACAGATCCCTGTGCTACTCATACGCTGAGTTGGTGAGTGCCGGTATCGAACCCGGGACCTTGTGGTTTTAGTCGGACGCTCTACCAATTGAGTTAAACGTGTTTAGAATATTGACTATAAGTATTTTTCCCTCTCTTCCTCATTCTGTCTCTCTGTCTCTGTCTCTGTCTCTCTCTCTCTCCATCTCTCTCTCTCGGTCTCTCTCTCTCTTGTAACCTGGTTTAATCGTGTAGCGTGTCTCGGGCAGGAATGGCCTTGTGGAGCCCACCAGTATTGAGATCTACAACTGGTTTGAATTCAAAGTTTTCTTTCTTCTAGACCCGGTTGTTGAAGAATATTCAAGCAGCCAATCAGAACTCAGGGAATGGAATCACCCAAATGCATGAATGGACTATTCTTGATTTCTATAAATACCAACTGTCTTGGACACTGCTTCAGTTGGGCTTAGCTAGTTGCTGTTATTCAAACCGTAGACTAACTGACCTCAATAGTTGCCATACGGTTAAAGAGCCCAGTCTGTTCTACTATTTGCCAATAAGTACTATTTACCCATAACTGGAGGGAGAAATATTGGATTCACGCCTTTTCCAAGGGTATTAGTATGATGTGAAATGCAAACAGCCTCGTCCAGGATTTGAACTCGGGTAGCCGAGTCAATTTTCTACGACGATAACCATTACGTATGAGCGCTTCCAAAGTCTATACATATTTCTTTACAATGTATTTCTGCAGTAAAACAAGCTACGCTGCATTTCTATAGTAAACTCACAACACATTTCTATTGTAAAATCCCTTACAATATATATCTATGATGAAATAATTTATAACAGGTTTTCCCTGTAAAATCATTTAAAATACATTTCTATACTAAAATAATTTCAATACATTTCTGTAGTAATATCATTTACAATTCATTTTTGTAGTAAAACTGCCCTGTACTAAATTGTTAACTGAGACATCTGGACTTGTGGACCCAGGATCGAATACAACAAAAGTCGTTCTTAAAAAGGCTCCGAACAACGTTCGTGTTGCAGATGGCAATGGTTTGATTTTTTGTTTAATGGCATATCAACCCTTGTAGTTAATTTAATGCCAAAACCATCCTTGGAGAAGAACAGTAGTGGTACTAGTTTACCCATAACTTGGGGGATGAGGGAATTCACACCTTAATCAAGTGAACGTAAATAGCACGACTGGAATTCGAACTCTCTTACTAAGATGACGCAATCCAACACGTTAACCACAACGTCACAGGGACTGTCCTCGCCGATAATGGGTTTGAACAATTGATAAGAGGACCCCCTAAAAGGACCGTCAGTCTATTGTAACGGGAATTTAGTCACGTTTCGGCGTATTGACAAAAAGAATTAAAAAAACGAAAAAAAACCCAAAACAAACAAACAAAAAAAACCAAACAAACAAGACAAAACGAAAGACCCCCCCGCCAAAAAAAAAACGCTCCCAAAGTTTCTGGTCGAAGGTTAAACAAACACCTTTCTTTGCCTTAAGCAAATATGTCTGGAAAAAACCCATCGGGATCTCCCCCCCACCTCCCCAGGGACAATTCAATGAATCCCGGAAGTGGAAGGATTAGTGTGTGATTGGGAAAAGGAAATCAATGAAGGTTACTCATACACGCGCGCGTGCTGATTAATAGTGTTTGTTGTAAACAAAAGACTCATAGCACTTACAGTACCTACTGTTGCTTAAGTGGTCACCCTATTAAGTATTGAACAGACCAATCGCTTCTTACTTTCGGTGGTCTAGTGGGAATCGGAGCTTTCAGCGTGACTTGACAGTAATAGATAAGAACAGTCCGAGAAAGATAGATATGAACAGGCTGAGATAGATAGATAGATAGATTGATATGAACAGACAGAAATAGATAGATAGATATGAACAGACTGATATATATATATATATATATATATATATATATATATATATATAAACGCAAGGCTCTCCTATAAAAGGGATGGAGTACTCTATGGCAGCCTTTACATACAGACAGATGTGTGCATTGGTACTAATGCAGAATAGTGCGCAAGAGATAATATCATTAGATTACGTATAAAAAGCATTGGTACTAATGCAGAATAGCGGGCAAGAGATAATATCATTAGATTACGTATAAAAAGCATTGGTACTAACGCAGAATAGCACGCAAGAGATAATATCATTAGATTACGTATAAAAAGCATTGGTACTAATGCAGAATAGCATGCAAGAGATAATATCATTAGATTACGTATAAAAAGCATTGGTACTAATGCAGAATATCGGGCAAGACCGTAATCATGCGAGTGTATTAGCACGACGAATATTATTTAGAGTATGATTATGCTTGTACAAATTACGTATTGAATCTGATCAAAAATCTAAACCTTTTCATCCAACTAACCAACCGATCGACCAATCAGCTTTTCAACTGGGAACGAGGCTATTTGATAACCCCATACCTTTTTTTTTCTTTTTTAAACATGGACGCACAAATAGCGTTCTACGCGCAGACGGTCAGCAGCTCCTAATCAAGCTTCCGGTAATCACTTCCTTTTTATAGCAAAACGACCGCCATTACCCAGAGCATAATCATTATTTTAGCAATATGATAATCATTACTCCAGAGGTCAGACAACAAAAATCATCATCATCGCCATCATATCATCATCATCATCATCATCATCATCAATACCGTCATATTTTTGTTGTATTCATTATATGTAAATGCCTGAACATCAGCCAACATTAAATCCATTTTCAATAAGAGTCTGAATTGTATTGAAATGTAATGCTTTTTATACGTAATCTAATGGTATTATCTCTTGCGCGCTATTCTGCATTACTACCAATCTATTGAAATGTAATGCGTTTTATACGTAATCTAATGGTATTATCTCTTGCATGCTATTCTGCATTAATACCAATGCTTTTTATACGTAATCTAATGGTATTATCTCTTGCGCGCTATTCTGCATTACTACCAATCTATTGAAATGTAATGCTTTTTATACGTAATCTAATGGTATTATCTCTTGCGTGGTATTCTGCATTAATACCAATGCTTTTTATACGTAATCTAATGGTATTATCTCTTGCATGCTATTCTGCACTAGTATCAATGCTTTTTATGCGAAATCTAATGGCATTATCTCTTGTGCGCTATTCTGCATTAGTACCAATGCTTTTTATACGTAATCTAATGGTATTATCACTTACATGCTATTCTGCACTAGTATCAATGCTTTTTATGCGAAATCTAATGGCATTATCTATAATATATATATATATATATATATATATATATATATATATATATATATATATAAATTTTGGCAGCATTTTCTCTTTTAAACATGTTTGGTTGAACTCGAGTGACAATTCCTGGCGTACGAGTTTCTGTTCAATCCTTTCAAGGTGTCTGGCCATCTTTTTGGTGTCAGGGTATCAGAGTGGAACTGGTGTAGTAATCCACCAAAGGTGTCTCTACGAGCGCTTTCGACATGTCGATCTGCCATCTTCAGGTTGGAAACTGATGGTATGTTTTATGGTGTCTCGTTTTTTAAAGAAAACGAGCAGTAGCATAGGAATTGGTAGTGGGAGGTAGTAACAATTGGTAGTGGGAGGTAGTAGTGGGAGGACACCAAAAAGATGGCCAGACACCTTGAAAGGATTGAACAGAAACTCGTATGACAGGAATCGTCACTCGAGTTCAACGAAACATTACAGAAAATTTCCTTCTTTCTAGAGTGCTCTACTATTTCTGGTTGTAGGTTCTTTATCCGTTATAGGAGCGATACAGATATATATTTAAAAATTATGAAAAACTTTTATATTTAAAAAATTCAACAAATAAATAAAGCTCCTACAAATTTGTGGTTGAGCACTGTGATTTCTTTGTTTCATCCCAAAACAAAATTTTAAGTATCTATCTATCTATCTATCTATCTATCTATATATATATTATATATATATATTATATATATATAAATATAGATGGAAATTAATCCGACAGTATGAAATTTAACATTTTGAAAAAACATATGATGTTTGTTATGTAATTGCTGACAGATCTGTTTCGACCAAATCGATAAGTTGGTCTTCATCAACGAGCGACATAGACGGGAAGAAAGATATCCGTTAAAAGACTGTTTACAAAAACGAACGCTGATTCAACCGCTGAAAATTTTTGAAAAATGCGTGTTCTGTTTTAAAAATAAAATAAATTTTATTTTTAATTTTAAAAAATCAGAAGCATTATAGTTTATAGTAAAACTCAAAAGAGTTTGTTTTAAAAATATGTTTTTTAAAATGTTAAATTTCATATATATATATATATGTTTGGTTGAACTCGAGTGACGATTTTTGTTGTTAATATATATATACATATATATATATATATATATATATAATATATATATATATTGCAGCCCTAGCCAACAGGGTGAGTGTTTATTTGAGGCTAACTGTATTGAGGCTCCGTTGATTGCATTGGTCTGATCTTATTGAATACCAACAGTTTCAATGACGATTGGTCTTGGTTGGGTTTCCCGCCGGATTGTTATTAGGCATATTTGTCTACTATGGTTTCATCTATTCCGTATCGTGCGGGATAATTGTTTGACGTTTTCCCATTTGGTTGATACCCCAGTGTTTCAAATATCCAACATCCTCGACGGGACAATTTTTTCTATTATATTATGGACTCTCTCGTCGATTTTCGACGCATGAGGTTCACACACAATGAACACCCACACAGTGATTTGTTTATAGTGGTGAAGGCTTGTGTTGGACCATCCACACTTTTTGGCACAGTCCAGCCAAGAAGTGTGGATGGTGCTACACAAGCCTTCACCACTGAAAACAAATCTTTGTGTGGCAGTCTAACAGCGGTATTTAGTTCGATCAGTCCCACGCATATTTGCAACAAGACCACTGGCGAGGGAGCGAAGGTGACGGAGACAGCTAAAGGGTATTACTGGCAGTCTCTAGCTGGAACTCTACACAGTGGCGACCATATATATATATATATATATATATATATATATATATATATTATTATAATGGAGATTGTATGTTTTTCTGTCTGTAACCGAAACTATATTACTATACAAGTCACAATTCCCTTTGTTATTTACATCATATTCTCCATGATTTTATTTTTATTTAAACCTCAATTATTAATAAAATTGTTTTACATCATTAATTCTGTTGACCATATCTACATACTAATAACATGCAATTGTATTTATATATACAACAAAATAGCGGATTACAGTGTGACTGGGAAGGCTTATTTGCCTATTGATATTAAAAAATTGATTTTAATAAATATGTGCTTAGTATTATTGATTTCTAATTGTTTGGTTTTATATTAATGAATATGAGCAAAAATCTCGGACGTAAATCTTAAAAGAAATCCATTAACAAGAAGAAATAACTGTAATATTATTCTTTACTTCCTATTTTAACTAAATAGTTAAATTAGGAAAATTTACCAATGAAAGACGGGAGTAAGGGAAAATGATGGAAGAGTTAGTTTCAAAGTTGTTCTATTTTTCTATTATACCCCCACTGTTCGAAATCTTTTTATCTGAATTCAGTTTCATTAGCCTTTCTAATTTAATATGATATTTTATTATATTAAAACTTAAATACTTGCACCCGTAGGGTGCATATATTTGCTAGTATATATGAAAAATAATAAGACTGTTTTTTTAATGCATGAATATGTGAAAACTAGACTAATATTTTAAAAAATACAAATGACTTACCAGTCAGGTTAGAATTGATGTTGTAAGTGACATTGAACTCGGGAGAAATTTATACTAATTGTTATATGGTATAAATCATTTTTATTTTTCAGTTTTTATTTGTATAACAAGTGAAGTATATGCGAAACCCTTACAACTTAATGTATATACATATATATATATATATAAAAATGGACTCTCCCGTCGATTATCGACGTATGAGGGTTCATACACACAATGAACTCCCACACAGGATTTGTTTATAGTGGTGAAGGCTTGTGTTGGACCATCCACACTTTGGCACAGTCGATATGAAAGAATTGGTGCATCAAGGGTTGCCACAAACCCAATCAACGACCGACATCAGGAATTTTGAATTCAGAGTTATCCCTCTCCTAGACTGGTTACCCATCCAAGGCTGAAGGGCCCAGTCTGCCCTACAATTTAACCCATAGCTGGAGGGAGAATATATGGATTCATACCTTTCCCAAGGGTATTAGCGCTATGTGAAATGCCAACAGCTTCGTCTAGGAATTGAACTCGAATCGACGAGTCCATTTCCCACGACTCTAACCACTATTATATAGACTAGCAAAGATAAGCACCAAACGGACGTAAGTATTTAACTTTTAATGCAATGAAATATATTGAATTAAAAGACTAACGAAATTAAATAAGAATGCATATAAAAAGATTACACTTATTTTAATTATATTTGAATTGGTTTCTATATAAAATCATTCATAAGATTGATTTTAATACATTGGAGAATAAAACAATAATATTAAAGATCAATAACACCAAGTAATTATTTATTAAACCCGGTTTTGTTAAAACTAGCATGCAAATAAACCACACCATATATTATATTTATTTCTTAGTGATATATAAGTCACTCTTTAGGATTTTAAACGTAAATTTGAGGCAAATCTAACTCATTTTCATAGAGATATCGTTAATAGATTAGATTTATTCTATGTAATACGGATTTTGACTATGGCAATAAATTAAATACTCATTGATAAACTTTTTATTGTGACGTAAACAGTAACGCATTTTCGGTTACAGACAGAGTGATACCGAATCTCCATTATAATAAGATATTGATAACAAAAATAAAAATAAAATCGGATTCTTTGTCCGTCTCCTTTGGATCAGCTTCTTTTATCTGACCTTCATCAGAGTAAAAGTCGTCAGATACACTTTAACTTTCGAAATTCAATTAAAAGGACAAAGTGAAATTGTTATTGAACTAGCAGGACTAAAAAAAAAAAACAAAAAAAAAAAAAAAACCAAAAAACCCAAACAAACAAAAAAAAAAACAAAAACATATAAAACAAAACAATATAAAACAAAACAAAACAAAAAACACAAAAAAGGACCATATAACCTTTAGGCACCCCTTTTTCGATCTGGTTTCATCAGGGCGAATCAAAAGTTTTGAAAGGTTTTGTGGGAGGTACACAATTGTGTGCTACCTTGAATACATCTAAAAAGCTGTATGGCCACTTACCTCCTATCACACAAACCATTAAAGTAAAGACGAAGTAAAGATACGCTGCTGGAAAAGGAAAGACTCATAAGTGACGTTCTTAAAATTTTGCAATGGGTTTTATATATCACATAGAAATAAAGCTTTACATAGTATATAGTGTGGATAATTTATATACTGGATTTAACAAAATCGACTTTAATAAATAACTAGCAGTGGCTACCCGGTGTCACCCGGGTAGAGGGGAATTTAAAAAAATTAGTCCCGCAGATCCATTATTACTGAATCGTGAGTTGAATCGTGAGTTGAATCCCTATGTAATAAAAATAGACCTTGCATTGATCCAGCTACTCTGAAAAGAAATGTTAATGTCTACTATCTAAAATATCAAATGAAAAAAATCCATGCTGTTATCATTTAAATTTTATTTTTAATTATCTTCACGAATATAAATCCCATTTCTATCATGTGTGCTAAAAACCAAGCCCTGGTGATATTTAATGTGTATATATATTTTTTTTCGTTAATTGTTTTATTTTCGAAGTTTCCTTCGGACATACACACAACTGCCCTTTATATATGTATATATTACTTGGTGTTATTGATTTCAAATATTATTGTTTTATTCTCAGGCATATTAAATAATGTATAATTAGAAATCAATTAGAATAGAATAAGATTAATGTTTTTTATGCGTTCTTCTTCCTTTTCGTTAGTCTTTCTAATTCAATAGATATATATTCATTAAAACTGAAACATTTGTGCCAATGACGCATATTCTTGCTGATATATATATATATATATATACATATATATATATATATATATATATATATATATATATATATGAGGAAGGGTGAATAAAGAAAAGAAAGAATAGAATGGATAATAAAAGATGAATTTAATCAATATCACTTACACATGTGTTTCGGTCAGTTCATCTGTGTGAAAATATTTCGCACACAGAGAAGATTCGACCTACATTAGAGTTAAAATTTTATTTTATTTGAATAAAATTTCACTCTGATGAAGGTCGAATCTTCTCTGTGTGCGAAATATTTTCACACAGATGAACTGACCGAAACACATGTGTAAGTGATATTGATTAAATTCATCTTTTATTATCCATTCTATTCTTTCTTTTCTTTATTCATTCTTCCTCATATTGTCGGATTCATTTCCAATTTCCATTTTATACACACACACACACACACACACACACACACACACACACACAGATATATATATATATATATATATATATATATATGCAATTTGCAGAAAAAATGTCTGCTCTGTTTAACCATATATGTCTGAATGAAGAAATGCTACCAATTATATATATATATATATATATATAATATATATATATATATATATATATATATATATATATATAACGAGATTGTAAATCGATTGAAGGCATCCAGTGTCAGGATTTCCCCACAGTTCACAAGATTTCTTTGTTTATCAGCACGGGTTACCAGTTTAATAAATCGTTTGAACTTAAATTACACAGAACGTTATCTCGACTTTCCAATGACGTTATCATCTCGCCAAATTGACGCCACTGAATTAACAATTCATTACTGAGATCTTGTACACTGATTTTCGCGCGGGAATTTCAAAGAAAATTCTATTCTCGTTCACACTCTCGTGTCACGACGTGAGATCTTGTCAGTTAAATGAAAACTTACATCATTGTGTTAAAAACTTCGTTACTAAAAAGATGGAAATAAAACTAGGGATGATACTAAGTGGCGGAAAACCAACAAAGTCTGGTGGTATTGTAAGATACTGCTGGGTCGCTCTGGTTTAGTGGAAACTATGCCTGACCCTAGGGTCATCCTCTTATGAAGACTTTGTTAGCCACAGCTTATTTACAGCATGGGTAGAGACGGACCATCCTATCCCAGCAAGGAGACCAGACCTAGTGTTGATTAAAAAAAAAAAAAAAAAAAAAAAGAAAAAAAGTGAACGTGTTAACTGGTGGACTTTGCGGTCCAGCAAATCACAGGGTGAAGTTGAAGGAAAAAAAAGATAGATAAATACCTGGAACTTGCCAAAGAATTTAAAGCCTATGATATGCAGTCCAAGTGATAC
>CM042176.1:31805096-31880096 GCA_023376005.1 Doryteuthis pealeii
AACCCCGTATGTAAAAATTTTTCGTTTTTTATTTTTATTTTTTTTCAACGGATTATTATCGATTGCACACCAATCTATACGATTGAAAAAAAAATTTCGAAAGTTATTTATTTTTCGAGTTTCTCTGTCATTATTATCGTTAACACAACTATTGGCTGAACTTGCACGACCCAGAAAAAAAAAAATCCCAATCTCAAACCATAACCCTAACACTAACCCCAACCCCAACACTAACCCTAACCCCCAACCCTAACCCTAACCCCCCTAGTTAAAATTACAATTTTTATTACAAAGTTTGTGGGTTCTGTTTTTTTGGGTCACTGCAAATTCAGCCCAACTGCTATGGTAGAGCGGTTCCGATATGGGTGATCGATTTACTATAAACTTATACCTGGAACTGAGCACCCCTGAAAACTCAAAAAATATATAACTTTTTAGAAATTTAAAAAAAATCTGATACATTGGTGTGTAATTGTAAATAATCCATTGAAGAAAAAATTTTTTTTTCAGCGGTTCCGATATGGGGGATCGGTTTACGATAAACTTATACGTGAAACTGAACACCCCTGAAAACTCGAAAAATAAATAACCTTTGAAATTTTTTTTTCAATCGTATAGATTGGTGTGCAATCGATAATAATCCGTTGAAAAAAAAAAATTAAAAACGAAAATTTTACATACGGCATTCTGAAAGTTCAGGTCCGCCCATTAAAGAAACAAGCAAAACAGTACAACTAATCACAAAGACATTTGAGTCGTTATAAAACAGTCCTTTATATGTGTATTATAAATTGTATGAAATGAAAGTTACAAAGGTATGTTTTGGTTAATGAATTTTCCTTTTTACAAATTCTTATTAGTGTTAAAGCTTACTTGTATTTGTTCACCTGGATTCTTTAGCCTTGGTAAAACAACCAGTTTAGGAGAAGGAAAACTCTGAATTCAAACTAGCCGTAGTACTACGTTTAAAACTGAACTTATCTCCCATCCTGTCCGTGACGGAGGGGTTTGGTAAAATTATTTTAAACGACATTAGTATATTGGCTCTTGAGACATTGTAGTTTACCTAGAACAACTTTTTTGGGGTGGGAGGTCTTTCTCTTCAGCAGGGTTGTGCATTCGACGTATTTTGCCCACATCCACAGTATCGGCCACATATTTAAAATAAATTTAGTATATATAAGTTTAGTATATATTCATTCTAAATATGTGTTCGATACTATAAATTACCAATCGAAACACTAAGTGTCGACAAATATATATTTTCAATATCAATTTACACACACACACACACACCACACACACACACACACATATATATATATATATATATATATATATATATGGAGAAATGGGAGGAGGTTAATCTGACAGTATGTGGAGAAAGGTAGACAAACACGGGATGTTATAGAAAATGGATGTTTATTGTGGGTCGTGGTGTCGACGATGCAACGTTTCGGTCTGTTTAAACCTTCTTCAGGACTTGGATATAGTACTTGGTTCAATGATATCATTGAACCAAGTACTATATCCAAGTCCTGAAGAAGGTCTAACAGACCGAAACGTTGCATCGTCGACACCACGACCCACAATAAACATCCATTTTCTATAACATCCCGTGTTTGTCTACCTTTCTCCATATATATATATATATATATATATATAGGGTCATCCACATTTTCCTTTTTAGACACGTGTTTCGACTTATCAAGTCTCTTCAATGTGGGTAGACATTTTAATGTAAAGTCTTCGTGGTGGCCTAATGCCGATATCAGCCAGATACCGAGGGACTCTATCCCCTTTTTACTAGTGCTAGACCAAGGAGATTGTTTTATATCTGAGGCGGAGCGCCACACCTGCCATCGGCTCCTCACAGATACCTGTGCTACTCATGTTTTTAGTTGGCGGGGCCGGTATCGAAGCAGAAAAATATATTCAGGCCAGACCATAATGATGGGACACATTTTAAATACTATTTTCTCAGAGTATAAAAACGACACAGAATACTAAATATATTTATTACATAACTGATACACAGGAGTTTTACATGTTATCTAAGATTTGAATATTACATTAAGTTTTTATTACTTTCAGGTATTGATTTTGGTGATCCTCATAATGCCGTGGAGTCCAAAAGAAATTGCATATGTAGTCGAAGAAAGCCAAAGATCCATCCTTGCAGCAAATTCCGACAGCATTTTGGAAAGCGAGAGGCACCATCACGAAAGGTGATCCTTCGTGCTGTTACAAATTTCCGAGAGACAGCATTCGTAAAGACATAACAGTTATTCCAGTTGATATGCCAAACCACACTTTACGTGGTATAAGAAATCGAGCTCTCGAAAATTTTCGTCATGATGGTGACCATCTCAAGGAGAAGATATTCAAATCTTAGATCATATGTAAAACTCCTGTGTATCAGTTATGTGAATAAGTGAATTCCTTCGAGTTGAAACAATCTTGATATACTGAACCACGCTTTACATGATATGAGAAATCGATCTCAAATGCTTTCGTCGTGATGGTGACCATCTCAAGGACATAATATTCAAATCTTAGATCACATGTAAAACTCCTGTGTATCAGTTATGTGAATAAGTGAATTCCTTCGAGTTGAAACAATCTTGATATACTGAACCACACTTTACATGATATGAGAAATCGAGCTCAAATGCTTTCGTCGTGATGGTGACCATCTCAAGGACATAATATTCAAATCATAAATTATATGTAAAACTCCTGTGTACCAGTTATGTAATAAATATATCTAATACTCTGTGTCTCTTTTGTAATCTGAGAAAATAGCATTTTAAAATGTGTCCTATCATTATGGTCCATCCTGTATATTATATATATATATATATATATATATATATATAATGTGTGTGTGTGTGTGTGTGTGTGTGTGTTGGACGTCTTACTCTTCTGTTGGGTTATACAGTCGGCGTTTTCCTGGCATCACCGACAGGTTTAATGCTATACTTTGGTAAGTTAGTAGCGTGGTGCATAAAACTAATCTATTTTTTTTTTTGAAATTCTGTACAGACGATTCATCTTATAATGTTTGTTTACGTAGACATTTGATAAAATTAGAAATTTAAAAAAAAAAGAAGTTAGTCGTTTTGCTTCGCTCATTTCTCATTGGAATCTCTTGTGCTTGGTCGAAAATGATAATGGCCAACGATAGTATATATACTCACTTATCATTTTAATCATGTTGTTTCTTGAATGCAATTGATAACTGGCCTCATTATTGGATGGAGTCATACCAAGCGGTGGGGGGGGCAGAGAGAGAGAGAATAAAGAGGAAATAGAGAGAGAGAGAGAGAGAGAGAGAGAGAGTAGATGGAGCATATAGATTGAAAAGTAGAAATGAGAGAGAGAGAGGAGAGTGAGAGAGAGGGAGAGAGAGAGAGAGAGAGAGAGAGTGTGGCGCGCGCGTGGTGTAGGACGGGGGCGGGCTTACAGAATAAGAGCAACAGAGAGAGAGAGAGAGAGAGAGAGAGAGAGAGAGAGAGAGAGAGAGAGAGAGAGAGAGAGAGAGAGAGCACAGAGAGATTAGAAAGACAGAGAGAGAGGTAAAAAGAGAGAGTAATGGAGAGAGAGAGAGAGAGAGAGAAGAGAGACAAGACAGAGAGAGAGAGACAGAGAGAGAGAGAGTAGAGAGAGAGAGAGAGAGAGAGACAGAGAGAGAGAGAGAGAGAGGAGAGAGAGAGAGAGGAGAGAAGTAGAGAGAGAGAACAGAGAGAACATGATATAGAAAGGCAGAGTGTGGGAGAGAGACACAAAATAAAAAGGAGAGTGAGTGAGTGAGGAGGGAGGAGGAGAGAGAGAGAGAGAGAGAGAGAGAGAGAGAGAGAGAGAGAGAGAGAGAGTAGACGGGGCATACAGAATGAAAAGTAGAAATGAGAGAGAGAGAGAGAGAGAGAGAATAAAGAGGAAAGAGAGAAGAGAATAAAGAAAGAGAGAGAGAGAGAGTAGAAAAAATAGAAAGTGATATAGAAAGAAGTGATATATATATATATATAAAGAGAGAGAGAGAGAGAGAGAGAGAGAGAGAGAGAGAGAGAGAGAGAGAGAGACTGGCGGGTTGGTGTGGGTGGTGGGTTAAGAAAATATACTAATTTATCTATCGATTCGGACCTGGGCATCATCTACGCAAGATCAGTTTTGTAACGGAACTTATATTGCAGTGGGACAGAAAAGTGTTCTTTGGGGTGTGGGTGATGGGGGTGATCTATAGCAGACGAAGACTAAGTCTGACAATTTCTAGAAAATTCCAACATTAACTGCTATTTCTAAAAATATTATATTAAATTTGCTTCCAGTAAATGTATCTTTTTTTTGGTTCAAGATGAGAATATTTAAATTTTGGTAAGGATAAGGATGGAATGAAGAAGAAGAAGGAGAAGAAGAAGAAGAAGGAGGAGTAAAAAGAGGAAAAGAATAGGAAGAAGAAAGATAGGAAGAAATAGAGGAAGAAGTAAAGAAAGAAGAAGAAGAAGAAGAAGCAAAGAAAGAGAAGAAAGAAAAAGAAAAGGAAGAAAGGAAGGAATAGAGGGAGAAGTAAAGAAATAGAGAAAGAAGAAGAAGAACAACAACAACAAAAAGAAAGAGAGGAGAAATAGGAAAAAGAAAGAAAGGAAGAAATAGAGAAAGTAGTAAAGAAAGAAAGAAAGAAAGAAGAACGATAAGAAAGAAGAAAAAGAAGTAGAAAATGAAGAACAGATGAAATAGAAAGAGGAAAAAGAAATAGGAACAAGAGAGAAGAAAGAAAGAAATTAAAAAGAAGAAGAAGAAGAAGAAGAAGAAGAAGAAGAAGAAGAAAACATAGAGGCAGAAATAAAGGAGGGAGGGAGGAAAGAAAAGAGGACGATGAGAATAAGAAAAAGAAGCGGAAGAAGATGAAGAAAAAGATAAATAGAAAAAGAAGAAGAGACAGAAGAAATCAAGGAAGAAGTAATTAAGAGAAGAGAAAGGAAAGAAAAGGAAAAAGAAGAAAAAATTTGAAAAGAAGAGGAAGAGGAAAAGAAAGAAGCGGATAAAATCAAGAATAAAAAAAAGAGGAAGAGAAAGAAGCGAATAAAAGGAAGAAAAAAAGAGGAATTATTATGTTACTCTTTGTGTGTTATTCACATCAATAGTAACTAGTAGTAAGTATGTATGAGGCATTCAGTGAGGATCGAACTCGCTATTCATTAGTAATGCCACAAGGGTGGGGGGATTACGAAGCATCACGGGTCGCCACCCACGGCCAACAGGTGGTCTCATTGTGTTTCTCACCCTCTGCAGAGGTGCAGTCGGTATATCTTAAAGTCCCAGCTGACAGAGTTTAAATTGACAAGCCTTGAAACCAGAGTGATCCGAAGCGAGTCTCTGATTGGCTTAGAGAGTCATGTGATCGGATGAGCCTGGGAAAGTAAGATTTAGAGTTATCTCAGTTAAGCTAGCGCCATTTGTGAACAGACGGCGATTTCATATCTGCTGCTGATTCTCCCATGCGTTGAAGTCCGGGTGACATCAAGTCTCTTCCAGAACCTTTCTAAGTATTCTCGCCGAACTCTGTAGTGTTGTGATCTGAACGACTTCAGTTTTTCCCTTGTTCTCCAGTTCCACCAGTCCAGGTTTTTCTGGATTATTCTGAGGACTCCAACTATAATTATTATTGCTGTCACATTATATTACTTTCAATTAGCAAAATAAAAAGACACCCACGGGCGATGTAAAAATAATTTTTTGAAAGATATTGCCTGAGGGACTGGGAGCTGAAAATTCAATGTCATAGAGTGTGTACCATAAGTATGTAAAATCGTCAAATTTATTAAAGGATTAAAAAATAAGAAAGAAAGAAAGACAACTTGAAATGGAAACAGTTCCGATAACTTTAAATATTATATTAGAATAAAACAATCTATATATAAATATATAACGCCGGGCATCTATTTATTAAAACAATGAGGGTTGTCTAACGTTGCATGCTCACATTTTGAGTATATTTATTCTATGTTATGACGTTGGATTATGTGTTGGGTAATGGGACGTAATCAGTGACGTTATTTTTGTTACAGACAAAAACCGGAAGCGAATCTCCATTATTAATAGATATTACTATTATTACTCTTTGCAAATTTTGTGCACCAGTTCTAAGTATTGGGTTTTCGCTGAAGTGAGTCAAAGCAAGTCTCCTCAGATTACCACGGTTCTAAGTATCCTGGCTGATTTTAGCAGTGCTGTGGTCTAGATGGTTTTGATTTTTAATCTGATCTCCAGTTCACTGAGTATTCTTGCTGATCTTAACAATACACTTATAATAGTCCCTAAGAGTTTGGAAAATAAAGAAGAAGAATCAAACCTTACTGTCAATAATATTTCTATGTTTTTTCTTTGTAAACCAACTAAATAAAAAACTGCATCGTTGTAAATAAATGAATAAACGAGTCTCTCTTTTGTAAGATTTGTTATGATATTTCAGTCGCAACAGAGATAATTTTATAACTTTTTTCTGTTAAAAAAGAAAATATTGCTTGTTTTTGATTCACACTGAAATGAAATATCAACAGAATTATCAATATCAATATCAAATATAATATCAATATATATATATATATATATTATATATATATATATATATATATATATATGATTATATATTTGCTCCTTTTGAGTTTTCACATCAGAATTAGCTGATGGTCTTTCACTGGAGTCTGAGTGACAGCAGGTCTGGAACTGTAAAATCCACCAGTTGACAAGTTCTTTCTTTTTTGTTAATCAACACTAGGTCTGGTCTTCTTGCCGGGATAAGGTGATTCGTTTTTATTTCAAAGTCCCAGAGAATTTATTATTATTATTATTATTATTATTATTATTATTATTATTTGCTCCTTTTGAGTTTTCCCATCAGTGTTAGCTGATGGTATTTCACTGGAGTCTGAGTGACAGCAAGTCTCCTCAGGTCTCCAGGACTCTTCTGAGTATTCTGGCAGATTGCAGCAGTGCAGTGTTCTGAATGGTTTCAATCCTTCCTCTGATTTCCAAACTTTCCAAACACTTTTCCAATCCTTTTGGGACTGTTCCAAGTGCACCAACTACAATTGGTATCACTCTCACTTTCATGTTCCATAACTTTTACAGTTCTCTGGCAAGGTCTAGATATTTGTCCATTTTTTCATTTTCCTTTAGCTTCACCCTGTGATCTGCTGGCACTGCAAAATCCACCAGTTGACAAGTTCTTTTTTTTTGTTTATCAACACTAGGTCTGGTCTTCTTGCTGGGATAAGGTGACCCGTTTTTATTTCAAAGTCCCAGAGAATTTATTATTATTATTATTATTATAAGGCTGAGTGATAGAAAATCTCCACACGTCCCCAGGACTCTTCTGAGTATTCTAGCCGATCGTAACAGTGCTGTAGTTTTGATGGCCAATTCTTCCCCTGGTTTCCAATTCACCCAAATTCTTTACCAGAGCTTTGGGGATCGTTCCAATTATCATTATTAAAATTTAAATTAATATATATGAAAATATCAGGAAGAAAATAGGAAATTGAAAACTTAAATTCTTAGGGACTATTATAAGTGCTCCAACTAATTAATTAGTTGTTGATTAGCACTGGTCTTCTGGCTGGATTAGGTGATCTGTTTGTATTTCAAATCCCCCGGTTCTAACTGGTGGTTTTCACTGAAGTCCGAGTGACAACAAGTCTCCTTAGCTCTCTAAGACTCTCTGTATTCTCACTCAGTAGTATTGTGATCTGGATGACTTTAGTTCTTCCTTTGTTCTCCATTTGCCGCTGTCCAGGTTTATTCTGGATTGTTCTGAGGACTCCAACTATGATTAATATTGCTGTCACATTATATTACTATCATTATTACTATTATTACTCTTAGCAAAATTTGTACACCAGCTCTAAGTATTGGTTTGTCACTGGAACAAGTTGATTTGGAAAGTTTCGTGTGTGGCGTGGGCCGGTGGCCTAAAGGTAGAGTCTCTGGGTCTGTGTTCTCCGGTTCGATCTCTGTCGGGGGAAGATCGAGGTATACACTGCTGATAAGTCGAAACAGCTGTTCAGTATTCCACATGTCGCATGCGGTAATCACCGAGTTTGCTTGTCGTGATTATTCAAATATATATATATATTATATATATATATATATATATATATATATATATATATATGAGAGTACGCAAACAGTTTGTTTGATATGCGATAGCCGACAATTTTTGGGAGAATATGTGAATTAATGTGAGTTAATTAATGAATTAGGCGAATATATCTGTTCAAATGTAAGGCGTAAACAAATCGAGAAAAAGTCAATCTCTGTATGTACATTTCGGCCTATTCGACATACAGAGATTGACTTTTTCTCGATTTGTTTACGCCTTACATTTGAACAGATATATTCGCCTAATTCATTAATTATCAACTAATCAATTTTCAAATTACGTATGACTTCAATTAAGCATATTCTCCCAATATATATATATATATATATATATATTATATATATATATATATATATATTAGGGTAGGTCGATTTTCAACTTTTTTGAATATCAAAAAAGATTCCCCGAGGAAAGTTGGGTATTGGTATGATAAGCACTGACACCGAAAAGTAGATTTTACCTTGCACCAATTTTGAGCATTTAGTTTTAAAAAATAAAGCCTCCCAAAATCCTTGTTTATAATACATGTAGATATAAAATTGCTAAAAAATCTTATTATTTCAGTCCAGAAAAGATTATTAATTTATTCTATTCAAATAAAATTAATCAGATAGATCAAAAATAGCATTTAAATTGAAATTATAATCCCCACCCAACCCCAATAGGTCAGATAAGCTCCACATGCCTCATTATTTGAGATACGTAAGTAAAACCAGTACTTATCATACCAATGCTCAACTCTTCTCGAGTGAATCTTTTTAATATTCTAAAAAAGTTTACAGTCGACATACCCTTATATATATATATATATATATATATATATATATATATATATATATGGGTATGTCGATTTTAAACCTTTTTAGAATATTAAAAAGATTCACCCGAGAAGAGTTGAGCATTGGTATAAGTACTACGTATTTCAATTAATATATATATATAAAATATGTACATGTATCTATATCTATCTGTCTGTCTATATATATCAATCTATCCATCTCTCTCTCTCTATCTCTCTCTCTCTCTCTCCTCTCTCTCTTCTCTCTCTCTCTCTCTCTATCTATCTATCTATCTATATATTAGATGACAAATTACGATGATAAAAATGGGAATATTTCTTTTTAGTTACTTTTTAATTTTAATTTCTTCTCAGCTAGTGTCATCTTTTTCACTGACAGTAAGTCTCCTCAGATCTCCAAGACTCTAAGTAACGGAAGAAAGATTTTTGTAAAGAAAAGATTTTTGAAGATTCTTTTTTTAAAGAGTTTTTAAAAGAGTTGATATGACGGAGAAGAGGTGACTAAAAATGAGCCAGTGTTTAGCTCAGTCCGCAGAGCACCCGCCTAGAAATCGTAAAGGGCCTGGTTCGATACCGGTCCGCGCCAACTCAGCACATGAGTAGTTCAGATTGGGTAATCTGATCTGTGTGGTGCTCGATCTAAGCAAAAAACAATCTCCCTTGTCTAGCGCTAGTGAAAAGGGGAACCTTCTCGGACTCGGGAACCTTCTTTTTGGACTCGGGAACCTTCTTTTCGGACTCGGGAACCTTCTTGTCGTAATCGTGAGCCATCGTGGAACTTTGAACCTAACCCTTTATTCAGTCCACGGGGGTATCCTGTTCTCATTCCGCTAACCATAGCTGGGGTAGGAGTTGTGTTAATTATTTTTCTATGTTACTGCCGCCACTCAGGATTGAACTCGGAATCCAGAGATAACTGTCACTTAGAACTGTCTTAACCTAACTACCTTATTCACTACGCCACGTGTCCAATTGGACTCATGACCTAGTGGATAAGGTAGTCCGAATAACGCAGATAATACTAACCATCAAGCCTCATCTCAAACATTCAGAGAAACATTCTTGATGGGTACTCAATTTATTTTTTAAAACTCAATTTTCTTTTTAAACACATTCACATTTTTTTAAACTCATTTCTTTTCTATTTAACCGATATATGGGACCCTAACAGGTACTACAACCTCGTCAGGGTGGACCTGGGAGTAGTGGTGATAAAGGGGTACTCCACATTCCTCAGAGCTCCAGAATTGGAACTTCACCATGAAATAGAGTTTAACGCCATACCCAGGACACTAAGACCCTTAGCCACCGACTTCTAGCAGATATATGATAGAAATGGTTTGAGATTTGTCATAAGGGCAATAGGATTGGGACAATCATATAGATGCTAGGGTTTGACGTGACCAGCCTTCTCTAGCTTAAGTAAGGGTCAAAGTAGATTGTTGCATGTCATGAACTGCTCAGCCAAGGAAGTTCCATTACGGGTCACCCCGCACGGCCAACAGGTGGCTCAATTGGGTGATTTTATCCCCTGCAGAGTATTGAAGTCAGTCAGTCAGCCAGTCTACAATTGGTTTGAACAACAGCAACTGGCCAAGCAACTGATACTTATGGGAATCCAGAATAGTCCATTCATGCATTTGGGTGATTCCATTCCTTGAGTCCTGATTGGCTGCTTGGTTTCTATGATGTTCTGAGGCTTCATAAATAACCTGCCGTTTTGCAGTATTCTTCGCAGCAAATCAGGTTCGTATTAAGTTACGACTGCTTGCTGCCTTGTCTTACCAATTCTACGGTAATTGGAACTAGTATGATTATTCTACACAGAGGTTCAGTCCGTGTATTCTACTGCCTCAGCCGATAGGGCCAGTATTTTTTTGGGGGGATCCAAATGTTTTTAGCTGACGGTGTTATTATCTCTGAGCACCGTGACCACATGAGGCTTAGGACCACACGTGGAAGGCAATCTCTGAGGTGCGACCAACGATTTGTTTCAAATTAGCCGTAACTGTTTTAATGGAATACTTAACCTAGACATTAAATGTTTATGTGGTCACCAATCTGTTTATACTATTAAAAAGCGATATTTTCAAATGAGTTTGGTTTAATGTTAAATTAATTTAACGTCGTGGTTTTGCCGATGGGTTACTTTTTCCAATATTTTCTGTGATGATGAATTTTGCATCTCTGTTAATGTCATGCTCTTTTGAGTGGAAATGTTGTTCTATTGGTAGGAATTTATTATAATCTATATATCATATTTAATTTTTTCTGTAACTGTTCAATTTAAAATGAAATGGCAATTCTGACTTTCTAATAAGTCTTAGGTTTGGTTTCTTTTGTTTTACGGCATATCAACCTCAGTGGGTCATTTAATGCCGATAAAGTTTTGAAATAAATCAATTCTTAATGGATAATACAATTTTTTTATAAATACATTTTTCTATTTAACCCATAGATGGGACCCTAACAGGTACTACCACTCCGGGTCAGAGTGGACCAGGGAGCAATGGTTATCAAGGGGTGCTCCACATTCCCCAAACCTCCAAAACTGGAACCTCACCATCAGATAGAGTTTAACGTCATTCCCAGGACATGTAGACCCGCAGCCACCGCCTTCTAGCACCCATAGGATAAAAAAGGGTTGGGGCTTACCATAAGGGCAATAGGGTTGGGAAAATCATATAGGTGCTAGGGCTTGACGTGACCAGCCGATATATAGTCTTAGGCAGCGAATGCAATTTATACATACATAAATAAAGGGTAGTGTGTGTGTATTTATGTCCGGAGGAAACTATGAAAATAAAACAATTAATGACAAAGTAAATATGTATAAACATTGAAAATCACCATGCTTTTTGAGTAAAAATGAAGATTTGATTTATATTCGTGAAGATGATTAAAAAAATAAAATCTAAATGATAACAGCATGGAATTTTTTTTTGTGCATTTACTATTTTAAATAGGAGACATTAATGTTTCTTTTCAAAGTGCCTGGATTAAAGCAAGGTGTTTTTTGTGTAGGGATTTTAATGGGACATCTTGCGAGGATCCAACTTCGATACAACAATAATGGATCTGTGAGACTACCATTTTTCTACCCACCACTACGTCTACCCAGGCGACGCCAGGTAGCTGTGTCTAGTCTTATATATATATATATATATATATATATATAATATATATATATATATATATATATATAACTGTTACACTAAGATATATATTATGTCGTTGATCGAAAAACACGTAGCGGATGTGCTAATGAAGAAACGATTGCATGACTTGTACGCTTTTTGGAACATCAATGTTTTCGTTTTGAATTCAAATTATTTTCAGCTTCTCTCCCGATGAATCTGGAGTAAAAAGAACCTCTGAAGATGATTTTTATAAATCGAAATATAGTTCAATATTAGCTATGAATATGATATAACATATTTTCATTTTAACAGCATTGTGTGTTTTCATATCCTTTTATCTATTCTTATACGTCGGATTTATTTCCTACTCTTTACTTATATATATATATATATATATATATATATATATATATATACCCACCACCACATCTACCCAGGCGACGCCAGGTAGCTGTGTCTAGTCTTGTATATATATATATATATATATATATATATATGATGTAAGATAAAAAGAATAACACATTTTTTCTGAGAACATAATACATTTTGCGGACCTTCTTCTTTTTATAAAATATTACATTTTCTCCCGTTGGAACCAGAACAACATTATATATACTAGCAAATATATGCACCCTCCGGGTGTTATTACTTAAGTTTTAATGTAATAAAATATTATATTAAATTAGAAAGGCTAATGAAACTAAATAAAAATGCAGATAAAAATATTTGAAACAGAGGGGGGGGGGGATAATCGAAAAATAGAACAACTGAAAATTGCTCTTCCATCACCCTCGTCTTTCATTGTTATTTTTTCTAATCTAAGTATTTAGTTAAAAGAGGAAGTAAAGAATAAAATGACATATTTTTTCTTGTTAATGGATTTCATTTAAGATTCATTGAAGAGATTTTTGCTTATATTCATTAGAATAAAACCAAACAATTAGAAATCAATAATACTAAGCACATATTTATTAAAATAACATCTTTAATATCAATATGCAAATTAGCCTTCCCGTTCACACTGTAAACCGCTATGTTTTGTATATATAAATACAATAGCATGTTATTAGTATGTAGATATGGACAACACTAATAAAAAGGTGAATGAATTTTATTAATAATTGAGTTTTAAATATAAATAAAATCATGGAGAATGTGATGTAGATAACTATGTTAATTGTGACTCGATTAGTAATATAGTTTCGGTTGAAGACAGAAAAACACACAATCTCCATTATAATAAGATATAAATATATATATATATATATATATATATATTCAAAGAAAAAATGACTAGACTTAGAAACTAAAGTTTATATATATATTGATATTTCTGCTGATATTTCATTTCAGTGTGAAGCAAAAACAAGCAATATTTTCTTTTTTAACAGAAAAAAGTTATAACATTATTTCTGTTACAACTGAAATATCATAACAAATCTTACAAAACAGAGACTCGTTTATTCATTTATGTACAGCGATGCAGTTTTTATTTAGTTGGTTTACAAAGAAAAAACATAGAAATATTATCAATAAAATAGTTTTATTTTGACAGTAAGTCTGGCCTTAATTCTACATCAGAGACACCATCTTTTTTTGCAGTTTATTCTTATGGTAAAAAAGAAACAAGCAAACAAACAAAAATGAAAACTGCATTCTTATTGTAAAAAACATTTGAAATGCATTTCTATAGTAAAAATCATTCCCAATGCATTTCTATAGTAAAAATTATTTCCAATGTATTTCTATAGTAAAAACCATTTCAATGCAATCCTATAGTAAAGAACATTTCTAATGCATACCTATAGGAAAGAACATTTCCAGTGCATTCCTATAGCAAAGAACATTTCCAGTGCATTCCTATAGCAAAGAACATTTCCAATGCATTCCTATAGTAAAGAACATTTCTAATGCAATCCTATAGTAAATAACATTTCCAATGCATTCCCATAGTAAAGAACATTTACAATGCATTCTAATAATAAAGAACATTTCCAATGCATTCCTATAGTAAATAACCTTTCCAATCCATTCCTACAGCAAAGAACATTTCCAATGCATTCCTATAGTAAAGAACATTTATAATGCAATCCTATAGTAAAGAACATTTCCAATGCATTCCTATAGTAAAGAACATTTCCAATGCATTCCTATAGTAAAGAACATTTCTAATGCAATCCTATAGTAAAGAACATTTCTAATGCATCCATAGTAACATTTCCAATATATAGTAAAGAACATTTCCAATGCATTAAAGAACATTCCAATGCATTCCTATAGTAAAGAACATTTATAATGCATTCCAATAATAAAGAACATTTCCAATGCATTCCTATAATAAATAACCTTTCCAATGCATTCCTATAGTAAATAACCTTTCCAATGCATTCCTATAGTAAATAACCTTTCCAATGCATTCCTATAGTACAAACCATTTCAATGCATTCCTATAGTAAAGAACATTTCCAATGCATTTCAATAATAAAGAACATTTCCAATGCATTCCTATAGTAAAAACCATTTCCAATGCATCCCTATAGTAAAAACCATTTCAATACATTCCTATAGTAAAGAACATTTCTAATGCATTCATATAGTAAAGAACATTTCTAATGCATTCATATAGTAAAGAACATTTCCAATGCATTCCTATGATAAAGAACATTTCCAATACATTCTTATAGTATAAACCATTTCCAATATATTCCTATAGTAAAGAACCTCTCCAATGTATTCCTATGGTAAAAACCATTTCTAATGCATTCCTATAGTAAAGAACATTTCTAATGCATTCCTATAGTAAAGAACATTTCTAATGCATTCCTATAGTAAATAGCCTTTCCAATGCATTCCTATTGTAAAAATAATTTCCAATGCATTCCTATAGTACAAACTATTTCCAATGCATTCAAATAGTAAGAAAAAAATCCAATGCATCCCTTGGACGTCCGATGAGAAGCATGGGCTCATTATGCACATGCGTGTTGTGTTAGAAGAAGAATTTTAGTTAAGTAAATAAAAGTTTAAAGAAATAAGATGGTGTTCTTGTTTGATGAATGCCTTGGCAAAAAGACTGACCTAGAAGAAGGAATGCATCAAAGACGAACAGCCAACAGGAATCTAGAAATAGAATTCAACATGGAGAGGAAGAATAGAAACGACTAGAGATCACCAATTGGCCAAAGAAGTAAGTTATGCATCCCTCTGTCTACCTGTGTCTATCTCTCCTCTCTCTCCAGTAAAAGAACACTTGTGTATGTACCCAACATGGGTATATGTGTATGAGTATGTAACATTACGTGTTAGATGAGAATGGGAAAGTTTAAGGATAAATCACCATAATACCGCATGGCATTGTTTCTATTGGACGAGCCGTGAGACGTAGCAAAGTGGGAGAGAGTAAGAATGAGAGGTGAGAGTGTGGAGTGAGTCTGGCACGATGCGTTGAAAGAGCCAGATGTGAACTCGACAGTTGTGACTTGGAGGAAAATAAAAATCTCGTGAGAAAAATAAGTGGCCTTGTGTTATTACTAAAGACTCTATGTGGTACAAGGCAAGATGCCCCCCAGCACCCCAAGTTGATTTTCAGACTCCAAACAACAAGGAATTGTCAGCCAACTGGGCATATGCCCAGCAAACGGATTCAAGCCTATCTACGTAGCCCAGAAGATGAGACAAATATACAATTAATATTTCTATATGAACATCATATTTATTCGGAATTTAGAGAGCATAATGCTACAGCCTGTAGATATCTTCATTACTTGGTATTTTGGTTCTGGTCTTTGTTTCTTAAGAGATGCCAAGGTTGTCGTAGTTTTTAGTGACACACTCAAGACATATAATTTTGTGAATCCCATTTTATTAATTCTTAAACCCCAGACCTTAAACCTTAGGATCCTTAACCCACGCTTGGATGAGCCCTTGCTAGATACATCCTTACATTATGGATCCCAGCAGCCGACTAACTCTAAACCAAAAGTCTTTCTTACAGTTAAGGCAACTGTAAGAAAGGCAACAGGAAATCAGGGATCAGACTGAAGTCATTAAATTCCACTCAATCTAACGGGCGCTAGATTTGAATTTTTTACACTAACTGTCCAAAACCGACGGTATGCCTATCAGCATATAACATCTGAACCAGGGACGTTCAGAAAGTTTCAAAGAAACTGTTATGAAGTAAAGCAGCCTCTGGAACAGACATTGTCTTGTCGAGAGTAGTAGCCGAGTTGTCTTTACTGAAGTGGTACTACTTTTATAACAACCAACTGATTCTAAACTAAAAAAATTTCCCCACAGTTGCCTTGCAACAGGAAATCAGGGATTAGACTGAGATCATTAAATGCCACTCAATCTAACGGTCTAGATTTGAATTCAACAACGTCTGAATTCAAATCCTTTTTACACTAACTGTCCAAAAACCGACGGTACTCCCATCAATATATAACAATATGTGTGTGTGTGTCTTAGCAATATATATATGCGTGTGTATATTTGCATATATACCTGCATATATACCTGTGAATGTTCGCCATCATCTGCGAGAGTCGTCTGCGTTGGCTTAGTCATGTTCGGAGGATGGACAAAGGCTATACATCCAAAGACCTACTGTATGGCAAATTTGTGGAAGGCACCCGACCGGTAGGGAGACCACACATACGCTTTAAAGACGTCTACAAGATAAACATGAAGACATGCCACATAAACACTAACACATGGGAGATTGGTGCAGAAAACCGAGCGGCCTGGCACCTCCTTATCAGACAAGATACAAAAAGGAATGAAAAAGAGAGGAAAGAAGCCGCCACAGAAAAGAGAACCAGAAGGGAAGAGAGACAACAGCTACTCCAGCAAGCATCACTGTTCGTTTGCAATCACTGCAACAGAGATTGACATTCAAAAATTGGCCTGTTCAGCCACTCGCGTAGAGGCAGTTAAAAAATGGACACAGAGCCATCGCCATACTTTATATATTATATCAACAGACAAAACAAAATAAGGCGTATTCACGTAGTGATTTTTCAGTGTACCAGAGATTGCCATTCAAAAATTGGCCTGTTCAGCCACTCGCGCAGATGCAGTTAAAAAAGGACACAACGCCATCGTCTTTAACCGACGGAAGGATGCCAACGTGAGAATGGATTGTCTTGGCACGATGAATATTTGTTCGGATATCCATTAGCAACAATTCCCGCCTGACAGCGTCTGGTGATTCTTTCACAAAGCGATTAATAAAGATCACGTGATAATTGTTGTCATCAATCATTCAATATGTTAAATAACTCATAAGTTTCATTAACAGGCGATGGTCGATTGGGACGGATGGCGAGTGGGAGTCAAAGGAATCCGTGCTGTCGACACGCCTTGATGATGATGATGATGATGATGAATGAACTCGTTTATCAAGCAAAAACTTACATTCCTCATTTCTATGCGATAGTCGACAGGGACAGATCACGAGAGAGAGAGAGAGAGAGAGAGAGAGAGAGAGAGAGAGAGAGAGAGAGACAGACAGACAGACAGACAGACAGACAGACAGACAGACAGAGCTTGTCTGGTCTTTGATTTCGCCTGGTCGTATCCTTTAGGTGCCAATACAGTGTGCTTCGGCCGCTACTAAAACGGATCCGACCTCTGTGCCAGCTAGCTCTGTTCTGAAGAATTCTAGGGATCTGCCGCTGGCGTCTGATACAGGAACTAATAGGGGCAGATAACCTAAATTTTTGATACCATTGATAATGCGATAAAATCTAAAGGTGTTGATATAAACCATTATGGTACACAATCAGGTCTGATTTTAAAAAGCTGCAGACATTAATTTCAGTTAGGATTAAAACAGTGATAAATCTGTTGTACTCTATTAAAAAATGAATAATATACATGAAAATAAACCTTGCATGAAGTCTAAAAATAGAACGTAATTTACAGACATCCAGGCACCAATTGTGGAGGGAAAATCCGAGTGGGACGGATGGCGAGTGGGAGTCAAAGGAATCCGTGCTGTCGACACGCCTTGATGATGATGATGATGATGATGAATGAACTCGTTTATCAAGCAAAAACTTACATTCATCATTTCTATGCCATAGTCGACAGGGACAGATCACGAGAGAGAGAGAGAGAGAGAGAGAGAGAGAGAGAGAGAGAGAGAGAGAGAGAGAGAGAGAGAGAGAGAGAGAGAGAGAGTCGAAGAAATCCATGCTGATCAGCAAAGTGATGATATATTAGCTTAATCAGTAGAGCGCCCGACTAGGAACCACGAGGTTCCAGGTTCGATATCAACCCTCGCCAACTCAGCGTATGACTCGCACAGCGGTAAATTAAGGAGCTGATGATAGGGGTGGCGCTTTACGTCATTCTTTTCTTCACATATTGTCGGATTAATATCCATTTTACCTTTTCATACTGTTAATAGAAAAAAACAAAAAAACAAAATTGGAATCATTCAAATCATATCACCGGAGGCTCATATTTTGAATATAACAAGGATCCCGAAATTTTACAACTTCATCTATTACACTGTCGGACTTGTTATATTTCTTAACTTCTTTTGTAGCCGGAATATTTTCCTGAACTTTTTGAAACTTTTACTGCAAACTCTTTTGAGTTTTTTTCATTAATAAAAATGCTTATAATTTAAAAATAAAATTTATTTCATTTTTAAACACAAAATACGCATTTTTAAACATTTTTAAAAAATTTCCGGTAATGAGCGAGAGCGTTCTGTGCCTCGGGATCTATAATATTCTTATTTCGTTTTTCCATTTGCTTTGAAAAAGACCTCTTCATAGGGTCGAAACAAACGTTTGTCAGCAAAACATATAATATTTTGTTTTTTTTCTATAAACTTTTCTTCATATATATATATATATATATATATATGGATGATGGACAAACCCCGTGGGACATCCTCTATGCAGAGCTTTCGTCTGGCAAGAGCTTTCGTCCCCAGCTGCGATATAAGGATGTTTGCAAGCACGATCTCAAGTGGTTTGGCATTACCCCTTCCAGCTGGGACATATCTGAAGTCACCCTGGCGCAACACCATGAAGCCAAGAGGTTCAGAAGAAAGCGAGGGCAACAGAGCACCGGCACATCAACATCTTCAGGGACAACTTTCACATGCAACATCTATAGTTGGGGCTATTCTTTCTGCCACAGAAGATGCAGTAACTTCAGGGGTACAAGAAATATGGTCTTCCGAAACTGCAATGCCGATGATATATATATATATATATATATATATATATATATGTATTTATGTATGACTAGTGGCTTACCGGTGGGTACGGGTATGATCGTTGGGAGTGCACAGAATCCAGGGGTTAAGACCGTGAAAAAACAGATACAAAGGGCTCAATACAATGTAGAGCAAAATTTATTTAAGAAATGGATATAAAGTAACCTACTCGAGTTTCATCATCTGAATCGTAACCCTGACGATTCAGATGATGAAACTCGAGTAGGTTACTTTACATCCATTTCTTAAATAAATAAATAAATATATATATATATATTGCGAAATATATTGAGCCCTTTTGGATTAACTACTAATGCTATTACAATGAAAAGTGTAGCAACTTTTGATGAATATATATATATATATAATATATATATATATTATATATATATATATATATTATAAACACACCGTTGGTATATATATATATATATATATTATATTATATATGTCCGCAATATATATATATATATATATATATATATATATATATATATATATATATACACGCATAGATTCGTTTATCTTAAAAAAAGATTGAAAAATTGAAACGTTACCAGAAAAGCAACAATATATATATATATATATAAAGCCTTTAATTTCCCTTTAATTGGTAATAGTGAAGAGGAGAGGAAATTGTCGACATTTACGACTCATTATCCCTTAATTAGAAAGATCGAAATGATACAACAAGACTTCAATTAACGAATAAGTAGACATCATCACGTTTTATCACTAGAAATTGGCAACTATTTACAATATTGACATTTTGAAATTTTTCAAAGAAAAAAAGACAATACTATATTAAGGAAATAATATATATATATATATATATATATATATATATATATATATATGTACAAGGGTGAGTCAAAAACTAATGCCATTTTTTTAGACTGGTATAATTACCAACACAGGAACATGTTCCTACATCAAAATGAAGCTGGTCCTCTGTGGGTCACATCCCATTTACTCACATAGTTGTCACAGTATTGTAGGACTACTTCTTTACACGCCTCAGTACAAGCCTGTAGTGTATGAATACAAGCGAACTGTCACAGAGACATATATCCAGAACACTTCGAGCATTACTCCTGCCATAGGCGCATCGGTTAATACATATCGCTGTATGCCCAGTAACGACAAATAAAAGTATATATTCATGAAACAACGCCTTTGTTATATATAACATTATAACACTTCTTCACAAAATATTTTCACTTCCTCGTTGCTGGAATAATATTTGCATCTCTTCGGCCCCATGGGTTTGAGAGGCATTATTTCCTTATTACGAGAGGAGCTTTACCCCTCTGCAGATGTGCAGTTGGTGTATTATACATTATTAAAGTTGAATATGAATTTAACAGGAAAATCAAAAAAGTAAATGGGAAATGTAATCTAGGGAGTTGGCTTTGATTTACTCTAGAAAATGACTAACATATTTTGTCTATGTTTTTGTCTAAAGGCTAAATTTTACGAAAATGAGGATTTTTAGTGCATTTTAATAGACGATCTTTGGTGCTATTTCCTCAAACAATGGTGCAAGTAAATTTTTGGTATCAGTATTCAGTATACTAACACCCAACTTCTACATATATGGACTATTTGATATTTTTAAAAAGTGAAAAATCGACCTACCGAATTCAAAGAAAGATAACTTTTATATATGATTTGGATTCGTTAGAAATTCTTTATATTTCAAGAATTACACCGTTTAATTCAATGGTTGTAAATAGTATTTATTTTATTTACGATAAAAAATAAAAATGAATAAAACTGATTAAAAAAATAATTTTAAAATGTGTGAAAGAGAACGAGAAAGGAAAGGGAGCAAGACATTGTCTTGCCTGCCGGGATCGAACCCGCGTCCTCCCGCATGCGAAAACAGATGCGATGTAGGAACTGGACGGACGCGAAGTTTGACTGACGTGCCCGGATGTTTGGCTAATATGCCCATAAAATAACAAGTGAGTCAAGCGCTGGGCAGTCAGCAGTCAGCAGAAGCAGAAGCAGTCAACGACGAAGCGCTTTTCAGTAAGGAAATGTGATTTTGAACTGCTAAAGATTATTTCGACTACGACGACAGATTTTTCCAGCTGTTAGACGAAGAATGTGTTGACCAACAGAGGGTCTGACTTGTGAGAAGACTGAGAACTCGCTTGTTTTTGGTTTCCCCTCGGCGGGAGCTTGTTGATTCGAAGTTCTATTTCGCCACATATATTTCCCCCCCTTCTATAAAATGAAAAACATTTTTCTTCATAAATTGCTTGCCAAAAATTCTATTCACAAAAAGTTTATTGTTTTTAGTTTTAATTCAATTGTTGTAAATATGATTTGTTTATTTATGTTTATGTTACAGAACAGATGAACACAGCAAATTTGATTATAAAACTGTATAACATTTGCTTTGTGTTACAAGACAAACGGATTACAAGATGGCGTCCAATGTTTAATAAAGGTGCGTATTTAACCATTGGCGCCAATGGTTGCCTTTCCGGTTCGGTTAAAAGGTCACCATTCCAAGGACCTGATTTGCCTACCCACGCAACTTGCAAAATTGGCCAACCACAGAATTTCTTTTCCATTAGTCATTGTGTCGTTCAAGCTTTTAAACAGAATCAATCTTTTTATTAATACTCGTGTTCCTTTTCCAACCGTTCACACTTTTCTCAAGGGTATTAGTTCTATGGGAAGTAATGGCGATAAAGGGGTACGGTACACCCCATAGAGCTTCAGAACTGGAACCTCACCACTAGATACAGTTTAACATGTAAATAAGTTTACCTTCTTCTAGACTGGTTGTTATACCAAGGTTAAAGAGCACAGTTGGTCCTACTATTTACCCATAGCTGGAAGAAGAATAGCCGGATTCACACTTTTCCCAAGAGTATTAGTTCTATGTGAAATGTAAAGTATATTAAGTAATACACTATCGACTATCAATACGTACACCCCTAAACTTATTTCTATTAAAAGTTAATTTTCTTCTAAATTAAAGATACCAGGATTTTATCACATCTAGTGGTACCTTATGCAATCAAAACAGATATTATTTATATATCAATACTGGTGTTCCTTAATCTTCCGACCGTTATCACCTTTGCATAATAAGACAAGCGGATTACAAGATGGCGTCTATGTGTATTTACCATTGTCACCAATGGTTGCCTTTTCAGCTCGGTTAAAATGTCACCGTTTCGAGAACCTGATTTGCCTACCCACGCAACTTGCAAAATTGGCCAACCACAGAATTAATTTTCCATTTTCCATTGTGTCGTTCAAATCATCAAATACAAATAATACAAATTAATACAGAATCCGATGACATGATTGCGCAGTCAGTTGTCATTTCTCGGCTAAAGTCAGTTTGGCACTAGGCCAGGGCACCCAGTGAGAATCAAACTCACTAACTATACCCAGCAACCCTTACAAAACACTTACACCACTCGTGGTGCCCATTGCGTAGAAAATGTTGCCATTTACTGAGCTTATGCTAGTTTGGCACAAGATCAGAATATAGAGCACCCAGTAAGAATCGAACTCACAATAGCATCTCACCGTACCTCACTAACTATTACACCACTTGAGGTGTCCATTGTGTAAAAAGGGGATTGTTTACTAAGACTAGTTTGGCACAAGGCCAGAATATTGAGCACCCAGTAAGAATCGAACTCACCCGAGCTCATAAACCCTTACACCAGGGAAGGTACCATTTGCGTATATAAGGTGGTAATTTACTTCAGAACTGGAACCTCACCACTAGATACAGTTTAACATTTAAATTCAGGGTTTTCCTTCTAGACTGGTTGTTATACCAAGGTTAAAGAGCACAGTTGGTCCTACTATTTACCCATAGCTGGAAGAAGAATAGCCGGATTCACATTTTCCCAAGAGTATTAGTTCTATGTGAAATGTAAAGTATATTAAGTAATATACTATCGACAATAAATACGTACACCCCTAACATAATCTTTATTAAAAGTTCATTTTCTTCTAAATTAAAGATACCAGGATTTTATCATATCTAGTGGTACCTTATGTAATCAAAACAGATATTATCTATATATTAATACTGGTGTTCCTTAATCTTCCGACCGTTATCACCTTTGCATTAATAAGACAAGTGGATTACAAGATGGCGTCTATGTGTATTTACCATTGTCACCAATGGTTGCCTTTCCGGTTCGGTTAAAATGTCACCATTCCAAGGACCTGATTTGCCTACCAACGCAACTTGTAAAATTGACCAACCACAGAATTTCCATTTGCCATTTTCCATTGTGTCTAGGGTCAATTTGATTGATATGATTGTCCTGACCCTATTGCTCTTACGGCAACCTTTCCCAATTTTTATCAGATATATACTAGAAAGTTGTGACTGAGGGTGTCCTGATGTGATGCTAAACTGCATCTAGTGGTGAGGTTCCAATTCTGGAGCTCTGGGTGGGGGAGGACCCAGATTGTTTGTATCTGTTAGTGTTCCATCTATAGGTCGAATAGATAAAAAAGGAGTTTAAAAATGTGTCAAAATTTGAGTTTAAAAAAATGAATACGCTACAAGAATGAATAAAACAAAACGTCTTCGGCTTAAAATAATCCAAGGGTTTACATGCCGTAAAAATCCAACCAACCAACCAACCAACCAACAACAGTTATTAATACTACTTAAGTCTAATAATTGTTATATTTAGATGTAAGTTCATTTTACTTATACTTAATACTTTATGTGTCCTGTGTAATTATGTTAAACTGCATTTAAATGGTGAAGTTCCGGGGTTGTAGTACCTGTTAGAGTCCCATCTTAGGGTTAAATAGATAAAAAAAATGAGTTTACAATAATGCGTTTAAAAGATTGGGTTTAAAAAAACAAACAATGAATACACCACAATAATGAATAAAACAAAATGTCTTTGGCATTAAATAACCCAACAAGTGTTGACATACCGTAGAAAAAACAACCAACAAAACTTTGTTACTCTCTATATTCTTTTTAATGTAAATCTTCTGTCTTTTCTGTCGTCTCCGATTATGGCTGAATTGCTTTGTATAAAAAAAAAAGAAGAGACAATAACTCTTATGTCCCCAGGGGACAGAGATCGATGTCAGTCAGTCAGGGAAAAATATTAAGAGAGCTTATTACGAAACATTTTTTTATTTTATTAAATTTACTTGGGCACATGATAAGGAAGTTTGAAAGGTGAGACCTCGTTCCAAATATATTGCGACTCACCAGCCTGCGTAACCATACAAAAACATAGCAATTTGCGACTCTCCAGCCTACATAACCATACAAACACATATCAGTAATTACATTAAGATGAGCTGATGGTAGGTGTGGCGGTCCGCCTCATTACAAATTATTGCGTAGAGAAAAAATACATAAAAAAGAAAAGACCAAAACATATGCACCCCCTGGAAATAATCAACCAGCCATATTATAATGGCCAACAGACTCCCCCCCCCTCCCGAAAAGTTTAATATACTAAAGTATTCAATACACTAAATAGAGCGAACAAATAAAAGTAAGTCTAATGAGTCAGATACTACCTACCTAGATTTCTTCGAGTGGATCATCAGCATAATTATAATAATAATTGTGACCCCCCAAAAAAAAAAACAAAAAAAAACAAAACACACAATCTTCTGAAAAATAAACAAACAAAAAATAAAAAAACCAAAATTCAGTATAGACGTTTGCTAATTTGGTAAACAATTCATTTTGAAGCCACACACACACACACACACACACACACACACACGCGCGTGCGCGCGCGCACACACACACACACACACACACACACACACACACACACACATAACATTCGTAAAAAAAAACAACAAAAACAAAAAACAAAAGAAAAAATAACAAAAAATACAAGATTTAAAAGCCGTTTGCTAATTTGGTAAAAAATTCCTTTTGTCGCCACAAAATGAACGCACACACACATACATACACACGCACGCACGTACACACACTCAAACACACACACACACACACACACACACACACACACACACACACATACAAATTTAAGAAATAAAACATTCAACCCTGTAAAAACATCAAAAACAAAAACAAAACAATAAAAAAACAACTACAAAATTCAAAAGCCGCTTTGCTAATTTGGTAAACAAGCCACAAAACACACACACACACACACACACACACACACACACACACACACACACACACACACACACACATAAAACACTCAACCGCCGAAAAAATAGCAACACAAACCAACAACAACAAAACTAAAAAAAAAAAATCCAAGATTCAGAAACCGTTTGCTAATTTGCTAAAACAATTCATTTTGAAGCCACAACACACACACACACACACACACACACACACACACACACACACACACACTCAAAATAAAACTCAACCCACGCACAAAAGTAACAAAATGAAACAAAAAAAACAATAAAAAATAATGTTAATTTGGTAAACAATTCATTTTGAAGCCACACACACACACACACACACACACACACACGCGCGCACGCCACACACACACAAAAATAAAACTCAACCCACGCACAAAAGTAACAAAATGAAACAAAAGTAACAAAATGTTAATTTGGTAAAACAATTCATTTTGAAGCCACCTGTGGTTTATTATGAAAAAAGTTAAGCGTAAAATATTGACTGCTGATCTGTCTGACTAGACAATAAACTTTTGAACAAGATAACAAGAGGAACAAAACAATACGTTAATCTGATTTTGATGGAATAAAAAACACCTAATATTTAATCTCAATTAGTAATGAGGATATTACTAACAACAATCGATGGGTTACTAACTTAATCTAATAATAATAAATTAAGGCCGCTATATCTGTGATATTAACGATGAAACAGAAAGGTTTATATTATATAGGGATGATTAGAAAAAAAGATTGCTTTGTTGTTCTCTGAACAAGGCCAAACCGTTTGGCGGAGAACTATTTAATTTCCCAATGCATTTTTATTGTAAAGATGAAAAGAATGGAAGGAAGAATGCTAAACGAAAGAAATTTCGGTACTCTTCGCGGAGAACCGTCCCGGCCTCCTGCCTCAAAAAACGCTAGCATTTTTTGAGGCAGGAGGCCGAGATGGTTCTCTGCGAAGAGTACCGAAATTTCCAATGCTTTTTGTAGTAAAAAAAGGAAAAGAAAGAAATATGCTAATTGAAAGAATTTTCCAATGCATTTTTATAGTAAAGAAAGAATTGGACACATGGCCTAGTGGATAAAGGAGTTATGTTAAGACAGTTCTAAGTGATGGTTATATCTGGACTGCAGGTTCAAACCTGGCCAGGGACAGCAGTAACAGAATAATAATCAACACAGCTTAACGCCTCTACACCAGCTATGGTTAGCGGAATGAGAACAGGATACTCCCGTGGACTGAATAAAGGGTTAGGTTCAAAGTTCCGTATTAGCCCCCGATTACGACAAGAAGGTTCCCGAGTTCGAAAAGATCCCGAGTCCGACAAGAAATACCTGAAGAAGGCCGGAGGGCACATCGGCCGAAACTTTGTACAGATAACAATGAAAATGAGGACAATAGTCCGAATAATGCAGATAATACTTAAGAAAGAAAAACTAAATGAAATAATTTCTAATGCATTTTTATTGTAAAAGAAGAAAGAAAGAAAGAAAGGGAAAAAGTGGAGAGAACGATTCAAACTAAAGATAAAAACGAAGAAAGACAAAAAAAAAAAAAAGAAACAAAAGAAAGAGAAGAAAAACCTGAAGCTGAAAGAAAGTGTAGTGGTTAACGCGATGGACTGTGACATCGTAATCATCACCATCATCATCATGTCGCGCAAATCATTAAGAATTCTGGGGTATGGGGGTTATCATCCTTTGTCTGCGAGCCTCTGTTTCAAACCAACCAATCATGAGCCAGCATAATTTGGCGGCAAAGCAAACTCATGCCTCTTCTGATTCAGCCCTCACCGGAGACAGACCTAAAAAAGGGTCGCTCCTATTTTTCAACAGACAACCAGAATCGGAGTCGGACGCAAACAGAAGTCCATCATATCCGAACGGAACAGAAGGCCGTAGCAAAGGGCTCCGTTAATACCCTATCCCAGGATATACCAGTTAAGTGACAAATATTATTATTTGCGCGAACGAAACTAAAGTTTGCAATTCTTTATATGTAATACAAGTCTTTTATTCATACTTCTTGTCGTTTGGTTATTTCTTTAACTCTCAACCTGTCTGCCACACTCGCGGTTAACTCCATACACAAACCTTGGAGTACTGCCGCTATTGTTTTTCTTTATATTTTGCAAACTTTAAGTATAAGTCTTTTATTCATAGTTCTGTTGTTCGTTTATTTCTTTGACTCTCAACCTGTCTGCCACACTCGCGGTTAACTCCACTACAAACCTCGGAGTACTGCCGTTATTGTCTTATTTTCTTTATACAATTAGCGGTTAAAATCCAAATACATAAAGGCGCTTAATTGACTATGGCTGTTTGAAAGGAAGCACAGACCTGCGCAGTCTTTATAGAAACAGAAATTAAATCTGCTATTTCTTTAAATGTGATAAAACTTTGAAATTTGTTTTGGTTTTCTAAATTTTGATAATTTTTATAACACAATTTATTGCAATTTACCCATTATATATCTATATGGATTCCTTGTCTTCGTCGAAATTCAGAAAAAAAAAGTTATTGCTGTTAAACGAGATTTGAAAAGGTTAAGATTATCTTTGATAAAAGATGAATGACTTCTGCATGGATGAGAAGACAGACTCTTTCTAACTTTTTTCTCCAAAGAGTTATGTAAGATTACTTTACTTTTTATCATTATTATTCAGACTTTAATTCACAGCCAAAATTAAAATTAATTAGCCAATCAAATTTTATCGTAACTAGCAAATATATGCACCCTCCGGGTGCAAGTATTTAAGTTTTAATATAATAAAATATCATATTAAATTAAAAAGGCCAATGAAACTGAATAAAAATGCAGATAACATGATTTGGAACAGAGGGGGTATGATTGAAAAATAGAACAACTTTGAAACTAACTCTTCCATCATTTTCAATTACTCCTATTCCTAATTTAACTATTTAGTTAAAATAGGAAGTAAAGAATAATATTACAGTTATTTCTTTTTGTTAAGGGATTTCTTTTAAGATTTATCCCCGAGATTTTTGCTCATATTCAATAAGATAAAACTAAACAATTAGAAATCAATAATATTAAGCACATATTTATTAAAATCAATTTTTTAAAGATCAATATGCAAATTAGCCTTCCCATTCACACTGTAAACCGCTGTTTTGTTGTATATATAAATACAACTGCATGTTATTTGTATGTCGATATGGTCAACAGTCTTAATGATGTAAAACAATTTTATTAATAATTGAGGTTTAAATAAAAATAAAATCAAGGGGAATGGGATGCAGATAACAAAAGGAATTGTGATTTGTATAGTAATATAGTTTCGGTTACAGACAGAAAAACATACAATCTCCATTATAATAAGAGATGTCAAAGAGACTTTTTCAATTCGTGCGATGTTGATTAATGTTTCTAGTTTAACTTAAACTTAGTTTGAGTGAGAAAGTGTATAGGTGAGTGTTGTATCTATGTCCCTTTCCCGCTCTATTTTCAACCCACAGACTCTCACAACTTATGTTCACACAAACACACTCATACACACATGAGAAAAATGCGATACAAAGTCAATTTTTAAGTGGAGTTTAACAGGTTTGAATTTAGAGTTTTCCTTCTCCGACCGGTTGCCAAACTTAGGTTAAAGAGCTCAATCCACCTACTACTTAGTTGGATGCATACCTTTCCAAAGAGTATTAGGATTATGCGAAATGCAACCAGCTTCGTCCAGTATTTGAACTCTTCTTGACGTGTCCATTTCCTTCAACGATAAGTACTACATCACACATCTGGGGATTCTGTGTATGACACTAAACTGCATCAGATGGCGAGGGTCCTTAAAGCACAGAATGATGATGGACATGGTGAGACTACTGTCTTATTCTCTACCAGAGTTTACTGGTCACTAATTATTTACAGGTGTGCTTTTCTGAACTACCTGGAACTATCCACTGAAAAGAGCCACTAAATGTTTTACATAGCATCATGTGTCGTCTGTTTGACTTTTTACACGTGTTTGTTGCAATTAAAAGCAAAAAATTCTAGGAGCTTCCTGTGACAACATTTACTTGGAAATTTTCTGTTCAAATTCATTTATTTATTTATTTCTCCTGGCTATCAAAAACTATCAAAATGAAACTGGGTGGAAATATATATCTGTGTATGTCATTAGATCTAATGTAAGAAAAAGGCTTCACACTTAAGGGAAGAAGCAGGCGATAACTGGTAATAACTATTACAGATGCGGACTACTCAGATGATCTAGCATTCCTAACAAATACACCTGCAGAAGCATTCGAATCACTGCTGCATAAACTAGAGAAAGCAAGTATAGATATCTCATAAACAGGGTTTTAATTTAAAAACCCTCAATCTTACTAATTAATGACGTCTTTTTGAATATCTGAGTTAGAATTACCTCAAAACAGCCAATGTAATTAGTGCGTTTAAAATTCTGCGATGTGTCTAATATATCACTAAGAAATAAAGGTTTACATATGGTTAATTTGCATACTGGTTTTAACAAAACTAGGTTTAATAAATAATCACTTGGTGTTATTGATCTCTAATATTATTGTTTTATTCTCCAATGCAGTAAAATCAATCCTATGAATGATTTTATATAGAAATCAATTGAAATATAGTTAAAATTATGGGGAGTTTTTTTGTTCTCTGTGGTTTAAGCTCGTTCGTAGTCGTGTCTAAAACCCAATATATATATTTACCAACTCCTCCGCACGAGCAGGATACGACACAAGGTCAATTTCTTAAGTGGAGTTCAAAAGGTTTGAATTCAGAGTTTTCCTTCTCCTAGACTGGTTACCTAGCCATGATTAAAGAACCCAGTCTGCCCTGCTATTTACCCATAGCTGGAGGGAGAGTAGGATTCATACCTTTCCCAAGCATATTAGCTCTAAGTGAAATGCAATTACCACGCCCAGAATTTGAACTCGGGGCGACGAGTCCATTTCCCATGACTTTAACCATTACACCACGCGCTTCCTATTCTAAAACCCAATATAGTTGGTTTTTCGGTCTTGTGGGTTGGTAAGCTGAAAGGGAATTTAAGAAAAGAAGCGAAATGAACAAAAATGAGGATAACTTAGGGTAAGACTTTTATTTATTGATTCAGACTATTTCTTATAATTGACCTCTACGAGAACTCTGATAAAACAAAGTTATTGTTGTTTATTGATTTTAACGGCATATCAACCCGTCTGGAGTTATGTCATGCCTAACGGTTAGGAAGTTATACATATTGTGTATTCATATTTATACTTTTTAGTAATTGGTTTTAACAATGTGATAGCATTATTGGGGATTATGTTGTATGGTATTGATTTGTTTCATGTCTATATTCTATGGTATAATTTTATTTCTCTCAAAAAAGAGAGAATATCCTCCTTGTTGACGTATTCAAACAGATCTTTCATATTGTTTGCTTTAAAATAACGGTTTCTGATGTGAACAAGAAACCTGCATCCCATGAATATGTGTTTAACTATCAAAGGTGTTTGACATGTTCCACATTGTTGTTCTTGTTTGAGTATATTGGAGTGCGTTAGTCTTGTATGACCAATGCGTAATCGAAATACAATGACTTGTTCCTTTCTAGACTTCCTTAAAGTTGGTCTCCAGCCTCCCAAAATGTCTTACAAACAAGATGGAGACATCTCCATACTAGTCTCTGAAATTATAAACTAGTTCTCATCCGCGGAAAGCGATGTCAATTTACGCATAAGAAAGGCATGGACTGCTATAGACAGATTTTCAATCTTATGGAAATCTTATATCTGATAAGATAAAGCGAGAATTCTTCGAAGCTGTAGCTGTGACAGTGATACTGTATAGCTGCACCAGTTGGACTCAAACGAAATGCTTAGATTTTTTTGTTTGTTTCTTTGTTTGTTTTGTTTTACGGCATATCAACCTCAGCGGGTCATTTAATGCCGATAAAGTTTTGAAATAAATCAATTCTTAATGGATAATACAATTTTTTTATGAATACATTTTTCTATTTAACCCAGAGATGGGACCCTAACAGGTACTACCACTCCGGGTCAGAGTGGACCAGGGAGCAATGGTGATGAAGGGGTGCTCCACATTCCCCAAACCTCCAAAACTGGAATCTCACGATCAGATAGAGTTTAACGTCATTCCCAGGACATATAGACCCGCAGCCACCGCCTTCTAGCACCCATATGATAAAAAGGGGTTGGGGCTTGCCATAAGGGCAATAGGGTTGGGAAAATCATATAGGTGCTAGGGCTTGACGTGACCAGCCGATTGATCGGAGGGGGCCTCTCCGACCGCCCGTCTAGCCCAAGATTGGGCCAAAGTGGAGTATTGCATGTCATAAACTGCTCATCCACTAGGGCTCTATCCTTAAGCAACATGGGTCGTCACCCACGGCAAACAGGTGGCCCCATTGGGGTAGTCTTACCCCTCTACAGAGGTGCAGTCGGTGCATTCTAACGCCCCAGCCGACAGGGCGGGAAATGCTTAGAAGAAAAGCTAGATGAGAACGACACAAGGACACAGCGTGCTGCCTTGAACAAATCGTGGAAACAGCATGCTGCAAAAACGCAGCCGTACGGAAAAGACGAACTCATAAGTAACGTTCTCATGTAGACACTTACACATGGACACAGCAAAGTGGGTCGACTAGCAAAAACTATATCGATCAGCTCTGCACGGATATTGGATGCTATGCAGAGCACCTTCCGGGAGTGATCTCAGATAGGGACTGTGTGTGTGTGTGTGTGTGTGTGTGTGTGTGTGTGTGTGAGAGAGAGAGAGAGAGAGAGAGAGAGAGAGAGAGAGAGAGAGAGAGATTCATGCTGTCTGCACGACTTGATAATGATAATTTTTGAAAAACTATTTTTATAGCATCATTGAGTTGTCTCTATGATGACCACGCAGGTCTGTGTTTCCTTTGAAACAGCCATAGTCAAGAGAAGCGCCTCTATGTGTTACATAATTATTAGATACCTAATATTTATGTGCAATAATGTAGAAACAAGATGGCGTTTTAAGTGCAGCTGACGGCCTTGAAGATTGAGTGACAAGCTTGACCTCAGTCCTAACCCTATCTTCCGGGGATAGCCGTGAGAACCGGTAGAGAGGACCCTCTCTTCCGGTTTAGATAGTAAGTAAGTCTTAATCTGCGCAGATGTCTGGTTGGGGATTTAAAAATAAAGTAAGATCAAAGCAAATCGGAGTCTTGTGTTATTACCTCTAAAAACTAACAATGACACAGGGCTTCTGATAAAGAGAAATCCCAAATGAAAGACCAGACCCGAAGTTCCCAAGAAAGTCCAGACCTTAGAAGATTCCAGACCAAGACAAGATGTTAATAAATATCAAGACCCAGAAGAAGATAGAAGAAGTAAGAAGTAGGGTATGCAATATATGTATTCGGATGTTAACCTCTTATGACCAATATTTCTATTATAATGGTGATTATGTAACTGTCAGTCTGTAATCGAACTACGTCACGACTAACGTTTCGATTTCATT
Organism: Doryteuthis pealeii; assembly: GCA_023376005.1. NCBI lineage: Eukaryota > Metazoa > Mollusca > Cephalopoda > Myopsida > Loliginidae > Doryteuthis > Doryteuthis pealeii. The sequence goes on from CM042176.1 coordinate 31,838,082, forward strand.
TGTTATTTAAGTTATATTCTCCTCCAACACTTTTTTCTGCAGATTTTCGAGAAATTCTGCTGTACGAACACAATCAGATCGTCTGTTATGCTGCTTTCTTCTAGCCACAGCATCGTAGTCTCCATTGAAATTCTGCAGTTCATGCCTGATTGTTTTTACAGTGTTCAGGGAGCATTGGGCAGCAACCATAAGCTCCAGTCATCCATTCTATCTGTCATCACGTATATGAATGAAGAAGGGTCCAAGCTTTTAAATGATACGTAGTGTGTGTCAATACGTCCAACCTACGGAGAAAAATACCAAATATAAATATGTCAAATTTATCCCGAACACCTATTATATATATATTTATATATGAATATATATATATATATATAGAGGTACGTAAATAATCTGTGTTATTGATATGGCTTTTAACCGACAATTTTTTGATTCATACCTAATTTTTTGAAAAATTAATTAGTTAATAATTAATGAATTTAAGCGGGATTATATTCAATGTAAGGCTAACAAATCGTGAAAATGTCAATCCTTGAATGTACATTTCGACCTATTAGGTCTCATCAGCAAGGTTATAGACATGGGAGACTGCTCCGTGCGTGACTCGAAACCTCGACTGATATATATATATTATATATATAATATATATATATATATAAGTACCTAAATGAGTCAGACACTATCTAGCTAGGTTTCTGGTGAACCATTCGGGTGAAACCAAGATAGATAATCGCTGACTCACTTAGGTTCTTGTAATTTTGCTCTACGTAGCGATAGAGCACTTTCTACGTATGTAAAACTTCTTCGGTTGTTTTTTTCTTTTGGCCACATTACGATACAGATGATTATTTTTCAGAAATTTTCTTTTTGTTTTTTTTTATTATCTGCAAGCTGAATTATCTGTTTTTTTTTCACACCTGTTGAGTTTAGAAATATTAGGGCCGGGTTAGCTCAGTCGGTAGAGCGTTCGACTAGAAACCACAAGGTTCCTAGTTCGATACCGGCTCCTCGCCAACTCAGCGTATGAGTAGTACAGGGATCTGTGCAGTAAAGTAAGGAGCTGATGGCAGGAGTGGTGCTCCACCTCAGACGCAAAAACAATCTCCTTGGTCTAGCGCTAGTGAAAAGGAGATAGACTCCCTCGCTGATTGGCTGATTGGCTGATACCGACATTAGGCCGCCACAATACTTATAATATATATATTATATATATATATATATATTATTATATATATATATAGGAATTTGATAATTTCCTTTGAAAGCATTGTTATATTATTATCTATATTTTTGAAGGCAATTACAATGAGTATATCGTATAAATTGAATAATTATTGAAAATAATCATGACTCATTGTAATTGCCTTCAAAATATTAATATAATATACTTTACTTAACAATGCTTCAAAAGCAAATTATCAAATTCCATTATATATATATATATAAGCTATTGCGAAATAGTTCAATATGTGAAAAGTATAATAGTCTTGATTTAACTCTAACACATTTTTCTTTTTTTTCTTCTATTCATCTTTTGAATGGGTTCGATTGAAACAAATAAGCATTATCGCTTCCGCGTGTTCACTCCTCTCTTCATCTTTCCCTTTCTTTCTTTCTTTCTTTCTTTCTTTCTTTCTTATTATATTTTCTTTCTTTCTTATTATATCTTTCTGTGTTGCATGCTCTTTTTACCGGCCCTCGACAAATCAACGTATAAATAGCATGGTGATATGTGCGGTAAAGTGAGAAGCTGAAGGTAGGCATGGCACTCCACCTCGGACGCCAAAACAATCCCCTTGATTGTGCTATTTGTTACCTCGTTTTAAGAATGACCTTTCACCCTGTAATGTATGTTTAATGGGTTAAATCGAACAACGGGCCTAAATTCCACCATCGTATGTCACCCAACCGAGAAAAAAATACCAAAAATCAGGGAATTAACCGAATTTAATTAAATTTTCAGTGTTGATATATTAATGAATAAAGTATATAATGCACCAGTTATTTTATTCTAAAACTTTTATATTTTTTCAGCTCAGTTAACTTTGAACCACGTATCTTTGAGGCGTAAAACAGATTCTCACAGATATGTTGTTCAAAGTTAACTGAGCTAAAAATATATAAAAGTTTTTAAATAAAATAACAGGTGCATTATATCTTTTATACATTAATGTATAAACACTGAAAATTTCATTAAATTTGGTTAATTCCCTGATGTTTGGTATTTATTTTTCTTTCGGCGGAATGACATACGATGGAGGAATTTAGGTCCGTTAAGTTCGATTTAACCGTTTAATGTATATAGGATGTAGATCCATGTAAAAAAATAAAGATGGCGGCACTATTTAGTCTCCATTGGGGATTTATTAAGTTCAGCCGAGGAGCGAAGTAGCAAAATGATTGAAAATGTAATTAGCAAAGCGAGTTCGGATTTTGTTTGAGGCGATTCTCGTTCAATACACTATAGTAAATCATTAGCACTATGCATTTAGGAAAAAGTAAAATGAAAAGAAAAAAACAGTCATTGACTATTAACAACTTATCTGGAAGTCTCACGAAAAAACAGCAAAGATGAGGATGGTATTAAAATGTTCCATCACTGGGCTTAGAATACGAAGACTGTTATTCTCTGTATTAAAAAAAAAAGATAGGGTCTCCTGAGAATGACACTATCACGTTAGTCTATCAGAAATTCTAAGGCTAACAACAACAATAAATTATCATCATCATTATTATCATCAGGTCACGCTGGCAGCACAGTAATATGACCTTTCTCTCTCTCTCTCTTCTCTCTCTCTCTCTCTCTTCTCTCTCTCTCTTACTCACTCACTCAGTGTATTTGTTAAAAAGGATTGTGAAGTTATTTGTTTGTACTGTATATAATTCAGATAGATCATAATTCTTTTAAATTGACTTAGGCATAAAATAACCAATATGGGTTCGCACGCAACACACACACACACACACACACACACACACACACACATATATATATATATATTATTTTTATTTATTATTTTTGAAGGCAATTACAATGCGTATATCGTATAAAATTCGATAATATTGAAAATAATTATGACAAGCAAACTCTGCGAATAACGCGCGCGACGTCGAACACCGTACAGCTGTTTCAACTTTATTAAGTCTCATCTGCGGTGTTATGATTATTTTCAATAACACAGAAAAATATGATAAGAAAGAAAGAAAATATAATAAGAAAGAAAGAATGGGAAAGATGAAGAGAGGAGTGAACACGCGGAACGATAATGCTTATTTGTTTCAATCGATAATCAAAAGATGAATAGAAAAAAAGAAGAAAATGTATTAGAGAGAGTTAAATCAAGACTATTATACTTTTCACATATTGAACTATTTCGCAATAGCTCTTAAGTAAACATATCAGTCGCCGTAATAATTGAATTATCATACTGTCGTATATCCACAGGTCCTCCTAGTTAATTATATCCTGATACTCCATTGCAATCTATTAGATTTCTATATGCCACAGTTGAATGAGCTGTCTTTCTTTATTGAATTCCGATGTTAATGAAGAGTAAATTCAATATGGCCACCGCCAGTACTGCCACCTGGTGTTTTCACTGAAAACCACTATAGCTGTTGACATGTATACATTAACACTTCTTACAATCTTTAAATTTGCATTTTCACTATACTGTATAAATGCTACACATATAGAATTCAATATAAATAGAGAGGTATAAATAGCCAAGTCTTAATACACTTGCGATTTACCTATACAATATTTACTAATAGGCATCCTGTCAGCAGAGGTTTAAATATTGCGACTGTATAACCTGAAAATGAATAAGGACCCCCATGAAAATAGGTGTCTGGGATGACACTTAAACTGGATCTGATGGTGAGGCTCAAGTTCTGCACTGGAGAAATTTGGAGTAACTCTTCATTGCCCTTACTTAAAATTAAGTTTAAAGTTAAGTGATAGATATATGACAATGATATGCATTTAAAAAAATTGAATATAATTCATTATAGATTATTTTAACTTCATTATTAGATATATAATAAATTACTTATATTTATCTACATCTCTATATATAATGGAGATTAGATTGCATTTCTGTCTGAAGCCGAAACTACGTCACGGCTTACGTCACAGTTTCCACAATATCTAAAGCATTTTATCAATGAGAACCTAATTTATAATCAATATAGTTTACACATAAAATTTAAAGAGGACATTGGTTTATACACTATGAAGTTGTCGTTGTAAATCCTATGGTCTAGGCGATTTTAACGAATCTTTCAATAAATTCATTTTACATAGTTTTTTTATTTTTACATAGTTATTTTTATTTTCCTTTGTATCTATAACTATCTAATTTATAAAGTTTTGCGAGAAATTTATCTATAAATAAGATATAGCCACTTATTCATATATTACCTTAAATTCTTACGTGCGAAATTTTGTCCGTATCTGCTAACGGAAACAGATACGGACAAAATTTACGGTAACGAAAAACATAAACTTTTAAAGATAATAGAGCTATTAAGTTATAAGATAATAAAAGTGTTTTTTTTTTACTCGTCTAGTATAAATGTTATGCTTAAGTAATAGTACCGGGTACTTTTTTACAATATCATATTTCCGTGTTCTTGGCATGACGTTAAATTTAGTGGTGAAGTTCCAATTCTTGAGCTCTGGGGTACCCTTCCTCACCATTTCTCCAGGTCCCACCTTGAACGAAGTGGTAGTACCTGTTAGGGTCACATTTATGGATTAAATAGGGAAAAAGAATTTAGAAAAATGTGATTAAAAAAGAATTGAAGTTAAAAAAAGGGTGAATAACCATCAAGAATGAATAAAACAAAAAACGTGAATAATTTGATTTGACGACTATTGTCACTCATTCATTTATTATCAGCCAGTTCAGATGAACACAAAGTGGCGGCGATGTGCCTCCGACCTTCTTCAGCGTATTTCTTGTCAAACCGGAGAACCTTCTTGTTTGATTCGGGCATCTCTTTCTTGAACCGAAATCACACACAGAAGGTTCCCGAGTTTGACAAGAATACCTGAGAGTCGAGGGCACATCGGCCGCCGACGTTTGTGTTCATAACTGCATATCAATAAAGATGAGGAACAATAGTCCGTCAAATCAAATTATTCACGATTTTTTTTATTACATTCTTGATGGTTAATTCACCCTTTTTTTTAACTCAATTCTTTTTTACACATTTTGTCTAAATTTCTTTTTCCATTTAATCCATAAATTGTGACCCTAACAGGTACTACCAACTTCGGTTCAAGGTGGACCTGAGAGAAATGGTGAGGAAGAAGGGTACTCCCCAGAGCTCAAGAATTGGAACGTCACCCTAAATAACCGTCATGCAAGAAACGGGGAAAATTTGACTATTGTAAAAAGTACCCGGTACCTATTGACTTAAGCATAACATTTATTATCTAGACGAGCTAAAAAAAAAACCACTGTTTTATCTTCTCTATAACTTAATCAGCTCATATTCATCTTAAAAGTTTATGTTCTTCAGTTACAGTAGAATTTTGTCCGTCTGTTTCCGTTAGAATACGGACAAAATTCGCACGTAGAATCTTAGGTAATCATTGATAAGTGGCCTTATCCTATATTATAGATAAATTCTCGCAACTTTATAATTAGGATAGTTAATAGATACCAAAGGAAAATAAAATAATTATGTAATAAAAAATACTGTAAAATGAATTTATTGAAAGATTCGTTAAAATCGCCTAGACCATAGGATTACAACGACGAACTTCATAGATGTATTAACCATGTCCTTCTTTAAATTTTATTTGGTAAACTATTATTGATTATAAATTAGGTTCCTCATTGATAAATGCTTTAGTTATTGTGAAACCTGTGACACGTAAGCCGTGACGTAGTTTCGGCTTCAGACAGAAGCAATCATATCTCCATTATATATAGAGTGTAGATCATAATATAAGTATTTTATATTCGTAGATAATGAATTAAATATCTTATAATTGAATATTTCAATTTTTTTAAATGGATATCATATCTCTATCTATCAACTTCTAACCTTTTACTTTCATTTAATATAAGTGGCATGAAGAGGTTACTCCAAATTTCTCCCAGTGCTCCAGAACTTGAGCCTCACCATCAGATCCAGCTTTAGTGTCATCCAGAACACCTATTTTCATGGGGTTCTGTATTCATTTTCAGGTTATACAGTCGGCTATTTTAAACCCTGACTGACAGGTGCCCTATTAGTAAATATTGTATGGTACATAGCAAGTGTATAAGGACTTGGGTATTTTACTCTTATTTATATTGAATTCTATATGCTGTAGCATATTATAACAAGTATTATGAAAGCAAAATTTAAAGATGTAAAGAGTGTTCAATTATACATGTCAACAGCTATAGTGGTTTCAGTTGAAACCCACCAAGGTAGGCTACTGGCGGTGCGCATATTGAATTTACTCTTCATTAACTCGGATTCACTAAAGAAAAAGCCTATTCAGACTGTGGCATTACTAGAAATCTCATAGGTTTGCAATGGAAGTTATCAGAATATATAACTGGTAGGACCTGATGGTATAGACAGTATTGATAATTCAATTATTACGGCGACTGACATGTTTATTTTAAGAGCTCATGCGACAATCAGTTCAATTTATGTGAAACAGTTATATAGATCTTGATTTAACTCTCTCTAATACATTTTTCTCTCTCTTTTTTCATTCATCTTATTGATTATGTTTCGATTGAACAAATAAGCATTATCGCTTCCGCGTTTCACTCCTCTCTTCATCTTTCCCATTCTTTCTTTACTTATTCTATTTCTTTCTTTCTCTCATATTTATCTGTGTTATTGAAATTATAACTTAACACCGCGATGAGACTTATAAAGTCTGAAACGCTGTCGGTGTTCGACGTCGCAGCGTTATTCGCAGGTTTGCTTGTGCATAATTTTTTTCAAAATTATCGAATTTGATACGATGATACGCATGTAATTGCCTTCAAAAATATCTATATATAAATATATATATATGGTTGTGTGTGTGGGTGTGTGGTGTGTGTGTTTGTGTGCGTGCGAACCTATTGGGTTATTCTTCATGCCTAAGTCACTTTAAGAATTCCTATGATCTATCTTGATTTATACAGTACAAAAAAACTTCAATCCTTGGTTAAACAAACTACACACTGAGTGAGTGAATAGAGAGAGAGAGAGAGAGAGAGAGAGAGAGACGAGATGAGAGACGAGAGAAGGTCCATGATATCTGTGCTTGCCGCCTGACCACTGTGTGATAATGATGATGATGATTATTATTGTTGTTGTTAGCCTCTACTAGAATTTCTGATCTAGACTACGTGATAATGTGTCAATTCTCAGGAGACCCTATCTTTTTTTTTATCAGAGTATACCGTCTTCGTCATTTTAGCCAGTGATGACATGTTAATACCATCCCTCTCTGTTGCTGTTTCTTTGCGTGGACTTCCAGATAAGTTTAATAGTCAATGACTGTTTTTTTCTTTTCATTTCTCTTTTCCCTAAATGCATTAGCTGCTAATGATTTCTTAGTGTATCTGAACAGAATCGCTCAACAAAATCCGAACGCGTTTGATAATTAATTTTCATCATTTGCTTCAGCTGTCGCTCCTTCGGCTGGACTTAATAAATCCCAATGGAGACTACAATAGTGGCCAGCCCATCTTTATTTTTCTATATGGGATCTACATCCTATTACATTAAACGGCTTTAAATTCGAACTCTAACGGACTAAATTCCCTTCCTCGTATATTCATTCCGCCGTAAGAAAAATGAATATACACAAAACTCAGAATTAATCAAAATTATATGATATTTTCAGTGTTCTTATACTTTATTATGTATAAAAGATATAACGCTAGTATATTTTTATATTAAAAATTTTTAACTATTATCTCTCTATAGGCTCAGTTAACTCTTGAACTTAGGAAAATCTGTGAGAATCTGCTTTTAACTCCTCAAGATACGTGGTTCAAAGTTAACTGAGCATGAAATATACATAGTTCTTGGATTAAATAATTAATGGTCTGCTATAAATATTTCTTATTCTATTCAATATTAATCAACACTGAAAGAAATTTAAAAATAAAATATCGCGTTACACCTATCAGCACTGATTTCTTAAGTATTTTCTCTCATCGGTTGATGGTGAATACCGAATGGGATTGGAATATAGGTCCCGTTGTCTCGATCTAACCATTAAATAACATTACAGGGTGAAAAGAGTCAATTCTTAAACTACCAATACCAGCGCAATATTATATTAAATGGTACAAATGACAATCAGGGGTATTGTTTGGCGTCCGAAGCTTGGATCATAGTAGCCTTGCCCTACACTTTCCAGTTCTCAACTTTACAGGCACATTATCACCATGCTATTTATACGGGTTGACTTAGTACTGGGCCTAGGTCTAATAATGCAGAATGCAACACTTACAAGAAGTTTATACTAACATGAAGAAAAATACACCTCGTACTAGAAAGAAAGAAAGATAGAATTTTAGATAGGAAGACCAAGGAAGTGAAGAGTAGGGTATCATAGTTAAACTACAGATAGACGCAGGAAGCGATACTGTTTTATTTGATTTCATAGTCGAAATCATCAATACAAAGATATGTCAAATCAGAGTAATGTAAATAAATGAATAAACAAAATAATAATTGTATGTATTAAAGAAGTTACTATCAAGTTTACATAATGATAATCATGTGAAGAATATTGTATATATACCATATCTGAACTATTTCGCGAATTAAGAATTACATTATGAGTAATTTGATGACTAATTTAGTATATAATGGAATTTCATCAATTTGTTTTGGCATTGTAAGTAAAGTATATTATTATTTTATATTTTTGAAGCAATCTACGATATGAGTAATGATTAATTTTCAATTAATAGTATTCCGGAAGTTTTATACTGACATTATTAGCCCATGTAATTGCAACACTTCACAAAATCTTATAATACACGCATATAATAATATAAACAATGCTCAAAAGGAAAGTTATCAAATATTACCACTTAGTAATTTATATTATATATTGAATAATAATTAATTCTATTATCTAATATATTTTGTATAATAATATTATATAAGTCATTAGTGGCTAGGTACCTAATGTCGGTATCAGCAATTCAGCCAATCAAGCGAGATGGAGTCTATCTCCTTTTCACTGCGCTTTGACCAAGGGAGAATTGTTTGCGTCTGAGGTGGTCACCCATCCCCATCAAGTCCTTACTCTGCACAGATCTTACTAGCTCATACGCTGAGTGGCGAGGAGCGGTTCGAACTTGGAACCTTGGTGTTCTTACGAGACGGTCTACCGAACTGAGGCTAACCCGGCCTAATATTTCTAAACTCAACAGGCTGGTGAAAAAAAAAACAGATAATTCAGCTTGCAGATAATAAAAAACAAACACAAAAAGAAAATTTCTGAATAATCCATCTGTATCGTAATGTGGCCAAAAGAAAAAAACACCGAGTTAGAAGATTTTACATACGTAGCAAAGTTGCTCTATAACGCTACGTAAGAGCAACAATTTACTTAATAACCTAGTGAGGTCAGCGATGTAATCTATCTTGGTTTCAACCGAGATGGTTCACCAGAACCTAAGCTAGATGTGTTGACTCATTAGTACTTTATATTTATATTATATAGTAATAGATATATATTTGAATATATATCGTCAGTAAGCGTTTCGAGTCCACGCACCAAAAGCGCTCTCACCAGTGCTTTGCTTCTTGCTGTGATGAGACCCTATGGTCGAAATGTGTACATTTCAAATGGATTGACGATTTTCACTGTTGTTTGCTTTACTATTTGATTATATATGCCGCTTAATTGCATCTCATTATTTAAACTAATTACATTTACAATATTAGTATTATATCCATCGAAATTGTCGGTTAAAAGCCATATCAAAAGAACACAGAGTTCTAATTTAGTACTCTCAATATATATTAGATAATAGAATATAAATTATATATAATGTGATGTTATAATTGAAGTCGCGTATATATATATGGGTGTCGGATTAAATTTGACATATTTATATTTGGCTTATTTTTCTCCGTAGGTTGGACGTATGACAACACTATGTTACATGTTAAAAGCATTATTACCGCTTCATATCATTCATATACGTTGTAGTTAATCAGACAGATCACTGAAGTTATGACTGGAGAGCTTCTGGTTTGCTGCACTTTGCTACCTGTAAAACACTTGTATAAAATACAATCAGATGAACTCAGAATTTCAAATGGAGACTTCTCGATTGCTCGTGGCTAGAGAAAAGCAGATCTAATCAGAACGATTTGATTGTGTTCGATCCGGTATTACAGCAAAGACTTTCTCCGAAACATCTGGCAAACAAGTTTGCTTAGGAGGGATATACTAGTACTAAGAAATGAAATCAGAGAACGTTAGTCGTGACCGATTAGTTTCACGTTATTACAGGTCATTTGACCACCTCTAATTAATCAACCATATTATAGAAATATCATTGGTACATAAGAGTAGTTAACATCCGAATACATATATGGCCATAATATCCTCTATATNCCTCATATATAAATATATATATATGTGTGTGTGTGTGTGTGGATATAATATATATATATATTATGTAATTAAAAATTGAGGAAATTTTAGCCAAATCTGTTATTTCCTCCATATATTTATATATATATGTGGTGTGTGTGTGTGTGTGGATATATATATATATTATAATATATATATATATATATAATATATATATGATATATAATATAAAAAAATTGAGGAATTTTAGCCAATCTGTTAATTTCCTCATATACAATATATTATATATATATATATATATATGATATATATATATATATATATATATTGTGTGTGTGTGTGGTGTGTGTGTTGTGGTTTGTGTGTTGTGATTTAAGAGTTGACTAATAAAGCAGATAATACGCAAACAACTTCGATTCAATTGATATTTGCATCGGTGATATAACGAGGCTCTCGTCGTAATTTATTTTGAGATAAGAACTGATATGTTAGTATATTTGAAATATCAATGTTTTTTAAGAGACACCTATTAACAAATTTCTCCATCATGTTTAAAAACCAGTATACACTCATAACTTATTTGCGATATCATTTTTTAGAGCCAAAAATTTGATGTAGTTCAAATGATTTAAAACATCTAAAATGACCTGACTCTAACACAGTTAACTACCAGACCGTTTCTCAGTGGACCTGGGAGTAATAAGCTAGAACTCCATCTTTTTTCTTTTCCTTCACTCCCTTCTCTCCCCCTAGCACCTATATGATTTTTCCCAACCCTATTGCCCTTATGGCAAGGCCCCACCCTTTTTTATCATAGGGTTGCCTAGAAAGCGGTGGTTGCGGTCTACAATGTCTGGGAATGACGTTAAAACTCTATCTGATGGTGAGGTTTCGAGTTCTTGGAGTTTGGGGAATGTGGAGCCACCCTTCATCACCATTGCTCCCTGGTCCACGCTGCCCCGGAGTTGGTAGTACATGTTTAGGGGTCCATCTATGGGGTTTAAATAGAAAAATGTATTTATAAATAAAATTGTTATTATCCATTAAGAATTGATTTATTTCAAAACTTTATTTGGCATTAAATGACCCACTGAGGTTGAATATGCCGTTAAAACAAAACAAACCAAACCAAACCTTCTCTCCCTATTCCTCAATCTACTTTACCTATCTCCCTTCCACCTCTCCTTTTTCTCTCCCTCTGTTCATTTGTCATTGGCTCTTATTGGATCCTTTCCGTCTATCTAAGAAGCGATGGCGTAGTTGGTCTAAAATAAAAATTTAATAATTTTTATCTGCAAGATAATTTTTTATTATTTGGACACTACGCATCAGTCTGGGGCGGAAAGGATCCAATAAGAGCCAAGGAATTGTTTGTAGTTCAAAATGATTTTAAAACATCTAAAACTTGACTCTGACTCAACACAGTTATACCGAGACCCGGTTCTCGGTGGACTGGGAGTAATAGTAGAACATACCACCTTTTTCTTTTACCTCACCCCTTTCTCTCCCTATTCTCAATCTACCTTTACGCTTCTCCCCTCCTCCACGCTCCTCGCTTTTTTCTCTGCCGTTCCTGGCTCATTTTATTATAGCCATTAATTCAAAAGCTACCATTTTTTTATAACCAGAGAGAATTCCAAGAACAAAATTCATCGTCTCAAAGGGATTTTCAAGGTCGTTGATTAAAACGACTCCTTGTGGATTTCTCGAAATAAAATAAAAACGTAAATTTAATAATTTTCAAAAGAAACACAACTGATTGAACTTATTTTTATTTCAGTTGCTGGTCGAAGTCGAGCAAATTCATCCATAATTAAACAAGACTCAGTTATGGCGGCTTAAACAGACCAGCAAAGGGAGGTAATCGCGTCAGATATAGTCAGCGTTTTCAACCCATTCTTTATCCTGTGCCACAAAAAAAATGATATCTTCCCCCACCGGTGTAATTTAGTGACATGTTCAGGAAATGGTCTACATTAAAGTCACACTATAACAACAGTAAAGCAACGAAGACTGTTTAAAACCTAACAGTAAGTACTGCAAGCTAGCAGTTTTTCAATCTGTGACCCAAGGATCCACAGGGATGGGGAGGTCCGTTTATCAATAACAGTATATCCACAGTGACTACAAGGGTGTCTGAAAAATTTATTATTATGCCGATTACCGATTGAACCATAGATTCATATTTGGAAGTGTGGAATCTACGCCCTTCATCGCCATTTATCCCAGCCGCACTCTGACCGGAGTGGTAGTTATCTGTTAGGCTACCCGTGCTATTGGATTAAATATATTTAAAAAATGAGTTATAAAAATGTGTTTTGAAAAAAAATTGAATCTGAAAAAAAATTAATACCCAATAAGAATGAATAAAACAAAAAACGTCTCTTGCATATAATAACCCTCCAAGGGTTGACATGCCGTAAAATCCAAATCAACTGGACAGTTATAGTACACACCTATAAAATCTGTTTAAACAGCAACCGCTCCCAAAATTTTGAATTGAGCGTGGCTCTGAATCATCCATTGTAGTTTCAAAAGACGTCAAAATGCAGTTCTTGTTTCAACAAATGCGAAAACAGCATTCCAGCATTTACTAATACGATGGCCAAATAACAGATTTAGACTTGTTAGTCACAAGTGAATGTTGTATCCTATTTTTTAGAATATCACAAAGATTGATAATTTGTGTCCAAGCAAGGTAAGTACACACTCTCTTTACTAATGTCATTCAAACTTATATTGAATTCATGAATACATTCATCTTATTTAAAAAAAGCCCGACGTCTATCTTTATTAGTCCCTTACTGCTAAGATACAGTTTTTTTTTTCAATCTTGTTTCATTCGGATTCTGGAATATTTTTTCAACACAATTTCTCCTAGACTGGTTGCCATAAACCAAGATTAACTAAGAGCCCACGTCCTGTTTTCTTATTGTTACCCATAGCTGGAGGCGAGAGTAATTGGATTCATACCTTCCCAGTCTTATTAGCGCTATATGTGCAACTTAGTTTTCGCCCAGGATTTGAAACTCGAGTCGACGAGGTCCATCTCTCAAACGACTCCACTACGATTATATCCCCTGTATCCAACAAAGCCATACCCACTATGCCTTAATAGTATTCTCAATACCGGACCAATATTAATACACCAAAATTAATTTATTCACCGCGTCGTGAATAAAAAAAACACGCAAAATTGAAATCCATCTAAGTATGCTAAGTCTATAATTTTTCGTTCCGACAGGTAATAGTGTCTGTTCCAATGATATGCATAATGCAAAACGTTTTTTAATTCAACAGGAGTCGGTTTTAGCTCAGTCGTAGAGCGTTCGCTAGAAACTGCAAGTGTTAAACAAAACGGGATTAAATTCATCTAGATTAAAATGTGTTATAATGTTTTGCGTCTTAAACTGTTATTAGTTTATTAAGCTGTCTGCTGTGTTGAACGAATCATGGAAGCAGCACCCTACAAAACAGCAGCTATTATGGTCCGCACACATGTACACTAGGGCAGGTTGATTTTTTTTGCTTTTTTTTTTTTGGAAAAATCAATATAACTTTCATGATGAAAGCTGGGGTTTGGTGTTATAAGAAACTGACAGCCAAAATTAGAGTTCCAACTTTAAAACTCATTTGAACATTATTTTAAGATCGCTCTAGGCCAATCAGAAATATACACAAAACGCTCATTTCCGCCAGGATTTTGTTGATAAAATTTCATTATTTCAATAATCAAATGGCAAGAATAAATGGATATTTTTAATAGATACATAAATAGAAAATATATTCAATGTTTGATTTGCATTGTTCATTGGAAACAACATCTGCAACCTATATACAGATACTGTAAACATAGCAGAACTAAATTGTTAAGTGTATTTCCCTTTCGATGTAAACTGTAGGTCTGTGGCACAAATGATTTGGTCTATAATGTGCCTGTGGCCTTCTCTTCCTGTCCATATACAAGTCTGTGAACGATCCATTCGTTAATTTTTACAGCTCATATCTCACACTTTGTGATGTGGGAGGTAAATTTGGAAATTTCCAATTCTGTTCCATTCAGTAGACATTCTACTTCATTCATTCCTTGAAAAAGCTTTCTTGTAAGTGCAGGTTCACAAACCCCACTTTGTAAGAGGTCAACGTTGACAAATGTGTGGCTTTTAAAATGAATAAAGTAATTTTTTTAAATCTTGTTTATTTGTAGCTGAAAAAAATTTTTAAAATTACCCCATATTGATTAATATTTTTGCGATGCATTTGCAAAATTTATGATTTTTCTATAAATATACATAACTAATTAAGTCTGATATATTGCTTTATTTACCTGAAAGAACAAACATCCTTTTTTTATTGCCTCTTCCTCACATCCGCGCAATTCATTGGACTTCAACATTGAACAGCAAAATGTTTTCCGGAAGCAAAGCAAAGCATTTGTACGCTGTAAAATTTTTTTAAAATGCAAAATTCTCTGATTTCAGCTGACTTTTGTTTTACTCTGTAGATCATATATAAAGATTATACAGTTTGTTAATATAGAAATCATTACCCTTTTATTTTGAACCAGTTAACTGGCATAGCACTTGAATGAACAAATTGGACAATGTTACATAATCTTACTGAGGGTTTCCTAGGGATATGCTCTCGTGGTCAGGCGCATTACCTGATGGCTAAAGTTAGCCATCTTGCTTGACTCAGTTGGTCCAATCTGTCAAGGAAACAAATCTATGGTTCACTTTTCGCTCGAGAAATGTCACAGCATGTTCAAGAAGTAATCGTTGGTCACCACTGAGATCATTCATTGCTTTCTGCAAGAAAATAAAAATCATCCAGAGGGCAACTTTATAAGTTCAAATTTCTTGACGCAGGGGAAATCAATGTTAATTAACTTCACAAGTAGCCAAGAGGATCAATGAAAGTTTAGTAGGGTTTAAGTAGTTTCCATTAATTGTTATAAGATACCCTAAATAGAAGTTCACACTAAACTACATATATTGACAAAGGGTAAAAAAAATTGTTGCAATTTTGATTGGCATTTGCATAACAAGACTTATCTGAGAGGTGAAAATTACAGTTATAGGTAAATTAGCCAGCTAGAAAGTGAATCTACTTGCGTAGATTATGTTGTCTTCTTCCGTCCGAATAATTGCCTACCCACTGGGAGAAGAAGAGCTCCCTACGAGACCGTAATTTCCTCTTAATAGTCAATGAATCCTGTATCGTACTGGAGTAAGAATATTTTTGAAAACAGATTTCATTAGATTTAAAATCAAGAAGGGAGTTAAGTTGAATTTCCATAAGGTTATGATGATTCATGATGATCCTGCTGACTTTACTCCTTCTGGTCGCACATTTACAGGGTGTGAGAAGTGAACAGCAAATGATGTGTATCTTCCTTTTTAGTTTTTTTTTTCCTCCAGAACTGTCACCATTCATGCTCACAACCAGTATTTGTACTGTATGTCCCACCAGAACTGCTTTTGTCAGTATTTCACACTGTTGTAACTTCTTCTATTAACAGCAGCAACATCCTCGCTAGAAAGAACAGTCAGTTTGCACGGCAATATGCTTGGGTAGATGAGTCCTCAGGTGGCAGAGAAAGGTGTTAATGATGTTAATTATGACCGTCTCCGTAGAAATGGCCTTGAAGCAAACTATGCTAATCAACCGAAACGATTCAAAGAGAAAATTTATTTAGATGTTATTATCTTGCAAGAACAGTTGGCAAATGATTTCGTTTTTATTTCCCTTGGGAGGAGCCGGAGCATCGTCTTCTTTTTTCTTTCTGAGTTTGACTTGAAGTGTCTAATCTCTCTGTGAAGTTAAGTGGCGCTCTGGTCCTTGTTTTTTTTTAATCTTTTTTGTTACCATTTTCCTCTTTACTTCCTGGTATTGGCAAAGATCCTTAATCCACTCGCAATCAACTTCCAATGCAGATGAGATTGTCTATCCTAAATAATGATTCTGTGGGATATTACTTTTATTTTTTTCCTTTTCCCTATTTTAATTTGTCTAGAATAATTCTTTAAGCTGAATGGTTGATCAAAGAAGACCCTGATATTATGTAGATCTAATAGTATAGCATATTAGCAAGAATTTTGAAGATACATCACCCCTATAAAGTGCATGAAATATCTTGGACTTTTTTGTGACGGAGAACCGGAAAAAAGGCAAGACTTTTGTCTGCCTGCTGGGACCCGAACGGCGTCCTCCCGCATGCAAAAATCAAATGCGATTTAGGCACTGAAGGACGCCGAGATGGCAATTCATGTACCCGGTGTTGGCGCCTACACGCGTCCACCGAATGCACGGGATTGTGGCGTTTGCACGGGAGCGAGGTTCGAACTATGTGCCCGGATGTTTGAGTAATATTGCGCCGATAAATAAGCCGAAGCGAACAGTGGTGACAAACAAGAGCAAAGCTTTCGGCTACGGTTCGAGACGGCATGTCAAACAAAAGTATTAAATTTGATCAAACGGCGACGGAATTTCAGCTGCCTGCGTCGAAGACTGTGTTGACCAAAAGAAAGTTTAGCCTGCGAAAACACAGTGGAATTCGCTCTTTTTGCCCCCCTTCCCCCACTCAGCAGGAACTTGAACAAATATCTATTTTCCCCCTCTATTCCATCCTTTATAACTTTTAAAAGACTGTAAGTTTCCTTAAACTTGTGTCCCTGACTCAAACTGTCCATTCGTTGTTGTTCACCGGATGAATTCCTGTTGGAAAAATTCAGATTTCAGGAAGCAACAGGTGCTCAGCAACGCTTAATAGACTGCCTCACTCTACGCTCCTATGCTTCTGCTGAATTTTTATTTCCCTGTGTTATTTGTGCTTGTCCGACCAATTCCATCGCTCAAATTTTCAACCTTTAAACTAATTCCTCAAAAAACGTGATGGTAACGATGTTAGGAAAAAATATTTTGTGGTCATTATTCATTATGTCAAACCATAACTACCACGTATGAGTGCACTTGCACAGTTCCAAAAATCGACCTTCCCCTAATGTACATCTTCCCAGTATTGACCGACGCAGCAAATACTTAAATTCATCAGGTCTGTTAGGACACAAGATGTCGTCCAGAG
The DNA here is from genome assembly GCA_023376005.1 of Doryteuthis pealeii. NCBI lineage: Eukaryota > Metazoa > Mollusca > Cephalopoda > Myopsida > Loliginidae > Doryteuthis > Doryteuthis pealeii. The sequence continues at coordinate 31,855,745 of CM042176.1, forward strand.
GACCTACCGAGGAGGCAATGGCCGAGTAGGCGAATGCGAGAAGGGAGTCAAGTGATTCGCACTACTCAGCAGCAACTTGAGGATGGCTGCTAAAATAATGCTTTCTGTTTGCTTAAGTGGTCACCCAATCAGTACTGAACAGTGTCATTGTTGCTTAACTTTGGTGAATCAGAGTTAACCGGTGCTCTCATCGTATTTGACTGTAATGATACACAAGACCAGTATCAATCACCATAAAATTCTAATCTAGAAAAGTGTTAATGATGTAATTTATGGTCGCTCCGAGAAATGGCCTTGAGGCCAAACTATGCTAATCAACGACGACTCAAAGAGAAAATTTATTTAAGATTTATTGATCTTGCAAGAACAGTGGCAATGATTTCATTTTATTTCCCTTGGAGGAGCCCGGAGCATCGTCTTCTTTTTCTCTGAGTTTGAAATGGCGTCCATTTTTTGTCGCACGCCTACTTGAACTAGAAAGAAAAAATCAATTACCGAAAAAGCGATAGATCTCCAACGCAACCATTCAACACAGCATCACATCATTCATACATTCAATAGAAAATGCTTGAGATGAAGATGAGAAGAAAAAGAGAAAGGCTTCTAATATTGGCGTATATATATATATAATATATTATATATATATATATATATATATATATATATGTGTGTTGTGTGGTAGTGTGTGTGTGTGTGTCGTGTGTGTGTGAAGAGATGAATGTGAATTCCGACGGTATTGTAGTAGTGTAAGAAATTTGAAAAAACAACAGGTTTAAATAAAATGAGTGGTAAGTTTTATTAGCCGACGCTGCAGTGTTTCGATCTGTTCAAGTAGATTTCTTCAGGGCATTTGTTTGTAATTAAGGAAAAGTAAAACATTTTTTATCAGCAGAATAACGAGAAAAGACTGCGGTAGTTCCTTGGATATCAACTCTGCTCCAATATAGTTATATATATATATATATATATATGATATTATATTGTGGTGGTGTGTGTGAGTGTGTGTGTGGTTTTGTGTGGTGTGTGTGTGTGTGGGTGTGTTGTGTGTGAGTGAATCCGAAGTGTGTGTAGTATAGTGAGAAATGTTTGAATAAACACAGGTTTTAATTCGCCGTGCAAAAAAACAACTAACGGCGAATTTAACATGTTTTTTTTTCCAAATTTCTCACTATACTACATATATATATATATATATATATATATATATGATGTGTGTGTGTGTGTGTGGTGTGTGTGTGTGTGTGTGTGTGTTGGTGTGTGTTTGGGCAGCAACTTTCATTTATACATGTAGAATTTAAAAACAAAGGACACGTCTCTTGTTTTTTAACAATTTTATTAAACGATATTTTTCAAGCTTTCTGGACACTTTTTAACCATTTGGATGGATCCGTGGATTAGTCCACCAAAGTTTTTATCCCAAGTACTTTCGGCACTTCGAGTGCCATCATCAAGAGACGTGTCTTTTGTTTATCTATATATATATATTATATATATATATAATATATGGTATTTGTGGAAAAGGTGACTTACCGGTGAAACAAGGCCACAATAATTTGTTTTGATGCCAGATCACAATGCTAAAGGCCAGCGATAATAACAAATATAAAGTGCTCAACTACGTTGGTAGAGCAAATTTTATTATTGATACTTAAAGTCAACCAATTTTAAGGTTATTTCTGAATTTCCTGATTTTTTTAATAGCAAGAATCAATATCCCGATTGGCACTGAAACTAGGACATTTTTTCTATTATTATTTCACAATACATTAATCTTATTCGTACCATTAAAGAGAATTTGGGGGATTATCTAAATTTATCATTGTCCACTCCTGTACAAAATTTCAGAAAAATTAAGAGTGTGGGTGACATGGCCTGGATGATTTGACATAGAATTACCACCAGTTTGTTCTTAATGGATTGTCTGGTGCTGCGATTATAAGAGACCACATTTTTCTCTCTTGATGTTTCCTTTCTTATATGAATTGGTGTAATGGTTAAAGTCATGGGAAATGGACTCGTCGCCAGAGTTCAAATCCTGGATCGTGGTAAATAGCATTTCATTAGCGCTAATATCCTTGGAAAGGTTTTAATGAACCGCTACTCCTCCCTTCAAGCTATAGGTAAATAGTAGGGCAGATGGGCCTCTTTAACCTTGGTTTGACAACGCGGTCTAGGAAGAAGGAAAACTCTGAATTCAAAACCTGCTGAACTCCGCCCTAAGAAATTGCCTTGTGTCGCATCCCTGCTCGTGGCGGAGGGGTTGGTATATATATATATATATATATATAATTATATTATATAATATATGATTTGGCCCTTATGGCAAGCCCAACGCTTTTTTATAATATGGGTGCTTAGAAGGCGGTGACTGAGGGTCTGGTGTCCTGGGAATGACGTTAAAATCATCTGATGGTGAGGTTTCCAGTTTTGGAGGTTTGGGGTAAATGTTTGAGCAAGCTTCATACACCATTGCTCCAGGTCCACCCTTACCCGGTGTTGTAGTACCTGTTAGGGTCCCATCTATGGGTTAAAATAGAAAAACATGAGTTGAAATAAAAAATTGGTATCCATTAAGAAATGACTTTATTTTCAAAACTTTGCCGGCATTAATGAAACCCACTGAGGTTGATATGCCGTAAAACCAAAAACAAAACAACCAAACCAAATTTTCCCCATTCTTAGCCATATCCATTGTCTTCTCCACTCTGCGATCGCTCCATTATTATTATTATTAGTAGTATAGTAGTAGTAGTAGTAGTAGTAGGAAGGAGGAGGAGGGGTATTAAGTTTTTCACACCAGCGTTAAGCTGAGGGTATTTCTCTGGGGCTATGAGTGACAACAAAGTCCCTTCCTTAGTTTCCAGGACTCTCTGGGTATTCTATCGATTGCAACAATGCAGTATGCTGGATGGTCTTCATTCTTCCTACTGTTTCCAGAATTCTCGCAGTCTTTTCTCTAAGCTTTTTGGGAACCGTTTTCCAAGTTCACCAACTAAGCAATTTGGTATCACTTTGACTTTTCATATTCATAGCTTTTTTTCCACGCTCACTGCCGGTGGAAAAGGGGGACGGTCCGCTCGGCGGCCCTCTCCTTGGCTAGCACCAAGGGCTCGCGGGCCCCTCCCCCGATTAGGGGCCCGCGCTCGACCCTTAGCCGGGACCGTACTGGGCGGAGAGTTTGACTGTACGGTCCCTGTCAAACGGAACGCAGGTGTCGCCAAGGCGAGCTTCAGCGAGGACGGAAACCTCGCGTGGAGCAAAGGCAAAAGCTCGCTCGATCTCGATTTGCAGTACGAATACAGGACCCGAAAGCGTGGCCCATCGATCCTTTCCCGAGCGGAAGAGCTCTTTTCCGTCGAGAGGTGTTCAGAAAAGTTACCACAGGGATATTTTTGAATTCTTTTGGCAAGTTTCAGGTATTTATCCATCTTTTCAATTTTTCCTTCAACTTCACGCATGTGATTTGTCGCAAAGTCCACCAAGTTAAACGTTCAGCTTTTTTTCTTTTTTTTTTTTTTTTTTTTGTTTAATCAAATACTAGGTCTGGTCTCCTTTGCTGGGATAGGATGGTCCGTCTCTACCCATGACTGCAAATAAGCTGTGGCTAACAAAGTCTTCATCAAGAGGATGACCCTAGGGTCAGGCATAGTTTCCACTGACCAGAGCGTACCCACAGATCTTCAATACACCAGACTTTGGTTGGTTTTTCCGCCACTTTAGTATCATCCTTGTTTTATTTCCATCTATTTTTAGTAAGCGAAGTTTTCTAACTCATGGATGTAAGTTTTCACTTAACTGACAAGATCTGCACGTCGTGACACGAGAGTGGTGAACGAGAATAGAATTTTCTTTGAAATTCCCCGCGCGAAAATCAGTGTAGCAAGATCTCAGTAATAGAATTGTTAATTAAGTGGCGTCAATTTGGCGTAGGATGATAACGTCATTGGAAAAGTCGAGATAAACGTTTCTGTGTAATTTAAGTTTCAACGACTTATTTAAACTGGTAACCCGTGGCTGATAAACAAAGAAATCTGTGAACTGTGGGGAAATCCTGAACACTGGATGCCTTCAAATCGATTTACAATCTCGTTTAGTATTATATATATATATATATATAATAATATATTATATATATATATATATAATTGGGTACCATTTCTTCATTCAGACATATATGGTTAACAGACCAGAGATTTTTTTCTTGCAAATTGTATATATATATATATATATATATATATATATGTGTGTGGTGGTGTTGTGTGTTTGTGTGGTGTGTGTGTGGTGTGTAATGTATGTTGTATGTGTGGTGTGTGTGTGTGTGGTGTAAAATGGAAATTGGAAATGATCCGACAATATGAGGAAGAAATGAATAAAGAAAAGGAAAGAATAGAATGTATAATAAAAGATGAATTTTAATCATATCAATTAGCACATTGTTTCCGGTCAGTTCATCTGTGTGAAAATATTCGCACACAGAGAAGATTCGACCTTCATCAGAGTGAAATTTTATTCAAATAAAATAAAATTCCACTCTGATGAAGGTCCAATCTTCTCTGTGTGCGAAATATTTTCACAACAGATGAACTGACCGAAACACATGTGTTAAAGTGATATTGAATTTAAATCATCTTTTATTATCATTCTATTCTTTCTTTTCTTTATTCATCTCCTCATATATATATTATATATATATATATATATATATATATATAATATATATATATAAGCAAGAATATGCGCCATTGGCACAAAATGTTTCAGTTTAATGAATATATATCTATTGAATTAGAAAGACTAACGAAAATGAAAGAAGAACCATAAAAAACATTAATCTTTTTTTTTATTCTAATTGATTTTCTAATTATTTCTAGGATTGAATTTAATATGCCTGAGATTAAAACAATAAATATTAGAATCAATAACACGCAAGTAATCTATACATATAAGGGCAGTTGTGTTTATCTGTTTGTCCGAAGGAAACTTCGAAAATAAACTAATTAACGACAAACAACAAAATATATATACACATTAAATATCACCAGGGCTTGGTTTTTTAGCACAAAGGATAGAGATCTGATTTATATTCGTGAAGATATAAATAAATTTAAATAATAACCAGGATGGATTTTTGTTCATTTGATATTTTAGATAGTAGAACATTAACATTTCTTTTTCAGAGTAGCTGGATCAATGCAAGGTCTTATTTTTTTACATAGGGATTTTAAATGGGGCATCATACGAGGATTCAATCTCACGTTCAGTAAAATAATGGATCTGCGGGACTAATTTTTTTAATCCCTCTACCCGGGTGAACCGGGTAGCCACCTGCTAGTTATTTATTCAAAGTCGATTTTGTTAAATCCAGTATTATTAAATTAATCCACACTATATACTATGTAAAGCTTTATTTTCTAAGTGATATATAAACCCATTGGCAAAATTTTTAAGAACGTCACTTATGAAAGTCTTTCCTTTCGCAGTAGCGTATCTTGTTCGTCCTTTACTTTAATGGTTTGTGTGGATAGGAGGTAAGTGGCGCATACAGCTTTTTTTTTTGGGGGGGGCGGTTGCTGCTTCCAAGATGTAATTCAGGTAGCACACAAATTGTGTAGCTCCCACAACCTTTCAAAAACTTTGATTCGCCCCTGATGAAACCAGATCGAAAAGGGGGTGCCTAAGGTTATATGGTCCTTTTTGTGTTTTTTTGTTTTGTTTTGTTTTAATATTGTTTTTGTTTTTATTGTTTTTGTTTTTGTTTTTTGTTCTTTTGTTTGTTTTTGGTTTTGTTTTGTTTTGTTTTGTTTTTTTAGTCCTGCCTAGTTCAATAACAAATTTCACACTTTGTCCTTTTAATTTGAATTTCCGAAAAAGTAAAAGTGTATCTGACGACTTTTACTCTGATGAAGGTCAGATAAAAGAAGCTGAAATCCGCAGGGAGGACAAAGAAATCCGATTTATTTTATTTTTGTTATCATATCTTATTTATAATGGAGATTCGTATCAGTCTGTCTGTAACCGAAAATACGTTACTGTTTTAAGTCACAATAAAAAGTTTATCAAATGAGTATTTAATTTATGGCCAAATAGTCAAAATCCGTAATTACATGAATGAATCTAATTCTATTAACGATATTCTATGAAAATGGGTTAGTTTGCCTCCAAATTTACGTTTAAAATCCTAAAAGAGTGACTTATATATCACTAAGAAATAAATATAATATATGGGTGGTGGTTTATTTTGAATGCTAGTTTTTAACAAAACCGGGTTTAATTGAAATAATTACTTGGTGTTATTGATCTTTAATACTATTGTTTTTTTATTCCTAATGTATTAAAATCAATCTAGAATGATTTTATATAGAAACCAATTAATATAAATTAACAATAAGTGTAATCTTTTTATATGCATTTCTTATTTAATTTCGTTAGTCCTTTTTAATTCATATATTTCATTGCAATTAAAAGTTAATACTTACGGTTCCGTTTTGGTGCTTAATCTTTGCTAGTCCTATATAATAGTGGTTAAGAGTCGTGGAAATGGACTCGTCGAATTCGAAGTTCAATTCCTAAGACGAAAGCTGTTTTGGCATTTCACATGCGCTTAATACCTTGGGAAAGGTATGAAATCCATATTTTTTCCCTCCAGCTATGGGTTAACTGTGTAGGGGCAGAACTGGGCCCCTTCAGCCTTGGATAGGTAACCAGTCTGGAGAGGGATAACTCTGAATTCAAATTCCTGATGTCGGTCGTTGATTTGGGTTTGGTTGGCAACTTGATGCCCAATTCTTTTCCATATCGACTGTGCCAAAAAGTGTGGGATGGTCCAATCACAACGCTTCACCACTATAAAACAAATCACTGTTGTGGGTGTTCATTGTGTGTGTGAACCCTCATAACGTCGATAATCGACGGGAAGAGTCCATTTTTTTATATATATAATTGTATATCATTAAGTTGTAAGGTTTCGCAATATTACTTCAAACTTGTTATACAAATAAAAACTGAAAAAATAAAAATGCCTGTTTTTTTTTTTAAAGCATGAAAATATGTGAAAACTAGACTTAATATTAAAAAAATACAAATGACTTACCAGTCAGGTTAGAATGATGTTGTTAACTGACATTGAACTGGAGAGATTTATACCATAATACAGTTTTTTATTAAGTTCATTTCTCCCGAGTTCAATGTCACCTTACAACATCAATTCTAACCTGACTGGTAAGTCATTTTGTATTTTTTTTTAAAATTAAGTCTAGTTTTTCACCATTTCATGCATTAAAAACAGTCTATTATTTTTCATATATATATATATATATTACTAATATATAATAAATAACAGATTGGCCTCTAAAATTTCCTCAATTTTTAAATATACAAATATATATTATCTAGCACACACACACACACACACACACCACACACATATATATATATATATATAATATGAGAAATAACAGATTGGCTAAAATTCCTCAATTTTTAAATTACATACATATATATATCTACCACACACACTACACACACACACATATATATATACCATACGATACATATACGCACATATAGTTTATGATATATACACACACGCACATATATGTTAATATATATCATGGATGTCAACTCGTGTTTGAGTAAGACCATTTCCTATTATCTGCGTTATTCGGACTATTGTCCTCATCTTCATTGTTATCTGTACAACGTTTCGGCCAATATGCCCTCCGGCCTTCTTCAGGTATTTAATAGTAATCATCTCAAACATTCAGAGAAATAGACCAGTTCCTGTTTTCTTTTCTTTTTATCATTATCATAGTTGGGTGCCAGTAGCATTTGACACTGTATCCTTGTGTTTTCTCAGATGACTCAACAGGCCAGCCCTGGAGACACATACTCTTCACATAAACTACATATTGGAACTTCTCCACTTTGAATGTTGCTGGGCTGAAAATTACTCTTTCTAATGACCCGCTTTAATTTTTTGTGTTTAATTCGGTTGGACTCAAATTCTTCTACAGACAGGTAGATGGTGGCTCTCCGGCCTGGTCTGTTACAAAGCTAGCTTCTCCCAGTGCTCCACAGCAACACACACACACCACACACACAACACACACACACACACACACACATATTATATATATAATATATATATAATATATATATGGAGATAGGATGGATGTAGTAGAATCCGACAGTATGAGGTAGGTAGAAGGATGGTGAACAAGAAATGAAAACTCAAAAACAAATCTGAGAGTTGATTACGTTTCGTCCGAATTCATACGGACATCCTCAGTCAATGATTTTATTGAAAGCAAAATTTCGTGCGAGTACAAGTGAAATTGCGGTAAGGGGGGGTGAGTGAAGGAGGGGGGTTAGGGACAGACATGACTGAAGTGAGGGATAGTAGGAAGTGGAGAGAGGATAGATGGATGGACACAGGGACACACACAAACACACCCACACACACCCACACACACACACACACACACATACATATATATATATATATATATTTGGGAGGATATGTGCTTAATTGAAGTCAAACCTAATTTTTTTTGAAAGTTAATTCATTAATGATTAATTAGGCGGGATTTAACTACTTAAATATAAGGCTAAACAAATCGAGAAACATTTAAGTAGTTAAATCGAGACATTTAAGTAGTTAAATCCCGCCTAATTAATCATTAATGAATTAACTTTCAAAAAAATTAGGTTTGACTTCAATTAAGCACATATCCTTCCAAATATTGTCGGCTGAAAATAGCCATATTTGTTACGTTATCATATATATATATATATATATATATATATATATATAATATAATATAATATATATATATATAACAGATTGTATAGAATTCCTCAATTTTTAAATTATATATATATATATAGACACACACACACACACACACACACACACACACACACACACATATATATATATATATATATATATATATATATATAGTATATATATATAAATTGGATTGGCTGCTGATGAAATGAAAAGATTAATGTCTCAGCAGCGTTTTTCCCCCCATTCACTAGCGATCACAGAGGGCAGATTATGAATAGAAATGGAGCCGATAGATTTCCTCCTTGTAAGACTCAAGCAACAATATCAATATCGAGTCAGTGTCGCCATCAGATGAGCAGATCTTTGAGTCTTTGTTGGCCATCATTATAATCGTAATTCGTTTCTTTTGGAAAACCATATGCTAGAAGCCCCTATATATATATATATATATATATATATATAAGTTAAGATTTTTTGGGTTTGTTTGTTTTACGGCATATCAACCTCAGTGGGTCATTTAATGCCGATAAAGTTTTGAAATAAATCAATTCTTAATGGATAATACAATTTTTTTATAAATACATTTTTCTATTTAACCCATAGATGGGACCCTAACAGTACTACCACTCCGGGTCAGAGGGGACCAGGGAGCAATGGTGATGAAGGGGTGCTCCACATTCTCCAAACCTCCAAACTGAACCTCACCATCAGATAGAGTTTAACGTCATTTCCCAGACATGTAGACCCGCAGCCACCGCCTTCTAGCACCCATATGATAAAAAAGGGTTGGTGTTTGCCATAAAGGCGATAGGGTTGGGAAAATCATATAGGTGCTAGGGCTTGACGTGACCAGCCGATTGATCGGCGGGGGGCCTCTCCGACCGCCCGTCTAGCCCAAGATAGGCCAAAAGTGGAGTATTGCATGTCATGAACTGTGCTCATCAACCTGGGCTATATCCTTAAGCATCACGGGTCGCCACCCACGGCCAACAGGTGGCCCCATTGGGGGAGTCTTACCCCTCTGCAGAGGTGCAGTCGGTGCATTCTAACGCCCCAGCCGACAGGGCGGTATAAGTTAAGAGTAAGAAAATGAATCCGACGGTATAAGTATAGATAGAAGGATATGAAACCACACAATGCTATATGATATAAAATATTTTCATTTTAACAGCATTGTGCGTTTTCATATCCTTTTATATATATATATATATATATATATATATATATATATATATATATATATATATATATATAAGGATATCCTCCTAGTTAAGAGTAAGGAAATGAATCCGACTGTACATGTATACATAAAAGGGGATGAAAATACACAATGCAGTTAAAATGAATACATTTTATATCATATTCATAGCTAATATTGAACAATATTTCGATTTATAAAAGTTATCATCGGAGCTTGTTTTTAATCCGGACTCATCGAGAGAGAAGCAGAATGAGCCCGGATTAAAAACAAACTCTGATGATGACTTTTATAAATCGAAATATTGTTCTATATTAGCTATGAATATGATATAAAATGTATTCATTTTAACAGCATTGTGTTTCATACCCCTTTATCTATCTATCTATCTATCTATCTATCTATCTATATATATATATATATATATATAATATATATAATATATATATATATATATAATGTTTGTGTTTAGTTGGTTGGAGGTAATTTTCATGTGAAATGTAACAAAGAAACAAGCAAAACGGTACAAATGATCACAAAGACATTTGAGTCGTTATAAAACAGTCCTTTATATGTGTATTATAAATTGTATGAAATGAAAGTTACAAAGGTGTGGTTTGGTTAATGAATTTTCCTTTTTACAAATTCTTATTAGTGTTAAAGTTTACTTGCATTTTGTTCACCTGGATTCTTTAGTTTAGGAGAAGGAAAACTAGCCGTAGTACTACGTTTAAAATATATAGTCTTCGTGGTGGCCTAATGTCGATATCAGCCAGATACCGAGGGACTCTATCCCCTTTTTACTAGTGCTAGACCAAGGAGATTGTTTTATATCTGAGGCGGGGCGCCACACCTGCCATCGGCTCCTCACAGATACCTGTGCTACTCATGTTTTTAGTTGGCGGGGCCGGTATCGAAGCAGAAAAATATATTCAGGCCAGACCATAATGATGGACACATTTTAAATACTATTTTCTCAGAGTATAAAAATGACACAGAATACTAAATATTATTTATACATAACTGATACACAGGAGTTTTACATGTTATCTAAGATTTGAATATTACATTAAGTTTTTATCACTTTCAGGTATTGATTATGGTGATCCTCATAATGACGTGGAGTCCAAAAGAAATTGTAGTCGAAGAAAGCCAAAGGTCCCATCGTTGCAGCAAATTTCCGACAGCATTTTGGAAAGCGAGAGGCACCATCCCGAAAGGTGATCCTTCGTGCTGTTACAAATTTCCGAGAGACAGCATTCGTAAAGACATAACAGTTATTCCAGTTGATATGCCAAACCACACTTTACATGGTATAAGAAATCGAGCTCTCGAAAATTTTCGTCATGATGGTGACCATCTCAAGGAGAAGATATTCAAATCTTAGATCATATGTAAAACTCCTGTGCATCAGTTATGTGAATAAATGAATTCCTTCGAGTTGAAACAATCTTGATATACTGAACCACGCTTTACATGATATGAGAAATCGAGCTCAAATGCTTTCGTCGTGATGGTGACCATCTCAAGGACATAATATTCAAATCTTAGATCACATGTAAAACTCCTGTGTATCAGTTATGTGAATAAGTGAATTCCTTCGAGTTGAAACAATCTTGATATACTGAACCACGCTTTACATGATATGAGAAATCGAGCTCAAATGCTTTCGTCGTGATGGTGACCATCTCAAGGACATAATATTCAAATCTTAGATCACATGTAAAACTCCTGTGTATCAGTTATGTGAATAAGTGAATTCCTTCGAGTTGAAACAATCTTGATATACTGAACCACACTTTACATGATATGAGAGATCGAGCTCAAATGCTTTCGTCGTGATGGTGACCATCTCAAGGACATAATATTCAAATCTTAGATTATACGTAAAACTCCTGTGTATCAGTTATGTAATAATATACTTAGTATTCTGTGTCTCTTTTGTAATCTGAGAAAATAGCATTTAAAATGTGTTCTATCATTATGGTCCACCATGTATATATATATATATATATATATATGTGTGTGTGTGTGTGTGTGTGTGTGTGTGTGTGTGTGTTGGACGGTCTTACTCTTCTGTTGGGTTATACAGTCGGCGTTTTCCTGGCATCACCGACAGGTTTAATGCTATACTTTGGTAAGTTAGTAGCGTGGTGCATAAAACTAATCTATTTTTTTGTTGTTGAAATTCTGTACAGACGATTCATCTTATAATGTTTGTTTACGTAGACATTTGATAAAATTAGAAATTTAAAAAAAAATGAAGTTAGTCGTTTTGCTTCGCTCATTTCTCATTGGAATCTCTTGTGCTTGGTCGAAAATGATAATGGCCAACGATAGATATATACTCACTTATCATTTAATCATTGTTTCTTGAATGCAATTGATAACTGGCCTCATTATTGGATGGAGTCATACCAAGCGGTGGGGGGTGCAGAGAGAACGAGAGAGAGAGAATAAAGAGGAATAGAGAGAGAGAGGAGAGAGAGAGAGAGAGAGAGAGGAGAGAGAGAGAGGAGAGAGAGAGAGAGTAGATGGAGCATATAGATTGAAAAGTAGAAATGAGAGAGAGAGAGAGAGAGAGAGAGAGAGAGAGGGGAGAGAGAGAGAGTGTGCGCGCGCGTGTGTGTAGGGCTTACAGAATAAGAGCAAACGAGAGGAGAGAGAGAGAGAGAGAGGAGAGAGAGAGAGAGAGAGAGAGAGAGAGAGAGAGAGAGGAGGAAAGAGAGAGAGAGAGAGAGAATAAAGAGGAAAGAGAGAGAGAGAGAGGAGACAAAAAGAGAGAAAGTGATATAGAAAGAAGTGATATATATATATATATATATATATATATATATATATAGAGAGAGAGAGAGAGAGATTGGCGGGTGTGTTGGTGTGGAATGTGGGTGGTGGGTTAAGAAAATATACTAATTTATCTATCGATTCGGACCAGGGCATCATCTACGCAAGATCAGGTTTGTAACGGAACTTATATTGCAGTGGGACAGAAAAGTGTTCTTTGGGGTGTGGGGTGTGGGGTGTGTGGGGTGGGGGTGATCTATAGCAGACGAAGACTAAGTCTGACAATTTCTAGAAAATTCCAACATTAACTGCTATTTCTAAAATATTATATTAAATTTGCTTCCAGTAAATGTATCTTTTTTTTGGTTCAAGATGAGAATATTTAAATTTTGGTAATGATAAGGATGGAATGAAGAAGAAGAAGGAGAAGAAGGAGAAGGAGGAGGAGTAAAAAGAGGAACAGAATAGGAAGAAGAAAGATAGGAAGAAATAGAGGAAGAAGTAAAGAAAGAAGAAGAAGAAGCAAAGAAAGAGAAGAAAGAAAAAGAAGAGGAAGAAAGGAAGGAATAGAGGGAGAAGTAAAGAAATAGAGAAAGAAGAAGAAGAACAACAACAACAACAAAAAGAAAGAGAGGAGAAATAGGAAAAAGAAAGAAAGGAAGAAACAGAGAAAGTAGTAAAGAAAGAAAGAAAGAAGAACGATAAGAAAGAAGAAAAAGAATTAGAAAATGAAGAACGGATGAAATAGAAGTAAAGAAAGAGGAAAAAAGAAATAGGAACAAGAGAGAAGAAAGAAAGAAAGAAAGAAAGAAAGAAAGAAAGAAGAAGAAGAAGAAGAAGAAGAAGAAGAAGAAGAAGAAGAAGAATGTGGAAAAGAAAACGTAGAGGCAGAAATAAAGGAGAGAGGAGGAAAGAAAAGAGGACGATGAGAATAAGAAAAGAAGCGGAAGAAGATGAAGAAAAGATGAATATAAAAGAAGAGACAGAAGAAATCAAGGAAGAAGTAATTAGAGAAAAGAAAGGAAAGAAAAGGAAAAAGAAGAAAAAATTTGAAAAGAAGAGGAAGAGGAAAAGAAAGAAGCGGATAAAATCAAGAATAAAAAAAAGAGGAAGAGAAAGAAGCGAATAAAAGGAAGAAAAAAAGAGGAAGAGAAAGAGAAAGATAATTATTATGTTACTCTTTGTGAGTTATTCACATCAATAGTAACTAGTAGTAAGTATGTATGAGGCATTCAGCGAGGATCGAACTCGCTATTCATTAGTAATGCCACAAGGGTGGGGGGGGATTACTAAGCATCACGGTCGCCACCCACGGCCAACAGGTGGTCTCATTGTGTTTCTCACCCTCTGCAGAGGTGCAGTCGGTATATCTTAAAGTCCCAGCTGACAGAGTTTAAATTAACAAGCCTTGAAACCAGAGTCATCCGAAGCGAGTCTCTGATTGGCTTAGAGAGTCATGTGATCGGATGAGCCTGGGAAAGTAAGATTTAGAGTTATCTCAGTTAAGCTAGCGCCCTTTGTGGACAGACGGCGATTTCATATCTGCTGCTGATTCTCCCATGCGTTGAAGTCCGAGTGACATCAAGTCTCTTCCAGAACCTTTCTAAGTATTTTCACCGAACTCTGTAGTGTTGGGATCTGGACGACTTCAGTTTTTCCCTTGTTCTCCAGTTCCACCAGTCCAGGTTTTTCTGGATTATTCTGAGGACTCCAACTATAATTATCATTGCTGTCACATTATATTACTTTCAACTAGCAAAATAAAAAGACATCCTCCGGGCGATATAAAAATAATTTTTTGAAAGATATTGCCTGAGGGGATGGGAACTGAAAAATCAATGTCATAGAGTGTGTACCATAAGTATGTAAAATCGTCAAATTTATTAAAGGAGTAAAAAGAAAGAAAGAAAGAAAGACAATTTGAAATGGAAACAGTTTCGATAACTTTAAATATTATATTAGAATAAAACTATACATAAATATATAACGCCGGGCATCTATTTATTGAAACAATGAGGATTGTCTAACGTTGTATGCTCACATTTTGAGTATGTGTATTCTATGTTATGACGTTGGATTATGTGTTGGGTAATGTGACATAAGCAGTGACGTTATTTTTCTTACAGACAAAAACCGGAAGCGAATCTCCATTATTAATAGATATTACTATTAGTACTCTTTGCAAATTTTGTGCACCAGTTCTAAGTATTGGGTTTTCGCTGGAGTGAGTCAAAGCAAGTCTCCTCAGATTACCACGACTCTAAGTATCCTGGCTGATTTTAGCAGTGCTGTGGTCTAGATGGTTTTGATTTTTAATCTGATCTCCAGTTCACTGAGTATTCTTGCAGATCTTAACAATGCACTTATAATAGTCCCTAAGAGTTTGGAAAATAGAGAAGAAGAATCAAACCTTACTGTCAACAATATATTTATGTGTTTTTTCTTTGTAAACCAACTAAATAAAAACCTGCATCGTTGTACATAAATGAATAAACGAGTCTCTCTTTTGTAAGATTTGTTATGATATTTCAGTCGTAACAGAAATAATTTTATAACTTTTCGTGTTTAAAAAGAAAATACTACTTGTTTTTGCTTCACACTGAAATGAAATATCAACAGAAATATCAATATCAATATCAATATCAATATATATATATATATATATATATATATATATATATATGGGATTATTATTATTATTATTATTATTATTATTATTATTATTTATTATTATTATTATTTACTCCTTTTGAGTTTTTACTGGAGTCTGAGTGACAGCAACTCTCCTCAGGTCTCCAGGACTCTTCTTGGGTATTCTTCGAGTCCTTGAATTAATGCATCAACATAATCCTCTTGTTGGCAAGATCTCTTTCACCTTCCTTTCTTGATGCATATAGCTTGTCTCTATCATCTCTAGAGTGTATTATTATTATTATTATTATTATTATTATTATTATTATTTGATCCTTTTGAGTTTTCACATCAGCATTAGCTGATGGTCCTTCACTGGAGTCTGAGTGACAGCAAGTCTCCTCAGATCTCCAGGACTCTTCTGAGTATTCTGGCAGATTGCAGCAGTGCAGTGTTCTGAATGGTTTCAATCCTTCCCCTGATTTCCAGACTTTCCAAACCTTTTTCCAATCCTTTTGGGACCGTTCCAAGTACACCAACTACAATTGGTATCACTTTGACTTTCATATTCCATAACTTTTTCAGTTCTCTGGCAAGGTCCAGATATTTGTCCATTTTTTCATTTTCCTTTAGCTTCACCCTGTGATCTGCTGGCACTGCAAAATCCACCAGTTGACAAGTTCTTTCTTTTTTGTTTATCAACACTAAGTCTGGTCTTCTTGCTGGGATAAGGTGATCCGTTTTTATTTCAAAGTCCCAGAGAATTTATTATTATTATTATTATTATTATTATTATTATTATTATGCTTTCACACCTGCCGTAGCCGGTAGTTCACTGGAGGCTGAGTGATAGAAAATCTCCACAGGTCCCCAGGACTCTTCTGAGTATTCTAGCCGATCATAACAGTGCTGTAGTTTTGATGGTCAATTCTTCCCCTGGTTTCCAATTCACCCAAATTCTTTACCAGAGCTTTGGGGATCGTTCCAGTTATCATTATTAAAATTTAAATTAATATATATGAAGATATCAGGAAGATAATAGGAAAGTGAAAACATAAACTCTTAGGGACTATTATAAGTGCTCCAACTAATTAGTTAGTTGTTGATTAGCACTAGTCTGGTCTTCTGGCTGGATTAGGTGATCCGTTTGTATTTCAAACCTCCGGTTCTAACTGGTGGTTTTCACTGAAGTCCGAGTGACAACAAGTCTCCTTAGCTCTCTAAGACTCTCTGTATTCTCACTCAGTAGTGTTGTGATCTGGATGACTTTAGTTCTTCCTTTGTTCTCCATTTGCCCCTGTCCAGGTTTTTCTGGATTGTTCTGAGGACTCCAACTATGATTAGTATTGCTGCCACATTATATTACTATCATTATTACTATTATTACTCTTAGCAAATTTTGTGCACCAGCTCTAAGTATTGGTTTGTCACTGGAACAAGTTGATTTGGAGAGTTTCGTGTGTGGCGTGGGCCGGTGGCCTAAAGGTAGAGTCTCTGGGTCTGCGTTCTCCGGTTCGATCTCTGTCGGGGGAAGATCGAGGTATACACTGCTGATAGGTCGAAACAGCTGTTCAGTATTCCACATGTCGCATGCGGTAATCACCGAGTTTGCTTGTCGTGATTATTCAAATATATATATATATATATATATATATATATATATGAGAGTACGCAAACAGTTTGTTTGATATGGCGATAGCCGACAATTTTTGGGAGAATATGTGAATTAATGTGAGTTAATTAATGAATTAGGCGAATATATCTGTTCAAATGTAAGGCGTAAACAAATCGAGAAAAAGTCAATCTCTGTATGTACATTTCGGCCTATTCGACATACAGGGATTGACTTTTTCTCGATTTGTTTACGCCTTACATTTGAACAGATATATTCGCCTAATTCATTAATTATCAACTAATTAATTTTCAAATTACGTATGACTTCAATTAAGCATATTCTCCCAATATATATATATATATATATATATATATATATATATATATATATATTAGGGTAGGTCGATTTTCAACTTTTTTGAATATCAAAAAGATTCCCCCGAGGAAAGTTGGGTATTGGTATGATAAGCACTGACACCGAAAAGTAGATTTTTACCTTGCACCAATTTTTGAGCATTTAGTTTTAAAAATAAAGCTTCCCAAAATCCTTGTTTATAATACATGTAGATATAAAATTGCTAAAAAATCTTATTATTTCAGTCCAGAAAAGATTATTAATTTATTCTATTCAAATAAAATTAATCAGATAGATCAAAAATAGCATTTAAATTGAAATTATAACCCCCACCCAACCCCAATAGGTCAGATAAGCTCCACATGCCTCATTATTTGAGATACGTAAGTACAACCAGTACTTATCATACCAATGCTCAACTCTTCTCGAGTAAATCTTTTTAATATTCTAAAAAAGTTTACAGTCGACATACCCTTATATATATATATATATATATATATATATATATATATATATGGGTATGTCGATTTTGAACCTTTTTAGAATATTAAAAAAGATTCACCCGAGAAGAGTTGAGCATTGGTATAAGTACTTACGTATTTCAATTAATATATATATATATATATAAAATATGTACATATATCTATATCTATCTGTCTGTCTATATCTATCTATCTATCTATCTATCTATCTATCCATTTCTCTCTCTCTATATATATCTATCTATCTATCTATCTATCTATCTAGCTATATATTAGATGACAAATTACGATGATAAAAATGAGAATATTTCTTTTTAGTTACTTTTTAATTTTAATTTCTTCTCAGCTAGTGTCATCTTTTTCACTGACAGTAAGTCTCCTCAGATCTCCAGGATTCTAAGTATCGGAAGAAAGATTTTTGTAAAGAAAAGATTTTTGAAGATTTTTTTTTAAAGAGTTTTTAAAAGAGTTGATATGACGGAGAAGAGATGACTAAAAATGAGATAGCGTTTAGCTCAGTCCGCAGAGCACCCTCCTAGAAATCGTAAAGGGCCTGGTTCGATACCGGTCCGCGCCAACTCAGCACATGAGTAGTTCAGATTGGGTAATCTGATCTGTGTGGAAAAGTGAAGAGCTGACGTTAGGTGTGGTGCTCCATCTAAGCAAAAAACAATCTTCCTGGTCTAGAGCTAGTGAAAAGGGGAACCTTCTCAGACTCGGCAACCTTCTTTTCGGACTCGGGAACCTACTTGTCGTAGTCGAGAACCTTCTTGTCGTAATCGCGAGCCATCATGGAACTTTGAACCTAACCCTTTATTCAGTCCTCGGAGGTATCCTGTTCTCATTCCGCTAACCATAGCTGGGGCAGGAGTTGTGTTAATTATTTTTCTATGTTACTGCCGCCACTCAGGATTGAACTCGGAATCCAGAGATAACTGTCACTTAGAACTGTCTTAACCTAACTACCTTATTCACTAGGCCACGTGTCCAATTGGACTCATGACCTAGTGGATAAGGTAGTCCGAATAACGCAGATAATACTAACCATCAAGCCTCATCTCAAACATTCAGAGAAACATTCTTGATGGGTACTCAATTTATTTTTTAAAACTCAATTTTCTTTTTAAACACATTTACATTTTTTTAACTCATTTCTTTTCCATTTAACCGATATATGGGACCCTAACAGGTACTACAACCTCGTCAGGGTGGACCTGGGAGTAGTGGTGATAAAGGGGTACTCAGCATTCCCCAGAGCTCCAGAATTGGATCTTCACCATTAAATAGAGTTTAACGTCATACCCAGGACACTAAGACCCTTGGCCACCGACTTCTAGCAGATATATGATAGAAATGGTTGGAGGTTTGTCATAAGGGCAATAGTATTTTTTGGGGGATCCAAATGTTTTTAGCTGACGGTGTTATTATCTCTGAGCACCGTGACCACATGAAGCTCAGGACCACACGTGGAAGGCAATCTCTGAGGTGCGACCAACGATTTGTTTCAAATTAGCCGTAACTGTTTTAATGGAATACTTAACCTAGACATTAAATGTTTATGTGGTCACCAATCTGTTTATACTATTAAAAAGCGATATTTTCAAATGAGTTTGGTTTAATGTTAAATTAATTTAACGTCGTGGTTTTGCCGATGGGTTACTTTTTCCAATATTTTCTGTGATGATGAATTTTGCATCTCTGTTAATGTCATGCTCTTTTGAGTGGAAATGTTGTTCTATTGGTAGGAATTTATTATAATCTATATATCATATTTAATTTTTTCTGTAACTGTTCAATTTAAAATGAAATGGCAATTCAGACTTTCTAAAATATAGTCTTAGGTTTGGTTTGTTTTGTTTTACGGCATATCAACCTCAGTGGGTCATTTAATGCCGATAAAGTTTTGAAATAAATCAATTCTTAATGGATAATACAATTTATTTATAAATACATTTTTCTATCTAACCCATAGATGGGACCCTAACAGGTACTACCACTCCGGGTCAGTGTGGACCAGGGAGCAATGGTGATGAAGGGGTGCTCCACATTCCCCAAACCTCCAGAACTGGAACCTCACCATCAGATAGAGTTTAACGTCATTCCCAGGACATGTAGACCCGCAGCCACCGCCTTCTAGCACCCATAGGATAAAAAAGGGTTGGGGCTTGCCATAAGGGCAATAGGGTTGGGAAAATCATATAGGTGCTAGGGCTTGACGTGACCAGCCGATATATAGTCTTAGGCAGCGAATGCAATTTATACATACATAAATAAAGGGTAGTGTGTGTGTATGTATGTCCGGAGGAAACTATGAAAATAAAACAATTAATTACAAAGTAAATATTTATAAACATTGAAAATCACCAGATCTTGCTTTTTGAGTAAAAATGATGAAGATTTGTTTTATATTCGTGAAGATAATTAAAAAAATAAAATCTAAATGATAGCAGCATGTAATTTTTTTTTGTGCATTTACTATTTTAAATAGGAGACATTAATGTTTCTTTTCAAAGTGCCTGGATTAAAGCAAGGTGTTTTTTGTGTAGGGATTTTAATGGGACATCTTGCGAGGATCTAACTTCGATACAACAATAATGGATCTGCGAGACTACCTTTTTTCTACCCACCACTACGTCTACCCAGGCGACGCCACGTAGCTGTGTCTAGTCTATCTCTCTCTCTCTCCTCTCTCTCTCTCCTCTCTCTCTCTTCTCTCTCTCTCTCTCTCTCTCTCTTATATATATATATATATATATATATATATATATATATAAAAACTCTTACACTAAGATATACATTATGTCGTTGATCGAGAAACACGTAGCGGATGTGCTAATGAAGAAACGATTGCATGACTTGTACGCTTTTTGGAACATCAATGTTTTCGTTTTGAATTCAAATTATTTTTCTCTCGATGAATCCGGAGTAAAAAGAACCTCTGAAGATGATTTTTATAAATCGAAATATTATTCAATATTAGGTATGAATATGATATAAAATATTTTCATTTTAACAGCATTGTGTGTTTTCATATCCTTTTATCTATACTTATACCGTCGGATTTATTTCCTACTCTTTACTATATATACTATATATATATATATATATATATATATATATATATATATATATGATGTAAGATAAAAAGAATAAATTTTTTTTCTGAGAACATAATACATTTTGCGGACCTTCTTCTTTTTATTAAATATTACATTTTCTCCCGTTGGAACCAGAACAACATTTTATATATATATATATATATATATATATATATATATATATATATATATATATATATATATATATATATTCAAAGAAAAATGACTAGACTTAGAAACTAAAGTTTATATATATATTGATATTTCTGCTGATATTTCATTTCAGTGTGAAGCAAAAACAAGCAATATTTTCTTTTTTAACAGAAAACGTTATAAAATTATTTCTGTTACAACTGAAATATCATAACAAATCTTACAAAACAGAGCCTCGTTTATTCATTTATGTACAGCGATGCAGTTTTTATTTAGTTGGTTTACAAAGAAAAAACATAGAAATATTATCAATAAAATAGTTTTATTTTGACAGTAAGTCTGGCCTTAATTCAGTATCAGAGACACCATCTTTTTTTGCAGTTTATTCGTATGGTAAAAAAGAAACAAGCAAACAAACAAAAATTAAAACTGCATTCCTATTGTATAAAAACATTTGCAATGCATTTCTATAGTAAAAATCATTCCCAATGCATTCCTATAGTAAAAATTATTTCCAATGCATTTCTATAGTAAAAATCATTCCCAATGAATTCCTATAGTAAAAATAATTTCCAATGCATTTGTATTGTAAAAATTATTTCCAATGCATTTCTATAGTAAAAACCATTTCAATGCATTCCTATAGTAAAGAACATTTCCAATGCATTCCTATAGTAAAGATCATTTCCAATGCATTCCTATAGTAAAGAACATTTCTAATGCAATCCTATCGTAAAGAACATTTCCAATGCATTCCTATAGTAAAGAACATTTACAATGCATTCCTATAGTAAAGAACATTTATAATGCAATCCTATAGTAAAGAATATTTATAATGCATTCCTATAGTAAAGAACATTTCCAATGCATTCCTATAGTAAAGAACATTTATAATGCAATCCTATAGTAAAGAACATTTCTAATGCAATCCTATAGTAAATAACATTTCCAATGCATTCCAATAGTAAAGAACATTTACAATGCATTCTAATAATAAAGAACATTTCCAATGCATTCCTATAGTAAATAACCTTTCCAATGCATTCCTATAGCAAAGAACATTTCCAATGCATTCCTATAGTAAAGAACATTTCTAATGCAATCCTATAGTAAAGAACATTTCCAATGCATTCCTATAGTAAAGAACATTTCCAATGCATTCCTATAGTAAAGAACATTTCTAATGCAATCCTATAGTAAAGAACATTTCCAATGCATTCCTATAGTAAAGAACATTTATAATGCAATCCTATAGTAAAGAACATTTCCAATGCATTCCTATAGTAAATAACCTTTCTAATGCATTCCAATAATAAAGAACATTTCCAATGCATTCCTATAGTAAATAACCTTTCAATGCATTCCTATAGTAAATATAACCTTTCCAATGCATTCCTATAATAAATAACCTTTCCAATGCATTCCTATAATAAATAACCTTTCTAATGCATTCCTATAATAAATAACCTTTCCAATGCATTCCTATAGTAAATAACCTTTCCAATGCATTCCTATAGTAAATAACCTTTCCAATGCATTCCTATACTAAATAATCTTTCTAATGCATTCCAATAATAAAGAACATTTCCAATGCATTCCTATAATAAATAACCTTTCCAATGCATTCCTATAGTAAATAACCTTTCCAATGCATTCCTATAGTAAATAACCTTTCCAATGCATTCCTATAGTACAAACCATTTCAATGCATTCCTATAGTAAAGAACATTTCCAATGCATTTCAATAATAAAGAACATTTCCAATGCATTCCTATAGTAAAAACCATTTCCAATGCATCCCTATAGTAAAAACCATTTCAATGCATTCCTATAGTAAAGAACATTTCTAATGCATTCATATAGTAAAGAACATTTCCAATGCATTCCTATGATAAAGAACATTTCCAATACATTCTTATAGTAAAAACCATTTCCAATGCATTCCTATAGTAAAGAACATCTCCAATGTATTTCTATGGTAAAAAACATTTCTAATGCATTCCTATAGTAAAGAACATTTCTAATGCATTCCTATAGTAAAGAACATTTCTAATGCATTCCTATAGTAAATAGCCTTTCCAATGCATTCCTATTGTAAAAATAATTTCCAATGCATTCCTATAGTACAAACTATTTCCAATGCATTCAAATAGTAAGAAAAAAATCCAATGCATCCCTTGGACGTCCGATGAGAAGCATGGGCTCATTATGCACACGCGCGTTGTGTTAGAAGAAGAATTTTAGTTAAGTAAATAAAAGTTTAAAGAAATAAGATGGTGTTCTTGTTTGATGAATGCCTTGGCAAAAAGACTGACCTAGAAGAAGGAATGCATCAAAGACGAACAGCCAACAGGAATCTAGAAATAGAATTCAACATGGAGAGGAAGAATAGAAACGACTAGAGATCACCAAATGGCCAAAGAAGTAAGTTATGCATCCCTCTGTCTACCTGTGTCTATCTCTCCTCTCTCTCCAGTAAAAGAACACTTGTGTATGTACCCAACATGGGTATATGTGTATGAGTATGTAACATTACGTGTTAGATGAGAATGGGAAAGTTTAAGGATAAATCACCATAATACCGCATGGCATTGTTTCTATTGGACGAGCTGTGTGACGTAGCAAAGTGGGAGAGAGTAAGAATGAGAGGTGAGAGTGTGGAGTGAGTCTGGCACGATGCGTTGAAAGAGCCAGATGTGAACTCGACAGTTGTGACTTGGAGGAAAATAAAAATCTCGTGAGAAAAATAAGTGGCCTTGTGTTATTACTAAAGACTCTATGTGGTACAAGCAAGATGCCCCCAGCACCCCAAGTTGATTTTCAGACTCCAAACAACAAGGAATTGTCAGCCAACTGGGCATATGCCCAGCAAACGGATTCAAGCCTATCTACGTAGCCCAGAAGATGAGACAAATATACAATTAATATTTCTATATGAACATCATATTTATTCGGAATTTAGAGAGCATAATGCTACAACCTGTAGATATCTTCATTACTTGGTATTTTGGTTCTGGTCTTTGTTTCTTAAGAGATGCCAAGGTTGTCGTAGTTTTTAGTGACACACTCAAGACATATAATTTTGTGAATCCCATTTTATTAATTCTTAAACCCCAGACCTTAAACCTTAGGATCCTTAACCCATCCAAAGACCTACTGTATGGCAAATTTGTGGAAGGCACCCGACCGGTAGGGAGACCACACATACGCTTTAAAGACGTCTACAAGATGAACATGAAGACATGC
>CM042176.1:31885096-31944398 GCA_023376005.1 Doryteuthis pealeii
AATGAATAAAACTGATTAAAAAATACTTTTAAAGTGTGTGACGGAGAACGAGAAAGGAAAGGGAGCAAGACATTGTCTTGCCTGCCGGGATCGAACCCGCGTCCTCCCGCATGCGAAAACAGATGCGATGTAGGAACTGGACGGACGTGAAGTTTGACTGACGTGCCCGGATGTTTGGCTAATATGCCCATAAAATAACAAGTGAGTCAAGCGCTGGGCAGTCAGCAGTCAGCAGAAGCAGAAGCAGAAGCAGAAGCAGTCAACGACGAAGCGCTTTTCAGTAAGGAAATGTGATTTTGAACTGCTAAAGATTATTTCGACTACGACGACAGATTTTTCCAGCTGTTAGACGAAGAATGTGTTGACCAACAGAGGGTCTGACTTGTGAGAAGACTGAGAACTCGCTTGTTTTTGGTTCCCCCTTGGCGGGAGCTTGTTGATTCGAAGGTCTATTTCGACCCATATATTTTCCCCCCTTCTATAAAATGAAAAACATTTTTCTTCATAAATTCCTTGCCAAAAATTCTATTAACATAAAGTTTATTGTTTTTAGTTTTAATTCAATTGTTGTAAATATGATTTGTTTATTTATGTTTATGTTACAGAACAGATGGACACAGCAAATTTGATTATAAAACTGTATAACATTTGCTTTGTGTTACAAGACAAACGGATTACAAGATGGCGTCCAATGTTTAATAAAGGTGCGTATTTAACCATTGGCGCCAATGGTTGCCTTTCCGGTTCGGTTAAAAGGTCACCATTCCAAGGACCTGATTTGCCTACCCACGCAACTTGCAAAATTGGCCAACCACAGAATTTCTTTTCCATTAGTCATTGTGTCGTTCAAGCTTTTAAACAGAAGCAATCATTTTATTAATACTCGTGTTCCTTTTCCAACTGTTCACACTTTTCTCAAGGGTATTAATACTATGGGAAGTAATGGCGATAAAGGGGTACGGTACACCCCACAGAGCTTCAGAACTGGAACCTCACCACTAGATACAGTTTAACATGTAAATAAGTTTACCTTCTTCTAGACTGGTTGTTATACCAAGGTTAAAGGGCACAGCTGGTCCTACAATTCACCCATAGCTGGAAGAAGAATAGCCGGATTCACACTTTTCCCAAGAGTATTAGTTCTATGTGAAATGTAAAGTATATTAAGTAATATATACTATCGACTATAAATACGTACACCCCTAAACTTATTTCTATTAAAAGTTAATTTTCTTCTAAATTAAAGATACTAGGATTTTATTACATTTAGTGGTAACTAATGCAGTCAAAACAGATATTATTTATATATCAATACTGGTGTTCCTTAATCTTCCGACCGTTATCACCTTTGCATAATAAGACAAGCGAATTACAAGATGGCGTCTATGTGTATTTACCATTGTCACCAATGGTGGCCTTTTCAGCTCGGTTAAAATGTCACCGTTTCGAGAACCTGATTTGCCTACCCACGCAACTTGCAAAATTGGCTAACCACAGAATTAATTTTCCATTTTCCATTGTGTCGTTCAAATCATCAAATACAAATAATACAAATTAATACAGAATCCGATGACATGATTGCGCAGTCAGTGGTCATTTCTCGGCTAAAGTCAGTTTGGCACTAGGCCAGGGCACCCAGTGAGAATCAAACTCACTAACTATACCCAGCAACCCTTACAAAACACTTACACCACTCGTGGTGCCCATTGCGTAGAAAATGTTGCCATTTACTGAGCTTATGCTAGTTTGGCACAAGACCAGAATATAGAGCACCCAGTAAGAATCGAACTCACAATAGCATCTCACCGTACCTCACTAACTATTACACCCCTTTAGGAGTCCATTGTGTAAAAAGGGGATCGTTTACTAAGACTAGTTTGGCACAAGGCCAGAATATTGAGCACCCATAGCTGGAAGAAGAATAGCCGAATTCACATTTTCCCAAGAGTATTGGTTCTATGTGAAATGTAAAGTATATTAAGTAATATACTATCGACAATAAATACGTACACCCCTAACATAATCTTTATTAAAAGTTAATTTTCTTCTAAATTAAAGATACTAGGATTTTATTACATCTAGTGGTAACTAATGCAGTCAAAACAGATATTATTTATATATCAATACTGGTGTTCCTTAATCTTCCGACCGTTATCACCTTTGCATAATAAGACAAGTGGATTACAAGATGGCGTTTATGTGTATTTACCATTGTCACCCATGGTTGCCTTTCCGGTTCAGGTAAAATGTCACCATTCCAAGGACCTGATTTGCCTACCAACGCAACTTGTAAAATTGAGCAACCACAGAATTTCCATT
The DNA here is from genome assembly GCA_023376005.1 of Doryteuthis pealeii. Taxonomy (NCBI): domain Eukaryota; kingdom Metazoa; phylum Mollusca; class Cephalopoda; order Myopsida; family Loliginidae; genus Doryteuthis; species Doryteuthis pealeii. The sequence goes on from CM042176.1 coordinate 31,887,416, forward strand.
TGCCATTTTCCATTGTGTCTAGGGTCAATTTGGCACCAGGCCAGATCACCCGGTGAGAATCGAACTAATTAACAATAGCCTGCCACCGTACGTCACTAACTCACTTGAGGTATCCATTGCGTAAAAAGTGGATCGTTTACTAGGCTTAGTCTAGTTTGGCTCAAGGCCAAAATATAGAACACCCAGTAAGAATCAAACTCACTAAAAATAGCCTGCCACCCGAGCTCACTAATTCTTACACTACGGGAGGTACTCATAGCGTATACAAGATGGACATTTACTAATATAAAGCTAGTTTGGCTGAACAAGGAGATCCGGTTTGTATTTTATGAGACACCATAAAATTTATTTATACATATATAAAGGGCAGTTGTGTGTATGTATGTCCGGCTGAAACTACGAAAATAAAACAATCAACGACTAAGTAAATATATATACACATTAAATATCACCAGTAAGAGTTGCCTAAGTTTTGAACAAAAATATTGAAGATTTGATTCATATTCGTGGAGATAATTAAAAAATAAAATTTGAATATTAACAGCATGGACTTCTTTTTTTTTATTAGATATTTTGAATAGGGGACACGGATTTTTCTTTTCAGAGTGTGTGTGCATTTTTTTGACGCCCAACTAGGCCGGATCAATGCAATATCTTTTTTTCTTCTTTTTTTTACACAGAGATTTTAATGGGGCATCCTGTGAGGATCCAACTCATGATTCAGTAATAATGTATCTGCGAGACCCCCCCCTTTTACTCAGGTGATGCCGAGTAACCGCTTCTAGTACTTACATAAAAGGCAGTTGGTGTGTATGTATGTATGTCCGAATAAAACTACGAAAATACAACAATTAACAACAAAGTAAATATATATACACATTGAATATCACCGGTTCTTGTTTTTGTGCAAAAATTACGAAGATTTGATTTATATTTACAAAGATATCTAAGAATTAAAATATACATAATAATAATAGATCTGCGAGACTAACTTGCTAACCATTACACCACTTTTTTCTAGTGTGTTAATGATATAGAGTAATTATTTGATAAGCTTATCTTAGTTGGACACAAGGCCAAAATATGATTGGTTAGTTGGTTGGATTATATGGCATGTCAACCCTTATTGGGTTACTTTATGTCGAATAAATTTTGTTTAATTCATTCTTGATGAGTAATGAAAAAATTTTTTTAACTTGCATTTTTTTAAACATATTTTTGGAACACATTTTGTCTATTTAATCCATTGTTGTTAATAAAACAGCTATAGCCACTCCGGGTCAGAGTGGACCTGTGAATCCTAGTGGTTGAGCAATCCATGACATGCAACACTCGACTTTGGCTCCAGCACCTATATGATTGACCCGGTCCTATTGCTATTACGGCAACCTCCCAACCATATTTATTAAATATATGCTAGAAGGTTGTGACTGAGGATATTAGTGTCATTGACATGATGCTAAACTGCATCTAGTGGTGAGGTTCCAATTCTGGAGCTCTGGGTGGGGGAGGACCCGGATTGTTTGTATCTGTTAGTGTTCCATCTATAGGTCGAATAGATAAAAAAGGAGTTTAAAAATGTGTCAAAATTTGAGTTAAAAAAAATGAATACCCCACAAGAATAAATAAAACAAAACGTCTTCGGCTTAGAATAATCCAAGGGTTTACATGCCGTAAAAATCCAACCAACCAACCAACCAACCAACCAACCAACCAGCCAACCAACCAACAACAGTTATTAATACTACTTAAGTCTCATAATTGTTATATTTAGATGTAAGTTCCTTTTACTTATACTTAATACTTTATGTGTCCTGTGTAATTATGTTAAACTGCATTTAAATGGTGAAGTTCCGGGGTTGTAGTACCTGTTAGAGTCCCATCTTAGGGTTAAATAGATAAAAAAATGAGTTTGCAAAAATGCGTTTAAAAGATTGGGTTAAAAAAAAAAACAATGAATACACCACAATAATGAATAAAACAAAATGTCTTCGGCATTAAATAACCCAACAAGGGTTGACATACCGTAAAAAACAACCAACTAACCAACAAAATTTTGTTACTCTTTATATTCTTTTTAATGTAAATCTTCTGTCTTTTCTGTCGTCTTCGATTATGGCTGATTTGCTTTGTATAAAAAAAGAGAGACCATAACCCTTATGTCCCCAGGGGACACAGATCGATGTCAGTCAGTCAGGGAAAAATATTAAGAGAGCTTATTACGAAACATTTTTTTATTTTATTAAATTTACTTGGGCACATGATAAGGAAGTTTGAAAGGTGAGACCACGCTCCAAATCTATTGCGACTCACCAGCCTGCGTAACCATACAAAAACATAGTAATATGCGACTCTCCAGCCTACATAACCATACAAACACATATCAGTAATTACATTAAAATGAGCTGATGCCTCAGACGCCAAAACCATCTCCTGGTCTAGCGTTAGTGAATAGGGGATAGACTCCCTCGCTGTCTGGCTAATACCGACTTTAGGCCACCGACTATATATATATATATATATATATATATATATGATTTTTATTTTTATTTCTAAACTCTGACAGTATAAAAAAACTCCTGGCACTATAATTTGTAATTAATTATAAATTATTGCGTAGAGAAAAAATACATAAAACAGAAAAGACCAAAACATATGCAACCCCTGGAAATGATCAACCAGCCATATTATAATGGCCAACAGACTTCCCCCCCTCCCGAAAGAGTTGCCTAAGTTTAATATACTAAAGTATTCAATACACTAAAATAGAGCGAACAAATAAAAGTAAGTCTAATGAGTCAGATACTACCTACGTAGATTTCTTCGAGTGGATCATCAGCATAATTATAATAATAATTGTGAAAAAAAAAAATCAAAAAAAAAAAAAACAAACAAACAAAAAACAAAAACACACAATCTTCTGAAAAATAAACAAACAAAAAATAAAAACCCCAAAAATTCAGAAGACGTTTGCTAACTTGGTAAAACAATTCATTTTGAAGCCACACACACACACACACACACACACACATAACATTCGTAAAAAAAACAACAAAACAAAAAAACAAAAAAAAAAATAACAAAAAACTACAAGATTTAAAAGCCGTTTGCTAATTTGGTAAAAAATTCCTTTTGTCGCCACAAAATGAACGCACACACACACACACACATACAAACACACACTTACACACGCACGCACACACACACACACACACACACATAAGTTTAAGAAATAAAACACTCAACACCGTAAAAAACATCAAAAACAAAAAACAAAACAAAAAAAAAAACAACTACAAAATTCAAAAAGCCGTTTGCTAATTTGTAAAACAAGCCACAACACACACACACACACACACACACACACACACACACACACACACACACACACACAATAAAACACTTAACCGCCGAAAAAAATAGCAACATAAAACCAAAACAACAAAAAAAACAAAAAAACATCCAAGATTCAGAAACCGTTTGCTAATTTGCTAAAACAATTCATTTTGAAGCCACAAAACACACACACACACACACACACACACACACACACACACCACACACTCAAAATAAAACTCAACCCACGCACAAAAGTAACAAAATGAAACAAAAAAAAACAATAAAAAATAATGTTAATTTGGTAAAACAATTCATTTGAAGCCACAACACACACACACACACACACACACACACACACACACACACACACACACACACACACACGCGCGCACGCACACACACACACACTCAAAATAAAACTCAACCCACGCACAAAAGTAACAAAATGAAACAAAAAACAAAATGTTAATTTAGTAAAACAATTCATTTTGAAGCCACCTGTGGTTTATTATGAAAAAAGTTAAGCGTAAAATATTGACTGCTGATCTGTCTGACTAGACAATAAACTTTTGAACAAGATAACAAGAGGAACAAAACAATACGTTAATCTGATTTGTGATGGAATAAAAAACACCTAATATTTAATCTCAATTAGTAATGAGGATATTACTAACAACAATCGATGGGTTACTAACTTAATCTAATGATAATAAATTAAGGCCGCTATATCTGTGATATTAACGATGAAACAGAAAGGTTTATATTATATAGGGATGATTAGAAAAAAAGATTGTTTTGATGTTCTCTGAACGAGGCCAAACCGTTTGATGGAGAACTATTTAATTTCCCAATGCATTTTTATTGTAAAGATGAAAAGAATGGAAGGAAGAATGCTAAACGAAAGAAATTTCGGTACTCTTCGCGAAGAACCGTCCCGGCCTCCTGCCTCAAAAAACGCTAGCCGATTGAAGTCCGTAGCTGAAGCGGTGTCACTTGCAAAAAAAAAAAAAAAACTAGGGTTAGAGTTTAGGGTTAGGGTTGGGGTTGGAATTGGTGTTTAGGGTTAGTTTAATGGGAAAATAAATAAATAATTTGGGCTCTGATTTTTCTGGGTCACCCTGTATACAGAGTGACCCAGAAAAAACAGAACCCACAAATTTTGTAATAAAACTGTTAATTTTAACTAGGGGGTTTAGGGTTAGGGTTTATGGTTAGGGTTAGGGTTAGGGTTGGGGTTGGGTTTTCGGGAAAAACACCCTAAGTTGGTTGTTTTTTTGGGGTTTTTTTTCAAGTGACACCGCTTCGGCTACGGACTTCAATCGTAGTAGGTGTTTTTTTTTCCAGCAGCCACCGGCTAGCATTTTTTGAGGCAGGAGGCCGAGATGGTTCTCTGCGAAGAGTACCGAAATTTCCAATGCTTTTTGTAGTAAAAAAAGGAAAAGAAAGAAATATGCTAATTGAAAGAATTTTCCAATGCATTTTTATAGTAAAGAAAGAATTGGACACATGGCCTAGTGGATAAAGGAGTTATGTTAAGACAGTTCTAAATGATGGTTATCTCTGGACTGCAGGTTCAATCCTGGCCAGGGACAGCAGTAACAGAATAATAATCAACACAGCTTAACGCCTCTACACCAGCTATGGTTAGCGGAATGAGAACAGGATACCACCGTGGACTGAATAAAGGGTTAGGTTCAAAGTTCCGTGATGGCTCCCGATTACGACAAGAAGGTTCCCGAGTTCGAAAAGATCCCGAGTCCGACAAGAAATACCTGAAGAAGGCCGGAGGGCACATCGGCCGAAACGTTGTACAGATAACAATGAAAATGAGGACAATAGTCCGAATAATGCAGATAATACTTAAGAAAGAAAACTAATTAAATAAATTTCTAATGCATTTTTATTGTAAAGAAAGAAAGAAAGAAAGAAAGAAAGGGAAAAAGTGGAGAGAACGATTCAAACTAAAGAAAAAAACGAAGAAAGACAAAAAAAAAAGAAACAAAAAAAAAGAAACAAAAGAAAAAGAGAAGAAAAAAACCTGACGCTGAAAGAAAGTGTAGTGGTTAACGCGATGGACTGTGACATCGTAATCATCACCATCATCATCATGTCGCGCAATCATTAAGAATTCTGGGGTATGGGGGTTATCGTCCTTTGTCTGCGAGCCTCTGTTTCAAACCAACCAATCATGAGCCAGCATAATTTGGCGGCAAAGCAAACTCATGCCTCTTCTGATTCAGCCCTCACCGGAGACAGACCTAAAAAAAGGGTCGCTCCTATTTTTCAACAGACAACCAGAATCGGAGTCGGACGCAAGCAGAAGTCCATCATATCCGAACGGAACAGAAGGCCGTAGCAAAGGGCTCCGTTAATACCCTATCCCAGGATATACCAGTTAAGTGACAAATATTATTATTTGCGCGAACGAAACTAAAGTTTGCAATTCTTTATATGTAATACAAGTCTTTTATTCATACTTCTTGTCGTTTGGTTATTTCTTTGACTCTTAACCTGTCTGCCACATTCGCGGTTAACTCCACTACAAACCTCGGAGTACTGCCGTTACTGTCTTATTTTCTTTATACAATTAGCGGTTAACATCCAAATACATAAAGGCGCTTTACTTGACTATGGCTGTTTGAAAGGAAGCACAGACCTGCGCAGTCTTTATAGAAACAGAAATTAAATCTGCTATTTCTTTAAATGTGATAAAACTTTGAAATTTGTTTTGGTTTTCTAAATTTTGATAATTTTTATAACACAATTTATTGCAATTTACCCATTATATATTTATATGGATTCCTTGTATTCGTCGAAATTCAGAAAAAAAAAAGTTATTGCTATTAAACGAGATTTGAAAGGGTTAAGATTATCTTTGATAAAAGATGAATGACTTCTGCATGGATGAGAAGACAGACTCTTTCTAACTTTTTTCTCCAAAGAGTTATGTAAGATTACTTTACTTTTTATCATTATTATTCAGACTTTAATTCACAGCCAAAATGAAAATTAATTAGCCAATCAAATTTGATCGTAACTAGCAAATATATGCACCCTCCTGGTGCAAGTATTTAAGTTTTAATATAATAAAATATCATTAAATTAGAAAGGCCAATGAAACTGAATAAAAATGCAGATAACATGATTTGGAACAGAGGGGGTATGATTGAAAAATAGAACAACTTTGAAACTAACTCTTCCATCATTTTCAATTACTCCTATTCCTAATTTAACTATTTAGTTAAAATAGGAAGTAAAGAATAATATTACAGTTATTTCTTTTTGTTAAGGGATTTCTTTTAAGATTTATCCCCGAGATTTTTGCTCATATTCAATAAGATAAAACTAAACAATTAGAAATCAATAATATTAAGCACATATTTATTAAAATCAAATTTTTTAAGATCAATATGCAAATTAGCCTTCCCATTCACACTGTAAACCGCTGTTTTGTTGTATATATAAATACAACTGCATGTTATTTGTATGTAGATATGGTCAACAGTCTTAATGATGTAAAACAATTTTATTAATAATTGAGGTTTAAATAAAAATAAAATCATGGTGAATGGGATGCAGATAACTAAGGGAATTGTAATTTGTATAGTAATATAGTTTCGGTTACAGACAGAAAAACATACAATCTCCATTATAATAAGAGATGTCAAAGGGACTTTTTTCAATTCGTGCGATGTTGATTAATGTTTCTAGTTTAACTTAAACTTAGTTTGAGTGAGAAAGTGTATAGGTGAGTGTTGTATCTATGTCCCTTTCCCGCTCTATTTTCAACCCACAGACTCTCACAACTTATGTTCACACAAACACACACGAGAAAAATGCGATACAAAGTCAATTTTTAAGTGGAGTTTAACAGGTTTGAATTTAGAGTTTTCCTTCTTCGACCGGTTGCCAAACTTAGGTTAAAGAGCTTAATCCACCTACTACTTAGTTGGATGCATACCTTTCCAAAGAGTATTAGGATTATGCGAAATGCAACCAGCTTCGTCCAGTATTTGAACTCTTCTTGACGTGTCCATTTCCTTGAACGATAAGTACTACACCACACATCTGGGGATTCTGTGTATGACACTAAACTGCATCAGATGGCGAGGGTCCTTAAAGCACAGAATGGTGATGGACATGGTGAGACTACTGTCTTATTCTCTACCAGAAGTTTACTGGTCACTAATTATTTACAGGTGTGCTTTTCTGAACTACCTGGAACTATCCACTGAAAAGAGCCACTAAATGTTTTAAATAGCATCATGTGTCGTCTGTTTGACTTTTTACACGTGTTTGTTGCAATTAAAAGCAAAAGAAATTCTAGGAGCTTCCTGTGACAACATTTACTTGGAAATTTTCTGTTCAAAATTCATTTATTTATTTATTTATTTCTCCTGGCTATCAAAAAACTATCAAAATGAAACTGGGTGGAAATATATATCTGTGTATGTCATTAGATCTAATGTAAGAAAAAGGCTTCACACTTAAGGGAAGAAGCAGGCGATAACTGGTAATAACTATTACAGATGCGGACTACTCAGATGATCTAGCATTCCTAACAAATACACCTGCAGAAGCATTCGAATCACTGCTGCATAGCCTAGAGAAAGCAAGTATAGATATCTCATAAACAGGGTTTTAATTTAAAACCCTCAATCTTACTAATTAATGACGTCTCTTTGAATATCTGAGTTAGAATTACCTCAAAACAGCCAATGTAATTAGTGCGTTTAAAATTCTGCGATGTGTCTAATATATCACTAAGAAATAAAGGTTTACATATGGTTAATTTGCATACTGGTTTTAACAAAACTAGGTTTAATAAATAATCACTTGGTGTTATTGATCTCTAATATTATTGTTTTATTCTCCAATGCAGTAAAATCAATCCTATGAATGATTTTATATAGAAACCAATTAAAATATAGTTAAAATTATGGGGAGTGGTTGGTTTGTTCTCTGTGGTTTAAGCTCGTTCGTAGTCGTGTCTAAAACCCAATATATATATTTACCAACTCCTCCGCACGAGCAGGATACGACACAAGGTCAATTTCTTAAGCGGAGTTCAAAAGGTTTGAATTCAGAGTTTTTCTTCTCCTAGACTGGTTACCTAGCCATGGTTAAAGAACCCAGTCTGCCCTACTATTTACCCATAGCTGGAGGGAGAGTAGGATTCATACCTTTCCCAAGGATATTAGCTCTAAGTGAAATGCAATTACCACGTCCAGGATTTGAACTCGGGGCGACGAGTCCATTTCCCATGACTTTAACCATTACACCACGCGCTTCCTATTCTAAAACCCAATATAGTTGGTTTTTCGGTCTTGTGGGTTGTTAAGCTGAAAGGGAATTTAAGAAAAGAAGCGAAATGAACAAAAATGAGGATAACTTAGGGTAAGACTTTTATTTATTGATTCAGACTATTTCTTATAATTGACCTCTACGAGAACTCTGATAAAACAAAGTTATTGTTGTTTATTGATTTTAACGGCATATCAACCCGTCTGGGGTTATGTCATGCCTAATGGTTAGGAAGTAATATCGTGTATTTATATTTATACTTTTTAGTAATTGGTTTTAACAATGTGTTAGCATTATTGGGGATTATGTTGTATGGTATTAATTTGTTTCATGTCTATATTCTATGGTATAATTTTATTTCTCATAAAAAAGAGAGAATATCCTCCATGTTGACATTTTCAAACAGATCCTTCATATTGTTTGCTTTAAAATAACGGTTTCTGATGTGAACAAGAAACCTGCATTCTATGAATAAGTGTTTAACTGTCAAAGGTGTTTGACATGTTCCACATTGATGTTGTTCTTGTTTGAGTATATTGGAGTGCGTTAGTCTTGTATGACCAATGCGTAATCGAGATACAATGACTTGTTCCTTTCTAGACTTCCTTAAAGTTGGTCTCCAGCCTCCCAAAATGTCTTACAAACAAGATGGAGACATCTCCATACTAATTTCTGAAATTATAAACTAGTTCTCATCTGCGGAAAGCGATGTCAATTTACGCATAAGAAAGGCATGGACTGCTATAGACAGATTTTCGATCTTATGGAAATCTTATATCTGATAAGATAAAGCGAGAATTCTTCGGAGCTGTAGCTGTGACAGTGCTACTGTATAGCTGCACCAGTTGGACTCTAACGAAATGCTTAGATTTGTTTGTTTGTTTGTTTGTTTGTTTTACGGCATATCAACATCAGTGGGTCATTTAATGCCGATAAAGTTTTGAAATAAATCAATTCTTAATGGATAATACAATTTTTTTATAAATACATTTTTCTATTTAACCCATAGATGGGACCCTAACAGGTACTACCACTCCGGGTCAGAGTGGGCCAGGGAGCAATAGTGATGAAGGGGTGCTCCACATTCCCCAAACCTCCAAAACTGGAACCTCACCATCAGATGGAGTTTAACGTCATTCCCAGGACATGTAGACCCGCAGCCACCGCCTTCTAGCACCCATATGATAAAAAGAGGTTGGGGCTTACCATAAGGGCAATAGGGTTGAGAAAATCATATAGGTGCTAGAGCTTGACGTGACCAGCCGATTGATCGGAGGGGGCCTCTCCGACCGCCCGTCTAGCCCAAGATAGGGCCAAAGTGGAGTATTGCATGTCATGAACTACTCATCCACTAGGGCTCTATCCTTAAGCAACACGGGTCGCCACCCACGGCAAACAAGTGGCCCCATTGGGAGAGTCTTACCCCTCTACAGAGGTGCAGTCGGTGCATTCTAACGCCCCAGCCGACAGGGCGGGAAATGCTTAGAAGAAAAGCTAGATGAGAACGACAAGGACACAGCGTGCTGCCTCGAACAATTCGTGGAAGCAGCACGCTGCAAAAATTCATTTGCCTACTCTGACACAAACCATCCGGGTAAGACGAACAAGACATGCTGGACACTGAGACGAACTCATAAGTGGCGTTCTCATGTAGACACTTACACATGGACACACCAAAGTGAGTCGACCAGCAAAAAACTATATCGATCAGCTCTGCACGGATATTGGATGCTATGCAGAGCACCTCCGGGATGATCTCAGATAGGGACTGTGGTGTGTGTGTGTGTGTGTTGTGTGTGGTGAGAGAGAGAGAGAGAGAGAAGAGGAGAGAGAGAGAGAGAGAGAGAGAGAGAGAGAGAGAGAAGAGATTCATGCTGTCTGCACGACTTGATAATTGATAATGTTTGACAAACTATTTTTATAGCATCATTGAGTTGTCTCTATGATGACCACGCAGGTCTGTGTTTCCTTTGAAAAACAGCCATAGTCAAGAGAAGCGCCTCTATGTGTTACATAATTATTAGATACCTAATATTTATGTGCAATAGTGTAGAAACAAGATGGCGTTTTAAGTGCAGCTGACGGCCTTGAAGATTGAGTGACAAGCTTGACCTCAGTCCTAACCCTATCTTCGGGATAGCCGTGAGAACCGTAGAGAGGACCCTCTCTTTCCGGTTTAGATAGTAAGTAAGTTTCAGTCAGTTAGAGACTAGCAGCCGAGCTCGACGGAAGGGTAAGTCGCGTTACACGCGCCCCGTCTTAATCTGCGCAGAATGTCTGGTTGGGGATTTAAAAATAAAAGTAAGATCAAAGCAAATCGGAGTCTTGCGTTATTACCTCTAAAAAACTAACAATGACACAGGGCTTCTGATAAAGAGAAATCCCCAATAGAAGACCAGACCCGAAGTCCCCAAGAAAGTCCAGACCTTAGAAGATTCCAGACCAAGACAAGATGTTATAAGATATCAAGACCCAGAAGAAGAATAGAAGAAGTAAAGAAGTAGGGTATGCAACATATGTATTCAGATGTTAACCTCTTATGACCAATATTTCTATTATAATGGTGATTATGTAACTGTCAGTCTGTAATCGAAACTACGTCACGACTAACGTTTCGATTTCATTTGTTATTTAAGTTATATTCTCCTCCAACACTTTTTTCTGCAGATTTTCGAGAAATTCTGCTGTACGAACGCAATCAGATCGTCTGTTATGTTGCTTTCTTCTAGCCACAGCATCGTAGTCTCCATTGAAATTCTACAGTTCATGCCTGATTGTTTTTACAGTGTTCAGGGAGCATTGGGCAGCAACCATAAGCTCCAGTCATCCATTCTATCTGTCATCACGTATATGAATGAAGAAGGGTCCAAGCTTTTAAATGATACGTAGTGTGCGTCAATACCTCCAATATACGGAGAAAAATAACCAAATATAAATATGTCAAATTTATCCCGAACACCCTATAATATAATATATATATATATATATATATATATATATGAGAGTACGTAAATAAACTCTGTGTTTATTTGATATGGCTTTTAACCGACAATTTTTGATTGATGTCATACCTAATTTTTGAAAATTAATTAGTTAATAATTAATGAATTTAAGCGGGCATATATGTTCAAATGTAAGGCTAAACAAATCGTGAAAATGTCAATCCCTGAATGTACATTTCGACCTATTAGGTCTCATCAGCAAGGTTATAGACATGGGAGACTGGTCCGTGCGTGACTCGAAACCTCGACGGATATATATATAATATATATATATATATATATATATATAATATATAAGGACCTAAATGAGTCAGACACTATCTACCTAGGTTTCTGGTGAACCATTCGGGTGAAACCTAGATAGATAATCGCTGACTCACTTAGGTTCTTGTAATTTTGCTCTACTTAGCGTATAGAGAACTTTCTACGTATGTAAAACTTTTTCGGTGTTTTTTTTCTTTTGGCCACATTACGATACAGATGATTATTTTTCAGAAATTTAAAAAAAAAACTTTTTTTATTATCTGCAAAGTGAATTATCTGGGTTTTTTTTCACACCTGTTGAGTTTAGAAATATTAGGGCCAGTTTAGCTCAGTCGGTAGAGCGTTCGGCTAGAAACCACAAGGTTCCTAGTTCGATACCGGCTCCTCGCCAACTCAGCGTATGAAAGTAAAGTAAGGAGCTGATGGCAGGAGTGGCGCCCCACCTCAGACGCAAAAACAATCTCCTTGGTCTAGCGCTAGTGAAAAGGAGATAGACTCCCTCGCTGATTGGCTGATACCGACATTAGGCCGCGCCACCCAATGACTTTATATATATATATATATATATATATATAAATATATATAATATAATGGAATTTGATAATTTGCTTTTGAAGCATTATTAAGTAAAGTATATTATCATTTATATTTTTGAAGGCAATTACAATGCGTATATCGTATAATATTCGATAATTATTGAAAATAATCATGACTCATTTAATTGCCTTCAAAAATATAAATAATAATACACTTTACTTAACAATGCTTCAAAAGCAAATTATCAAATTCCATCTAATATATATATATATAATATATATATTATATATATATTATAATATATATATATATATATATAAGCTATTGCGAAATAGTTCAATATGTGAAAAGTATAATAGTCTTGATTTAACTCTAACACATTTTTCTTTTTTTTCTTCTATTCATCTTTTGATTATGTTCGATTGAAACAAATAAGCATTATCGCTTCCGCGTGTTCCCTCCTCTATTCATCTTTCCCATTCTTTCTTTCTTTCTTTCTTATTATATTTTCTTTCTTTCTTATTATATCTTTCTGTGTTGCATGCTCTTTTTACCGGCCCTCGACAAATCAACGTATAAATAGCACGGGGATATGTGCGGTAAAGTGAGAAGCTGATGGTAGGCGTGGCACTCCACCCCGGACGCTAAAACAATCCCCTTGATTGTGCTAGTGAAAAGGGGATAGATTCCCTCGCTCTCTGGCTGATACCTGACAATTTACTACTATTTGTTACCTCGTTTTAAGAATGACCTTTCACCCTGTAATGTATGTTTAATGGGTTAAATCGAACAACGGACCTAAATTCCACCATCGTATGTCACCCAACCGAGAAAAAAATACCAAAAATCAGGGAATTAACCGAATTTAATGAAATTTTCAGTGTTGATATATTAATGAATAAAGTATATAATTCACCAGCTATTTTATTTAAAACTTTTATATTTTTTCAGCTCAGTTAACTTTGAACTACGCATCTTTGAGGCGTAACACAGACTCTCACAGATATGGGTTCAAAGTTAACTGAGCTAAAAAAATATAAAAGTTTTTAAATAAAATAACAGGTGCATTATATCTTTTATACATTAATGTATAAACACTGAAAATTTCATTAAATTTGGTTAATTCCCTGATGTTTGGTATTTATTTTTCTTTCGGCGGAATGACATACGATGGAGGAATTTAGGTCCGTTAAGTTCGATTTAACCGTTTAATGTATATAGGATGTAGATCCATGTAAAAAAATAAAGATGGCGGCACTATTTAGTCTCCATTGGGGATTTATTAAGTTCAGCCGAGGAGCGAAGTAGCAAAATGATTGAAAATGTAATTAGCAAAGCGAGTTCGGATTTTGTTTGAGGCGATTCTCGTTCAATACACTATAGTAAAATCATTAGCACTAATGCGTTTAGGAAAAAGTAGAAATGAAAAGAAAAAAACAGTCATTGACTATTAACAACTTATCTGGAAGTCTCACGCAAAAAACAGCAAAGATGAGGATGGTATTAAAAATGTTCCATCACTGGGCTTAGAAATACGAAGACTGTATTCTCTGTATTAAAAAAAAAAGATAGGGTCTCCTGAGAATGACACTATCACGTTAGTCTATCAGAAATTCTAAGGCTAACAACAACAATAAATTATCATCATCATCATCATTATATCATCAGGTCACGCTGGCAGCACAGATAATCATGACCCCCCTCTCTCTCTCTCTCTCTCTCTTACTCACTCACTCACTCACTCACTCACTCTCTCAGTGTGTATTTGTTTAAAAAGGACTGTGAAGTTATTTTTTGTACTGTATATAATTCAAGATAGATCATAATTCTTAAATTGACTTAGGCATAAAATAACCCAATATGGGTTCGCACACACACACACACACACACACACATAATTATATATATATATAATTATTATTTATATTTTTGAAGGCAATTACAATGCGTATATCGTATAAAATTCGATAATTATTGAATATAATTATGACAAGCAAACTCTGCGAATAACGCGCGCGACGTCGAACACCGTACAGCTGTTTCAACTTTATTAAGTCTCATCAGCGGTGTCATGATTATTTTCAATAACACTGAAAAATATAATAAGAAAGAAAGAAAATATAATAAGAAAAAGAAAGAAAGAAAGAATGGGAAAGGTGAAGAGAGGAGTGAACACGCGGAAGCGATAATGCTTATTTGTTTCAATCGAACATAATCAAAAGATGAATAGAAAAAAAGAAAGAAAAATGTATTAGAGAGAGTTAAATCAAGACTATTATACTTTTCACATATTGAACTATTTCGCAATAGCTCTTAAGTAAACATATCAGTCGCCGTAATAATTGAATTATCATACTGTCGTATATCCACAGGTCCTACTAGTTAATTATTATCCTGATAACTCCATTGCAATCTATTAGATTTCTATATGCCACAGTTGAATGAGCTGTCTTTCTTTATTGAATTCCGATGTTAATGAAGAGTAAATTCAATATGGCCACCGCCAGTACTGCCACCTGGTGGTTTTCACTGAAACCACTATAGCTGTTGACATGTATACATTAACACTTCTTACAATCTTTAAATTTTGCATTTCACTATACTGTATAATATGCTACACATATAGAATTCAATATAAATAGAGAGGTATAAATAGCCAAGTCTTAATACACTTGCTATTTACCTATACAATCTTTACTAATAGACCATCCTGTCAGCAGGGCTTAAAATATGCCGACTGTATCACCTGAAAATGGATAAGACCCCCATGAAAATAGGTGTTCTGGGGATGACACTAAACTGGATCTGATGGTGAGGCTCAAGTTCTGGAGCACTGGAGAATTTGGAGTAACTCTTCATTGCCATTACTTAAAATTAAGTTAAAAGTTAAAGTTGATAGATATAATGACAATGATACGCATTTAAAAAAATTGAAATAATTCATTATAGATTATTTTAATTCATTATCTAGATATATAAATAAATTACTTATATTATATCTACATCTCTATATATAATGGAGATAGATTGCATTTCTGTCTGAAGCCGAAACTACGTCACGGCTTACGTCACAGTTTCCACAATAATCTAAAGCATTTATCAATGAGAACCTAATTTATAATCAATATAGTTTACACATAAAATTTAAAGAAGGACATTGGTTTATATACACTATGAAGTTGTCGTTGTAAATCCTATGGTCTAGGCGATTTTTAACGAATCTTTCAATAAATTCATTTTTACATAGTTTTTTTTATTTTTACATAGTTATTTTTATTTTCGTTTGTATCTATAACTATCTAATTTATAAAGTTTTGCGAGAAATTTATCTATAAATAAGATATAGCCACTTATTCATATATTACCTTAAATTCTTACGTGCGAAATTTTGTCCGTATCTGCTAACGGAAACAGATACGGACAAAATTTACGGTAACGAAAACATAAACTTTTAAGATAATAGAGCTATTAAGTTATAAGATAATAAAAAGTGTTTTTTTTTTACTCGTCTAGATAATAAATGTTATGCTTAAGTAATAGGTACCGGGTACTTTTTTACAATATCATAATTTTCCGTGTTCTTGGCATGACGTTAAATTTAGTGGTGAAGTTCCAATTCTTGAGCTCTGGGGAGTACCCTTTCATCACCATTTCTCTCAGGTCCACCTTGAACCGAAGTGGTAGTACCTGTTAGGGTCACATTTATGGATTAAATAGGGAAAAAGAATTTAGAAAAATGTGATTAAAAAAGAATTGAGTTAAAAAAAGGGTGAATAACCATCAAGAATGAATAAAACAAAACGTGAATAATTTTGATTTGACGGACTATTGTCCTCATCTTTATTATAGCAGTTATGAACACAACGTGGCGGCCGATGTGCCCTCCGACCTTCTTCAGGTATTTCTTGTTCAAACTCGGGAACCTTCTTGTTGATTTCGGGCATCTTCTTGAACTCGGGAGTCTTCTTGTTGAAAGCCTTGTTGTTGAACCGGGAGCCTTGTTGTTGAACCCGGGACCTTGTTGTTGAACTTGAGCCTTGTTGTGATTTGGCATCTTCTTGTTGAACCGGGAGCCTTCTTGTTGAAATCGGAGCCTTGTTGTTGATTTCGGGTATATCTTGTTGAACTCGGAGCCTTCTTGTTGATTTCAATCTTCTTGTTGAACCGGGAACCTTGTTGTTGATTTCTTGTTGATTCGGGTATCTTTTGTTGAACTCGGAAGCCTTCTTGTTGATTTCGGGTATCTTTTGTTGAACTCGGAACCTTCTTGTTGATTTCTCTTTTGTTGAACTCGGAATTGTTGATTTCGGGTATCTTTTTGTTGAACTCGGAGCCTTTCTTGTTGAACTGGAAGCCTTTTGTTGATTTCGGGTATCTTTTTGTTGAACTCGGAAGCCTTCTTGTTGATTTCGGGTCTTTTTGTTTGAACTCGGAAGCCTTCTTGTTGGATTTCGGGTATCTAACCGAGAACCTTCATGTTGTAACCGCGAGCCTTCATGTCGTAATAGGGAACCTTCATGGAACTTCGAACCGAACCCTTTATTCAATCCACAGTGGGGGTGGGGGCAGAAGAAGAAGGTCTGAAATAATACAAATTATCAAGTTTCATCTGAAAAATTTCAGAGAAATGAAGTTGTTTGCTACTGTTTTCTTTAAGAACGTGTTCACAGGAAGAGTTCAAACTCCGCCCACTCAATGATAACGCAATGATAAATGGCAGTTTAAAAAATATTTATTGTTGTTTTCTCTTATCTGCTTTTCTTTTTCTTCTCTTTTTTATTCGATAAAAAGAATCAGGAGGAGGAAGAGTGGAGGAGTGGGCAGAGGAAGAGGAGGAAGAATTATATTTTTTGTTGTTGCAAAGTTGCGGACAAAAACCAAAAACAACAAAAAACAAACCCCAAAAAGCCCCAACAAAACAACAACAAAAACAAACAAAAAACAAAACAAAACAAAAAAAAACCCAAAACAAAACAAAAAAAAAGACAGAAAGAAAGAAAGAAAGAAAGAAAGAAAAGAAAAAAGAGCGGGAGCGAGAGTCATCTGTGGAAGGTGCGCTGATGCAAGTGGGAAGGAGAGGGAAATGCTTCAGTGGCCAAATGACATTTTGCACTCCTAAAGGTCAGCAGTCACGGACACGCGTGCAAGCATTCTGCAGAACAAAGATTCAATCCCCTCTGAAGGAAGAAAATGAAAAAAATAAGAAATAAAAAAAGAAAGAAATAGGATTAAAGATAATGTAATTATTTGGTCGATTTAATGTTTCCTTGCAAATGTCAATTATTAAAACCCTTTTTTTATCAAGTTAGCCCCTCCTCTCCTCTCCCCTTCCCTCCCTCTCCACCTCTCTCTCTCTATATATATATATATATATATGTGTGTGTGTGTGTGTGTGTGTGTGTACTAGCAGGGGTACCTGGTGTTGCGCATGGAAATAATACGAGGCAAGATGTTTTAATGAAATACGTTTGAAATACCATACTTCCCGTAGTGTTTTATCAAGTTAGCTTCCTTTTCCTCTCTCTTTCTTTCTCTCTCTCTCTCTCTCTCTCTCTCTCTCTATATATATATATATATATATATATATATATATGTATATGTGTATGTGTGTATGTGTGTGTGTGTGTGTGTTTGTGTGTGTACTAGTAGGGGTACCTGGTGTTGCGCATAGAAATAATACGAGGCAAGATATTTGAATGAAATACATTTGGAATACTATGCTACCCATAAGTATTTGAACGAAGAGACACTTCTCATTCTTATCAAGTTAGCTCTCTTTCCCTCTCTGTCTGTCTGTCTGTCGGTCTCTGTCTCCCTCTCTGTCTGTCTGTCTGTCTGTCTGTCTCTCTCTCTCTATATATATATATATAATGTTGTAAGTGTTTCGCATATACTTCACTTGTTATACAAATAAAAAATGAAAAATAAAAATACTGTTTTTTAAAAAAACAGGAATATGTGCAAACTAGACTAATATTTAAAAAAAATACAAATGACTTACCAGTCAGGTTCGAATTAATGTTGTAAGTGATATTGAACTGGAGAGATTTATACCATATAACAATTAGTATAAATTTCTCCCGAGTTCAATGTCACTTACAACATCACTGGTAAGTCATTTGTATTTTTTAAATATTAGTCTATTTTTCACATACTCATGCATTAAAAAACAGTCTTATTATTTTTCATATATATATATATATATATATATATATATATATATATATATATATATATATATATATTAACCACTGTGTAGAGTTCCAGCTAGAGACTGCCAGTAATACCCTTTAATTGTCTCCGTCACCTTCGCTCCCTCGCCAGTGGTCTTGTTGCAAATATGCGTGGGACAGATCAAACTAAATACCGCTGTTAGACTGCCACACAAAGATTTGTTTTCAGTGGTGAAGGTTTGTGTAGCACCATCCACACTTCTGGGCTGGACTGAAATCTCACAATCGCCATAAACATTCGAACTGATTTTGCTTTTAGACACTCATACGTCGAAATCGACGGGAGAGTCCATCATATATATATATATATATATATATATATATATATATATATAATGTAATAACAGGGGTATCTGGTGTTACGTTGGGAAAATAAGAGGCAAGATATTTTAAGGAATAAATCGGCACTTCTCCCAAGTATTTGAACGAACAGAGATTCACATGATTACTTAAAAAAAGAGTTGAAGACCATGTCATGACCAAATGTTAATTAAATTAAGAAAGGAAATTGTCCATTTTGTATTTCTGAATGCTAACTTTCTGGAAAATGTTTCACATACACACACATAAACACACACAAACACGCTCACGCACGCACGCTCACGCACGCACGCACACACGCACGCACGCTCAGAGTCCCCGTGGCGTAGTGGCTAATGTGCTGGACTGTAACATCGTAGTAAGCGAGTTCGTACTCCAGTCGTGC
This sequence comes from Doryteuthis pealeii, assembly GCA_023376005.1. Lineage (NCBI taxonomy): Eukaryota > Metazoa > Mollusca > Cephalopoda > Myopsida > Loliginidae > Doryteuthis > Doryteuthis pealeii. The sequence goes on from CM042176.1 coordinate 31,906,801, forward strand.
TATTACGTTTATTTTCGGACCAACTCCGTAAGGAAAAGTAGGAATCCCCCCATCCTCTGCTATGGTTTAAATAGTTCCACTACTATTCTTCTGCAAGGATGGCTTTGGCATTAAATAAACCATAAGGTCAATATGCCGTTAAACATATGTTGTATACCCCACATAAGGTATATACATAAGAGAGTGACTTCAGAGAGAGAGAGAGAGAGAGAGAGAGAGAGAGAGAGAGAGAGAGAGAGAGAGAGAGATTAGACTTACTTTAGAGAGAGGATTCAAAGAGAGACTCGTTTCTTTTTTTAACTTCTTTGGCCGACATGTTCCTGTCTAGTTGAGTTCTTATCTGTTCTTCTTAATTCTTCTACTTAGGGCTGGTCTCCTTCTGGGCTGATTTTGGTCATCGTAATTAAAACAAGACATGTTTTTTTATTAGCCCATATTGCTTATTCACCGCGCGGGGAGACCGACCTCAGAGCACGTCTAACTCTCTGGTGGTTAGGTCGAATCTGAATTCTAAACTAAAACTATACCACGAGTCTCTCATGGCGCGTGAGATTCGCGCCTCTAGGGGTCAAAGGGTTATTGCTAGTCAGTGTATTTTTTCCATTGAACTCCCTTGATTCTGAATATGAAAGACCTGTTTTTAATTCCTAGCTTGCAGGTACGCTTCACAATTCATGACTCCTCATAAATTGTAACAAAGAAACGATACGAAACCTAAAACAAATTAACTCACAAAGTCTACCGCAAACGCACCAACAAAAATGACTACATGCACTTTTACTCCCAACACACACACACACACACACACACACACACACACGCGTCACCTCAACTAAATAATGGACTATTCCGTTTTTATTATAAAGAAATAAATTGAAGAAAAAAAGGTTACACAGAAGAAATATAATAAGAAAGAAAGAAAGAAGAAAGAGAGTAGGGGAAATATATAGAGAGGGGGTGAGCACGCGGAAGTGATAATGCTAATTTTATCTGCTGCCTATTCACCGAATTCTTTCTTCTTATGAGTGTCGTCACCTCTGATAAATAATGGACCATTCTGTTTTTATTATAAAGAAAGAAAGTGAAGAAAAAGGACATGGTACACAGAAAAATATAATAAGAAAGAAAGAAAGAAAGAAAGATATAGATAACAATAATCTGTTTCAATCAAACATAATGAAAAGAACGAGATAGAGAGAGAGAGAGAGAGAGAGAGAGAGAGAGAGAGAGAGAGAGAGAGAGAGAGGCGAGTCCCCGTAGTATAATAATACGGTATGAAAATTATTTTGAAATGTGAGTTTTGTAAAAATTCAATTAAAATTTGTACAAATTGAATCGAATAAACATTTTTTATAATATTATTTACATTGATTTGCCGATAAAAAATCTGTTGGGTGTGCGTGTAAAATATCTACATTAATTTGCCGTCAGAATGCGACAGAAACACGGCTGGAAATTCGCCTGACATCACTTATTTCTTTCATGTTCATTTTTAGTATATCTAAATTCCTTCCTACAAACAGAGAAAATAAAGTTGTTTGTTTGTATTGAAGTCAGTTAGTCTACTGTTGGTTTTAATAACATCAGCTAAGTACTCAAGCAGTGTCCAAGACAGCTGGTATAAATAGGAATCAAGAATGATCTATCCATGAATCTGGGTGATTCCATTCCTTGAGTTCTGATTGGCTGCTTGACTGCTTGATTTGAATGACATTGTGGAGTATTATATATACTTTGTCATTTTGCAGTGGACTTCGTAGCATTCGAGTTTGTATTTGAGTTACAATCGTTTGTCGCCTTGTCTTCCAGTTCGACGGTAATTAGAACTTTGATTATTCTTCAGTTTGTTTTTGTTTTACGGCATATCAACCACGATGGGTCATCTAATGCCGGCAAAGTTTTGAAAGATTCCTAGCGATAGTTTGGAAGAAAATTTTTAAACTCAAATTCTTTTTATTAACAAATTTCTATTTAACACATACATGGGGCCCTAACAAGTACTACCACTTCAAGTCAGAGTAGATCTGGGAGCAATGGTGATGAAGGGGTAGCCCACATTCCCCAGACCTCCAGAACCGGAACCTCACCATCAGTTTAACGTTATACCCAGGACATGAATACACCATCAGATAGTGTTTAACGTCATTCCTAGGACATCAAGACCCTCAGCCACCGCCTTCTAGCACCCATATGATAAAAAGGTTGGGACTTGCCATGAATGCAATAGGGTCGGGATAAATATATGGGTGCTAGGGCTTGACATGACTAGCCGATTGATCGGAGGAAGTCTCTCCAACCACCCGTTTAGCCTTTCCTTCTTTTCATCTTTTCATTATGTTCGATTGAAACAGATTAGTGTTACTGCTTCCGTTTGCTCATCCCCTTTCTCTATCTTTCCCCTACTCTTTATTTTAATTAGATTGTTCTGTGTAGCATATTTTTTTTCCCTTTCTTATTTGAGGGGATCTTATCCTTCTGCAGTGGTGCAATCGGTGTATTCAAAAACCCCAACCGGCAGGGCTAAATTAAGTTATAAAAAAAGGTCTTTTACTATTAGAAGATTTTCAGAAAAAAAATTTTGTATTTCTTTTTGTCATTATGAAAAGTCCACATTAATATCCTATATTGAACATAGTTTAATATTTTTAGATAAAAACAAAAATAAATCTATATCTATTAATAATGGAGATTCGCTTCCGGTTTTTGTCTGTAACAAAAATTACGCCACTGCTTACGTCACTATACCCGAAATCGTCATAATCGAATAAATACACTCAAAATTTGAGCATGCAACATTAGACAGTCCTCATTGTTTTTTAAAACAAGTTTTAATAGATACATCCCCAGTATCATATATTTATATATAGTTTATTTTATTTTAATAGATATTCAAAGTTAATAGAACTTAGTTTTGATTTCAAATTGTTATCTTTTTTTACTCCTTTAATAAATTTGATGATTTCATGATTTATGGTTCAAACTCTCCGACATTTAATTTTTAACTTCCACCTCCTCAAGCAATATCTTTCAAAAAATTATTTTTACATCGCCCAGAACATAATGAAAAGATGAAAAGAAGGAACCAATGATATATATATATATATATATATATATATATATAGAGAGAGAGAGATCACAGAAGCGATAACGCTAATCTGTTTCAATCGAACACAATGAAAAGATGAAAAGACGGAACCAATGAAGAGAGAGAGAGAGAGAGAGAGAGAGAGAGAGAGAGAGAGAGAGAGAGAGAGAGAGAGAGAGAGAGAGAGATCAAGATTATTATACTTTCTACATATTGAACTATTTTCAAAAGCTCTGAAGTAACCTTATCAAACGTTGTAGTAATTAAATTATCATACTGTGGCATATGCACAGGTCCTGCTAGTTAGATTTATCACTGCAACTTACAGTCGTTCGTTGTGTTCATTCGTAGTCAAACAACGCATGTACAAACTTTGTATGCACAAACTTTGACATTGTAGTGTGCATACTCACAATGTCTACAAAAAAGTCAGTTTGAAAAATTCATTAAAAAGTATTCATTTAAGATATTGACAGTCGTAATGGAGTTTCGTTGAAAAAGACTAAATTTATTGCTGCAACTTAAAGTTACTCTCTGTTTTCATTCATAGTCAAATAACATACATCAAAGCGGTAGACAATTACTTACTAATCACCTTTCATATACATATATATATATATATATATATATATATATATATATATATTCATCTACAATAGCAACAGCTGCTGGGATATGTTGTTTTACATCTAAATTTATTGGAAACGACACATATTGTAAGAAGCTGTAATAAATTTCAAATATTTGAAATTGTGCGTCCTAAGTAACAATAGCGTTAATATATTATTTGAAATAAAATTTTGAAACAGGTTGATTGGTTGGTTTTACGGAATATCAACGCTTGTGGGGTTATTTAATGCCAAAGTCAGTTTTAAACCACAAGGTTCCTAGTTCGATACCGGTCCTCGCCAACTCAGCGTATGAGTAGCACAGGGATCTGTGCGGTAAAGTAAGGAGCTGATGGTAGGTGTGGCGCTCCACCTCAGACGCCAAAAACAATCTCCTTGGTCTAGCGCTACTGAAAAGGGAATAGACTCCCTCGCTGACTGGCTGATACCGACTTTAGGCCGTCCCGATGACTTATATGGTCTTAGGTAACTATCTGTTTTTAAAAAGTATCCTTCGCTTGCACATAGTTATAAGGCTTAAACTATGGAGGTGTGTAGTATAATGGTTAAAGTCGTAGGAAATGGACTCGTCGACGCGAGTTCAAATCCTGGACGAAACTGTTGCATTTCCCATATACTTTTCTCTCTTATACTATCCCTCCATCTATGGGTAAATAGTAGGGTGGATTGGGTTCCTTAACCTTGGCTAGGTAACCAGTCAAAGAGAAGGAAAACTCTGAATTCAAATCTGTTAAACTCCGCTTAAGAAATTGACATTCTATACAAACTATACAAAGGACAGTTGTGTGTATGTGTATGCCCGGGTGAAACTTCGAAAATAAAACAATTAACGACAAAGTAAATATATATATACATTAAACATCACCAGGGCTTGGTTTTTGAGCTAAAATAATGAAGATTTGATTTATATTCGTGAAGATAATTAAAAGATAGAATGTAAATAATAACAGCATGGAATATTTTTTTGCATTTAATATTTCCAATAGTAAACATTAAAGTTTCTTTTCAGAGTGTCTGGATCAATGCAAAATCTTTTTTGCGTAGGGATTTTAATGGGGGTATCCAACAAGGATCCAATTCACGATTCAGTAATAATGGATGTGCAGGACTAACTTAAAAAAACCCCTCTCTACTCAGGCGATGCTGGGTAGCCATTTCTAGTATATATATATATATATATATATATATATATATATATATATATATATATAAGGCTTAAACTATTTCAAGCAATCATATATGCTACTACTACTACTACTACTACTACTACTATGGGCCGGGTTAGCTCAGTCGGTAGAGCGTTCGGCTAGAAATCACAAGGTTCCTAGTTCGATACCGGTCCTCGCCAACTCCACGTTATGAGTAGCACAGGGATCTGTGCGGTAAAGTAAGGATGGTAGGTGTGGCACTTCATCTCAGATGCAAAAACAATCTCCTTGGTCTAGCGCTAGTGAAAAGGGGATAGACTCCCTCGCTGATTGGGTGATACCGACATTAGGCCGCCCCGGCGACTTTACTTTACTTAATACTACTACTACTACTACTACTAATAATAATAATAAAAATAATGATAATAATAATCACAAGACAATGCCATTAGAACAAATTATATCAAAGCGAAAATAGAAGAGTTCTGGAGATCTAAGGAGTCTTGCTGTCACTCAGACTCCAGTGAAATACCACCAATTATTATTATGAGTTTTTCACAACAGCGTTAGCTGATGGTCCTACACTGGAGTTTGAATGATAAACAAGGTCTCCAGGACTCTTCTGAGTATTCCAGCTGATTTCAGCAATGCTGTTGTCTGGGTGGTCTCAATTTTTCCTCTGATTTTCAGTTCCTCTAGTCCCTTTTCTAAGCTTTCGGGGGTCGTTCCTAGTGCCCCAACTACTATTGGTATCACTTTCACCATCATATTCCACAGCTTTTTCAATTCTCTTGCGAGTTATTTGTCTATCTTTTCGTTTTCTTCATCATGTGATGTGCTAGAACTGCAAAATCTACCAGTTAACATGTTCTCTTTTTTTTTTGTTAATCAATACTAGGTCTGGTCTTTTGACTGGGATAAGGCGAGCTGTCCTTTATTATTATTATTATTATTATTATTATTATTATTATTATTATTATTATTTACTCCTTTTGAGTTTTCACATAAGTGTTAGCTGATGGTCTTTCACTGGAGTCTGAGTGACAGCAAGTCTCCCCAGGTCTCCAGGACTCTTCTGAGTATTCTGGCAGATTGCAGCAGTGCAGTATTCTGAATGGTTTCAATCCTTCCTCTGATATCCAAACTTATTATTATTATTATTATTATTATTGTTATTATTATTATTATTTACTCCTTTTGAGTTTTCACTGGAGTCTGAGTGACAGCAAGTCTCCTCAGGTCTCCAGGACTCTTCTGAGTATTCTGGCAGATTGCAGCAGTGTAGTGTTCTGAATGGTTTCAATCCTTCCTCTGATATCCAAACTTTCCAAACCCTTTTCACCAACCACAATTTGTATCACTTTCACTTTCATGTTCCATAACTTTTTCAGTTCTCTGGCAAGGTCCAGATATTTGTCCATTTTTTCATTTTCCTTTAGCTTCACCCTTTGATCTGCTGGCATTGCAAAATCCACCAGTTGACAAGTTCTTTCTTTTTTGTTTATCAACACTAGGTCTGGTCTTCTTGCTGGGATAAGGTGATCCGTTTTTATTTCAAAGTCAGTAGTAGTATTTTACTTCTTGCGAGTGATTCACACTAGATGGCCTTTCACTGGAGTCTGAATGACAACAAGTCTCCTCATGTATCAAGGACTCTTCTGGATATTCTAGCCGATATCAACAATGTTGTCTGGATGGTCTCAATTCTTTCTCTGATTTCCAATTCCTTTAGTCTGTTTTCTAAACCTTTGGGGATCTTACCAGGTTCACCAACTACAATTATCTCTCAATCACCCTGTGTTCTGCTGGAACTGCAAAACCTACTTAGTTGACTGACAAGTTCTCTTTCTCTTGTTAATCAATACTAACCCGGGTCTTCTGGCTGGGATAAGGTGATCTGTCTTTATCTCAAATCCCAGATAATTTTATGTTTCCTTCTCAAGAACAGATTCTGGTTTATGCAAATAACATTAATGATAATCTATATATCAATACTGGCGTTCCTTAATCTTCCGCCCGTTATCATCTTGCAACACCCTCTCGTTAAAAATGAGACCTTCCAAATGCAAAAAAATGTAAATCCTGATTATCTGGTGTCGTTTAATCGCCAAATTTCTTATGAGTGTTGTCACCTCAGCTAAACATTGGACCATTCTGTTCGTATTATAAAGAAAGAAATGACAAAGGTAATATGTTTTACGCTATATATGATGCGAATCTATATATTTATACTAGGGCTCATCTCGTGGTTTAATGGTATGCAAGCTAGACTTGCAAACCATTGTTAGTGAGTTCGATTCTCTTTGGACGCCCCATACTTCTGGTCTTGTGTCACATCAAAGCTAAGCTTAGTAAATAAGTATGTATATTTTGGGCACCTCATGAGGTGTAATGGTTAGCAAGCTAGATTAGCAGATAATTGTTAGTGAGTTCGATTCTCACTGGGTGCCCCATAATTCTGGCCTTGTGCCGCACGTAAGCTACGCTTAGTAAATAACGGTGTTCCTTAATATTCTGTCCGTTACCATCTTGCAACACCCTCTAGTTAAAAATGAGACTGTCCCAATCGTCCAAGATGAAAATGTAAATCCTGATTATCTGATGTCGCTTATCCGCCGAAATCTTGAATCTTATGAGTGTCGTCACCTCAGTTAAATAATGGACCATTCCGTTTTTATTATAAAGAAAGAAAAGACATGCTACACAGAAAAAAATATAATAAGAAAGAAAGAAAGAAAGAAAGAGAGTAGGAGAAAGATAGAGAGAGGGGGTGAGAACGCGAAAACAATAACGCTAATCTGTTTTAATCGAATATAATGAAAAGCAGGAAAGAAGGAAAGAAAGAAAAAAAGAAGTGTGTGGTGTGTGTGTGTGTGTGTGTGAGAGAGAGAGAGAGAGAGAGAGAGAGAGAGAGAGAGAGAGAGAGAGAGATTACTGAACTTGCTTCAGAGTGCTTCGGACTCTGGAGCGGCTAAGTAAAATTAAGAGCGTTTATCCCAGAGGGCTATCCCCCAGGCAATACCCGCCACTTTGATTTAAAGGGGCAGGGCTGGGTTTATTGCCCAGCGCTTGATGTGCCTCCTCTTGAAGGAGCGCCTGATGTGCCTCCCCTTGAAGGGGAACGCCGATGGGATCAACGCATTTTTGTGCCTACCACCCATGAGCTTCGGCTTGTGGGTGGGCCCATATGAAAATATCCTTGTGTCACACCCTCATAAGTGGGACGAGAGGCAAATACCCTTAAGTAAACATATCAAACGTTGTAATAATTAAATTATCTACTACTGTGACATATCCACAGGTTATCTAATACTGTGATATATCCACAGGTCCTGCTCGTAATAATAATTACGAGCAGTACTGTATATGGACAAGTTGTTTACAAGAGAAATAGACAGGTTGAAAAAAATTAGAGAAAACAATTTACGATATTGACACAGGCGACACACAGGTTTGTCAAGAAATAATTGAAGTTAATTACTCTAACTTACCAGATGTATGTAATCCTAGTCACATGGTATACATATACATACTTATTCACGCACATACACATACACACACTCACGCACACACTCACACAGACACGCACATAAACACATACAGGCACACACTCACACAGACACGCATATACACACACTCACGCACACACTCACACAGACACGCATATACACACACTCACGCACACACTCACACAGACACGCACATAAATACATACAGGCACACACTCACACAGACACGCATATACACACACTCACGCACACACTCACACAGACACGCATATACACACACTCACGCACACACTCACACAGACACGCATATACACACACTCACGCACACACTCACACAGACACGCATATACACACACTCACGCACACACTCACACAGACACGCATATACACACACTCACGCACACACTCACACAGACACGCATATACACACACTCACGCACACACTCACACAGACACGCACATACACACACTCACGCACACACTCACACAGACACGCACATACACACACTCACGCACACACTCACACAGACACGCACATACACACACTCACGCACACACTCACACAGACACGCATATACACACACTCACGCACACACTCACACAGACACGCATATACACACACTCACGCACACACTCACACAGACACGCATATACACACACTCACGCACACACTCACACAGACACGCATATACACACACTCACGCACACACTCACACAGACACGCATATACACACACTCACGCACACACTCACACAGACACGCACATACGCACACTGCACTTCGGCCCTTACTCAGGCTAGATGGGCGGTAGAAGAGGCCCCCTCCGATCAATTGGTTGGCCATTTCAAGCCCTAGCACCTATATGATTGTCCCAGCCCTATTATCCTAATGCCACACCCAACCCTTCTTATCATATGGGTGCTAGAAGGCGGTGGCTGCGGGTCTACATGTCCTGGGAATTACGTTAAACTCTGATGATGAAGTTTTAGTTCTAGAGATATGCGGAATGTGGAGCACCCCTTCATCACCATTGCTTCCAAGTCCCCTCTGACCCAGAGTGGTAGTACCTGTTACATCAATGGGTTAAATAGAAAATTTGTTTATAAAAAAAAGAGTTTAAAATATTTTCTTCCAATCTATCGCTACAAATCTTTCAAAAACTTTGCCGGCATTAAATGACCCAGCGAGGTTGATATGCCGTAAACGGGTGCCTCAACTTATGACTTTTCTGAGTTAGAAAATGTCACTCAGTTGAATTTTTGCTTTGTGTTTTGAGCTAAAATTTGACATAGGAGCGAGCTTCAGATACGCTTATGTTAATAAGTTCACTAAAAACATTTAAGTTTCCAAATTTATTACACCAAAGAAAATATTTATAAAAAAAACAAACAAAAAAAAAAAAAAGTACGTAAACACATGCACTTACGTACACATATACGCACACACACACTCACGAACATACGGTCACGTCACACACTCACAATGAAACTGTTATATCTGGCTAACGCATAATCACACGGCATATATCAAGGCGGTAGTCTATTTCGTTTTAAACACGTCTTATTACATCTTCATCAGCAACACGTGGGAATACGTTTTTTCAAATCCTCTAAATTAACAGAAAGATAACGAACAACCACCTTGTCGTTAAAAAGTCCCAAGTTTCTAAAACCAGTGGTGACATATTAGCTAGTTGCTTCTTTTCCAACGTTTCGGCCGATGTGCACTCAGCCTTCTTCAGGTATTTCTTGTTGAACTCGGGAAAGAAGGTTCCCGAGATCGAAAAGAAGGTTCCTAAGTTCGACAAGAAACACCCGAAGAAGGTCGGAGGGCACATCGGCCGAAACGTTGTGTATATAACAATAAAGGTGTTGTAACCTAACAAAGGTTACTAAATTAGAAATAACCAAATGGAAGTTGGAAATGAAAGGGAATGGAATCTTTATGACAAAATACAATACTCGTCAGAGGCGGGAAGAAGGTAAAACATTGATCGTGGTATAAGTCAGCATAATACTCCCGTATTTATAAGGACTCGAACATTATGAACATTAATGTTCATAGGTAGGGTATATAACAAGAGGTGAGGACAACAGTCCGAAAAGTCCAAATAATACAAATTATCAAACCTCATCTAAAAATTCAGAATTCAGAGCCAATAGAATAATTTCTTATCCCAGAAATTCAGCACAATAGAATAATTTCTTATCCTAGAAATTTCAGAGAATAATTATCCTAGAATTCAGACAAATAGAATAATTTCTTATCCCAGAAATTTAGACCAATAGAATAATTTCTTATCCTAGAAATTCAGACCAATAGAATAATTTCTTATCCTAGAAATTCAGACCAATAGAATAATTTCCTAGAATAATTCTTATCAGAAATTCAACCAGAAATTCAGACCAATAGAATAATTTCTTATCCTAGAAATTCAGACCAATAGAATTATTTCTCATCCCAGAAATTCAGACAATAGAATATTTCTTATTCCAGAAATTCAGACCAATAGAATAATTTCTTAGAAATTCAGACCAATAGAATAAATCCAGAAATTCAGACCAATAGAATAATTTCTTATCCTAGGAATTCAGACAAATAGAATAATTTCTTATCCCAGAAATTTAGACCAATAGAATAATTTCTTATCCTAGAAATTCAGACCAATAGAATAATTTCTTATCCTAGAAATTCAGACCAATAGAATAATTTCTTATCCAAAATTCAGACCAATAGAATTATTTTATCCAGAAATTCAGACCAATAGAATAATTTTCTTATCACAGAAATTCAGACCAATAGAATAATTCTTTATCCTAGAAATTCAGGACCAATAGAATTATTTCTCATCCAGAAATTCAGACAAATAGAATAATTTCTTATCACAGAAATTCAGACAATAGAATAATTTCTTATCTAGAAATTCAGACCAATAGAATTATTTCTCATCCCAGAAATCAGACTAATAGAATAATTTCTTATCCCAGAAATTCAGACAAATAGAATAATTTCTTATCCCAGAAATTCAGACAAATAGAATAATTTCTCATCCCAGAAATTCAGACAAATAGAATAATTTCTCATCCCAGAAATTCAGCCAAATAGAATAATTTCTTATTCCAGAAATTCAGAAAATAGAATAATTTCTTATCCCAGAAATTCAGACAAATATTCATTGGTATGGTATATAAGAAAAGGCGAGGACAACAGTCCGAAAAATCAAAATAATACAAATTATCAGGCCTTATCTAAAATATTCAAAAAATAGAATAATTTCTTATCCCAGAAATTCAGACAAATAGAATAATTTCTTTTCCCAGAAATTCAGACAATTATTTATTGGTATGGTATACAACAAAAGGTGAGGACAACAGTCTGAAAAATCCAAATAATACAAATTATCAGGCCTCATCTAAAATATTCAAAAAATAGAATAATTTCTTATCCCAGAAATTCAGACAAATATTCATTGGTATGGTATATAAGAAAAGGCGAAGACAACAGTCCGAAAATCCAAATAATACAAATTATCAGGCCTTATCTAAAATATTCAAAAAATAGAATAATTTCTTATCCCAGAAATTCAGACAAATAGAATAATTTCTCATCCCAGAAATCCAGACAATTATTTATTGGTATGGTATATAAGAAAAGGCGAGGGCAACAGTCCGAAAAATCCAAATAATACAAATTATCAGGCCTTATCTAAAATATTCAAAAAATAGAATAATTTCTTATCCCAGAAATTCAGACAAATAGAATAATTTCTCATCCAGAAATCCAGACAATTATTTATTGGTATGGTATATAAGAAAAGGCGGGCAACAGTCCGAAAAATCCAAATAATACAAATTATCAGGCCTTATCTAAAATATTCAAAAAATAGAATAATTTCTTATCCCAGAAATTCAGACAAATAGAATAATTTCTCATCCAGAAATCCAGACAATTATTTATTGGTATGGTATATAAGAAAAGGCGAGGGCAACAGTCCGAAAAAATCCAAATAATACAAATTATCAGGCCTTATCTTAAAAATTCAAAAAATAGAATAATTTCTTATCCCAGAAATTCAGACAAATAGAATAATTTCTCATCCAGAAATCCAGACAATTATTTATTGGTATGTATATAAGAAAAGCGAGGGCAACAGTCCGAAAAATCCAAATAATACAAATTATCAGCCTTATCTAAAATTTCAAAAAATAGAATAATTTCTTATCCAGAAATTCAGACAAATATTCATGGTATGGTATATAAGAAAAGGCGAGGACATCAGTCCGAAAAATCCAAATAATACAAATTATCAGCCTTATCTAAAAATTCAAAAAATAGAATAATTTCTTATCCCAGAAATTCAGACAAATAGAATAATTTCTCATCCAGAAATCCAGACAATTATTTATTGGTATGGTATATAAGAAAAGGCGAGGGCAACAGTCCGAAAAATCCAAATAATACAATTATCAGGCCTTATCTAAAATATTCAAAAAATAGAATAATTTCTTATCCCAGAAATTCAGACAAATAGAATAATTTCTCATCCCAGAAATCCAGACAATTATTTATTGGTATGGTATATAAGAAAAGGCGAGGGCAACAGTCCGAAAAATCCAAATAATACAAATTATCAGGCCTTATCTAAAATATTCAAAAAATAGAATAATTTCTTATCCCAGAAATTCAGACAAATATTCATTGGTATGGTATATAAGAAAAGGCGAGGACATCAGTCCGAAAAATCCAAATAATACAAATTATCAGGCCTTATCTAAAATATTCAAAAATAGAATAATTTCTTATCCCAGAAATTCAGACAAATAGAATAATTTCTCATCCCAGAAATCCAGACAATTATTATTGTATGTATATAAGAAAAGGCGAGGGCAACAGTCCGAAAAATCCAAATAATACAAATTATCAGGCCTTATCTAAAATATTCAAAAAATAGAATAATTTCTTATCCCAGAAATTCAGACAAATAGAATAATTTCTCATCCCAGAAATCCAGACAATTATTTATTGGTATGGTATATAAGAAAAGGCGAGGGCAACAGTCCGAAAAATCCAAATAATACAAATTATCAGGCCTTATCTAAAATATTCAAAAAATAGAATTCTTATCCCAGAAATTCGCACGAGAATAACCTAACAAAAAAAAAATCCAAAAGAAAAACAAACAATTAAATCAAAGAGACTTGTCTTTCGGCCTTTTAAGAGTTTTCAAGATGACAAACAAATAGAAAAAGACAGAAAAAAATAAAATAAAAGAAAGTGGTCGTAAATTCATTTTTAGTTATTGTTACTTAATGCAGAATGAACCACAGATTCAAAATGAATAAAATTAGACATAATGAGGCATTGAAGCAGATTTTTTAACCAATCAAATTGTTTTCTTTCTTTTTCTTTTTCTTTGCTTCTTTTTTTCCCCGAGGTCGGCAAGATGGAGGCGAGCTGGGAAGAAAGCCTTTATTGGAATCCTAAAGAAAATGGCTTCTTCGAAAATATCAACCCATTAAACATCAGAGAATAACGTCACGTCAAATTGAATACACGTTTCCTAGACACAGATTTTAGACAAATAATGTTTTAGATTTTCTCAATATAAAAACACATTTTGCATTATTTTTTCTTCAATGAATATAAAAAAAATAAACACCACAAAAAAAATAAACACTAATAATAAAGCAAACAACAAAATCACCCCCACCCCCCATGACGACTTTTGATCAAAGGTTTACAGCCTGATACGCATATAATAATCAAATTATGATCTGAAACTTTTTTTGTACAATATTGTTGCATAATTCATAGGTAGCTTATGAATTATGTACGTACTGTAGTTAGATAAATTTTGAATCAGAGTTTGTTAGATTCAAAATAACGGGGGTTGAGTTGAAAATTACCTCGGGCGTTAATTGACCTAGGCTTGACCCCTACAAAAACACACCAGTAGGGTGTGAGACAGTTTTTAGTTTAGGCGACCAGTTATTCGCCGAAAGAGGATGTCTTCTGAAGAGTCGCATCTCACCGCGCGGTTTCTAGAATTTGGGCTGTGGTTGTTCTTAATAAAGACTTAAAGAAAAACAACAAAGACTTGTTGATTAATTAAAATAAGAATGTACAGATACACAGCCAAAGAAGAAGAAATCAGCCCGAGAAAACTGCCCAACAAGAGAAGATGTCAGGAACAAGTAGACAAGATAGTACAAGTAAGGGTAATCTGAACATCAGCTACATAAATGAGAGTAACCTGTCCTTGTTTATTTCACTTTGGTGAAGCCATATGTTTTGTTCGGCCATTTTCATTTCACCGTAAATCTACACTGAAAATACAAATTTGTTCGAATCAATACAACTGCATGTTTTAACACGAAAATATCATAAAATGTGTTCTTAATAACAATTAAGTTCATTTCAAATAATGCGCAAGCACAATTAAGAACACATTTCATGATATTTTCGTGTTAAAACATGCAGTTGTATTGATTCGTATTTTCAGTGTAGATTTACAGTGAAATGAAAATGGCTGACCAAAACATGCTGCTTACTCAAAGTGAAATAAACAAGGGGAGGTTATTCTCATTTATGTAGCTAATGTTTAGATTACCTAGGTAAGAACTTCATCATCATATCTCCTACTCTGTCTCTCTGGCAATTATATACCCGAGATGTGGGTATATAACAATATTCACTTGACACTCGGAGTGTGTAATGGTTATGTATATGGATTCAAGTATTCGTATGTTCCGTTCTTTGTTTAATGGCACATTAACCTTTGTGATTTATTTAGTGCCAAAGTCATCCTTGTAGAAGAACAGTAGTGATACTATTTAACCTCTATCTGGTCAGATGAGGGGTTTCATATATTTCCCAATGTAAAGTGAAGGTAATAGCATGACTGGTGAACTTGCTTACTACGACATCGCAGTTCATTACGTTAGCCATTACTTGTCCAAGCATTCCTATGTAAAGTAAGTAAATTCGTCGGGTCGGCCTCAAGTCGGTATCAGTTAGTCAGCGAGGGAGTCTATCCCCTTTTCAATAGCGCTAGACCAAGGAGATTGTTTTGCCGTTTGAGGTGGAGTACCACACCTACCATCAGCTCCTTACTTTACCGCACAGATCCCTGTGCTACCCATACGCTGAGTTAGCGAGGACCGGTATCGAACTAGGAACCTTGAGGTTTCTAGCCGAACGCTCTACCGACTGAGCTAAACACACACTTATATAACTTCAATTAACTATTCAAATTTGATAATAATTTGATAATAATCAGTATTATCTGTGTTATTCGGACTATTGTCCCCATCTTTATTGTTATTTGTACAACGTTTCGGTCGATATACCCTCCGGCCTTCTTCAGGTATTTCTTGTCGGACTCGGGAACCTTCTTTTCGAACTCGGGAACCTTCTTTTCGAACACGGGAACTTTCTTGTCGTAGTCGGGAACCTTTTTGTCGTAATCAGGAGCCATCACGAACTTTGAACTTTGAGTTGAAAGGTTCCCGAGTCCGACAAGAAAATACCTGAAGAAGGCCGGAGGGCATATCGGCCGAAACGTTGTACAGATAACAATGAAGATGAGGACAATAGTCCGAATAACACAGATAATACTAATCATCAAGCCTCATCTCAAACATTCAGAGAAATGATAATAATTAGTTATGTGGTTTCACGTATTCTTATCTAATACTAATAATTTATATACAATAATATGGTTCAAGTAACTCGTAATCCTTTGTAAGCAGCTATAGTGTTAAGTAACCACTCCTGTCTAATACCAATCTGTACACACTGTTATGTGGAGAATTACAGACAAACACGGGATGTTACATTGGATGGAAGTTTATTATTAATTGAAATGTTGACGTTCGAACGTTTCGGTTTATATAGAAACCATCTTCGGGACAATTCATATTGTCCCGAAGATGGTTTCTATATAAACCGAAACGTTCGAACGTCAACATTACGAGTAAAGGAAAAAAAGATTTTTGTTGTTACAATGGTGATGGATGGTTTTGAATGAGTTGAGTTTGGAAATATGTAGAAAAAATTCATAACCGTTAATTGATTAGCGTTCAAATTGAATGTTCATGACGTAATTGGTACACGCGAAAACGAAAGTTAAAATGTGATTGGAATACGTGAGGTCGAAAGCCAAGACGTCATTGGTACATGAGGATATGTTATGTGGTTTCAAGTATTCTTATCTAGTACTAATAATTTGTATACAATTATATGGTTTCAAGTAATAAGCCTTTGTAAAAGACACCTAATGTTACTATTATTAGCCCCAAATTAAACATATACGTCCGACTGGAGTTCTAACTCGTTTACTACAATGTCACAGTCCAACACGCTAGTTACTATGCCACGGAGACTCCCCACACTTGTTACATAATTCATAGGTAGCTTATGAATTATATAAGTACTGTAAACAGATACATTTTTGAATCAGGGTTCTTTAGATTCAAAATAACGGGGGTTGAGTGGAAAATAACCGTTGCCGATGATTGACAAATGGTGACATTCACTTGAACCCCCGAAAAACGCCCCAGTAGAAGCGTGTGACAATTTTTAGTTAGTTCCGACCAAAAAGTCAGTGTAAGCAGATGCAGCGGTCCACTCGCTCTGAGATGCCGCTTCTCACCGCGCGGTCATGGGCTGGGGTTGTTCTTAATAAAGCTATATAGAAAAAAAGAACAAGTCTTGCTTTATTAATTAATCCATAGAATATAAGCAGACACCCAACCCGAACAAGAAAGAAGAAGACAGCCCAGAGAAAATGCCAGGAACAAATAGAGAAAATAAGTAAAAACCTCTCATCCCCTCCTCATCCTCTGTCTGTCTCTCTCGCCAAATATATACCCAATGTTAAGGGGGTATATTACATACAAATATCAATATATATTTACCAACCCGAGCTAGATGCGACATAAGGTCAATTTATCAAGCGGAGTTTATCAGGTTTGAATTCAGAGATTTCCTTCTCCTAGACCGGTTGCCTAACCATGGTTAAAGAGCCCAGTCTGCCCTACTATTTACCCATAGCTGGAGGGAGAGTAGGATTCATACCTTTCCCATACAAATATCAATATGAGCGTATAAAATATGATGGTGTAATATAACGTTTAGCTTCACTTTTTTTTTTACTGACTCTTCTTTTTGTTGTTGTTGTTTATTGATTTTAACGGCATATCAATCCGTCTGGGGTTATATCATGCCTAACGGTTAGGAAGTAATACATATCGTGTATTTATATTTATACTTCTTAATAATTGGTTTTAACAATGTGTTAGCACTATAGGGGATTATGTTGTATGGTACTGATTTGTTTCATGTCTATATTCTATGGTATAATTTTATTTCCCTAAAAAAGAGAGAATATCCTCCATGTTGACGTTTTCAAACAGATCTTTCATATTGTTTGCTTTAAAATAACGGTTTCTGATATGAGCAAAAACCTGCATTTTATGAATAAGTGTTTAACTGTCAAAGGTGTTTGACATGTTGTTGTTGTTCTTGTTTGAGCATATAGGAGTGCGTTAGTCTTGTATGACCTATGCGTAATCGGGACACAATGACTTGTTCCTTTCTAGATTTCCTTAAAATTGGTCTCCAGCCTTCCAAAGTGGGTTTGATTAGGAAGAGTTTATTGTGGATGTTATTATTCCAGTGTTGTTGCAATTTTGTATGAAGGAATTTATTAATTTTAGGTTTCTTTTTGTCTTCATATATCGTGCCAATTAGACACAGTTATATAATTTGAAGTATTTCAAGCAATTATATGGTTTCAAGTTACTACTACTAATAATCCTTAGTAAACAATTATAGCTTCAAGTAACTATTCTTAATGCTAGTAATTTATACATAATTATTTAAAGTAACTGCTCCTATTTGATAATATTTTTTTGCACACAGTCATATATTATCTACTCCTAGTTGATAATATTTTTGCATACAGTCATCATAGTTTTCTGCTGCTATTTGATATATTTTTTGCACACAGTCCATATAGTTTTCTGCTGCTATTTGCAAAATATTTTTTCACACCAGTCATATAGTTTCTGCTGCTATTTGGGATAATCATTTTTTGCACACAGCCATTATAGTTTCTGTCGCTATTTGATAATTATTTTGCACACAGTCATATAGTTTTCGTGCTACCTATGTTGATCAATATTTTTTGCACACAGTCACTATTAGTTTTTTGCTGCTATTGATAATATTTTTTGCACAATATAGCATATACAGTCTATATAGTTTTCTGCTGCTATTTTTGATAATATTTTTTGCACACAGTCATTATAGTTTTCTGCTCCTATTTGATAATTAATTTTTTTGCACACAGTCATATAGTTTTCTGCTGCTATTTGATAATATTTTTTGCACACAGTCATATAGTTTTCTGCTCCCTATTTGATAATATTTTTGCTCACACAGTCATATAGTTTTCTGCTGTATCTTGATAATATTTTTTTGCACACAGTCATATAGTTTTCTGCTCCTATTTGATAATATTTTTTGCATACAGTCATTATAGTTTTCTGCTGCTATTTGATTAATATTTTTTGGCAACACAGTCATATAGTTTATCTGCTGCTATTTGATAATATTTGCACACAGTTCAATATAGTTTTCTGCTGCTATTTGATAATAACTTTTTGCACACAGTCATATAGTTTTCTGCTGCTATTTGATTTAATATTTTTTGCACACAGTCAGTTATAGTTTTCTGCTGCTATTTTGATAATATTTTTTGCACACCAGTCATATAGTTTTCTGCTCCTATTTGATAATATTTTTTGCACACAGTCACTATAGTTTCTGCTGCTATATTGATAATATTTTTGCCACCACCTCTCTTGTTGTCTTGCTCCTATTTGATAATATTTTTTGCACACAGTCATTATAGTTTTCTGCTTGCTATTTGATAAGTATTTTTTGCACACAGTCATATAGTTTTTCTGCTCCTATTTGATAAATATTTTTTGCACACAGTCATAGCTACTTTCTGCTCCTCTATTTGATAATATTTTTTGGCACACTATCAATATATTTTCACTCCTATTGATAATATTTTTTGCACACAGTCATTATAGTTTTCTGCTGCTATTTGATAAATATTTTTTTGCAACAGTCAATGTTTTCTGCCTGCTATTGATTAATATTTTTTGCACACAGTCATATAGTTTTCTGCTCTCTATTTGAATAATATTTTTTGCTCGTTTGATAACTATTTGCACACAGTCATATAGTTTTCTCTCTATTTGATAATATTTTTTGCACACAGCATATAAGTTTTTCTGCTCCTATTGATAATATTTTTGCACACAGTCATATAGTTTTCTGCTTCCTATTTGATAATATTTTTGCACAAGTCACGTATAGTTTTCTACCTAAGTTGATAATATTTTTTTGCCACACAGTCATATAGTTTTCTGCTGCTATTTGATAATATTTTTTGCATTACAGTCATATAGTTTTCTGCTGCTATTTGATAATATTTTTTGTCACACAGTCATATAGTTTTTCTGCTCCTATTTGATAATATTTTTGCACACAGTCATTATAGTTTCTGCTCTATTTGATAACATTTTTGCATACACGTCATATAGTTTTTCTGCTGCTATTTTGATAATATTTTTTTGCACACAGTCATTATAGTTTTTCTGCTGCTATTTGATAATATTTTTTGCACACAGTCATATAGTTTTCTGCTGCTATTTGATATATATTTTTTGCACACAGTCATATAGTTTTCTGCTCCTATTTTTGATAATATTTTTTTGCACACACAGTTTTCTGCTGCTATTTGATAAGTCAGTCATAAGTTTCTGCTCCTATTTGATAATATTTTTGCACACAGTCATATATTTTCTACTCCTAGTTGATAATATTTTTTGCACACTCAGTCATTATAGTTTTCTGCTGCTATTTGATAATATTTTTTTGCACACAGTCATATAGTTTATCTGCTCCTATTTGATATATTTTTTTGCACACAGTCATATAGTTTTCTGCTGCATTTTTGCACCACAGTCATATATTTCTGCTGCCTATTTTGATAATATTTTTTTTGCACACAGTCATATAGTTTTCTGCTCCTATTTGATAATATTTTTTGCACACATCATATAGTTTCTGCTTCCTATTTGATAATATTTTTGCACACAGTCATATAGTTTCTGCTCCTATTGATAATATTTTTTGCACACAGTCATATTATTTCTACTCCTATTTGATAATATTTTTTGCACACAGTCCATATAGTTTTCTGCTTCCTATTGATAATATTTTTTTGCAACACAGTCATATAGTTTTCTGCTATTTGATAATATTTTTTGCACACAGTCATATAGTTTTTCTGCTCCTATTTGATAATATTTTTGCCACAGTCATATAGTTTCTTTTTTGCTTGGCTATTGATAATATTTTTTGCACACAGTCAATAGTTTTCTGCTGCTATTTGATAATATTTTTTGCACACAGTCATATAGTAGTTTTCTGCTCCTATTTGATAATATTTTTTGCACCAAGTCTATACTAGTTTTCTGCTGCTATTTGATAATATTTTTGCAAACACCAGTCATATAGTTTTTCTGCTCTATTTGATAATAATTTTTTTGCCACACAGTCATATAGTTTTCTGCTGCCTATTTGATAATATTTTTTGCACACAGTCATATAGTTTCTGCTCTATTGATAATATTTTTTGCACACAGTCATATAGTTTTTCTGCTGCTATTTGATAATATTTTTTGCACACAGTCATATAGTTTCTGCTCCCTATTTGATAATATTTTTGCACACAGTCATTATAGTTTTCTGCTCCTATTTGATAATATTTTTTGCACACGAATCATATTAGTTTTCTGCTCCTATTTGATAACTATTTTTTGCACACATCATATAGTTTTCTGCTGCTATTTGTGATAATATTTTTTGCACACAGTCATATAGTTTTTCGCTGGCTCCTCTATTTGCATAATATTTTTGCACGCAGTCATATAGTTTTCTGCTCCCTATTTGATAATACTTTTTTGCACACAGTCATATATTTTCTACTCCTAGTGATAATATTTTTTGCACACAGTCATATAGTTTTCTGCTTGCTATTGATAATATTTTTTTGCACACAGTCATATTAGTTTCTCTGCTCCTATTGATAATATTTTTTGCACCACTCATCATATAGTTTTTCTGCTTCCTATGATAATATTTTTTGCACACGGTCATATAGTTTTCTGCTCCCTATTGATAATATTTTTTGCACACAGTGCATATAGTTTTTCTGCTCACCAGCTGCTAGTTTTTTGCACACTGTCATATATTTTCTACTCCTATATTGCATAATATTTTTTGCACACAAGTCATATAGTTTTCTGCTCCTATTTGATAATATTTTTTGCACACAGTTCATATATTTTACTCCTAGTTGATATATTTTTGGCACACAGTCATATAGTTTTCTGCTCCTATTTGATAATATTTTTTGCACACAGTCCATATAGTTTTCTGCTCCTATTTGATATATTTTTTTGCACACAGTCATATAGTTTTCTGCTCCTATTTGATATATTTTTTGCACACAGTCATATTTTTCTGCTCCTATTTGATTAATATTTTTTGCACACAGTCATATAGTTTTCTGCTGCTATTTCATAATATTTTTTGCACACAGTCATATAGTTTTTCTGCTCCTATTTGATAATATTTTTTGCACACAGTCATATAGTTTTCTGCTCCTATTTGATAATATTTTTGCACACCAGTCATATAGTTTTCTGCTCCTATTTGATAATATTTTTTGCACACAGTCATATATTTTCTACTCCTAGTTGATAATATTTTTTGCACACAGTCATATAGTTTTTCTGCTGCTATTTGATAATATTTTTTGCACACAGTCATATAGTTTTCTTGCTCCTATTTGATAATATTTTTTTGCACACAGTCATATAGTTTTCTGCTGCTATTGATAATATTTTTTCATATAGTTTTCTGCTCCTATTTGATAATATATTTTGCACACAGTCATAAGTTTCCTGCTGCTATTTGATAATATTTTTGCACACAGTCATATAGTTTTCTGCTCCTATTTGTATAACAGCATACAGTCATATAGTTTTCTGCTTGCCTATTTGATAATATTTTTTGCCACACAGTCATATAGTTTTCTGCTGCTATTTGATAATATTTTTTGCACACAGTCATATAGTTTTCTGCTCCTATTTTTTGATAATATTTTTTGCACCACAGTCATATAGTTTTCTGCTCCTATTTGATAATATTTTTTGTCATATACTATTTGATAATACTTTTTGCATACAGCCATTATAGTTTTTCTGCTCCTATTTGATAATATTTTTTGCACACAGTTCATATAGATTTTGCTCCTATTTGATAATATTTTGCACACAGTCATATAGTTATCTGCTCCATTGATAATATTTTTGCACACAGTCATATAGTTTTTGCTCCTATTTGTCATATAGTTTTCTGCTATTTGATAATATTTTTTGCACACAGTCATATATAGATAATATTTTCTTGCTCCACAGCTCTGCTAGTTTTGATAATATTTTTTGCACACAGTCATATAGTTTTCTGCTCCTATTTTGATAATATTTTTTGCACACAGTCATATAGTTTTCTGCTCCTATTTGATAATATTTTTTTGCAACACAGTCATAATAGTTTTCTGCTCCTATTTTGATAATATTTTTTGCACACCAGTCATATAGTTTTCTGCTCCTATTTGATAATATTTTTTTTTTGGCCACAAACAGTTTTTTTTTTTTTTTTTTTCATATAGTTTTTCTGCTCCTATTTGATAATATTTTTTGCACACAGTCATATAGTTTTTCTGCTCCTATTTGTGCCACAGCATATAGTTTTCTGCTCCTATTGAATAATATTTTTTGCACACACACATAATAGTCATATAGTTTCTGCCTCCTATTTGATAACATTTTTTGCAGACAGTCATATAGTTTTCTGCTCCTATTTCATAATAGTTCTTCTGCATACAGTCATATAGTTTTCTGCTCCTATTTGATAATATTTGCAGACAGTCATATAGTTTTTTCTGCATAATTATTTCTCTGCTACAGTCATATAGTTTTCTGACCTTCCTAATTTGATAATATTCTCTTGCAGACAGTCATATAGTTTTCTGCTACCTATTTCATAATTTCTCTGCTTTTGCACACAGTCATATTAGTTTTCTGGCTCCTATTTTGATGAATATTTTTGCACATTTATACCAGTTCTCTGCAGTCATATAGTTTTCTGCTCCTATTTGCTTTGCAAGGGACAGTCAGTATAGTTTTCTGCTCCGTATTGATAATATTTTTTTGCACACAGTCATATAGGTTTTCTGCTCCTATTTGATAATATCATTTTGCACACAGTCATATAGTTTTTCTTCTCTATTCATAATGATTCTCTGCATACAGTCAATATAGTTTCTGCTCCTATTTGATAATATTTTTGCACACAGTCATATATTTTTCTTTCTTTTTGAAAGGGTCCAAAAAAATTCAAGGTAATATCAATCCTTTGTAAGTCTCTCCGCAAACGAAATGCAATTCCTTTCCCAACTGAACACGCCACTCTCACATCAAATAGCTTTCACTTGCCGTCCAAAACACTTTCTTCCTCACTCTCACTGTCAGCGACAGTCCGTCTTTATTTCTGCTCGTTCAGATGCGCTTATGCAAATTCGGATATACTTTATTTGGGTCTCTACTAACAATACCTCAGCTACGAGGAGGTAGCGAGTTCGAGTATCCGTAGCCGCTCGCCACAGGCCAAACGTATCCTGACGCGCTTTGTTTCTGGGGGCTGGGAATCCGCTTGTTCATAGGGCTGCCTTTCAGACTCGTCACATTTCTGCTCCTATTTGATAATATATTTTGCACACAGTCATATAGTTTCAAGTATTTCAAGCAGTTATATGATTTCAAGTAACTGATAATAATCATCTTTTGTAAACAATTATAGCTTCAAGTAACTATTCTTAATACAAATAATTTGCACACAGTTATATGGTTTCAATAATAACTAATAATAATAATCCTTAGTAAACAATTATAGTTTCAAGCGTGTATTTACCGAACCCCTTCGCTGCGAACCGGATGTGACACGGGGTCATTTCTTTCAAGTGGGGTAAAGTTTGTTTGAATTTGTTTTCCTTCTCGACTGATTGCATAAACAGCGAGAAAAGCTGCCTTACAATTTCACCACAATGTGACGACATTTCTCATGGGGTATCCAGCGGGGATCGAACTCGTTTTTCAGTCGTAATGGATCTGCGAGACTAACTTGCAAACCATTACTTCACGATGGATGTCTATTTTTCCCCATGCGCATTAGCCCGAAAGTCAACGTAAAAGCGCGACTGGCGATCGAACTTGCTTATTAGGATATCGCAGTCCAACACGCCACCGGGACTCCCCACGCTGATATCAAGATGAGCGTATAAAATATAATGATGAAATATAACTTATAGTTTCACTTTTTTTACTGACTCTTCTTTTTGTCTTCATAAATATTGCCAATTAGAGAACCATTATTTTTTGTGAGGGTTTTATGATAATTCATCCATAAACTTTTCCATTCTTATCTAACACATATTTTTGCAAAAAACTTTTCCATGCTAATTTACACGTCAGTGTTACACTCATGACTCCACCCTCACCCCAATTTTGTTACAATAATCCTGTGTAAAAAAACGCCAACTTTTACTATTATTAGCCCCAAAATAAACGTAACAGTGAGACTGGAGTTCTAACACACTTATACAGTGTCACAGTCCAACACGCTAATTACTACGCCACGGGGACTCCCCACGCAGATATCAAGATTAGCGTATAAAATATAATGGTGTAATATAATGTATAGCTTCATATTTTTTTTACCGACTCTTCTTTTTTGTCTTCATAAATATTGCCAATTAGAGAATCATTTTATTAGCATTATATTTTTTGTTGTGAAAGACATGAACGGTTTATATGTTCTAGACAAATAGCAATCAAATCTGTGATTTAACTGCTTCTTCGACTAAAATACAGCGAAACCCGAGTTTTCTTTCTCCTAGCCTAGTTACCTAGCCATGGTTAAAGAGCCCAGCCGGTTCTACTATTTACCCATAGCTAGAGGGATAATAATTGAATGCATACCTTTCTCAAGGGTATTAGCGCTACGGGAAATGCAAAACAGCCTTCTCCGGGATTTGAACTCATAACCATGGTTAAAGAACCCAGTCTGCTCTACTATTTATCCATAGCTGAAAGGAGAATAGGATTCATACCTTTCCTGAGGGTATTAGCGCTAAGTGAAATGCAATTACCACATCCAGGATTTGAACTCGGGGCGACGAGTCCTTTTCCTATGACTTTAACCATTACACCCAGCAATATAGGTTCACTTTTTTACCGACTCTTCCTTTTGTCTTCATAAATATTGCCAATTAGAGAATCATTTTATTAGCATTATTTTTTTTTGTGTGTGAAAGACATGAACGGTTTATATGTTCTAGACAAATAGCAATCAAATCTGTGATTCAACTGCTTCGACTAAAATACAGCGAAACCTGAAGGAAGGGGATTATAAAAGACTAGAAGCGGCTACCCGGCGTCGCCTAGGTAGAGGAGGGGGTAAAAAAGGTAGTCTCGCTGATTCCTTATTGTTGAATCAGGGGTTAGATCCTCGCAGGAGGCCCCATTAAAGTCTCTATATAAAAATGACCTTGCCTTGATCCAGCCACTCTGAAAAAAAAATTAATGTCTTCTATTGAAAATACTAAATTAAAAAAAAAAAAAAAAATCCATGTTATCATTTCAATTTTATTTTCAAAATTATCTTCACGAATATAAATCAAATCTTTATTATTTTTCCTCAAAAATCATGCTCTGGTGATATTTAATGTGTATATATATATTTACTTTGTCGTTAATTGTTTTATTTTCAAAGTTTCCTCCGGACATGCAGATACACACAAGTGCCCTTTATATTTGTATAGATTAATAAAATAGTCAGTAGAGTGTTTGCCAAGGAACCACAAGGTTCCTAGTTTGATACCGACCCTCGCCAACTCAGCGTATGAGTAACATAGGAATCTGTGTGGTAAAGTAAGGAGCTGATTGTATCCACTTCAGACGAAGAAATGTGACGACATTTCTTATGGGGTATCCAGCGGGAATCGAACTCGTTTTTCAGTAGTAATGGATCTTCGAGATTAGCTTGCTTCACGATGGATGTCTATTTTTCCTTTTAGCCCGAAAGTGAATGTAACAGCGCGACTGGTGATCGAACTCGCTTACTATAATGTCGATGATGAATAAGGACTATATGGAGCAAAATAACTGTCAGAGTTCGATAGAAAGGATCAGGATTATGTTGGTGGTTGGATATATTTAAAATAATATACAAGCAATATATTTCCCTCATGTTACGTACTGACGTTTTCACAGTACCAAATCAGCATATATGTTGTATACCCTTTTCTTACTACTTCTAGTCGTCTTCTCTTCTGGCCGGCTTTGCTATTCTGATCGTTTATCATCTTGGTCTGGTCTAGCGTCTGGTGTTTGACTTGGTATATCTTCTAAGGTCTGGTCTTCTATGGGGATTTCGGGTCTGGTTTCTGTTGGGGATTTCTCCTTGTCAGAAGCCCTGTGTCATTGTTAGTTTTTAGGTAATAAACACAAGACTTCGATTTACGTTGATGTTACTTTATTTGTAAATCCCCAACCAGACATTCTGCGCAGTGAGACTTACATGTTACTAGCTCGGTTTCTAACTTCTAACTGACTGAGTTACTTAGTATCCTTAAACCGGAACAGGGTCTTCTATGCCTTCCGGTTCTCACGATTTATCCCCGGAAAGCAAGGTGAGAGTGAGGTCAAGCATTGTCACTCATTCTCAAGGCCATCAGCTGCACTAATCGCCATTATGATTTCTACACTATTGCCATAATCATTAGGTATCTAATAATTATGTAACATATCTGTTTGGTAATATTGAAAAGAGTTCTAAGAGTTCTGTTCACTACAGATTTCACTTCCTCGTCACTGGAATAATGTTTGCCTCTCAAACTCTCTTTCATGGGGGCCGAAAAAATGATAGTCTGAAGGTGCTAAATCTGGTGAGTATGGAGGATGCGGTAAAGTTGTCCCCCCGAATGAAGTGATTTTCTCCCTTGTCCTAATGTTTGTGTATGGTCGAGCATTTTTATGTAGAAGGAGGGAAGACATTGCTAATAGGCAAGTTGGGTCTTACTCGTCGGATTCTTGCTCTGAGCCTCGTTAGGGTCTCAATGTAAGCCTTAGTTTTTATTTTAAAAAAATGGCATTACTTTTTGACTCACACTCGTATTTACGGGATAGAGAGAGAGAGAGAGAGAGAGATAGAGAGAGAGAGAGAGAGAGAGAGAGAGAGAGAGAGAGAGAGAGAGAGGAGAGAGAGAGAGAGAGAGAGAGAGAGTAAAAATAAACGCTCCTAGTGAAAATTAACAGGATTAATGTTCTTTGTTAGCTCATATCTGTTCGGTAGCATTGAAAAGATTTCTAAGCTTTTGGAACCGGATGACCGCTTAAGTGCTAAAGATTGTTTTACGTCTAATTTGTCTGGATAACATCTCATATATATATATATATATATATATATATATATATATATATATATATATATATATAACTACTTATTCTGATTTATATCTAATTAGTGAGAGAATCCTTATCTATTGGCCAATTGATGAGAATTGTCGAGGTGTTTTTCATGTGCGTTACTTAATTAGAGTAAAAGGTTGTATTTAATTGAATGAAAGCGATCATATATTGTTATATTCTTATTAATCTTTTCGAAGTCCTTCTTTTTTGTTTCGTTTTTGGTTTTAGATTTCGCTGTCGAGGATTTAGTCGAAGAAGCGGTTAAATCACAGACTGGTTGCTATTTGTCTTCTAGAACACATAAACCGTCCATGCCCCCTCATACAAAAATAAAATAAATAAATAAATAAAAAAATAAAAAATAATGCCAATAAAATGATTCTCTAATTGGCAATATTTATGAAGACAAAAGGAAGAGTCGGTAAAAAAAAGTGAACCTATATTACTGGGAAGCGCGTGGTGTAATGGTTAAAGTCATGGGAAAAGGACTCGTCGCCCCGAGATCAAATCCTGGATGTGGTAATTGCATTTCACTTAGCGCTAATACCCTTGGGAAAGGTATGAATCCTATTCTCCCTTCCGCTATGGATAAATAGTAGGGCAGACTGGGCTCTGGTTAGGAGTTCAAATCCTGGAGAAGGCTGTTTGCATTTCCCGTAGCGCTAATACCCTTGAGAAAGGTATGCATTCAATTATTATCCCTCTAGCTATGGGTAAATAGTAGAACCGGCTGGGCTCTTTAACCATGGCTAGGTAACTAGGCTAGGAGAAAGAAAACTCTAAATTCAAACCTGTTGAACTCCGCTTAAGAAATTGACCTTGTGTCATATCCTGTTCGTGCGGGTGTGTGTGTAAATATATATACGTTATATTACATCATTATATTTTATACGCTCATATTGATATCTGCGTGGGGAGTCCCCGTGGCGTAGTAAGTATCATGTTGGACTGTGACATTGTATAAGCGA
The DNA here is from genome assembly GCA_023376005.1 of Doryteuthis pealeii. NCBI lineage: Eukaryota > Metazoa > Mollusca > Cephalopoda > Myopsida > Loliginidae > Doryteuthis > Doryteuthis pealeii. The sequence goes on from CM042176.1 coordinate 31,935,819, forward strand.
GTTAGAACTTCAGTCCCACTGTTACGTTTATTTTGGGGCTAATAATAGTAAAAGTTGGCGTTTTTTACACAGGATTATTGTAACAAAATTGGGGTGAGGATGGGGCCATGAGTGTAACATTGACGTGTAAATTAGCACGGGAAAGCTTTTAGCACAAATATGTGTTAGATGAGAATGGAAAGGTTTAAGGATGAATCATCATAAAACCCTCACAAAAAATAATGGTTCTCTAATTGGTAACATTTATGAAGACAAAATGAAGTCAGTAAAAACAGTGAAGCTAGACGTTATATTCATTGGAATTTCAGTCTCGGAAGACTAATATATAGTTTTTGTGCCCCTGAAGTTACAGCGCCTCCTGTGACCGTAAAGTACAATGTTCGAAAAAACATTCTTGACAACAGATGTTGCATGTGAAGGCTGTCCTTGAAGATGTTGATGTGCCGGTGCTTTGTTGCCGCTGCTTTCTTCTGATCTCTTGGCTTCATGGTGTTGCATCAGGGTGGTTTCAGACATGAAAAGTCCACCACGGAGAGCCTAATTATAGTAGACATTTTTTAAAGAAATATTTCTCCTTGAACGATTCACAAACCAAATGCACTCGATTAAATACTTTACTAGAAAGTAGAAAGAGAAGTAATATAATGGAAACTTTCAAAATAATAAATTGAATTACTAATTATTAATTGGAATTTCAGTCCCGGAAGACTATAATATAGTTTTTGTACTCCTGAAGTTACAGCGTCTTCTGTGACTGTAAAATCCAATGTTCGAAAAACATTCTCGACCACAGATATCGCATGTGAAGGCTCTCCATGACGATGTTGATGTGCCGGTGCTATGTTGCCGCTGCTTTCTTCTGGACCTCCTGGCTTCATGGTGTTGCGCCAGGGTGGCGTTATATTAAGCAATGATATTTTATACGCTCATCTTGATATCTGTCTTGGGAGTACGGTGGCGTAGTAAGTAACGTGTTGGACTGCGTCATCGTAGTAAGTCAATTTCTTCAACTTTCCAGAGCCCCCGCTAGATCACCGAAATTAAGTGATACTTAATTGGGTGACCACTTAAGCAATACCAGGTACTGTAAGCAACATGAATCCTTTATTCGGCATTAAATATCCCGAGAAGGGTTGATGTGTCGTAGAACAAAGCAATCAAACAATCAACATCAGGTCTCTAGGATGCTTTTGAGTATTCTAGCCGATCTTAATAATGTTGTTGTGTGGATAATCTCAATCCTTCAGGATCTTTCCAAACCCTTGGTGACCGTTCAGGATACCAAGTATCCATCAATTTCATTTTCATATTGTGATCTACCGGGACGGTAGTTGACAACCCTATAAATTAATACTAGGTTTAGTCTTCTGGCTGGAATAAGGTGATCTGTATCTTAAAGTCCCATAGAATTTTATGCGTCTCATTCTCAAAAAACAGATTCCGGTTTGTTATTTATCTCGTGTTCCTTAATTGTACGTCCATTATCATCTTGTAACACACTCTGGTTAAAAATGGGACCGTCGAAATAGTCCAAGATGGAACGCAAAAAATAAATCCTGATTATCTGGTGTTACTTATACTCCGAGTTCTTATTTCTTATGAGTGTCGTCCCATCAGCTTAATAATGGACCATTCCGTTTTTATCATAAAGAAAGAAAGGAAAGAAGAAAGAAAGAGAGTAGGAGGAATATACAGAGAGGAGGTGAGCGCACAAAAGCGATAACGCTAATCTGTTTCAATCGAACATAATGAAAAGAAGAAACTATTGAGGTCAGTTAGTCTACTGTTGGTTTGAATAACAGCAACTAGCTTCGCACAACTGAAGCCGTGTCCAAGACAGTTGGTATTTATAGAAATCAAGAATGATCCATTCATGCATTTGGGTGAGTCCCTTCCTTGAGTTCTGATTGGCTGCTTGGTTTCAATGATATTGTGGAGTTTTATAAATACCCTGTCATTCTGCAGTAGAATTGCAACAAGACGGGTTTGTATTGAGTTACAACCGCTTGTTGCCGTGTTTTACCAATTCGACGGTAATTGGAACTTTAGTTTGATTATTCTTCAGAAAGGAGAGAGAGAGAGAGAGAGAGAGAGAGAGAGAGATGAGAGAGAGAGAGAGAGAGAGGAGGGGGGGTTAAATCAAGATTCTCTTAAGTAAACATATCAAACGTAGTAATAGTTAAATTGTCATACTATTGTATATCCATAGGTCCCGCTAGGTATTATTATTACTGTAAGCAACCTGAGTCATTTGTTTATCCAGATGACTTTATTTGGTATTAAATAACCCGAAAAGTGTTGATATGCCGTAAAACAAGACAAGCAATCATCAACTCTCCAGGACTTTTCTCAGTATTCTAGCCGATCTCAGCAATGAATATGATTATTTATTTGGATTATTCGGATCATTCGTATCTTTATTGTTATCTACACAACGTTTCGGTCGATGTGCTCTTCAGCCATCTTCAGGTGTTTCTTGTCGAATTCGGGAACCTTCTCTAAGAACTCAGGAACATTTTCTTCGAACTTTGGACCCTTCTTGTCGAACTCGAGAGCCTTCATGTCGTATTCGGTAGCATTCACGAAACTTCGAACCGAACCCTTTATTCAATCCACGGAGATAGGCTGTTCTCATTCCGTTAACCATGACCGGGTACAAGTGTTAAGCCGTGTCAAGTATTCTATGTTATTATCGCCCTTGGTCAGGATTGAACCTGCAACCTAGAGATGAATGTCACTTAGATCTGTATTCTCATCTTTATTGTTATCTACACAACGTTTCGATCGATGTGCACTTCAGCCATCTTCAGGTGTTTCTTGTCGGACTCAGGAACCTTCTCTTCGAACTCGGGACCCTTCTTGTCGAACTCGATGTCCTTCATGTCGTAATCGGAAGCCTTCGCGGAACTTCGAACCGAACCCTTTATTCAATCCACAGAGATTGGCTGCTCTCATTCCGTTAACCATGACTGGGTACAAGTGTTAAGCTATGTTAAATATTCTGTTATTATCACCCTTAGCCAGGATTGAACCTGCAGCCTAGAGCTAACTGTCACTTAGAACTGTATTAACTCAACCCTTATATATCGATTGCGCCATGTGTCCAACTGGAGAAACACGATTATTTATATTTTCCCCTGTCCTATGTTTGTCTATTTTGTTTTTTCCTATACTCGATAATACGTTGCAATTTTCACATAGGTTTATATATTTAACACTTACATATATTAAAGTGTCGCACTTTTATCTACCATATAGATAAAAAAGATAAGAAAAAGATTAATAAAATGGTCCCAGCTCCTCGACGATAAGTATTTAATGTATTTTCCCACGACATTTCCGCCCGTTTTTTATTTTATTTTACCAACTTTTCTCCTTTCAATTCATTTTCATAGAAAACAATGTGAAAATGACGCACCGGTCACAGTATATATATATATATATATATATATATATATATATATATGTGTGTGTGTGTGTGTGTGTGTGTGTGTATATATGTGTGTGTGTGTATACACATATATAAAACACATATATATGTATATGTGTATATACATATATATGTATGTGTACATATATGTATGTGTATATATACATATGTATGTATATATAATATACATGTATATGTGTATATACATATATATATATGTGTACATCTATATGTATATACATATATATATATATGTTACGAATGTGCATATATGTGTGTATATACATATATATATGTGTGTACATATATGTATGTATATATATATATGTGTGTATATATACATATATATGTATGTGGGCATACATATATATGTGCATATATATATAAACATATGTATGTGTATATATATGCGTCTATATATATATGTGTATAGATATACATACATATATATGTATGTGTATGTAGATGTATTTATATGTATGTGTATATATACACATATATATATGTATATAGATGCATGTGTGTTTATGTATATGCATGTGTATATATACATGTATGTATGTGTATATAGATGTATGTATGTTTATGTATATATATATATATATTATATATATATATATATATATAATATATATATATATGTGTGTGTGTGTGTGTGTGTGGTGTGTGTGTGAGTGCCTGTTTTGTGTGTGTACGTATGCATAAAAGCATAATCGATTCATTTTTACCAGAAAAGGCTTTTCAGCAATTTCAAAAACCGTTGGTATCAGAAAAGATGAAAAAAAGGCAATGAAAGAATTTAAACAAAAGAAAAAAGAAAAAGAAAAGAAAAAAGAAAAGAAGAAAAAAAGAAAAAGAAAAAAAAAGAAAAAAAAAAAGAAAAAAAAGAGAAAAATAGCGTTTTCAATGGGCGAATTGAATAGATGATAAAGCGTTGAAGCGGAAACGGAAGGGTGAATTGGCGGGGAGATCGGGCGGTCGGCGGACGGGCGATGGGACTGAAATCAAAGAAAAGAGGAAATCATTGCGATTCTCAGTCAATCAATACATCGATCAATGTGGTCAGAAGGTGACTTAAGTCGCAACCCTACAACTTTATTGATCAATTAATTTAAGTGGCAAAGTTTAAAGTCGAGGAAACGACGAGAAACATTTATGTTATTACCAGTTTGCAGTAAAGGTAGAAATAAAATAAGATTTAATGTTATTCTTTATTATTATTATTATTATTATTATTATTATTATTATTATTATTATCTACGTATTAATACGCTTGTTCCTTAATCCTCCGACTGTTGTCAAGGAAACGACAAGACACATTTATGTTATTACCAGTTTGCAGTAAAGGTAGAAATAAAATAAGATTTAGTGTTATTCTTTATTATTATTATTATTATTATTATTATTATTATTATTATCTACGTATTAATACGCTTGTTCCTTAATCTTCCGACCGTTGTCAAGGAAACGACAAGACACATTTATGTTATTACCAGTTTGCAGTAAAGGTAGAAATAAAGTAAGATTTAGTGTTATTCTTTATTATTGTTTATTCCTTTTGTGTTTTCACTGAAGTCTGAGTGACAGCAAGTCTCCTCATGTCTCCAGGACTCTTCTGAGTATTCTGGTAGATTGCAGCAGTGCAGGGTTCTGAATGGTTTCAATCCTTCCTCTGATATCCAAACTTTCCAAACTCTTTTCTAATCCTTTTGGGACTGTTCCAAGTGCACCAACTACAATTGGTATCACTTTCATTTTCATGTTCCATAACTTTTTCAGTTCTCTGGCAAGGTCCAGATATTTGTCCATTTTTTCATTTTCCTTTAGCTTCACCCTGTGATCTGCTGGCACTGCAAAATCCACCAGTTGACAAGTTCTTTCTTTTTTGTTTATCAACACTAGGTCTGGTCTATTATTATTATTATTATTATTATTATTATTATTATTATTATTATTATCTACGTATTAATACGCTTGTTCCTTAATCTTCCGACTGTTGTCAAGGAAACGACAAGACACATTTATGTTATTACCAGTTTGCAGTAAAGGTAGAAATAAAATAAGATTTAGTGTTATTCTTTATTATTATTATTATTATTATTATTATTATTATTATTATTGTGCTATTATTATTAACTACGTATTAATACGCTTCTTCCTTAATCTTCCTACAGTTATGATCTTGCAGCATCCTCTGATTAAAAATGAGTTTGCAATAAAGATAGTGATAGAATTAGTGCTATCTAATATCGACTGGGATCACACCGTAAATTTAATTCCTCTCCGGTATTCTAAGTGGACTTTACAATTTTTTAGAACACCTACCATCAGCTTCCCACTTTACCGAACAGATCACTGTGGTATTCATACGCTGAGTTGGCGAGGGTTGGTATTGAACTGGGAACCTTGTGGTTTCCGAGCCGGAAGCTCTACCGACTTATCTAAAACGGTCCTTGTGTCTCAGTACGCTGAGTTGGTGAGGGCTGGTATTGAACCCGGAATCTTATGGTTTCCGAGCCGGATGCTCTATCGACTTAACTAAACCAGTCCTTGTGTCTCAGTACGCTGAGTTGGTGAGGATCGGTATTGAACTCGGAACCTTGTGGTTTTCGAGCCAGATGCTCTACCGATTGAGCTAAACCGGCCCTTGTGCCTCAGTAAGATTTTTAAATATCAAGAAGCATCAAAGTTCATGATTCCTGATCTAAGAAACATTGGTTTATTGCATCGAAACTTCTAAACACCCTTGACTCACAATCCACATCTGACATTTAACGCTTCTGAATAGACGTGATCAAGTCCCAGTCAAAAGCTGCAAGACGCCATTGACGGCCACCATCTTGGTTTGCGTCAAGTGTCATCATATTCGGTTGTAGTTTTGTTTTTGTTTTGTTTTGTGTTCACTTTTTCTACAGGTTTTTTGTTTGGGTGTGTCGAGGATGAGCATGCAAGGTGTGATTGTGTGGGTGTAAGATTAAAAGAGGGAGATGCGGAGTTCGATTTTTCTTTTAATTCTTTTCGGCTATTCCATCTTTTTTTTTTTGGGGGGGGGGTCCTACAACATTCCAGCACAGATAACGGATATTGAGGATATCATGAAATATAGAATAGATTCCGATTTTGAATTTCAACGAATTTTAATTCAAAATCTAACTACACTTACATACATAATTCGTAGGCTACCCATGAATTGTGTAACACTAGGATCACACCGTTAATCTAATTCCTCCTCGGTTCAGTGGCCGAAGCTACCAGACACAGGTCTCGAAGGGCGGGGTGATTTACAGGAAGTGCGGTGGTGTACTGGTTAGAGTCGTAGGAAATGGACTCGTCGACTCGAGTTTAATTCCTGGACGAAGCCATAGTTCACATAGCGTTAATACCCTTGGGAAAGGTATGAATCCAACTACTCTCCTTCCAGCTATGGGTAAATAGTAGGACATACTGGGCTCTTTAACTTTGGTTAGGCAATCAGTCTAGGAGAAGGAAAACTCTGAATTCAAACCTCTTAAATCTCCGCTTGGGGTGGTCACTACTAGAATAGGCTTAGTCCTACTTAGTGATCTATTTCAATTAAAAATAATAGTTACAGTTTAGTTCTTATTTAGTTAGTCTATTATTTAATGGTAAGAAGTAAGTCTCCACCCGATTGTAGTTTCCCAAAAGGAACTAGTTTAAAAGGAAATAAAATTGATTCGTAATTAAGTTAAGAACAACAATTGTTTTTCCCCAATCAGTCTCATTTGCTTAATCGACCGATGTTGTAGAATTGGATTTTTTATTTTCCTTTTATTTTGTATTTTATTGTAAAAATTAATGTTCGCTTCCATTTTGGAAATGATTAACATCATTTTGATCGATAAGTCTTTGATTCTGAAGATTTCTTTTTTTTTCAACTCATTTGTTGTTGTTGTTGTTGTTGTTGTTCTTCTCTTCTCTCATGTTTCTTTCTTTCTTCTTCTTCTTCTTCTCTTCTTCTTCTTCTTCTTCTTCTTCTTCTTCTTCTTCTTCTTCTTCTTCTTTTTCTCTTTTTTCTTCTTTCTTCTTCTTCTTCTTTTCTTCTTCTTCTTCTTCTTCTTCTTCTTCTTCTTCTTCTTCTTCTTTTCTTCTTCTCTCATGTATCTTTCTTCTTCTTCTTTCTTTTCTTTCTTCTTCTTCTTCTTCTTCTTCTTCTTCTCTCTTTCTTCTTTTCTTCTTCTTCTTCTATCATCATCATCATCATCATCACCTTTCCTGTATTGTTTGAAGAAGAAGAGAAGAGAAGAAGAACAACAACAACAACAACAACAACAACACCAACAAAAAGGCGATGATGATGATGATGACTTCGTTCCCATCATCATCATCATCATCATCATCATCTTTACCATGTTGTTTCGTTCATGTTTTCCATTTCTTTTTAAAAGATATAAACGAAAGAAGCGGAAAAAAAATCAATTGCCCAACAAATTGAGTCAACTCCCTTAGATATAATCCTACCTCATCCTCTCCAAAGTAAAGGTCTCCAATACTTACATCATCATCAGGTCGCGCTGACAGCACGGATTCTCTCTCATATTCCTCCTCTCTCTCACCACCCGTCCCTATCGGTCATGATCTGCGTTATTTTTCCGCATCCCACCATGCACGCCATCCAGAATCCACAGAGTGCTGATTGATGTAGGTTTTTGCTGGTCAGCTTACACTGGTGTGTACATGGGTAGGTGTCCACAGAAGATCATTATGTGTTCGTCCTTGCTCTCCCAGCTGTGTCCAGCATGCCTTGTTCGTTTACTTTTAATGGTTTGTGGCGATAGTAGGTAAATGGCCGTACCACCCAGTTGCCCTATTATTTACCGCTATTCAGCAGTACAGTTGATGGAAGATATTATAGTTTCGTCATGAATTGAATGACGTGAAATTTTCTTTATTTCTTTTATCTGGTTATCGTTCATCTTTTTTTTTATATCTCATTCAAACTTGCTGAAAAGATTCTGTGACATCGCTGACACAGCGTCTCTTTTTCTATTCTAAAATCTACTGGTATATATTAATATTACTATAAAGCAAAGGGGTGGTCATACGTGGCCTGTCATAGATCACGTGCTTGCGGGGTTTAGACCTATATTCCAATTCGAGAATCTGGCATCTAGGGTGTACTCTAAACATGA
>CM042176.1:31944498-32004498 GCA_023376005.1 Doryteuthis pealeii
GAGAGAGAGATGACGAGAGAGGGGAGGAGAGGAGAGGAGATTATTTATACTTCTACATATTCACTTATTTCATTAGGCTCTTGAAGTAACCTATCAAACGTGTAAAATTAATCATCATACTATGGTATAATCACAGGTCCCTGCGTAGTTAGATTTATCACGCAACTTAACAGTCGTTCGTTGGTTGTTCAAATCGTTAGTCCAACCCAACGCAAAATGAACAACTTGTATGACCAAACATTTGACATATGTGTAGTGTGCACATACATCACAATGTCTACAAAAAAGTCGTCTGAAAATCATTAAAAAGATTCATTTTTAAGATATTTGACAGCCGTTAAGGAGTTTTTGAAAAGGACCTAAATATTTACTGCAACTTAAAGTACTCTCTGTCTTTCATTCAAGGTCAAAAATAACATACAATTAAATTCCCCACATTAATTAATTTTTTTATTATCACAAATTCTTTTTTTAACACAATTTTTATTTATTTTATCTAAACATATTTTTTATTCTCATTCATAATTTTTCCCATCTTTTTTTTTTTCACCAAGCGGGTAGACAATTACTTACAATCACCTTATATACATCATACTATATATATATAATATATAATATATATTCATCTACAATAGCAACAGCTGTGGATATATGTTTATTTCTAAATATTGGAAACCGACACATATTGAGAAGCTGTAATAAATTTCAATATTGAAATTGTGCGTCCTAAAGTAACAATAGCGTTAAATATAATTGAAATAAAATTTTGACAGGGTTGATTGGTTGGTTTACGGAATTACACGCCGTGGGGTTATTTAATGCCAAAGTCAGTTTTAAACCACTAAGTTCCTAGTTGATACCGGTCCTCGCCAACTCAGCGTATGAGTAGCACAGGGATATGTGCGGTAAAGTAAGACTGGGTAGGTGTGGCGCTCTACTTAAGACGCCAAAACAATCTCCTTGGTCTAGCGCTACTGAAAAGGAATAGACCCCTCGCTGACTGGCTGATACGACTTTAGCCGTCCCGATGACTTATATGGTTTTAGGTAACTATCTGTTTTAAAAAAGTATCCTTTACTTGCGCATAGATAGCTTAAACTATGGATAGTGTGTGGTCTGTAATGGTTGAGTCGTAGGAAATGGACTCGTCGACACGAGTTCAATCCTGGACGAAACTGTTGCATTTCCATATACTTCTCTCTTATACTATCCCTCCATCTATGGTAAATAGTAGGCGGACTGGTTCCTTAACCTTAGCTAGGTAAACCAGTCAAAGAGAAGGAAAACACTGAATTCAAATCTGTTAAACTCGCAAGAAATTGACATTCATACAAATATATAAAGGGCAGTTGTGTGTATGTTGTAGCCCGGATGAAACTTCGAAAATAAAACAATTAACGACAAAGTAAATATATATATACATTAACATCACCAGGCTTGGTTTTGAGCTAAAATAATGAAAATTTTGATTTAATATTCGTGAATATAATTAAAGATAGAATGTAAATGAATACAGCATGGAATATTTTTTGCATTAATATTTCCAATAGAACATTAAAGTTCTTTCAGAGATCTTGATCAATGCAAAAATCTTTTTTGGTAGGGATTTTAATGGTATCCCAAGGATCCAATCACGATTCAGTAATAATGGAGTGCAGGACTAACTTAAAAAACCCGTCTCTACTCAGGCGATGCCCGGTACCATTTACTAGATATATATATATATATATAATATCTATTATATAATATTATATATAAGCTTAAACTATTTTCAAGCAATTAATACTACTACTACTACTACACTACTACACTACTATGAGCCAGGTTAGTCAGTCGTAGAGCGTTCGGCTAGAAATCACAAGGTTCCTAGTTCGATACGGTCCTCGCCAAATCAGCGTTATGAGTAGCACAGAGATCTGTGCGGTAAAGTAGTAAGGATGGTAGTGTGGCACTTCATCTCAGATGCAAAAACATCTCCTTGGCTAGCGCTAGTGAAAAGGGGATTGACTCCCTCGCTGATTGGGTGATACCGACATTAGGCCGCCCCGACGACTTTACTTTACTTAATACTACTACTACTACTACAACAACTACTACTACCACTACTACTACTACTACTACTACTAATAATAATAATAATGATAATGATAATAATAATCACAAGACAATGCCATTAGAACAAATTATATCAAAGCGAAAATAGAAGAGTTCTGGAGATCTAAGGAGTCTTGCTGTCACTCAGACTCCAGTGAAATACCACCAATTATTATTATGAGTTTTTCACAACAGCGTTAGCTGATGGTCCTACAAGGAGTTTGAATGACAAACAAGGTCTCCAGGACTCTTCTGAGTATTCCAGCTGATTTCAGCAATGATGTTATCTGGGTGGTCTCAATTTTTCCTCTGATTTTCAGTTCCTCTAGTCTCTTTTCTAAGCTTTTGGGGATCGTTCCTAGTGCCCCAACTACTATTGGTATCACTTTCACCCTCATATTCCAGAGCTTTTTCAATTCTCTTGCGAGTTATTTGTCTATCTTTTCGTTTTCTTTCATCTTCATCATGAGATGTGCTAGAACTGCAAAATCTACCAGTTGACATGTTCTCTTTATTTTTGTTAATCAATACTAGGTCTGGTCTTTTGACTGGGATAAGGCGAGCTGTCCTTTATTATTATTATTATTATTATTATTATTATTATTATTATTATTATTCACTCCTTTTGAGTTTTCACACCAGTGTTAGCTGATGGTACTTCACTGGAGTCTGAGTGACAGCAAGTCTCCCCAGGTCTCCAGGACTCTTCTGAGTATTCTGGCAGATTGCAGCAGTGCAGTATTCTGAATGGTTTCAATCCTTCCTCTGATGTCCAAACTTATTATTATTATTATTATTATTATTATTATTATTGTTATTATTATTATTATTCACTCCTTTTGAGTTTTCACATCAGCGATAGCTGATGGTCTTTCACTGGAGTCTCAGTGACAGCAAGTCTCCTCAGGTCTCCAGGACTCTTCTGAGTATTCTGGCAGATTGCAGCAGTGTAGTGTTCTGAATGGTTTCAATCCTTCCTCTGATATCCAAACTTTCCAAACCCTTTTCACCAACCACAATTGGTATCACTTTCACTTTCATGTTCCATAACTTTTTCAGTTCTCTGGCAAGGTCCAGATATTTGTCCATTTTTCATTTTCCTTTAGCTTCACCCTTTGATCTGCTGGCATTGCAAAATTCACCAGTTGACAAGTTCTTTCTTTTTTGTTATCAACACTAGGTCTGGTCTTCTTGCTGGGATAAGGTGATCCGTTTTTATTTCAAAGTCAGTAGTAGTATTTTACTTCTTGCGAGTGATTCACACTAGATGGCCTTTCACTGGAGTCTGAATGACAACAAGTCTCCTCAGGTATCAAGGACTCTTCTGGATATTCTAGCCGATATCAACAATGTTGTCTGGATGGTCTCAATTCTTCCTCTGATTTCCAATTCCTTTAGTCTGTTTTCTAAACCTTTGGGGATCTTACCAGGTTCACCAACTACAATTGTCTCTCAATCACCCTGTGTTCTACTGGAACTGCAAAACCTACCAAGTTGACTGACAAGTTCTCTTTCTCTTGTTAATCAATACTAACCCGGGTCTTCTGGCTGGGATAAGGTGATCTGTCTTTATCTCAAATCCCAGATAATTTTATGTTTCCTTCTCAAGTACAGATTCTGGTTTATGCAAATAAATATTGATAATCTATATATCAATACTGGCATTCCTTAATCTTCCGCCCGTTATCATCTTGCAACACCCTCTCGTTAAAAATGAGACCCTCTAAATGCAAAAAATGTAAATCCTGATTATCTGGTGTCGTTTAATCGCCAAATTTCTTATGAGTGTTGTCACCTCAGCTAAACATTGGACCATTCTGTTCGTATTATAAAGAAAGAAATGACAAAGGTAATATGTTTTACGCTATATATGATGCGAATCTATATATTTATACTAGGGCTCATCTCGTGGTTTAATGGTATGCAAGCTAGACTTGCAAACCATTGTTAGTGAGTTCGATTCTCTTTGGACGCCCCATACTTCTGGTCTTGTGTCACATCAAAGCTAAGCTTAGTAAATAAGTATGTATATTTTGGGCACCTCATGAGGTGTAATGGTTAGCAAGCTAGATTAGCAGATAATTGTTAGTGAGTTCGATTCTCACTGGGTGCCCCATAATTCTGGCCTTGTGCCGCACGTAAGCTACGCTTAGTAAATAACGGGTGTTCCTTAATATTCTGTCCGTTACCATCTTGCAACACCCTCTAGTTAAAAATGAGACTGTCCCAATCGTCCAAGATGAAAATGTAAATCCTGATTATCTGATGTCGCTTATCCGCCGAAATCTTGAATCTTATGAGTGTCGTCACCTCAGTTAAATAATGGACCATTCCGTTTTATTATAAAGAAAGAAAAGACATGCTACACAGAAAAAAATATAATAAGAAAGAAGAAAAGAAAGAAGAGAGTAGGAGAAAGATAGAGAGAGGGGGGTGAGAACGCGAAAAACAATAACGCTAATCTGTTTTAATCGAATATAATGAAAAGCAGGAAAGAAGGAAAGAAAGAAAAAAAAGAAGTGTGTGTGTGTGTGTGTGTGTGTGTGTAGAGAGAGAGAGAGAGAGAGAGAGAGAGAGAGAGAGAGAGAGAGAGAGAGAGAGAGAGAGATTACTGAACTTGCTTCAGAGTGCTTCGGACTCTAGAGCGGCTAAGTAAAATTAAGAGCATTTATCCCAGGGGGCTATCCTCTAGGCAATACCTGCCCCTTTGATTTAAAGGGACAGGGCTGGGTTTATTGCCCAGCGCTTGATGTGCCTCCTCTTGAAGGAGCGCCTGATGTGCCTCCCCTTGAAGGGGAACGCCGACGGGATCAACGCATTTTCGTGCCTATCACCCATGAGCTTCGGCTTGTTGGTGGGCCCATATGAAAATGTCCTTGTGTCACACCCTCATAAGTGGGACAAGAGGCAAATACCTTTAAGTAAACATATCAAACGTTGTAATAATTAAATTATCTACTACTGTGACATATCCACAGGTTATCTAATACTGTGATATATCCACAGGTCCTGCTCGTAATAATAATTACGAGCAGTACTGTATATAGACAAGTTGTTTACAAGAGAAATAGACAGGTTGAAAAAAATTAGAGAAAAAAATTTACGATATTGACACAGGCGACACACAGGTTTGTCAAGAAACAATTGAAGTTAATTACTCTAACTTACCAGATGTATGTAATCCTAGTCACATGGTATACATATACATACTTATTCACGCACATAAACACATACAGGCACACACTCACACAGACACGCACATACACACACTCACACACACTCACACACACACATCACACAGACACGCATATACACACACTCACGCACACACTACGCACACACTCACGCACACACTCACACAGACACGCATATACACACACTCACGCACACACTCACACAGACACGCATATACACACACTCACGCACACACTCACACAGACACGCATATACACACACTCACCGCACACACTCACACAGACACGCATATACACACACTCACGCACACACTCACACAGACACGCACATAAACACATACAGGCACACACTCACACAACACGCATATACACACACTCACGCACACACTCACACAGACACGCATATACACACACTCACGCACACCTCACGCATACACACACTCACGCACACACTCACACAGACACGCACATACGCACACTCACGCACACACTCACACAGACACGCATATACACACACTCACGCACACACTCACACAGACACGCATATACACACACTCACGCACACACTCACACAGACACGCACATAAACACATACAGGCACACACTCACACAGACACGCATATACACACACTCACGCACACACTCACACAGACACGCATATACACACACTCACGCACACACTCACACAGACACGCATATACACACACTCACGCACACACTCACACAGACACACACATACGCACACTGCACTTCGGCCCTTATTCAGGCTAGATGGGCGGTAGAAGAGGCCCCCTCCGATCAATCGGCTGGTCATTTCAAGCCCTAGCACCTATATGATTGTCCCAATCCTATTCTCCTAATGGTACACCCAACCCTTCTTATCATATGGGTGCTAGAAGGCGGTGGCTGAGGGTCTTTATGTCCTGGGAATTACGTTAAACTCTGATGATGGGGTTTTAGTTCTAGAGATATGCGGAATGTGGAGCACCCCTTCATCACCATTGCTTCCAAGTCCATTCTGACCCAGAGTGGTAGTACCTGTTACATCAATGGGTTAAATAGAAAATTTGTTTATAAAAAATTGAGTTTAAAATATTTTCTTCCAATCTATCGCTACGAATCTTTCAAAAACTTTGCCGGCATTAAATGACCCAGCGAGGTTGATATGCCGTAAACGGGTGCCTCAACTTATGACTTTTCTGAGTTAGAAAATGTCACTCAGTTGAATTTTTGCTTTGTGTTTTGAGCTAAAATTTGACATAGGAGCGAGCTTCAGATACGCTTATGTTAATAAGTTCACTAAAAACATTTAAGTTTCCAAATTTATTACACCAAAGAAAATATTTATAAAAAAAACAACAAAAAAAAAACGTACGTAAACACATGCACTTACGTACACATATACGCACACACACACTCACGAACATACGGTCACGCCACACACCCACAATGAAACTGTTATATCTGGCTAACGCATAATCACACGGCATATATCAAGGCGGTAGTCTATTTCGTTTTAAACACGTCTTATTACATCTTCATCAGCAACACGTGGGAATATGTTCTTTCAAATCCTCTAAATTAACAGAAAGATAACGAACAACCACCTTGTCGTTAAAAAGTCACAAGTTTCTAAAAACCAGTGGTGACATATTAGCTAGTTGCTTCTTTTCCAACGTTTCGGCCGATGTGCACTCAGCCTTCTTCAGGTATTTCTTGTTGAACTCGGGAAAAATGTTCCCGAGATCGAAAAGAAGGTTCCTAAGTTCGACAAGAAACACCCGAAGAAGGTCGGAGGGCACATCAGCCGAAACGTTGTGTATATAACAATAAAGGTGTTGTAACCTAACAAAGGTTACTAAATTAGAAATAACCAAATGGAAGTTGGAAATGAAAGGGAATGGAAATTTTATGACATTAACAAAATACAATACTCGTCAGAGGCGGGAAGAAGGTAAAGTATTCATCGTGGTATAAGTCAGCATAATACTCCCGTATTTATAAGGACTCGAACATACCCATTAATGTTCATAGGTAGGGTATATAACAAGAGGTGAGGACAACAGCCCGAAAAATTCAAATAATACAAATTATCAAACCTCATCTAAAAAAATTCAGACCAATAGAATAATTTCTTATCCCAGAAATTCAGACCAATAGAATAATTAATTATCCCAGAAATTCAGACCAATAGAATAATTTCTTATCCCAGAAATTCAGATAAATAGAATAATTTCTTATCCCAGAAATTCAGACAATAGAATAATTTCTCATCCCAGAAATTCAGGGTTATTCAGACCAATAGAATAATTTCTTATCCTAGAAATTCAGACCAATAGAATAATTTCTTATCCCAGAAATTTCAGACCAAGAGAATAATTTCTTATCCTAGAAATTCTGACAATAGAATAATTTCTTATCCCAGAAATTCAGACAAATAGAATAATTTCTTATCCTAGAAATTCAGACCAATAGAATAATTTCTTATTCCAGAAATTCAGACCAATAGAATAATTTATTATCCTAGAAATTCAGACAAATAGAATAATTTATTATCCCAGAAATTCAGACAAATATAATAATTTATTATCCCAGAAATTCAGACAAATATAATAATTTATTATCCCAGAAATTCAGACAAATAGAATAATTTCTCATCCTAGAAATTCAGACAAATAGAATAATTTCTCATCCTAGAAATTCAGACAAATAT
Organism: Doryteuthis pealeii; assembly: GCA_023376005.1. Taxonomy (NCBI): domain Eukaryota; kingdom Metazoa; phylum Mollusca; class Cephalopoda; order Myopsida; family Loliginidae; genus Doryteuthis; species Doryteuthis pealeii. The sequence continues at coordinate 31,952,500 of CM042176.1, forward strand.
AATAATTTCTTATCCCAGAAATTCAGACAAATATAATAATTTCTCATCCTAGAAATTCAGACAAATATAATAATTTCTTATCCCAGAAATTCAGACAAATATAATAATTTCTTATCCCAGAAATTCAGACAAATAGAATAATTTCTCATCCCAGAAATTCAGACAAATAGAATAATTTCTTATTCCAGAAATTCAGACCAATAGAATAATTTCTTATCCCAGAAATTCAGACAAATAGAATAATTTCTCATCCTAGAAATTCTGACAAATATAATAATTTCTTATCCCAGAAATTCTGACAAATAGAATAATTTCTTATCCAGAAATTCAGACCAATAGAATAATTAATTATCCCAGAAATTCAGACCAATAATAATCTTATCCCAGAATCAGATAAATAGAATAATTTCTTATCCCAGAAATTCAGACAAATAGAATAATTTCTCATCCAGAAATTCAGGCAATAGAATAATTCTTATCTAGTTATTCAGACCAATAGAATAATTTCTTATCTAAAATTCAGACCAATAGAATAATTTCTTATCCCAGAAATTCAGACCAGAAGAATAATTTCTTATCCTAGAAATTCTGACAAATAGAATAATTTCTTATCCCAGAAATTCAGACAAATAGAATAATTTCTTATCCTAGAAATTCAGACCAATAGAATAATTTCTTATCCCAGAAATTCAGCCAATAGAATAATTTATTTATCCAGAAATTCAGACAAATAGAATAATTTATTATCCCAGAAATATCAGACTATCAGAAATTCAGAATTCAGAAATAGAATAATCCCAGAATTCAGACAAATAATAATTTCTCATCCTAGAAATTCAGACAAATATAATAATTTCTTTATCCAGAAAATTCAGACAAATATTAATAATTTCTTATCCCAGAAATTCAGACAAATAGAATAATTTCTCATCCCAGAAATTCAGGACAAATAGAATAATTTTTATTCCAGAAATTCAGACCAATAGAATAATTTCTTATCCCAGAAATTCAGACAAATAGAATAATTTCTCATCCTAGAAATTCTGACAAATATAATAATTTCTTATCCCAGAAATTCTGACAAATAGAATAATTTCTTATCCCAGAAATTCAGACAAATAGAATAATTTCTTATCCCAGAAATTCAGACAAATATAATAATTTCTTATCCTAGAAATTCAGACAAATAGAATAATTTTTTATCCTAGAAATTCAGACAATCATTCATTGGTATGGTATACAACAAAAGGTGAGGACAACAGTCTGAAAAAGTAAAATAATACAAATTATCAAACCTCATCTAAAATATTCAAAAACTAGAATAATTTCTTATCCCAGAAATTCAGACAAATAGAATAATTTCTTATCCCAAAAATCCAGACAATTATTTATTGGTATGGTATACAACAAAAGGTGAGGACAACAGTCTGAAAAATCCAAATAATACAAATTATCAGGCCTCATCTAACATATTAAAAAAATAGAATAATTTCTTATCCCAGAAATTCAGACAAATATTCATTGGTATGGTATATAAGAAAAGGCGAGGACAACAGTCCGAAAAATCCAAATAATACAAATTATCAGGCCTTATCTAAAATATTCAAAAAATAGAATTCTTATCCCAGAAATTCGCACGAGAATAACCTAACAAAAAAAAAATCCAAAAGAAAAACAAACAAATAAATCAAAGAGACTTGTCTTTCGGCCTTTTAAGAGTTTTCAAGATGACAAACAAATAGAAAAAGACAGAAAAAATAAAATAAAAAGAAAGTGGTCGTAAATTCCTTTTTAGTTATTGTTACTTAATGCAGAATGAACCACAGATTCAAAATGAATAAAATTAGACATAATGAGCCATTGAAGCAGATTTTTTAACCAATCAAATTGTTTTCTTTTCTTTTTCTTCTTCTTTGCTTCTTTTTTCCCCGAGGTCGGCAAGATGGAGGCGAGCTGGGAAGAAAGCCTTTATTGGAATCCTAAAGAAAATGGCTTCTTCGAAAATATCAACCCATTAAACATCAGAGAATAACGTCACGTCAAATTGAATACACGTTTCCTAGACACAGATTTTAGACAAATAATGTTTTAGATTTTCTCAATATAAAAACACATTTTGCATTATTTTTTCTTCAATGAATATAAAAAAAAATAAACACCACAAAAAATAAACACTAATAATAAAACAAACAACAAAATCACCCCCACCTCCCATGACGACTTTTGATCAAAGGTTCACAGCTTGATACGCATATAATAATCAAATTATGATCTGAAACTTTTTTTGTACAATATTGTTGCATAATTCATAGGTAGCTTATGAATTATGTACGTACTGTAGTTAGATAAATTTTGAATCAGAGTTCGTTAGATTCAAAATAACGGGGGTTGAGTTGAAAATTAGCTCGATCGTTAATTGGAAGGTAATGAGCTCGGCTTGACCCCTACAAAAACGCACCAGTTAGGGCGTGAGACAGTTTTTAGTTTAGGCGACCAGTTATTCGCCGAAAGAGGATGTCTTCTGAAGAGTGGCATCTCACCGCGCGGTTTCTAGAATTTGGGCTATGGTTGTTCTTAATAAAGACTTAAAGAAAAACAACAAAGACTTGTTGATTAATTAAAATAAGAATGCACAGATACACAGCCAAAGAAGAAGAAATCAGCCCGAGAAAACTGCCCAACAAGAGAAGATGTCAGGAACAAGTAGACAAGATAGTACAAGTAAGGGTAATCTGAACATTAGCTACATAAATGAGAGTAACCTGCCCTTGTTTATTTCACTTTGGGGAAGCCATATGTTCTGGTCGGCTATTTTCATTTCACCGTAAATCTACACTGAAATTACGAATTTGTTTGAATCAATACAATTGCATGTTTTAACACGAAAATATCATGAAATGTGTTCTTAATAATAATTAAGTTCATTTCAAATAATGCGCAAGCACAATTAAGAACACATTTCATGATATTTTCGTGTTAAAACATGCAGTTGTATTAATTCGTATTTTCAGTGTAGATTTTTCAGTGAAATGAAAATGGCCGACCAAAGCATACGGCTTCCTCAAAGTGAAATAAACAAGGGAAGGTTATTCTCATTTATGTAGCTAATGTTTAGATTACCCAAGTAAGAACTTCATCATCATATCTCCTACTCTGTCTCTCTGGCAATTATATACCCGAGATGTGGGTATATAACAATATTCACTTGACACTCGGAGTGTGTAATGGTTATGTATATGGATTCAAGTATTCGTATGTTCTGTTCTTTGTTTAATGGCACATTAACCTTCGTGATTTATTTAGTACCAAAGCCATCCTTGTAGAAGAACAGTAGTGATACTATTTAACCTCTATCTGGTCAGATGAGAGGTTTCATATATTTCCCAATGTAAAGTGAAGATAATAGCATGACTGGTGAACTTGCTTACTACGACATCGCAGTTCATTACGTTAGCCATTACTTGTCCAAGCAATCCTATGTAAAGTAAGTAAATTCGTCGGGTCGGCCTCAAGTCGGTATCAGTTAGTCAGCGAGGGAGTCTATCCCCTTTTCAATAGCGCTAGACCAAGGAGATTGTTTTGCCGTTTGAGGTGGAGTGCCACAGCTACCATCTTACTTTACCGCACAGATCCCTGTGCTACTCATACGCTGAGTTAGCGAGCATCGGCATCGAACTAGGAACCTTGAGGTTTCTAGCCGAACGCTCTACCGACTGAGCTAAACACACACTTATATAACTTCAATTAACTATTCAAATTTGATAATAATTTGATAATAATCAGTATTATCTGTGTTATTCGAACTATTGTCCCCATCTTTATTGTTATCTGTACAACGTTTTGGCCGATATGCCCTCCGGCCTTCTTCAGGTATTTCTTGTCGGACTCGGGAACCTTCTTTTCGGACTCGGGAACCTTCTTTTCGAACACGGGAACTTTCTTGTCGTAGTCGGTAACCTTTTTGTCGTAATCGGGAGCCATCACGGAACTTTGAACTTTGAGTTGAGAAGGTTCCCGAGTCCAACAAGAAATACCTGAAGAAGGCCGGAGGGCATATCGGCCGAAACGTTGTACAGATAACAATGAAGATGAGGACAATAGTCCGAATAACACAGATAATACTAATCATCAAGCCTAATCTCAAACATTCAGAGAAATGATAATAATTAGTTATGTGGTTTCACGTATTCTTATCTAATACTAATAATTTATATACAATAATATGGTTCAAGTAACTCGTAATCCTTTGTAAGCAGCTATAGTGTTAAGTAACCACTCCTGTCTAATACTAATTTGTACACACTGTTATGTGGGAAAATATAGACAAACACGGGATGTTACACTGGATGGAAGTTTATTATTAGTCGTAACGTTGACGTTCGAACGTTTCGGTTTATATAGAAACCATCTTCGGGACAATATGAAACAAGTAAAGGAAAAAAAAGAAAAGATTTTTGTTGTTACAGTGGTGATGGATGGTTTTGAATGAGTTGAGTTTAGAAATATGTAGAAAAGGTTCATAACCGTTAATTGATTAGCGTTTAAATTGAATGTTTATGACGTGATTGGTACACGCGAAAACGAAAGTTAAAATGTGATTGGAACACGTGAGGTCGAAAGCCAAGACGTCATTGGTACATGAGGATATGTTATGTGGTTTCAAGTATTCTTATCTAGTACTAATAATTTGTATACAATTATATGGTTTCAAGTAACTAATAAGCCTTTGTAAAAGACACCTAATGTTACTATTATTAGCCCCAAATTAAACATATACGTCCGACTGGAGTTCTAACTCGTTTACTACAATGTCACAGTCCAACACGCTAGTTACTATGCCACGGAGACTCCCCACACTTGTTACATAATACATAGGTAGCTTATGAATTATATAAGTACTGTAAACAGATACATTTTTGAATCAGGGTTCTTTAGATTCAAAATAACGGGGGTTGAGTGAAAAATAACCGTTGCCGATGATTGACAAATGGTGACATTCACTTGACCCCACGAAAAACGCCCCAGTAGAAGCGTGTGACAATTTTTAGTTAGTAACGACCAAAAACTCAGTGTAAGCGGATGTAGCGGTCCGCTCGCTCTGAGATGTCGCTTCTCACCGCGCGGTCATGGGCTGGAGTTGTTCTTAATAAAGCTATATAGAAAAACAACAAGTCTTACTTTATTAATTAATCCATAGAATATGAGCAGACACCTAGCCCGAACAAGAAAGAAGAAAGCAACCCAGAGAAAATCGCCCAGAGAAAATACCAGGAACAAGTAGACAGAGAAAATGAGTCAACTCCTTTTGAGTTCAGTGAGCTTCGGCCACTGGACCGATAAAGTATTTTTTTTTTATTACATATTAATGTTTTTATTTGATGTTGAAGTCAGAAAGTCAGTGTGAGTGGATGCAGAGGTCCGCTCGCTCTGAGATGTCGCTTCTCACCGCGCAGCCGTGGGCTGGGGTTGTTCTTAATAAAGCTATATAGAAAAAACAAGTGTTGCTTTATTAATTAATTCATAGAATATGAACAGACACCCAACCCGAACAAGAAAGAAGACAGCCCAGAGAAAATGCCAGGAACAAGTAGAGAAAATAAGTAAAAACCTCTCATCCCCTCCTCATCCTCTGTCTGTCTCTCTCGCCAAATATATACCCAATGTTAAGGGGTATATTACATACAAATATCAATATATATTTACCAACCCGAGCTAGATGCGACATAAGGTCAATTTATCAAGCGGAGTTTATCAGGTTTGAATTCAGAGTTTTCCTTCTCCTAGACCGGTTGCCTAACCATGGTTAAAGAGCCCAGTCTGCTGTACTATTTACCCATAGCTGGAGGGAGAGTATGATTCATACCTTTCCCATACAAATATCAATATGAGCGTATAAAAGATGATGGTGTAATATAGCGTTTAGCTTCAATTTTTTTTTACTGACTCTTCTTTTTTTTGTTGTTGTTTATTGATTTTAACGGCATATCAATCCGTCTGGGGTTATATCATGCCTAACGGTTAGGAAGGGATACATATCGTGTATCTATATCTATAATTTTTAGTTATTGGTTTTAACAATGTGTTAGCATTATTGGGGATTATGTTGTATGGTACTGATTTGTTTCATGTCTATATTCTATGGTATAATTTTATTTCTCTCAAAAAAGAGAGAATATCCTCCATGTTGACGTTTTCAAACAGATCTTTCATATTGTTTGCTTTAAAATAACGGTTTCTGATATGAGCAAAAACCTGCATTTTATGAATAAGTGTTTAACTGTCAAAGGTGTTTGACATGTTCCACATTGTTGTTGTTGTTCTTGTTTGAGCATATAGGAGTGCGTTAGTCTTGTATGACCAATGCGTAATCGGGACACAATGAATTGTTCCTTTCTAGATTTCCTTAAAATTGGTCTCCAGCCTCCCAAATTGGGTTTGATTAGGAAGAGTTTATTGTAGATGTTGTTATTCCAGTGTTGTTGCAATTTTGTATGAAGGAATTTATTAATTTTAGGTTTCTTTTTGTCTTCATATATCGTGCCAATTAGACACAGTTATATAATTTGAAGTATTTCAAGCAATTATATGGTCTCAAGTTACTACTAATAATAATCCTTAGTAAACAATTACAGCTTCAAGTAACTATTCTTAATGCTAGTAATTTATACATAATTATTTAAAGTAACCGCTCCTATTTGATAATATTTTTTGCACGCAGTCATACTTTTCTGCTCCTATTTGATAATATTTTTTGCACACAGTCATATAGTTTTCTGCTCCTATTTCATAATATTCTCTGCATACAGTCATATAGTTTTCTGCTCCTATTTGATAATATTTTTTGCACACAGTCATATATTTTTCTTCTTTTGAAAGGGTCCAAAAATTCAAGGTAATATCAATCCTTTGTAAGTCTCTCCAGCAAACGAAATGCAATTCCTTTCCCAACTGAACACGCCACTCTCACATCAAATAGCTTTCACTTGCCGTGCAAACACTTTCTTCCTCACTCGCACTGTCAGCGACAGTCCGTCTTTATTTCTGCTCGTTCGGATGCGCTTATGCAAATTCGGATATACTTTATTTGGGTCTCTACTAACAATACCTCAACTACGAGGAGGTAGCGAGTTCGAGTATCCGTAGCCGTTCGCCACAGGCCAAACATATCCTGACGCGCTTTGTTTGTGGGGGCTGGGAATCCGCTTGTTCACAGGGCTGCCTTTCAGACTCGTCACATTTCTGCTCCTATTTGATAATATATTTTGCACACAGTCATATAATTTCAAGTATTTCAAGCAGTTATATGATTTCAAGTAACTGATAATAATCATCTTTTGTAAACAATTATAGCTTCAAGTAACTATTCTTAATACAAATAATTTGCACACAGTTATATGGTTTCAATAATAACTAATAATAATAATCCTTAGTAAACAATTATAGTTTCAAGCGTGTATTTACCGAACCCCTTCGCTGCGAACCGGATGTGACACGGGGTCATTTCTTTCAAGTGGGGTAAAGTTTGTTTGAATTTGTTTTCCTTCTCGACTGATTGCATAAACAGTGAGAAAAGCTGCCTTACAATTTCACCACAATGTGACGACATTTCTCATGGGTATCCAGCGGGGATCGAACTCGTTTTTCAGTCGTAATGGATCTGCGAGACTAACTTGCAAACCATTACTTCACGATGGATGTCTATTTTCCCCATGCGCATTAGCCCGAAAGTCAACGTAAAGCGCGACTGGCGATCGAACTCGCTTTTTATCGCAGTCAACACCCACCGCCATATAAGGAGCGTATTAAATATAATGATGAAATATATAGTTTCACTTTTTTTACTGACTTTTTTTATTCATAAAATTAAAATTTTTGTTTCATAACTTTTCCACTTTTCCATTTTTCAAACTTTTCATTTACACGTCAGTGTTACTAACTCCTGTTTACTAATTTTTACTTTTTAGCCCCAAAATAAAACGTAACTGGAGTTCTAACACACTTATACAGTGTCACACAGTCCAACACGCTAATTACTACGCCACGGGGACTTCCCACGCAGATATCAAGATTAGCGTAAAAATATAATGGTGTAATATAATGTATAGCTTCATATTTTTTTACCGACTCTTCTTTTTGTCAAATATTGCCAATTAGAGAATCATTTTATTAGCATTATTTATTTTTGTTGTGAAAGACATGAACGGTTTATATGTTCTAGACAAATAGCAATCAAATCTGTGATTTAACTGCTTCTTCGACTAAAATACAGCGAAACCCGAGTTTTCTTTCTCCTAGCCTAGTTACCTAGCCATGGTTAAAGAGCCCAGCCGGTTCTACTATTTACCCATAGCTAGAGGGATAATAATTGAATGCATACCTTTCTCAAGGGTATTAGCGCTACGGGAAATGCAAATAGCCTTCTCCGGGATTTGAACCCATAACCATGGTTAAAGAGCCCAATCTGCTCTACTATTTATCCATAGCTGAAAGGAGAATAGGATTCATACCTTTCCCAAGGGTATTAGCGCTAAGTGAAATGTAATTACCACATCCAGGATTTGAACTCGGGGCGACGAGTCCTTTTCCTATGACTTTAACCATTACACCCAGTAATATAGGTTCACTTTTTTTTACCGACTCTTCCTTTTGTCTTAATAAATATTGCCAATTAGAGAATCATTTTATTAGCATTATATTTTTTGTTGTGAAAGACATGAACGGTTTATCTGTTCTAGACAATCAAATCTGTGATTTAACTGCTTCTTCGACTAAAATACAGCGAAACCCGAAGGAAGAGGATTATAAAAGATTAGAAGCGGCTACCCGGCGTCGCCTAGGTAGAGGAGGGGGTAAAAAAGGTAGTCTCGCTGATTCCTTATTGTTGAATCAGGGGTTAGATCCTCGCAGGAGGCCCCATTAAAGTCTCTATATAAAAATGACCTTGCCTTGATCCAGCCACTCTGAAAAAAAAATTAATGTCTTCTATTGAAAATACTAAATTCAAAAAAAAAAAAAATCCATGTTATCATTTCAATTTTATTTTCAAAATTATCTTCACGAATATAAATCAAATCTTTATTATTTTTCCTCAAAAATCATGCTCTGGTGATATTTAATGTGTATATATATATTTACTTTGTCGTTAATTGTTTTATTTTCAAAGTTTCCTCCGGACATGCAGATACACACAACTGCCCTTTATATTTGTATAGATTAATAAAATAGTCAGTAGAGTGTTTGCCAAGGAACCACAAGGTTCCTGGTTTGATACCGACCCTCGCCAACTCAGCGTATGAGTAACATAGGAATCTGTGTGGTAAAGTAAGGAGCTGATTGTATCCACTTCAGACGAAAAAATGTGACGACATTTCTTATGGGGTATCCAGCGGGAATCGAACTCGTTTTTCAGTAGTAATGGATCTTCGAGATTAGCTTGCTTCACGATGGATGTCTATTTTTCCTTTTGCGCATTAGCCCGAAAGTGAATGTAACAGCGCGACTGGTGATCGAACTCGCTTACTATGATGTCGATGATGAATAAGGACTATATGGAACAAAATAACTGTCAGAGTTCGATATAAATTATCAGGATTATGTTAGTGGTTGGATATATTTAAAATAATATACAAACAATATATTTCCCTCATGTTACGTACTGACGTTTTCACAGTACCAAATCAGCATATATGTTGTATACCCTTTTCTTACTACTTCTAGTCGTCTTCTCTTCTGGCCGACTTTGCTATTCTGATCGTTTATCATCTTGGTCTGGTCTAGCGTCTGGTGTTGACTTGGTATATCTTCTAAGGTCTGGTCTTCTATGGGGATTTCGGGTCTGGTTTCTGTTGGGGATTTCTCCTTATCAAAAGCCCTGTGTCATTGTTAGTTTTTAGGTAATAAACACAAGACTTCGATTTACGTTGATGTTACTTTATTTGTAAATCCCCAACCAGACATTCTGCGCAGTGAGACTTACATGTTACTAGCTCGGTTTCTAACTTCTAACTGACTGAGTTACTTAGTATCCTTAAACCGGAACAGGGTCTTCTATGCCTTCCGGTTCTCACGATTTATCCCCGGAAAGCAAGGTGAGAGTGAGGTCAAGCATTGTCACTCATTCTCAAGGTCATCAGTTGCACTAATCGCCATTATGATTTCTACACTATTGCCATAATCATTAGGTATCTAATAATTATGTAACATATCTGTTTGGTAATATTGAAAAGAGTTCTAAGAGTTCTGTTCACTACAGATTTCACTTCCTCGTCACTGGAATAATGTTTGCCTCTCAAACCCTCTTTCATGGGGGCCGAAAAAATGATAGTCTGTAGGTGCTAAATCTGGTGAGTATGGAGGATGCGGTAAAGTTGTCCCCCCGAATGAAGTGATTTTCTCCCTTGTCCTAATGCTTGTGTATGGTCGAGCATTTTTATGTAGAAGGAGGGAAGACATTGCTAATTGGCAAGCTGGGTCTTACTCGTCGATGTAAGCCTTAGTTTTATAAAAAAGATGGCATTACTTTTTGACTCACACTCGTATTTACGGGATAGAGAGAGAGAGAGAGAGAGAGAGAGAGAGGAGAGAGAGAGAGAGAGAGAGAGAGAGAGAGTAATAAATAACGCTCCTAGTGAAAATTAACAGGATTAATGTTCTTTGTTAGCTCATATCTGTTCGTAGCATTGAAAAGATTTCTAAGCTTTTGGAACCGGATGACCGCTTAAGTGCTAAAGATTGTTTTACGTCTAATTTGTCTGGATAACATCTCATATATATATATATATATATATATATATATATATATATATATATAACTACTTATTCTGATTTATATCTAATTAGTGAGAGAATCCTTATCTATTGGCCAATTGATGAGAATTGTCGAGGTGTTTTTCATGTGCGTTACTTAATTAGAGTAAAAGGTTGTATTTAATTGAATCAAAGTGATCATATATTGTTATATTCTTATTAATCTTTTCGAAGTCCTTCTTCCTTGTTTTGTTTTTGGTTTTAGATTTCGCTGTCGAGGATTTAGTCGAAGAAGCGGTTAAATCACAGACTGGTTGCTATTTGTCTTCTAGAACACATAAACCGTCACACAAAAAAATAAAATAAAATAAATAAATAAATAAAAAATAATGCCAATAAAATGATTCTCTAATTGGCAATATTTATGAAGACAAAAGGAAGAGTCGGTAAAAAAAAAGTGAACCTATATTACTGGGAAGCGCGTGGCGTAATGGTTAAAGTCATGGGAAAAGGACTCGTCGCCCCGAGTTCAAATCCTGGATGTGGTAATTGCATTTAACTTAGCGCTAATACCCTTGGGAAAGGTATGAATCCTATTCTCCCTTCAGCTATGGATAAATAGTAGGGCAGACTGGGCTCTTTAACCATTGTTAGGAGTTCAAATCCTGGAGAAGGCTGTTTGCATTTCCCGTAGCGCTAATACTCTAGAGAAAGGTATGCATTCAATTATTATCCCTCTAGCTATGGGTAAATAGTAGAACCGGCTGGGCTCTTTAACCATGGCTAGGTAACTAGGCTAGGAGAAGGAAAACTCTGAATTCAAACCTGTTGAACTCCGCTTGAGAAATTGACCTTGTGTCATATCCTGTTCGTGCGGGTGTGTGTGTAAATATATATACGTTATATTACATCATTATATTTTATACGCTCATATTGATATCTGCGTGGGGAGTCCCCGTGGCGTAGTAAGTATCATGTTGCACTGCGACATTGTATAAGCGAGTTAGAACTTCAGTCCCACTGTTACGTTTACTTTGGGGCTAATAATAGTAAAAGTTAGCGTTTTTTACACAGGATTATTGTAACAAAATTGGGGTGAGGGTGGGGCCATGACTGTAACACTGACGTGTAAATTAGCACGGGAAAGCTTTTAGCAAAAATGTGTTAGATGAGAATGGAAAGGTTTAAGGATGAATCATCATAAAACCCTCACAAAAATAATGATTCTTTAATTGGCAAGATTTATGAAGACAAAATGAAGTCAGTAAAAACAGTGAAGCTAGACGTTATATTCATTGGAATTTCAGTCTCGGAAGACTAATATATAGTTTTTGTGCCCCTGAAGTTACAGCGCCTTCTGTGACTGTAAAGTCCAATGTTCGAAAAACATTCTTGACAACAGATGTCGCATGTGAAGGCTGTCCTTGAAGATGTTGATGTGCCGGTGCTTTGATGCCGCTGCTTTCTTCTGGACAACTTGGCTTCATGGTGTTGCGCCAGGGTGACTTCAGACATGAACAGTCCTCTACGGAGAGCCTAATTATAGTAGACACCTTTTTAAATGTATTTCTCCTCGAACGATTCTCAAACCAAATGCACTCGATTAAATACTTTACTAGAAAGTAGAAAGAGAAGTAATATAATGGAAACTTTCAAAATAATAAATTGAATTTCTAATTATTCATTGGCATTTCAGTCTCGGAAGACTATAATATAGTTTTTGTACTCCTGAAGTTACAGCGTCTTCTGTGACTGTGAAATCCAATGTTCGAAAAACATTCTCGACCACAGATATCGTATGTGAAGGCTCTCCATGACGATGTTGATGTGCCGGTGCTATGTTGCCGCTGCTTTCTTCTGGACCTCCTGGCTTCATGGTGTTGCGCCAGGGTGGCGTTATATTAAACCATTATATTTTATACGCTCATCTTGATATCTGTCTTGGGAGTACGGTGGCGTAGTAAGTAACGTGTTGGACTGCGTCATCGTAGTAAGTCAATTTCTTCAACTTTCCAGGGCCCCCGCTAGATCACCAAATTTAAGTGATACTTAATTGGGTAACCACTTAAGCAATACCAGGTACTGTAAGCAACATGAATCCTTTGTTTATAGAAATGACTTTATTCGGCATTAAATATCCCGAGAAGGGTCGATGTGTCGTAAAACAAAGCAATCAAACAATCAACATCAGGTCTCTAGGATGCTTTTGAGTATTCTAACCGATCTTAACAATGCTGTTGTGTGGATAATCTCAATCCTTCATCTAGGATCTTTCCAAGCCCTTGGTGACCGTTCCAAGGATACCAACTACAATTAGTATCACCCTTCACCTCATGTTCCACAGTTTTTTTCTTCAGTTCTCGGACAATGTCCGAGTATTTGTCAATCTTTTCGCTTTCTTTATTTTCACACTGTAATCCACCGGGACGGAAAAATCCAATAGTTGACAACTTTTCCTCCTGTCAATTAATACTAGGTTTAGTCTTCTGGCTGGAATAAGGTGATCTGTCTGTATCTTAAAGTCCCATAGAATTTTATGCGTCTCATTCTCAAAAACAGATTCCGGTTTGTTATTTATCTCGTGTTCCTTAATTTTACGTCCATTATCATCTTGTAACACACTCTGGTTAAAAATGGGACCGTCGAAATCGTCCAAGATGGAACGCAAAAAATAAATCCTGATTATCTGGTGTTACTTATACTCCGAGTTCTTATTTCTTATGAGTGTCATCACATCAGCTTAATAACGGACCATTACGTTTTTATTATAAAGAAAGAAAGGGAAGAAGAAAGAAAGAGAGTAGGGGGAATATACAGAGAGGAGGTGAGCGCACAAAAGCGATAACGTTAATCTGTTTCAATCGAACATAATGAAAAGAAGAAAGTATTGAGGTCAGTTAGTCTACTGTTGGTTTGAATAACAGCAACTAGCTTCGCACAACTGAAGCAGTGTCCAAGACAGTTGGTATTTATAGAAATCAAGAATGATCCATTCATGCATTTGGGTGAGTCCATTCCTTGAGTTCTGATTGGCTGCTTGGTTTCAATGATATTGTGGAGTTTTATAAATACCCTGTCATTCTGCAGTAGAATTGCAACAAGACGGGTTTGTATTGAGTTACAACTGCTTGTTGTCGTGTTTTACCAATTCGACGGTAATTAGAACTTTAGTTTGATTATTCTTCAGAAAGGAGAGAGAGAGAGAGAGAGAGAGAGAGAGAGAGAGAGAGAGAGAGAGAGAGAGAGAGAGAGAGAGAGGTTAAATCAAGATTCTCTTAAGTAAACATATCAAACGTAATAATAGTTAAATTGTCATACTATTGTATATCCATAGGTCCCGCTAGGTATTATTATTACTGTAAGCAACCTGAGTCATTTGTTTATCCAGATGACTTTATTTGGTATTAAATAACCCGAAAAGTGTTGATATGCCGTAAAACAAGAAAAGCAATCATCAACTCTCCAGGACTTCTCTCAGTATTCTAACCGATCTTAGCAATTAATATGATTATTTATTTGGATTATTTGGATTATTCGGATCATTCTCATCTTTATTGTTATCTACACAACGTTTCGGTCGATGTGCTCTTCAGCCATCTTCAGGTGTTTCTTGTCGAATTCGGGAACCTTCTCTAAGAACTCAGGAACATTTTCTTCGAACTTGGGACCCTTCTTGTCGAACTCCAGAGCCTTCATGTCGTATTCGGTAGCATTCACGAAACTTCGAACCGAACCCTTTATTCAATCCACGGAGATAGGCTGTTCTCATTGCGTTAACCATGACCGGGTACAAGTGTTAAGCCGTGTCAAGTATTCTATGTTATTATCGCCCTAGATCAGCAGTGAACCTGCAACCTAGAGATGAATGTCACTTAGAACTGTATTCTCATCTTTATTGTCATCTACACAACGTTTCGACCGATGTACACTTCAGCCATCTTCAGGTGTTTCTTGTCGGACTCAGGAAACTTCTCTTCGAACTCGGGACCCTTCTTGTCGAACTCGATGTCCTTCATGTCGTAATCGGAAGCCTTTGCGGAACTTCGAACCGAACCCTTTATTCAATCCACGGGGATAGGTTCTCATTCTGTTAACCATGACCGGGTATAAGTATTAAGTTGTGTCAAGTATTCTATGCTATTATCGCTCTTGGTCAGGATTGAACCTGCAGCCTAGAGATAACTGTCACTTAGAACTGTATTAACTCAACCCTTATATCGATTGCGCCATGTGTCCAACTGGAGAAACATGATTATTTATATTTTCCCCTGTCCTATGTTTGTCTATTTTGTTTTTTCCTATACTCGATAATACGTTGCAATTTTCACATAGGTTTATATATTTAACACTTACATATATTAAAGTGTCGCACTTTTATCTACCATATAGATAAAAAAGATAAGAAAAAGATTAATAAAATGGTCCCAGCTCCTCGACGATAAGTATTTAATGTATTTTCCCACGACATTTCCGCCCGTTTTTTATTTTATTTTACCAACTTTTCCCCTTTCAATTCATTTTCATACAAAACAATGTGAAAATGACGCACCGGTCACAGTATATATATATATATATATATATATATATATATATATATATATGTATGGTATGTATGTATGTGTATATATATCTGTGTGTGTGTATACACATATATAAAACACATATATATGTATATGTGTATATACATATATATGTATGTGTACATATATGTATGTGTATATATACATATGTATGTATATATAATATACATGTATATGGGTATATACATATATATGTATGTGTACATCTATATGTATATACATATATATATATAGATATGTTATGAATGTGCATATATGTGTGTATATACATATATATGTGTGTGTATATATGTATGCATATATATATGTGTGTATATATATATACCTATATATATGGGTATACATATATATGTGCATATATATAAAAACATGTATGTGTATATATATGTGTCTGTATATATATACTTATGTGTAGATATACTTCATATATATGTATGCATGTAGATATATGTGTATTTATATGTATGTGTATATATATACATATATATGTATATAGATGCATGTGTGTTTATGTATATGCATGTGTATATATACATGTATGTATGTGTATATAGATGTATGTATGTTTATGTATATATATATATATATATATATATATATATATATATATATATATATATATGTGTGTGTGTGTGTGTGTGTGTGTGTCTGTGTGTGAGTGCCTGTTTGTGTGTGTACGTATGCATAAAAGCATAATCGATTCATTTTTACCAGAAAAGGCTTTTCAGCAATTTTCAAAAACCGTTGGTATCAGAAAAGATGAAGAAAAAAGGCAATGAAAGAATTTAAAAAAAAGAAAAAGAAAAAGAAAAAGAAAAAGAAAAGAAAAAAAGAAAAAGAAAAAAAGAAAAAGAAAAAAAAAAGAAAAAGAAAAAAAAAAGAAAAAAAAGAAGAAAAATAGCGTTTTCAATGGGCGAATTGAAATAGATAAAGCGTTGAAGCGGAAACGGAAGGGTGAATTGGCGGGAGATCGGGCGGTCGGGCGGACGGGCGATGGGACTGAAATCAAAGAAAAGAGGAAATCATTGCGATTCTCAGTCAATCAATACATCGATCAATGTGGTCAGAAGGTGACTTAAGTCGCAACCCTACAACTTTATTGATCAATTAATTTAAGTGGCAAAGTTTAAAGTCGAGGAAACGACGAGAAACATTTATGTTATTACCAGTTTGCAGTAAAGGTAGAAATAAAATAAGATTTAGTGTTATTATTATTATTATTATTATTATTATTATTATTATTATTATTATTATCTACGTATTAATACGCTTGTTCCTTAATCTTTCGACCGTTGTCAAGGAAACGACAAGACACATTTATGTTATTACCAGTTTGCAGTAAAGGTAGAAATAAAATAAGATTTAGTGTTATTCTTTATTATTATTATTATTATTATTATTATTATTATTATTATTATTTGCTCTTTTTGAGTTTTCACATCAGTGTTAGCTGATGGTCTTTCACTGGAATTATCACATCATCATTATTATTATCATTATCATAATTATTTTTACTCCTTTTGAGTTTTCACACCAGTATTAGCTGATGACCATCATTTCACTGGAGTCTGAGTGACAGAAAGTCTCCTCAGGTCTCCAGGACTCTTCTGAGTATTCTGGCAGATTGCAGCAGTGCAGTGTTCTGAATGGTTTCAATCCTTCCTCTGATATCCAAACTTTCCAAACCCTTTTCTAATCCTTTTGGGACTGTTCCAAGTGCACCAACTACAATTGGTATCACTTTCACTTTCATGTTCCATAATTTTTTCAGTTCTCTGGCAAGGTCCAGATATTTGTCATTTTCCTTTAGCTTCACCCTGTGATCTGCTGGCACTGCAAAATCCACCAGTTAACAAGTTCTTTCTTTTTTGTTTATCAACACTAGGTCTGGTCTATTATTATTATTATTATTATTATTATTATTATTATTATTATTATTATTATTATTATCTACGTATTAATACGCTTGTTCCTTAATCTTCCGACTGTTGTCAAGGAAACGACAAGACACATTTATGTTATTACCAGTTTGCAGTAAAGGTAGAAATAAAATAAGATTTAATGTTATTCTTTACTATTATTATTATTATTTTATTATTATTATTATTATTATTATTATTATTATTATTATTATCTACGTATTAATACGCTTGTTCCTTAATCTTCCGACTGTTGTCAAGGAAACGACAAGACACATTTATGTTATTACCAGTTTGCAGTAAAGGTAGAAATAAAATAAGATTTAGTGTTATTCTTACTATTATTATTATTATTATTATTATTATTATTATTATTATTGTGCTATTATTATTATTATTATTATTATTATTATTATTATTATTATTATTATTATTATTATCTACGTATTAATACGCTTGTTCCTTAATCTTCCTACCGTTATTTTCTTGCAGCATCCTCTGATTAAAAATGAGTTTGCAATAAAGATAGTGATAGAATTAGTGCTATCTAATATCGACTGGGATCACACCGTAAATTTAATTCCTCTCCGGTATTCTAAGTGGACTTTACAATTTTTTAGAACACCTACCATCAGCTTCCCACTTTACCGAACAGATCACTGTGCTATTCATACGCTGAGTTGGCGAGGGTTGGTATTGAACTGGGAACCTTGTGGTTTCCGAGCCGGAAGCTCTACCGACTTATCTAGAACGATCCTTGTGTTTCAGTACGCTGAGTTGGCGAGGATCGGTATTGAACTCGGAACCTTGTGGTTTCCGAGCCGGATGCTCTACCGACTTATCTAGAACGGTTCTTGGTCTCAGTACGCTGAGTTGGCGAGGATCGGTATTGAACCCGGAATCTTATGGTTTCCGAGCCAGATGCTCTACCGACTTAACTAAACCAGTACTTGTGCTCAGTACGCTGAGTTGGTGAGGACTCGTGTGGTTTCCGAGCCAGATACTCTACCGACTTATCTAAACCGGTCCTTGTGCCTCAGTACGCTGAGTTGGCGAGGGCTGGTATTGAACCCGGAATCTTGTGTTTCCGAGCCTCATGCTCTACCGACATAACTAAACCTCCTTGTGCCTCAGTTGAGTTGGCGAGGATCAGTATTGAACTCGAAACCTTGTGGTTTCCGAGCCAGATACTCTACCGACTTATCTAAACCGGTCCTTGTGCCTCAGTACGCTGAGTTGGCGAGGATCGGTATTGAACTCGGAACCTTGTGGTTTCGAGCCAGATACTCTACCGATTGAGCTAAACCGGTCCTTGTGCTTCAGTAAGATTTTTAAATATCAAGAAGCATCAAAGTTCATGATTCCTGATCTAAGAAACATTGGTTTATTGCATCGAAACTTCTAAACACCCTTGACTCACAATCCACATCTGACATTTAACGCTTCTGAATAGACGTGATCAAGTCCCAGTCAAAAGCTGCAAGACGCCATTGACGGCCACCATCTTGGTTTGCGTCAAGTGTCATCATATTCGGTTGTAGTTTTGTTTTTGTTTTGTTTTGTGTTCACTTTTTCTACAGGTTTTTGTTTGGGTGTGTCGATGATGAGCATGCAAGGTGTGATTGTGTGGGTGTAAGATTAAAAGAGGGAGATGTGGAGTTCGATTTTTCTTTTTAATTCTTTTCGGCTATTCCATCTTTTTTTTGGGGGGGGGGAGGGGAGGATCCTACAACATTCCAGCACAGATAACGGATATTGAGGATATCATGAAATATAGAATAGATTCCGATTTTGAATTTCAACGAATTTTAATTCAAAATCTAACTACACTTACATACATAATTCGTAGGATACCCATGAATTGTGTAACACTAGGATCACACCGTTAATCTAATTCCTCCCCGGTCCAGTGGCCGAAGCTACCAGACACAGGTCTCGAAGGGCGGGGTGATTTACAGGAAGTGCGGTGGTGTACTGGTTAGAGTCGTAGGAAATGGACTCGTCGACCCGAGTTTAATTCATGGACGAAGCCATAGTTCACATAGCGTTAATACCCTTGGGAAAGGTATGAATCCAACTACTCTCCTTCCAGCTAGGACATACTGGACTCTTTAACTTTGGTTAGGCAATCAGTCTAGGAGAAGAAAAACTCTGAACTCAAACCTCTTAAATCTCCGCTTGGGGTTGTCATTACTAGAATAGGCTTAGTCCTACTTAGTGATCTATTTCAATTAAAAATAATAGTTACAGTTTAGTTCTTATTTAGTTAGTCTATTATTTAATGGTAAGAAGTAAGTCTCCACCCGCTTGTAGTTTCCCAAAAGGAACTAGTTTAAAAGGAAATAAAGTTGATTCGTAATTAAGTTAAGAACAACAATTGTTTTTCTCCAATCAGTCTCATTTGCTTAATCGACCGATGTTGTAGAATTGGCTTTTTTTATTTTCCTTTTATTTTGTATTTATTGTAAAAAATTAATGTTCGCTTCCATTTTGGAAATGATTAAACATCATTTTTGATCGATAAGTCTTTGATTCTGAAGATTTATTTTTTTTCAACTCATTTGTTGTGTTGTTGTTGTTGTTGTTGTTCTTCTTCTTCTTCTTCTTCTCTTCTTCTTCTTCTTCTTCTCTTCTTCTTCTTCTCTTCTTCTTCTTCTTCTTCTTCTTCTTCTTCTTCTCTTCTTCTTCTTCTTCTTCTTCTTCTTCTTCTTCTTCTTCTTCTTCTTCTTCTTCTTCTTCTTCTTCTTCTTCTTCTCTCTTCTTCTTCTTCTTCTTCTTCTTCTTCTTCTTCTTCTTCTTCTTCTTCTTCTTCTTCTTCTTCTTCTTTCTTCTTCTTCTTCTTCTTCTTCTTCTTCTTCTTCTTCTTTCTTCTTCTTCTTCTTCTTCTTCTTCTTCTTCTTCTTCTTCTTCTTCTTCTTCTTCTTCTTCTTCTTCTTCTTCTTCTTCTCTCTTCATCATCATCATCATCATCATCATCATCACCTTTCCTGTATTGTTGTTGAAGAAGAAGAAGAAGAAGAAGAAGAAGAACACAACACCAACAAAAAGGCGATGATGATGATGATGATGACTTCGTTCCATCATCATCATCATCATCATCATCATCATCTTTACCATGTTGTTTCGTTCATGTTTCCATCTTCTTTAAAAGAATAAAACGAAAGAACGGAAAAAAAATCATTGCCCAACAAATTGAGTCAACTCCCTTAGATATATCCTCAACCTCACCCTCCCAAAAGTAAAGGTCTCCAAGTACTTACATCATCATCAGGTCGCGCTGACAGCACGGATTCTCATGACTCTCCCTCCTCTCTCTCACCACCCGTCCCTATCGGTCATGATCTACGTTATTTTCCCGCATCCCACCATGCACGCCATCCAGAATCCACAGAGTGCTGATTGATGTAGGTTTTTGCTGGTCAGCTTACACTGGTGTGTACATGGGTAGGTGTCCACAGAAGATCACTTATGTGTTCGTCCTTGCTTCTCCAGCTGTGTCCAACATGCCTTGTTCGTCTTACTTTTAATGGTTTGTGCGATAGTAGGTAAATGGCCGTACCACCCAGTCTGCCCTATTATTTACCGCTATTCAGCCAGTAACAGTTGATGGAAGATATTATAGTTTCGTGCATGAATTGAATGACGTGAAATTTTCCTTATTTCTTTTATCTGGTTATCGGTTCATCTTTTTTTTATATCTCATTCAAACTTGCTGAAAAGATTCTGTGACATCGCTGACACAGCGTCTCTTTTTCTATTCTAAACTCTACTGGTACTACTATTACTATTACTAAAAGCAAAGAGGCGTGGTCATCGTGGCATGTCATAGATACGTGCTGCCGAGTTTAGACTATATTCCAATTCGAGAATCGGCATCTAGGGCTATACTCTAAAATGAGACTTCTCTTTCCATAATCCACTCCGAACTATACATCTCTCTCTCTCTCTCTCTCTCTCTCTTCATATATATATATATATATATATATATATATATATTCTGTCTGTCTATCTGTATGTTTGTTTGAACAACGACCGATAGTATTCTAAACCGGGTCTTCATTTTTCTTCACATAATCCACAAGAAACCATATATATATATATATATATATATATATATATATATATATATATATATATATATTAAAGAATGTTCTGTCTGTCTGTTTGTTCCCATCTCTTCAAATATTCCATAAGAAACCATACGTCTATATATATAAATGAAACATTCTCGTATTTCTGTCTGTCTGTATGTTTGTTTGTACAAATACCAGCAGAATTCTAAACCGAGGCTTCCTTTCCCATAATCCACTCCGAACCATACATCTCTATATATATAATAGAAAGATTATCTCGGTCTGTCTGCATGTATGCCTGTATGTTTGTTCGTACAACGACTGGCAGTATTCTAAACCGAAACTTCGTTCCCTTCCCACAACCCACAACACGCCATATATCTATATTTATAAACGAAAGATTATGTATATATGTCTGTCTGTATTTCTGTATATTTGTTTGTACAACAAGCGGCTGTATTCTAAACCGAGACTTACCTCCCTATAACCCACTACACATACACATATATATATATATATATATATATATATATATATATATATATATATATATTGTCGGCTAAGGTCATATCGAACACATTGTTTGTTTGTTTACTTCTCATACTGTCGTGTAGAAAGTCACCAAAAGTGGAATATAACTCAGTTACTGGGAAAACAGCTAGTGTAATGGTTAGAATCCGCCTGTCAGTCTGGCAGTTAGGGTTCGAATCCCCACAGAGCAGTCTTCCTGTCTATAACTCTGCTGATGAGGCATAATAGGCCGAAATGTACATACAGAGATTGACTTTTTCTAGATTTGTTTAGCCTTACATTTGAACAGATATGCCCGCCTAATTCATTAATTATCAATTAATTAATTTTCAAACTTAGGCATGACTTCAATTAAGCACATATTCTCCCAAAAATTGTCGGCTAAGGCCATATCAAACATTATTTGTTTGTTTAGTTCTCATATATAATATATATATATATATATATATATATAAAATAAAGATCCTATTTATCTATTTCTGTATGTTTGTACAGCGACCGAGCGCACGTCCTTTTATAAAGGAAAATTGGAGGAAGCATGCAAAGACCAAAGTTCAATAAAATCCTCACCCTATTTTAGGCCGAGATGGAATTAGAATAACTTTTTATCTCTCATCTTCCACCAGAAAAGCTAGATGAAAATATGTGTATAAATCAATTCTATGTTCAAAATTAATTTAAAAGATGATTAAAAGATAAAACAAAATAATTTAAAGGATAAAAACCTAATAAAAAGCAGATAAAAGACGAAATAAAAAAATGCAAACAATAATGATATAAATAAAAAAAAACAAGAAAAAAAAAACAAGAATATAAAAATGAATAAACAAGAAAAAACAAGAATATATATAAAAAAAACAAATATATACACACACACCACATATATATATATATATATATGATAAGTTGTAAACACGGTGTGTTTGGAATGGCTTTTATATATCTTATTATAATGGAGATTGTGGGTTTGTATGTCTGTAACCGAAACTATATTACTATTCAAGCCACAATTCCCTTTCTTATTTACATCACGTTCTCCATGATTTTATTTTTATTTAAACCTAAATTATTAATAAAATTGTTTTACATCATTAAGACTGTTGACCATATCTACATACTAATAACATACAATTGTATTTATATATACAACAAAATAGCGCTTTACAGTGTGAATTGGAAGACTCATTTGCATATTGATATTAAAAATTTGATTTTAATAAATATATGCTTAGTATTATTGATTTCTAATTGTTTGGTTTTATATTAATGAATATGAGCAAAAATCTCGGGATAAATCTTTAAAAAAAATCCATTAACAAGAAGAAATAACTGTAATATTATTCTTTACTTCCTATTTTAACTAAATAGTTAAATTAGGAAAATTTACCAATGAAAGACGGGAGTAAGGGAAAATGATGGAAGAGTTAGTTTCAAAGTTGTTATATTTTTCAATCATACCCCCTCTGTTCAAAATATTTTTATCTGAATTCTTATTCAGTTTCATTAGCCTTTCTAATTTAACATGATATTTTATTATATTAAAACTTAAATACTTGCACCCGGAGGGTGCATATATTTGCTAGTATATATAAAGAATGAAAGATAAAAGAAATATATAAAAAATAGTTTTTATTTAATATCTCTATATCTCTATATATCTATCTACACACACACACACACACACACACACACACACACACACATATATATATATATATATATATATATATATATATATATATATATATATATATATAATAAAAAAATATATTTTTTTTTATTAATCTTTGGTTTGGTTTGGTTTGGTTTTACGGCATATCAACCTCAGTGGGTCATTTAATGCCGATAAAGTTTTGAAATAAATCAATTCTTAATGGATAATACAATTTTTTAATAAATACATG
This sequence comes from Doryteuthis pealeii, assembly GCA_023376005.1. NCBI lineage: Eukaryota > Metazoa > Mollusca > Cephalopoda > Myopsida > Loliginidae > Doryteuthis > Doryteuthis pealeii. Next base: position 31,976,253 of record CM042176.1, read on the forward strand.
TTTTTTTATTTAACCCATAGATGGGACTTTTATTAATCTATCTATATATATATAAAGAGTGAAAGATAATAAAAGAAATATATAAATTTTTTTTTATTAATCTACAAAATACATGGCAATGATTGTCCGTTGGCACCCACACAGTGATCCGATCCTGATGAAACTGTACAGACACGTTCAGCTATTATTCAGAAATAGAGCTAGTTAATTGGATTCGATAAAAATCAACAATGGAACCTAGATCTGTAATCTGATCTGTGCAATAAAGCATCTTGGATCAGACCGTACGTGCGGTGCTCCACCTAGCTCTAGCGAACAGGAGATAAACCCCCTTCGCTGACCGCTTGATACAGACAATAGGCCACTCCACAGATTTTACTTTTTTTTTTTTTTTCTACTTTATGGAAAATTGACATTTTGTAGAGCATGGACCCTCACGTCACAGCTTCAGTGAAGGAGGGGGTTTATGATAGATTTAGGAGTAGCCATGTGACCCAAGCACCGGCCCTGCTACCACCCACAGCTAGTACCGTTCATGTGTTGAACTACTTCGGTCACGTGTATATATTTACCAATCCCTCTACATGAGTAGGATGAGACACAAGGTCAATTTCTTAAGCGGCGTTTAACAGCTACAATTTACAGTTATCCTTCTCCTATAATACATAGCCACGGTTCAAGAACCCAGTCTGTCCTACTATTTACTCATAGTTGAAGGATGTGAAACAAGGCTAATTTATTGAGTAGAATTTACCAGGTTTGAATTTAGAGTCTTCCTTCTCCTAGACAGGTTACCTAGCCAAGGCTAAAGAGCCCAGTCTGCCCTACTGGTAGTATTCTAAACCGCGTCTTCCTTTCTCTTCCCATAATCCACAAGAAACCATACGTATATATATAATCTATACATATTCTGTATTTCTGTCTGTATTTCTGTATGTTTGTTTGTACAAATACCAGCTGTATTCTAAACGGAGGCATAGTTGGGGAGAGAGAGAGAGAGAGAAGAGAGAGAGAGAGAGAGAGAGAGAGAGAGAGAGAGAGAGAGAGAGTAGTTGGATGCACACCTTTCCAAGCGCTATATGTCACGTGATATACGTAAACTAAAGTTGGCGGAGTGACCTATTGTCGGTATCAGCTGAAAAACGAGGGAGTCTCTTACCTTTTCGCTAGCGCTAGACCAGAGAGTTTTTTCATTGGCTGAACTTGAGTGCTACACCTACCGACAGCTCCCCACTTTACAGCACAGATCAGATTACCAGATCTGTGCTACTCTATTTATTTGCTGAGTTGGCGGGGCCCGGTATCGAACCTAGAACCTTGCGATTACCTAGTCGGATGTTCTACCGACTGAGCTAAACCGATCCCTAAACTAGCACGTGCGAAATATTGCAAAACTTTTGACTCACTCTAGTATGAAAGAGTAAAATTAAGAGTAGGAATGTTGAAGGCCAACAGAGTTAACTCACTTGGAAAATGGGCGTAATATCAAGTTAGTGCTAAAATAATTGCATTTTCGTGGCCCAGTTCATTTAATTTCTACAAATTTGCGACCAGGCGTTGTCATGGCAATGAAATGATCCGCTTCAATTGACCAACGTTGAAGTGTAAAAGATGCAGTTCTTGGCGTGCATTTCGTTGGAATCTTGGCAGCATTTCTCTACGATGACGGTTTCTTCAGAGTTCAAGAAGTTCTAGTGAATCATTCCACTTACCGACCTTCTGTTATATACGCCTTTAATATATCTCGGTATATAATGGGAGAGAGAGAGGGGGGAGAGAGTAGAGAGAGAGAGAGCGAGAGGGGAGAGGAATATGAGAGGCAGAGAGAGAAAAAGAGAGAGGGAGAGAGAGAGAGAGGGAGAGGGAGAGAGAGGGAGGGAAGGAGAGTAGAGTGAGAGAGGGAGAGAGGGAGAGAGAGAAAGAGAGAAGGATAGAGTAGAGAGAGAGAGGGAGAGAGAGGGAGGGAGAGTAGAGAGAGAGGGGAGAGAGAGAAGGAGAGAGTGTGGGAGGGAGAGAGGGAGAGGAGGGAGAGAGAGAGGGGAGGAAGGAGGAGAGAGAGTAGAGAGGGAGGGAGAGAGAGATGGAGAGAGAGAGAAGAGAGAGAGAGAGAGAGAGAGAGAGAGAGAGAGAGAGAGAGAGAGGGGGGGAGGGAGAGGGAGAAAGAAAATAGGATGAGGGTTCTTACTCGTTTCTCTTCTGCTTACTTCCGCTAATTCGTCGGTCACCATTTTTATCTCGGGTTGATCCTGTGGGTTGCTTCATCGGGCTGGTCATTTCTTGTTTAAATGAATCAACAAAAAATTGTCACTCTTTCACTAGCGCAAAGAGATTGCTTTTGCATCTGAGGTGACGTGCCACACCTACCATAAGCTCCTTACTTTACCGCACAGACCCCTGTGCTACTCATTGGCGAGGGCCGGTATCGAACTGCTAAACCTTGTAGTATTTTGGCTGATGCTCTACCAACTGAACTAAGCCGGCCCTCTTGCGCAATATACGATGCGAATATATTGAAAAATGTCTTTTAAAATAAACTTTTTATTGTTTTAAGTACCGAACATTTTATTAAAATCCGATGATTAGGCGTTTGGAGGTAAGGGTGGGGTAGGGTGGTGTTGGGTGGGGTGGGAAATTAAAAAAAAAACAAACAATGCTTTAACAGGTACGCGAATTTGTATATCCTTACTACTTACGATATAAACAAACTTCATCGTAAAAAACAAACTATTTCTTTATTATTTTATTTTTATTATTTCCTTGATAAACAGTGATAAACAGCTGAATCAGATAAAATTAGAAATTAATAATAATGAGAGCGAGGGAGAGAGAGAGGGGGGAGAAAAGGAGAGAGAAAAGAGAGAGAGGGGAGAGAAGAAGAGAGAAGGGGAGAGAGAGAGAGAGGGGGAGAGAGGGGAGGAGAGAGAGAGAGGAGAGAGAGAGAGAGAGAAAGAGAGAGAGAGGGGGAGAGAGAGGGAGGGAGGGAGAGAGAGTAGAGAGAGAGAGGGAGAGGGAGGAGAGAGAAGAGGGAGAGATGGGGAGGGAGAGAGTAGAGAGAGAGAGGGGAGAGGAGAGAGAGAGGAAGAAGAGAGGGGAGAGAGAAAGAGAAGAGAGAGAGAGGGGAGAGAGAGAGGAAGGAGAGTAAGAGAGAGAGAGGGGGAGAGAGGAGAGAGAGGAGAGAGTGAGGAAGAGAGAGAGAGAGAGAGAGAGAGAGAGAGAGAGAGAGGGGGGGAGAATTAGAAATTACATGTTTTTGAAATGTCAAACAAAAAGAAAAAAAAAAACAAAACATCAAAATAAAAAAAGCAAAAAGTAAAAAAGACAAAAAAAAAATAAATAAATTGCTAATATGGTTCCTAAATTTGTACATTATTTACGAAGATTTTCCTGTAAAAAAAAAACAAAACCTTTTCTTCTTTACTTAAAAGAGAAAAAAAACCCCCAAACAAAAACAAACAATAAAAAAAATCAGTTTTACGCGTGAAATACTTTTATAAAAATGAAAAATTATTGAATAAAACTGGAAAAAAGATTTGTACATTATGACGTTAAATTAAAACATGTTATTGATGTAAAAAGGAATTAAAAATATAGCAGATAAAAAGTCTCGCTTTTTAAGGATTTTTTATTGTTTGTTTTTAATAAATAAATATTTTAAAAGCTTTAAAAGTATTTTACACTTAGAATTGTTGAAATGGATGAAACATCCATTTTAACACTCTTAAGGGTAAAATACTTTTTATAAAAAAAATGAAAAATTCATGGAATCAAAATGGAAAAAGAAAGTGGTACATTATAAATACGCCATCGTCATATTTTGAAATATTTTGTTTATACGTATGAAGTTAGTTCTTTGCCTACTTTAAACCGCTCACAGCCTCTCTCCTACCACTGCGATCTTAACGTAAGCCGGCTCTCGCACGTGTCGCTTGTTTACGCTGAAAAATCACTACGTGAACACCTCTGCCTTCTTTTGTGTTGTCTGTTATACAATATAGACTTTCTTACTTTAAACCACTCACAGCGACTCTTGCACCACTGCGATCTTACCGTAAGCCGGCTCTCGCACGTGTCGCTTGTTTACACTGAAAAATCACTACGTGACACCTCTGCCTTCTTTTGTGTTTTCTGTTTATACAATATATACTTTTCTTACTTTAAACCGCTCACAGCGACTCTTCCACCACTGCGATCTTACCGTAAGCAGCTCGTAGCGGCTCTCTCACGTGTCACTTCTTTACACTGAAAAATCAAAACGTGAACACCCCGCCCTTTTTTGGTTTGTCTGTTGATATAATATATAAAATATATTTTTGGCATCCTACCGTCTGCTAAAGACTATGGCGTAGTGTCCATTTTTTTTAACGCGAGTGGCTGAACAAGCCAGTTTTTGAATGACAATCTCTGATGCAGTGATTGCAAACAAACAGTGCTGCTTGCTGGAGTTGCTGCTGTCTTTCTTTTCTTCTGGCTCTCTTTTTCTGTGGCGGCTTCTTTCTCTCTTTTCACTCCTTTTCGTCCCTTGTCTGACAAGGAGCGCCAGGCCGCTCGGTTTTCTGCACCAACCTCCCATGTGTTGGTGTTGATGTGTCATGTCTTTATGTCCTTCTTGCAGCGTAGGCGTGGTCTCCCTACCGATCGGAAGCCTTCTTCTAGTAGTACGAATAGCCATGACAATCTCTCGCCAACCGTCTCTATCATTCATGGTAGGTCCTCTGCGTAGCATCCACTATACGCACAGACCTGATTAATGCAATTCTTTGCTGAACGGCCCGCGCTGACATGTCATGCGCTGGCTTTCATAGGAGAACGTCGCTTATGAGTTCGTCCTTGCTTCTCCAGCAGTGCCTTGTTCGCCTCATTCGGGTGGTTTGGGTGATAGGGGCAAGTGGCTGTACACTTATGGGGTGTTGTTTTCACGAGTTGTTTAAGATCACACGCAGTATTCTTGTGCAGCTCCCCGCTAGCTTATTCTCTAGGCGTTTCGTTAAGATATAATGGTGCAGCCATACAGTAGCACTGATACAACTACGGCTTGGGAGAATTAACTTTTCAGTATCGTATTTCCGTATAAAAATCGTATTAACAGGTTTTAGCTTCATTATCTCAAACAGATATATCTGGGAAAATGGATGGGTTGGGTTTTACGCCATGCCAACCCATTGGGGTTATTTTATGCCGAAGACGTATTGTTTTATTCATTCTTGATGGGAACTCAATTTTTAAAAAACGCAATTTTTAAAAAACCTTTTTAAAAACTTTTTTTCTATTCAAACCATAGATTGGACCCAAACAGGTATTACCACTCCGGGTCAGTGGACATGGGAGAAATGGTGATGCAAGGGTAATCCACATTCCCCAGAGCTCCAAAATTGGAACCTCGCCATCAGATAGTTTAACGTCATACATAGGTGACACAACCACCACCTTCTAGCACATATATGATAAAAAGGGACAGAGCATGCCATAAGGGCAATAGAATCGGGGCACTCATATAGGTGCTAGGGATTGATGAGGACAGTCGATTGATTGGAGGGGCCTCTCCGACCGACCGTTTAGCCTAAGAAAGGGGCAAAGTAGAGTGTTGCATGTCATGGACTGCTATCGGCCATCGCTCCTGGCAGGTAGCGAAGAAAAGGAGATCTGTGCTGCCGGCATGACTGGATAACATTTTCTACACAGTTATGTGACTCTTTTTTTACATATATTTCAGATATATTTATGTATCTGTATCCGTTTTTTCGAAGTACATAAATCAGGTTTGGGCATTAATGTGAAGCATTAATGTGCTATATCTATTAATAATGGAGATTCGCTTCCGGCTTTTGTCTGTAACAAAAATTACATCTCTGCTTACGTCACATTACCCAAAATCGTCATAACATAGAATAAATACACTTAAAATTTGGACATGCAACATTAGACAGTCCTCATTGTTTTTTAAAACAAGTTTTAATAAATACATGACTGGTATTATATATCTATATATAGTTTGTTTTATTTTAATACATATTTAAAGTTTACATTTCAAATTGTTTTATTTTGTAATCCTTTAATAAATTTGCTGATTTTACTTACTTAGGGTACAAACTCGCTGACATTGAATTTTTTACTCCCACCCCTCAGGCAATATGTATCAAAAATCTATTTTTACATTTTTTTATTATTTTGTACTAGTTATAATAATGTAGTTATCATAATATATTCATCTGGGAATAAATATCAGAAAACTCGGTTGTTTTTTCTTCTTTAGTTTCTTTTATTTAGTAGTAATGATGAATTTTCGTGATTGTAAGCCAGAAATCACTACTGTCCTCAGTCTTGAAGAAGGGAGACTTCTTCAAGACTGAGGACAGTAGTGATTTCTGGCTGCTGGATACTCTTTTTGATGAGGAGATGCCGGATGTTGATTGGTTAGTTAGTGATTAATGAGTTTATACTGTGTGTGTAGTAATCTGATAGGGGTCATGGGGTTGGTGGTATGGGGGTATCTTGGAAATATGTGTAAGCTTTTAGTGTACTCTTTTTTACCCATATCTATTGGATTCCAAAAAGGACCATTACTTCCGGTCAGAGTTGACCTGAGAATAGTGGCAACGAAGAGTGACTCCACATTCTCCAATTTGGAGCTTTGGGGTGTGTGAAGCACCCCTTCATTGCCATTACTCCAAGGTCTACCCAGACCCAGAGTAGTACCTGTTAGAATCCCATCTATGGGTTAAATAGATAAAAAATGAGTTTACAAAAATGTGTTCACAAAAATGAGTTTACAAAAATGTGTTTAAATCAAGAATGAGTAAAACATCTTCGGCATAAAATAACCCGACAAGAGTTGACAGGCCGTAAAATCCAACCAACCAACCAACCAACCAACCAAGCAACCGTATTCTCCATATGTCGAGAACTGGAACCTCACCACCGGGTGCAGTTTATATCCAGGACACTTAACATTTAAGACTTACCTATTAAATTATCACCCATAAATAAGTACACCCCTAACAATTATTTTATATAAAAACATAATTTTCTTCTAAACCAAAGATACCAAGGTTTTATTGTTTCTAGTAGAACATTATACAATCAAAACGGATATCATGAAGTATTATAGTATCGCCCATAAATAAGTACACAACAATGTTTTATAAAACTGAAAATATTAGCATCTTATTATTAGAGTGAGTCAAAAGTTTTTCAATATTTTGGGTCAGTTTAGCACAGTCGATAGTGTAACGTGATTATTAAGGTCCACCGGAGTTTGACAGGTGAAATAAAACTGTGGGCGGACTGCTATAGAAAGAGAGGATGAAGAAATAAGAGAAAGTAAAAGTTAAATAAAGGAGTAGTGGACACAACGGTAATTTGACCGAGGTATGACCCCCAGAAGAGGAATTGAAAACTGACCGGAAGTCGGGTGTCGACCGGAACCGGAAGTCACGTGGTGACGAGGAACGAGAAAAAAGAAAATCGCTCTCTTTTGCTTTCCGGTGGCGTAGAGTTCGGATGGGGGATGCTGGTCCCTAGTGTTGGGACAGCGTTATAGTTGGTACTATGTTCAAAGGTACAGGAATTTAACAGTGTCCTCCCTCTCTTTCTCTCAGTCTTTCCTTCTCTCCGAAACAGAGCCCACGACACGAGCCCGAAAATAAATGCTAAGCCCTTGTGACCATATATCTCACGTGTTGTACCTTTTTTATCGACAATGACGACGGCCACATAACAAATCCCTTTTTGGTACTGTGGCCATATTATAATACTACAATAGAGCATTTGTCTAGAAACTTCTTTTTGACCTCTGAATCCATTTTTGGGTTCAGAGGTAAAAAAAAATAGTCGAAAACAAGTGTCAGATTCAACTCAACGAAAATTGTGTTCTCCACTGTTATCACCCATAAAACCAGAAAAGTTGTCGCCAATACTTACAGAAATATTTCAGAGAATCATTTTTATTATCGGTTGCTAGGAATTTCTTAAGCCCATTATTTTTAACTAGCAGGACCTTTGGATAAACCACAGTATGATAATTTGATTATTACAACGTTTGATATGTTTATTTAAGTGCTATTGCTAAATAGTTCAATTTGTAAAATGTATAATATTCTTGAGTTAACTCTCTCTCACTTTTTTTTCTTTCTTTCCTTCTTTTCATCTTTACATTATGTTCAATTGAAACAGATTAACCCTATCGCTTCCGCACGCTCACCCATCTCCCTACCTTCCTTTACTCTATTTCTTTCTTTCTTTCTTTCTTTCTTTTTTCTTTCTTTCTTTCTTTCTTTCTTGTTATATTCTTTCTGTGTAGCATGTCATTTTCCTTCCCTTTCTTTCCCCTAACAATTATTTTATAAAAAAACATAATTTTCTTCTAAACAAAAGATACCAGGATTTCATTATTTCTTGTCTTAAACAAGTGTGAGATCCAACTCAACCAAAATAGTGTTTCCCAGTGTTATTAGACCTCTCCAGGAAGATCTAATTTGCATATCAAGCTTTTAAAATACAATTGTTTAAAATAACTGTGTCTTGTTATCTATTGTCATTCAGATTTTTGGTGATCTTTAAAAATTAACGATTATTTTGTTGATAAAATTTATAATTAAATTGTTCAGTTATTCAAATAAAGTCATTTTCTGCTCTGTGAAGACCTCCATCTTGTTTTTTTTTATTATTTGTCTATCACAGCTGGGCGAGTTAGGAACGTTGAGATTATTCTATTAGTTTGAAAATCTAATAAATCAAAATTTCATTTATGAAATATTTATTTAGAAAAAGAAGAAGAAGAAGAAAAAGAATAACATAATAATTTACGTTACTCGATTATTTTTTTCTCGCTAATGGGTTTATTTATTGAGTTTGTTGAAAAAACAAACAAAGAAAAAAAAAACGTAATAAAAGAAAAATGAGTGTCTTATCGTCAAAGTTGTATGCGACACCTGCAGTTGTGAAAAGGAGGAAAAAAATCTGGTTATGCACGTAAGATTATCGCAGCACAATGTTATCTATTCGGTTTTATTGTTATAGAATTATTATCTTTATATATTGATACGGTTGTTCCTAAATTTTCCGTCCGTTATTATCCTGCACACCCCCCCCCCCCCTGGGTAAAAATGACACCGTCCAAATTGTCCAAGATGCAATGCAAAAATGTGAATACTGATTATCTCGTATCGCAGATTTCTTTAATTGCAGATTTCTTATTTGTTCAAATTTTATTTCACCCAATTTTAAAAATGAGACATTCCAAATGGTCCTGCATCGCTAAAATGCCCAACGTAAAAACTAAAATGAATTTTAAAAAGTTACGAGTCTGTTTTATTTGTAATTTTAAAATTGTAAATTATGGAAGATATTTTTCGTAAATTTTGGTAGGATCTATATGCAATGAAATTGCAAATCATCGTTTCTAGCTTAAATAGCTCCTCTTGATTTTTGCTTTGTTTCGTGGAAATTCACTATTATTATTATTATTATTATTATTATTATTATTATTATTATTTGTTAATGACGGTAGTACATATCATAGAATTATTATTATATTATACAAATTAATTGTGGATGAATAATTAGGTCATTGCTATGCTCGGACAGACAGGGGACACTTGAAGAGGGCTGGAGGATACAGCGGTCGAAACGTGTTTGTAGCACAATGTTATCTATTCAGTTTTATTGTTTTGGAATTATTATCTTTATATATTAATACGCTTGTTCCTAAATTTTCTGTCCGTTATTATCCTGCAACACCCTCTGGTTAAAAATGACACCGTCCAAATTGTCCAAGATGCAATGCAAAAATGTGAATGGAGATTATGTATTTGTCCCATTTCATTTCACCCAATTTCAAATATTTAAAAATAAATAAATAAATAAATAAAACTCCTACAATTTTAATACTGTTGGGAACAACGGTTGAATTCATTCCTTCGTTCGGCAATGGGTTAAGTAGGAATAGTCTGGGCTTTTCTAGCCTCCGTGAGCAACCAGTCGTCAATTTTGATGCAAGAAAATAGTAATAAATTGTTCCTAAATTTTCCGTCCGTTATTATCCTGCAACCACTCGGTAAAAATGACACCGTCCAAATTGTCCAAGATGCAATGCAAAAATGTGAATACAGATTATCTGGTATCGCAGATTTCCTTAATCGTAGATTTTCTTATTTGTCCAAATTTTATCAATTTTCATCTGGGTAAAAATGACACCGTCCAAATTGTCCAAGTTGCAATGCAAAAATGTGAATACAGATTATCTGGTATCGCAGATTTCCTTAATCGTAGATTTCTTATTTGTCCAAATTTTATCAATTTTCATCTGGGTAAAAATGACACCGTCCAAATTGTCCAAGTTGCAATGCAAAAATGTGAATACAGATTATCTGGTATCGCAGATTTCCTTAATCGTAGATTTCTTATTTGTCCAAATTTTATCAATTTTCATCTGGGTAAAAATGACACCGTCCAAATTGTCCAAGATGCAATGCAAAAATGTGAATACAGATTATCTGGTATCGCAGATTTCCTTAATCGTAGATTTCTTATTTGTCCAAATTTTATCAATTTTCATCTGGGTAAAAATGACACCGTCCAAATTGTCCAAGTTGCAATGCAAAAATGTGAATACAGATTATCTGGTATCGCAGATTTCCTTAATCGTAGATTTCTTATTTGTCCAAATTTTATCAATTTTCATCTAGGTAAAAATGACACCGTCCAAATTGTCCAAGATGCAATGTAAAAATGTGAATGGAGATTACGTATTTGTCCCATTTCATTTCATCCAATTTTAAATAGTAAAAAATAAATGAATAAATAAATAAATAAATAAAACTCTTTTAATTTTAATACTGTTAACAACGGTTGAATTCATTCCTTCGTTCGGCTAAGGGTTAAATAGGGACAGTTTGGGTCTTTCTAGTTTTCGTGAGCCAACTGTCTAAATGGAGAATTGTGTTCATAGCAAGGAAATCCACATGCAGATCTATACATTAATACGCTTGTTCATAAATCTTCTGTCCATTATCATCTTGCAACACCCCCCCCCCGGTTAAAAAGAGACCATCCAAATTGTTTAAGATGCAATGCAAAAATATAAATCCAGATTATCTAGTGTCGGTTAATTTCAGATTTCTTACTTGTCCTATTTTAGTTCACCCAATTTTAAAAATGAGACATTCCAAATGGCCCTGCATCACTAAAATGCCCAACGTAAAATTGAAATGTATCAAAAAAAAGTTACGAGTCTGTTTTATTTGTAATTTTAAAATTGTAAATTATGGAAGATATTTTTCGTAAATTTTGGTAGAATTTATATGTAATGAGATTTCAAATCATCGTTTCTGGCTTAAATAGCTCCTCTTAATTTTTGCTTTGTTTGGTGGAAATTCACTATTATTATTATTATTATTATTATTATTATTATTATTATTATTATTATTATTATTATTATTTGTTAATGACGGTAGTACATATCATAGAATTATTATTATATTATACAAATTAATTGTGGATGAATAGTTAGGTCATTGCTATGCTCGGATAGATAGGGAACACTTGAAGAGGGTTGGAGGATACAGCGATCGAAACGTATTTGCAGCACAATGTTATCTAGTCAGTTTTATTGTTATAGAATTATTATCTTTATATATTAATACGCTTGTTTCTAAATCTTTCGTCCATTATCATCCTGCAACACCCTCTAGTTAAAAATGTTTTATTTAAGATAATTTGGTAGGATTTATATGTAATGAAATTGCAAATCATCGTTTCTGGCTTAAATAGCTCCTCTTGATTTTTGCTTTGTTTCGTGGAAATTCCACGAGTCCCACTATTATTATTATTATTATTATTATTATTATTATTATAGAAATTATTTGTTAATGACGGTAGTACATATCGTAGAATTATTATTATATTATACAAATTAATTGTGGATGAATAGTTAGGTCATTGCTATGCTCGGATAGACAGGGGACACTTGAAGAGGGCTGGAGGATACAGCGATCGAAACGTATTTGCAGCACAATGTTATCTAGTCAGTTTTATTGTTTTAGAATTATTATCTTTATATATTAATACGCTTGTTTCTAAATCTTCCGTCCATTATCATCCTGCAACACCCTCTAGTTAAAAATGTTTTATTTAAGATAATTTGGTAGGATTTATATGTAATGAAATTGCAAATCATCGTTTCTGGCTTAAATAGCTCCTCTTGATTTTTGCTTTGTTTCGTGGAAATTCCACGAGTCCCACTATTATTATTATTATTATTATTATTATTATTATTATAGAAATTATTTGTTAATGACGGTAGTACATATCGTAGAATTATTATTATATTATACAAATTAATTGTGGATGAATAGTTAGGTCATTGCTATGCTCGGATAGACAGGGGACACTTGAAGAGGGCTGGAGGATACAGCGATCGAAACGTATTTGCAGCACAATGTTATCTAGTCAGTTTTATTGTTTTAGAATTATTATCTTATATATTAATACGCTTGTTTCTAAATCTTCCGTCCATTATCATCCTGCAACACCCTCTAGTTAAAATGTTTTATTTAAGATAATTTGGTAGGATTTATATGTAATGAAATTGCAATCATCGTTTCTGGCTTAAATAGCTCCTCTTGATTTTTGCTTTGTTTCGTGGAAATTCCACGAGTCCCACTATTATTATTATTATTATTATTAATTATTATTATAGAAATTATTTGTTAATGACGGTAGTACATATCGTAGAATTATTATTATATTATACAAATTGTGGATGAATAGTTAGGTCATTGCTATGCTCGGATAGACAGGGGACACTTGAAGAGGGCTGGAGGATACAGCGATCGAAACGTATTTGCAGCACAATGTTATCTAGTCAGTTTTATTGTTTTAGAATTATTATCTTTATATATTAATACGCTTGTTTCTAAATCTTCCGTCCATTATCATCCTGCAACACCCTCTAGTTAAAAATGTTTTATTTAAGATAATTTGGTAGGATTTATATGTAATGAAATTGCAAATCATCGTTTCTGGCTTAAATAGCTCCTCTTGATTTTTGCTTGGTCTCGTGGAAATTCTACGGGTCCCGCTATTATTATTATTATTATTATTATTATCATTATTATTAGTGACGACACTCACAAGAAATAAGAATTCGGCTGATAAGCAACAGCAAATAATCTGGATTTACATTTTTGCATTTCATCGTGGACGATTTGGACGGGTATTGCAAGATGATAACAATCGGAAGATTAAGGAACAAGAGTATTAATATATAGATGTTTCAGTATTTTGTGAGTCACCCTGTAAAAACTATTAAAGCAATAGTATAGAACTGTTACATAATTCATAGGCAGATTATGAATTATGTACATACCTGTAGTAAGAATATTTGAATAAAGTTCGTTAGTGTCAGAAGAACGGGGGTTCAGTGGAAAGTTACCATGGCCGATGATTGACAACGGTGAAGTATCATTTGTTTGCTCCTTATTGTTCCTTAATATTGGGTATGATCCTTTGGTTGTTCCTTGGTGCTCCTTAGTCTGGCAGGTCGTTCATCAATTCCGCTTGACTTTCCGGTAGATTAGACGCGTGAGAATAAGTTTGTAGATGCGACCGGAGAATTCAGAGTGAGCGGATGCATAGGCCGCTCACTCTGAGGGACGGTCTCACCGCGGCGGTTGAAAGATGGGCTGGGTTGTTTAATAAATCTCTATAAGAAAAACAACCAAGTCTTATTGAGTTATTAAACAAGAAATGACCAGTCCAACAAGAAAGAAAAAAGATCGAATAAGAAGTAATAAACAACCGAAATGGAAATAATTTTTACTATAAAAATGCATTGGAAATGATTTTTTTACTATGAAAATGCATTGGAAATGATTTTTTTACTATGAAAATGCATTGGAAATGATTTTTTTTACTATGAAAATGCATTGGAAATGATTTTTTTACTATGAAAATGCATTGGAAATGATTTTTTACTATGAAAATGCATTAGAAATGATTTTTACTATAAAAATGCGTTGGAAAAGATTTTTACTATAAAAATGCATTGAAAATTATTTTTTTACTATGAAAATGCATTGGAAATGAGTTTCACTATAAAAATTTATTAGAAATGATTTTTACCATAATAATGCATTGGAAATGATTTTTGCTATAAAATACATTGGAAATTATTTTTTATATAAAAATGCATTGGACAATATTTTTAATATAAAAATGCATTGGACAATATTTTTAATATAAAAATGCATTAGATGCATTGGAAATGATTTTTACTATAAAAATGTATTAAAAATGATTTTTACTATAAAAATTCATTGGAAATAATTTTTTGTAATAACAATTCATTGGAAATGATCTTTACTATAAAAATGCATTATAAAAATGTTAGAAGCAATAGAAGAAGAGTAACAAGTAAGAATCCTCATCTCATCCCATCTATCTATCTGTCTCTCTCTCTCTCGCATATATTGTTACGATTTTTGTGGCCATCCTTAGGGGTTCAAGCTAGAGCGCTGTCCAGCGGAGATCCTTTGTATTAAGCAAAGCGCGATCCTTAGTGAGTAGTCCTTTGTTTGCTCCTTAGTGTTTCTTAATATTGGGTATGATCCTTTGGTTGTTCCTTGGTGCTCCTTAGTCTGGCAGGTCGTTCATCAATGAGTGCAAATGGTCGTCGGTCAATATCAGTTAACCAACCACGTATTTGGGTTGTTAATTGGCTGAGGTTTAAATCACATGACCTCGCTTAGTCTATAAATTTAAGTGGTGTATTGCAGCACGGCTTATATATATAAATAATCCAAAACTCCCCCTATTTTGGTATAAGGTGGACTGGTCCAGTAAGAAATATCAAAGTCACATTTGTTTCTTTATCTTTTAATACTTTTATAATAAGCATGACTAATAATATCATTATTGTAACTAAAAAAAAGAAAAGAAAAAAAAAGCACCACCGGGCGATGTAAAAATAGATTTTTGAAACATATTGCCTGAGGGCTGGGAGTTAAAAATTCAATGTCAGCGAGTTTGTACCCTAAGTAAGTAAAATCATCAAATTCATTAAAGGAATAAAAAATAAATCAATTTGAAATGTAAACTTTAAATATGTATTAAAATAAAACAAACTATATATAGATATATAATACCAGTCATGTATTTATTAAAACTTGTTTTATAAAACAATGAGGACTGTCTAATGTTGCATGTTCAAATTTTGAGTGTATTTATTCTATGTTATGACGATTTCGGGTAATGTGATGTAAGCAGTGACGTAGTTTTTGTTACAGACAAAAACCGGAAGCGAATCTCCATTATTAATAGATTATTACATCACGGCTTATATAATAAAATAATCCAACATATATATATTTACCAACCTTCTCCTAGACCGGTTGCCAAACCAACATTAAAGAGCCCAGTCTGCCCTATTATTTATCCATAGCTGGAGGGAGAGTAGGATTCATACCTTTCCCAAGGGTATTAGCGCAAGAGAAATGCAATTACCACATCCAGGATTTGAACGCGGGCGACGAGTCCATTTCCCATGACTTTAACCATTACACCACGCACTTCCATATATACAGCCGAGTAAAGGGGTATATAACATAACTTATTTGTTAATGACAGATAAACATACTATAGAAATAGAGAAAATGGGGCTCCACTTTTTTTTGAGTTTGATAAATAACACAAAATCAAGGGTGGTGCCCGCATAACTGCCGTATATATAAATTGCAATTCTAGATGAATTATTGTAGTTCAGGGATCTTCGAAAGTAGTCGATATTTGTCCCTGGGGGTCGATCAGATTCTCCAAATGGTTGATAGATGCCCGCCGGTTAAAAGTGGATCGATAAACGTGGCGGGGTCGATAGCTGAATTTTAGGGGTTGAAAGCAGACATTAGGAATTCATCATCATCATCATCATCATCATCATCATCATGTCGCACTGAGATCACGGATTCCCATGACTTTTTCTCTCACCACTAGTCCCTATCAGTCATCACCCTGGAAAGTCCTCCGAACGACATCCGGTATCCGCACGGAGCCGATTAATGTACGTCTTTGCCGGTCGGCTCACTCTGGTCTGTCCATGTGTAGGTGTCCACCGAAGAATGTAATTATGAGTTCGTCCATACTTCTCCAGCAGTGTCCACCCTGTCTTGTTCGTCTTACTTGGATGGTTTATGTGATAGGGGGTAAGTGGCCGTACAGCTTTTGTATGGTGTTGCTTCCAGGATTTGTTTAGGACAGAAAATAGACGGTGTATGCTACCTACGCCAAATCGGCCGGTCCCATTTTTAACCTGAGGGTTTTGCAGAGGGTTTCGTACAATTGAGGAACACGAGTATTAATATAATTATTTTTGCTATATTTGAATAAAATTGGACGATTTCATGGTAAATTCGAAATTTTCCAATATTTTGTCCATTTCTCAAGATCTTTATATAAAGCAATTTATTCTGTCTGGGGAAATTTTCTAACTTTTTTGACACAAAAACACTTCCCGCTCAAGCAGTGTCACCGTGTCTTGTTCGTCTTGTTTGTGTGATAGGAGGTAAGTGGCCGTACAGATTTTGTATGGTGCTGCTTCCATGATTTCTTTAGGGTAGCACGCGTGTAGTTCCCATGTAGCTTTAATAGAAACAGACTGAGTATGCTACCTACGGCAAATCAACCAAACAAATTCTTCCCTCGGAGCATATCACTATATTTCATGAAATATTTATTTACTAGCAGGACCTGTGGATATACCACAGTATGATAGTTTAATTATTACAATGTTTAATAGTTGTACTTAACAGCTATTGAAAAATAGTTAAATATGTAAAAAGTATAATAATCTTCATTTAACTCTCACTCCTTTTTCTTCTTTCATTCTTTTCATCTTTTATGTTCGATTGAAACAGATTAGCGTTATCGCTTCCGTGTGCTCACCCCTCTCTCTATCTACTTTCTTTCTTTTTATATTATATTTTTTTGTGTGGAATCTCCTTTTTCTTCCCTTTCTTGGTTTATAATGATAACGGAATGGTCCATCATTTAGCTGATGTGACGATACTCATAAGAAATAAGAATTCGGCAGATAAGCAACAGCAGATAATCGGGATTTACATTTTTGGATTCATCTTGAACGATTTGGACGGTGTCATTTTTAACCAGGTGTTGCAAGATGATAACGGTCATACAATTAAGGAACAAGAGTATTAATATATCTATTTTTGCTATAAAATTGGGTTTCATGTTAAATTCTAGAATCATTTCAAATATTTTGTCCATTTCTCAAGATCTTTATATAAAGCGATTTATTCTGTCTGGGGAAATTTTCTAACTTTTTTTGACACGAAAACATTTCGCGCTCAAATCAGCTTTTGCAATGACTACCAATGAAACACAAGGGCTTACACTTTTCAGGGTTGATACCTGCATCTGTTCAGACTCCATCTCTTATGGATAGCTATACGTTGCTCTTAATAGAGGTGCTTCGCGTAATGGTTATCGTCAAAGGAAATGGACTCGTCGACAAGAGTTCAAATCCTGGACAAGGCTGGTAGTATTTCATAGAGTGGTAATATCCTTGTTTGTTTGTTTGTTTTGTTTTCAACCTCAGTGGGTCATTTAATGCCGATAAAGTTTTGAAAGAAATCAATTCTTAATGGATAATACAATTTTTTTATAAATACATTTTTCCATTTAACCCATAGATGGGACCCTAACAGGTACTACCACCCCGGGTCAGAGTGGACCAGGGAGCAATGGTGATGAAGGGGTGCTCCACATTCCCCAAACCTCCAAAACTGGAACCTCACCATCAGATAGAGTTTAACGTCATTCCCAGGACATGTAGACCCGCAGCCACTGCCTTCTAGCACCCATATGATAAAAAGGGGTTGGGGCTTGCCATAAGGGCTAATATCCTTGGGAAAGGTATGTATATAACTATTCTCCCTCCAGTCATAGGTAAATAGTAGGGCGTACTGGGTTCTTTGAATCTGGTTGGGCAGCCAGTCTAGGAGAAGAAAATCTCTGAATTCAAACCTCTTAAATCTCCGCTTGGGGTGGTCACTACTAGAATAGGCTTAGTCCTACTTAGTGATCTATTTCAATTAAAAATAATAGTTACAGTTTAATTCTTATTTAGTTAGTCTATTATTTAATGGTAAGAAGTAAGTCTCCACCCGCTTGTAGTTTCCCAAAAGGAACTAGTTTAAAAGGAAATAAATTGATTCGTAATTAAGTTAAGAACAACAATTGTTTTTCCCCAATCAGTCTCTTTTGCTTAATCGACCGATGTTGTAGAATTGGCTTTTTTATTTTCCTTTTATTTTGTATTTATTGTAAAAAAATAATGTTCGTTAGGCAGCCAGTCTAGGAGAAGGAAAACTCTGAATTCAAAATCCGTTTAAAAACAACCTTGTGTCACATCCTACTCGTGCGTTAGGCAACCAGTCTAGGAGAAGGAAAACTGTGAATTGGTAGCATTTCATAGAACGCTAATATCCTTCCGAAGATAAGAACCATAATGTAACAGCGGATACTGGATGCTGTGGTAAACCTTCCAGGAGCGATGGTCAATAGGGAAGGGTTGTGTGTAAGAATCATGGAGGTCCGTGCAGTCGGTACGACTTGATGATGCTGATGATAATCACCGGACCGGACCCGCTATTGTTGATACAGTTTCGGCTCACATCTGCTGTTTGCATTAGAACTGATCCTACAAAAACTGCCACAAAACAGAATTTATTGGTTTTCTAACGATAGATTTTTGTGACGTTAATGATAATTATTATCGTTGCGGTTATGGCGCTACTCGCTATAATGGCCGTGTTAATAGGAGTAATGGTACAGCTGGTATTTGGTGGGGAGGAGCAAATGGGTTTAGTTAAAAGAAACACTGTAGGTGAAGGGGGGGTGAGGACTGATAACAGTGATCGCTGGGTTGGTGTTGCATACTGGAACCTAGTGTTATATACCCTTTACTCAGGTATATAATGGTGTGTGTGTGTGTGTGTGTGTGTGTGTTCTGTTTTTATTATAAAGAAAGAAAGTGAAGAAAAAGGACATGGTACACAGAAAAATATAATAAGAAAGAAAGAAAGATATAGATAGGGGGCGATAACAATAATCTGTTTCAATCAAACATAATAAAAAGAACGAGAGAGAGAGAGAGAGAGAGAGAGAGAGAGAGAGAGAAGAGAGAGAGAGAGAGAGAGAGAGAGAGAGAGAGAGATGAGATGATGAGATGAAGTCCTTACTTGATTTCTCTGTCTACTTGTTCCTGCTGCTAATTCGTCAGCCATTTCCTTAAAGCTGTTTCAGTGGGCTGTTTCTCCGGGTTGATTCTACTTTTTTTTGTTGGGCTGGTCATCTCTTGTTTTAATGCATTAACAAGACTTTGCTGGTTGTCTTAAAGTCTTTTATTGAACAACCCCAGCCCAGGGTTCAACCGCACGGTGAGGAACAACATCTTGGTGAGACAGAATTTCGCGCCTGTTAACTCTGAATTTCTGGCTACAACTGATTTAAAAACTAAAACTCTTCTCTACTGGCGCATTTTTCGAGGGTCAAGTGGAATGTCACCACAAATCAATTATAACCTTAATGATTTAATTTTCCACTCGACCTCCGTTATTTTGAATTTAACGAATTCGGATTCACAATTTATTCAATTGCACAACACTTTGGCCCTATCTTGGGCTAGACGGGCGGTCGGAGAGGCCCCCTCCGATCAATCAGCTGGTCACGTCAAGCCCTAGCACTTATATGATTTTCCCAACCCTATTGCCCTTATGGCAAGCCCCAAACCCTTTTTATCATATGGGTGCTAGAAGGTGGTGGCTGCGGTCTACATGTTCTGGGAATGACGTTAAACTCTATCTGATGGTGAGGTTCCAGTTTTGGAGGTTTGGGAATGTGGAGCACCCCATTCATCACCATTGCTCCCTGGTCCACTCTGACCCGGAGTGGTAGTACCTGTTAGGGTCCCAAAATTGTATTATCATTAAAATTGATTATTTCAAAACTTTATCGGCATTAAATGACCCACTGAGTTGATATGCCGTAAAACAAAACAAACAAACAAGCAATCAATTGCACAACGAGGAGCGACATTTCAGTAAGACTTTCGAGTTCGCTCACTCTGAATTTCTGGCCGCAGCTAAACTAAAATCAGTCTCATGCTTCTAATGGCGCATTTCCGGAGGGGTTAAGTCGAGGTCAAACTAATCAATCATAACCCTAACGGTTATGGTAAGTTTGCACTTAACTCTTTCCGATTTTGAATCTAACGAACTCTGATTGAAAAATTTATCTAACTACAGTACGTACATAATTCATAAGCTACCTATGAATTATGTAAGAACTAGAATGTTTTGGTATACTAAATAAATAAGTTAGCGGAGTGGCCTATTGTCAGCATCAGCCGGACAGCGAGGGAGACTATGCCTTTTTCAGTAACGCTGGACCAGGGAGATTGTTTTTGCTGGGCTAACAGGGCACAAGCGACAACCAACAATTCAACATAGATAGTAGGTTAAAAAAAGAAAAAAAACCCCAAAAAACCCAAAAAACAACATACGAAAGAATAGTGGTTTGCAGATAGGCCTAAGATGTTGTCTATTTCTCAAAAACAAGAAAACAGAAATGGGAAGAAAAACAACAATATAGATACTTCAAGCAAAACACAGGAGAGATCGCACATCAGAAAACATGGATATGGCTAAGAAGAGGAAACCTCAAGAGAGAAACAGAATCTCTTATAATTACAGCACAAGACAATGCTTCAGGACAAATTATATAAAAGCAAAAATAGACACAACAGAATAGAAAGTGCAGAATATGTGGGAGAAAAGACGAAACTGTCAATCACATAATAAGCAAGTACAAAGAGAGTACAAGACTAGACACGTCTTTGTGGGAAAGGTAATCCACTGGGAATTGTGCAAGAAATTCAATTTTCACCATTCAACTAAATGGTATATGCACAAGGCTGAATCTGTCCTGGAGAATAAGGCGCAAAAAATTCTCTGGGACTTTGAGGTACAGATGGATCACCTAATCCCAGCCAGGAGACCAGACCTAGTTTTGATTGACGAGAAGAGGAAGACTTGTCATCTCGTGGATTTTGTCGTCCCGGCCGACCACGAGTGAAAAGGAAAGAGAGCGAAAATATCGACAAATACTTAGACCTTGCCAGAGCACTGAGAAAACTGTGAAACATGAGGGTGAAGGTCGTACCAATTTTAGTTGGGGTCCTTTGAACGATCCACAGAGATCTGGAAATGAGTTTGGATGAATTGGAAATTAGAGGAAGAATCGAGACCATCCACACTACAGCATTGTTGAGATCGGCTAGAATATTCTGAAGAGTCCTGGAAACCTGAAGATACTTGCTGTCACTCAGCCTCCAGTGAACCACTGGCTATGGCAGGTGTGAAAACTCGAATGGAGTGAAATAATAATACATGCGATTATCAGTCTGTCACTGTCATATTTTGGCAACTTTACTCCTAGAGGACATAGCTCAACATATCATACAATTTTGAAAACAGGTCGACCCCGTGAGCAAATGATAATAAAAAACCTTGAAATTTTCGATTCCTAAATTTTAATTACTGTGATTGTTTGCGGCATATTTTTTACAATTTTTTTACGACGATTTTTTTTATGATAACAATTTTTATAACTTGGATATAAATTTGGGGCTCAGAGTCAAGTCACGTTGAAAGCACTAGTCACCGCTTGATCGCCAAAGTTAAGTAGCGATGAGCCTGTTCAATACTTAGATGTGTGACTATTTAAGTAACAGTAGGTACTGTAAGTAAACCGTATATAAAAATGACCCAATTCGACATTAAATGACCCGAAAGGGTTGATATGCCGTAAAATAAAACAACCAAATATCCAACCAACCATAAATTGGGGAATAATCGAAATTATCGGACACGGAACCTTCTCTTCGAACTCAGGAACCTTCTTGTCGAACGCGGGAGCCTTCATGTGATCGGGAGCCTTCACGTCACTCCGTACCCAACAAGAATACCTGTAGAAGACCGGAGGGTACATCGACCTAAACATTGTGTAGATAACAATAACAATAGTCCGAATAACCCAAATAATACAAATTATCAAGCCTCATCTCAAAAATTCAAAGAAATAATCGAAATTAATTGCGAAATCCAGAGAAAGTCACCCATGAAATAGAAATACACACAATTTTGAGTTTTTTTTCGATGTCGTTTATCGTAAAAAACAATTATACACACATGCGTAACCACACACACACACACACAAAACGCCTAAAAAATGCACAATGTCTTTTTTCGATACATACACTCACACTCACACACACTCATACTCACACCATAAAGAAGAATATTTGACGTCATATTTCAAACCGTCCACATTTCCAGCGTTCTTTCTTCAAACTTCAAATTTTGAACAGACTAATAAACAAGGACTATCGCAGTTTTTCTCGTTGTTTTGTGATAAAATTTTTTTATTACCTTTCCTTATATCAACAAATGCCCTGAAGAAGATCTAATTAATAGATCGAAACACTGCAGCGTCGGCTAATAAACTTACCACTCAATTTATCTAAACCTGTGTTTTTTCAATTTTCTTAATATACTACAAATAATTGTTTGTGCGCAAAAAAGGGACCAGGTTGGCTCAGTCGGTAGAGCATTCGGCTAGGAACCACAAGGTTCCTAGTTCGATACCGGCCCTCGCCAACTCAGCGTATGAGTAGCACAGGAATCTGTACGGTAAAGTAAGGAGTTGGTAGGTGTGACGCACCACCTCAGACGCAAAAACAATCTCCTTGTTCATGCGCTAGTAAAAAAGGGATAGACTCGCTCGCTGTCTGGCTGATACCGACATTAGGCCAACCGACGACTTTTCATCAAATTGTCTTTAAATTAAATAGCAACAGAAAAAATATCATTGAATTTTTTAAAGGTAAGCTTGAATATAAATGCAATACTTAAATAAAGAAATTATATCATGAAAAGTGTTATTTGAAAAATATTGTTTATGTTTAATGAATTTTAATATGTAACCAAATGTATGAATTAGTGAAATAAATCACTAATTACGACTGAACCTATCTTAGTAGTGACCACCCTGAGCGGAGTTTAACAGATTTGAATTCAGAGTTTTCCAAGACTAGCTGCCTAACCAAGGTTAACGAGCCCAGTCTGCTATACTATTTATCCATAGCTGTAGGGAGAGTAATTAAATTCATACCTTTCCCAATGATATTAGCGCTATGTGAATTGTAGCTTTGTCCAGGATTTGAACTCGGGTCGACAAGTCCACTTGCTACGATTCTAACCATTACATGTGTTGCTTTACAGGATCTAGCTTAATTGACGCCAAACCGAGCGGCTTTTAAGCTTGTAGTAAATAAAGACGTCTCTTTCTTTCTATAAACACCACTGCAGCGTTTCACTAATCTATTATTACTTTTGGATATTTGCTGAGCAGGTAGTAGTATCTATAACAGTAGTAGTAGTAGTAATAGGTGTATTAATAGAACAGGCAGTAGTAGTAGTACTAATAGGTGTTACGCAGCTCGGAGAAGTAAGTGGTCAAATTAATTAGCAGCCACATAAAAAAGATAAAAGAAAGAAGCAAAAAAATAAAAAGAAAGAATTATATAAGAACAGACAAGAAAAGAAAAAAATACGTCGGCTGTAGTATTTATATGTTCTTTACTATTAATACAAAATAGACGTACAAGTCCGCTAACAGATTCGGCCTTTTCAGTGTTGGCTGTAGCAGCAGCAGCAGCAGCCGATGATGAAGAGGCGAACGAACGTGTATGTGTTATGTGAGGGCCACCGTTAGCAGAGGGTAAGCCAACTTCTGATGCTAATATACCTCTTAGTGAACGGGCAACCATGGTTGTACAAAGAAAGAACACACCGTCATCATCATCGGCGCTATCAATATATCGTCGTCGTTGACTAAATCAACGGATGGGTGATGATGATCGTGATGATAGACTAGAGCTGAGCACGAGGCCGGTTGAAAGCCAGTTAATAATTGAAAAAAGAAATACATCGTTTTTAATAGACAAGAGCTACAGAAATACAATACAATACAATAATATAAATACAAAACAAATACAAGACGAAAGAGAGGTCTAAAGGGAAAAATGAGGAAGAACTTATACCGTATTTACTCGTGTACAAGTCGATTCCGTATATAAGTCGACCCTTTAAGAATCGGGATATTATTTATAGAATTAGTTTTTGAAGCCAGCAATTCCATCTAGTTTTTTGTACGAGGTAAAAATTTTAACTTTATTAATCATTCCTCGTGTATAAGTCGAACCCGTGTATGTCGACCCTTGTTTAAGAATCGGGATATCATTTATAGAATTAGTTTTTGAACCCAAGAGTTCCATCTAGTTTTTCCCACAATGTAAAGATTGTACTTTATAAATCATTACTCGTGTATAAGTTGAACCCGTGTATAAGTCGACCCTTGATCAATAATCGCGATATTATTTATAGAGTTAGTTTTTGAAGCCAACAGTTCCATCTAGTTTTTCCTACGAGGTAAAAATGTTTAATTTATTAATCATTACTCGTGTATAAGTTTATACACTATTATATACTATACACTATATACACTACTATATAACTTTATACACTATTACTCGTGTATAAGCCGATCCCGTGTATAAGTCGAGCCTTGATCAAGAATCGCGAAAATATCCAAGAATTTTTTTGAGGCCAAGGGTTCCATTTAGTTTTTGCCACAATGTAACATTTTCAACTTTCTGAATTATAACTCGTGTATAAGTCGACTCTTTCTTTATTTTATGGAATACTTTTTCGTAGACAATGTACATGTACAATAATATCAATACAAGTGTAAGTCGTATATATGTTGTTCTCGTGTATAAGTCGACCCTTCA
The DNA here is from genome assembly GCA_023376005.1 of Doryteuthis pealeii. NCBI lineage: Eukaryota > Metazoa > Mollusca > Cephalopoda > Myopsida > Loliginidae > Doryteuthis > Doryteuthis pealeii. The sequence continues at coordinate 32,001,175 of CM042176.1, forward strand.
TTTAAGGTTCTGAAATAATCAATTTATGGAACTACATTTTGAAGCTAAGTGTTACTTCCAGTCTTTGCCACAATGTAAACATTTCAATTTTATGAATTGATACTGGTATATAAGTCGATACCGTGTATAAGTCGATCATCGATTAAGCTTCTCGATTTTTGATTAAGAATCGCGAAATTATTTAAGGAATTATTTTTTTAAACCAAGGGTTAAATCTAGTCTTTCCAAAATGTAAAAATTCGACTTCATAAATTGTTACTCGTGTTTAAGTCGATCCCGTGTATAAGTCGATCCTCGATTAAGCTTCTCGATTTTTGATTAAGAATCGCGAAATTATTTAAGAATTATTTTCTAAGTCAAGATTTAAATCTAATCTTTCCAAAATGTAAAAATTCGACTTCATAAATTGTTACTCGTGTATAAGTCGATCTCGTGTATAAGTCGATCTGGATTAAGATTCCCGAAATTATCAATTTATTCAAGGATTGCTTCTAGTCTTTCCCATGTATGATTGTCCCAATCCTTTTGCCCTTATGGCAACCCCCAACACTTTTTTATCATATATGTTCTAGAAGGCAGTGGCTGAGGGTTTTCATGTCCTGTGTATGACGTTAAACTTTATCTGATAGATCAAAAGAATAGCAGTACCTGCCACTCTATGTGCTAATTGTGAAAATATTACAACAGGAATTTCTACATGTTATCCCCATTTACCAATAACACAATGAGATACTTTTTAAAAGGGAGTGAGCCAAAATATTAACTGTGTTATCAGTAATACAAGTTGTCTTAATGAACAGAATGATTTATGTGGAAATACAATTGAAAACAATAGATTTGAAAATCTACAAAATTTACTATTTCTCTGAATGTTTGAGATGAGGCTTGATGATTAGTATTATCAGCGTTATTGAGTAAAAATATGGATAAGTACTCACTCTTCAGCCCTCAGTCTGCATTGTGCCAGCAGCATGCAAGGACTGTTTTTAAGTTACAGCTTGCATGTTGTTCTTGTCTGCTAACTCGACGGCAGTTAGAATCCCACTGCGACGGTGAATATTGTTTTGTTTCTATATCTGGGAGATAACTTCTACACTTCTATTCTTTCACATAATGTTAACATTTCAACTTTATAAAATTACTAGCTGTATGTTCCAGGTTATATAGTATCCGGCTGAATTTATGTATACACCTTTTAAATCTCATATTGCTCACCTTTGGATAGCTGTGACGAGACTGAAAGGCAGCCCTATGAACAAGCGGATTCCCAGCTCCCACAAACAAAGCGCGTCAGGATATGTTTGGCCTGTGCTAGGGGGAAAAGTGTGGCGAGCGGCTATGGATACTCGAACTCGCTACCTCCTCGTAGCTGAGGTGTTGTTAGTAGAGACCCAAATAAAGTATATCCGAATTTGCATAAGCGCAGCCGAACGAGTAGAAATAAAGACGGACTGTCGCTGACAGGGCGAGTGAGGAAGAAAGTGTTTGGACGGCAAGTGAAATCTGACGACTGCTATTTGAAGTGAGAGTGGCGTGTTCGGTTGAGAAAGGAATTGCATTTCGTTTGCTGGAGAGACTTTTAAAGGATTGATATTACCTTGAATTGTTGGACCCTTTCAAAAGAATAGCAGTACCTGTCACTCTATGTGCTAATTGTGAAAATATTACAACAGGAATTTCTACATGTTAATCCCCATTTACCAATAACACAATAAGATACTTTTTAAAAGGGAGTAAGCCAAAATATTAACATTGTTATCAATAATACAAGTGGTCTTAATGAACAGAATGATTTATTTGGAAATACAATTGAAGACAATACATTTGAAAATCTACAAAATTTACTATTTCTCTGAATGTTTGAGATGAGGCTTGATGATTAGTATTATCTGCGTTATTCGGACTATTGTCCCCATCTTTATTGTTATTTGTAATATGTTTCGGTCGATATGCCCTCCGACCTTCTTCAGGTATTTCTTGTCGGACTCGGGAACCTTCTCAGACTCTGGAACCTTCTTTTTCGGACTCGAGCCTTCTTGTCGTAGTCGGGAACCTTCTTGTCGTAATCGGTTCCCGAGTCCGAAAAAGAAGGTTCAAGAGTCTGATAAGGTTCCCGAGTCCGACAAGAAATACCTGAAGAAGCCGGAGGGCATATCAGCCGAAACGTTGTACAAATAACAATAAAGATGGAGACAATAGTCCGAATAACGCAGATAATACTACAAAATTTAATATTCATATACGAGGATGAGTAAAAAAAATAATGCAATTTTCTTTATTTCATGTGAAGTTTAAAAAACAAACTAACTAAGGCCTACATTGAGACTCTAACGAGCAAGAATCCGACGAGTAAGACCCAACTTTCCAATCAAAAATGTCCTCCTTCTGCATGACAATGCTCAACCACACACAAGCATCAGGACAATGGAGAAAATCGCATCATTCGTGTGGACAACTTTACCGCATCCTTCATACTCACCAGAGACTATCATCTCTTCGGTCCCATGAAAGAGGAATTGAGAGGCAAATATTATTCCAGTGACGAGGAAGTGAAATCTATAGTGAAGAAGTGGCTCAAAGAACAGACAACAGAATTTTACGGGGTAGGGATACATGCTTTCATTCGAAGGTGGAACATTGCTATTGAGAGAAACGGTGACTATGTGGAGGAATAGGGATGTGATTCACAGAAGACCAGCTTCATTTAAATGTATAATACATGTTCTTGTGTTGGTAACGACACCTGTCCTAAACAAAATGGCATTACTTTTTTACATACCCTAGTAAGGGTATGTAAAAAATAATGCCATTTGTTTAGGACAGGTGTCATTACCAACACAAGTATATGAATACTAAATATTGTAGATTTTCAAAATTTATATTTGAATCAAAAAGTTTGTCTTCGTTTTTTCCGTCATGTTTAAATGTAATGTAAACTAATTAATTATTACTTCATGTGCTGATCGATGCCAATTCTTACCAAAAATTATCTGTAAACAATTCGACTTATCCACGAGTGTAGACGGTATTTAAAGATACACTTGTGATACAGTGATCGTAATATTGGTAAAAAAGCATAGAGTACGTTGCTTCGTTGGCATTTCCTACCGTCACTGTTGCATATGTTTTGGGGAAAAGTAAAGATTTCGCATTTACAAGCCTGAAAAATCAATGGTCTAAAAAGGATTCCTACAAACCCATAATATTGTCAAATTCTCTCTCTCTTTCTGTCTCTGTCTTTCTCTCTCCATTTCTCTCTCTCTCTCTCCATTTTACTCTCTCTCTCTCCATTTCTCTTTCTTTACCATTCTCTCTCTCTCTCTC
>CM042176.1:32009498-32014498 GCA_023376005.1 Doryteuthis pealeii
GAAAAATGAAAATAAGTGCCCCGTTGTAGGTTTAAGAGCTGTATTTATTTGGTTTCAAAGCAGTGTACAAGCCACTTATCATCAGGACAATGCGTCAGCGAAAAACGTTGTTTTTCACAAGCGCATATATATAAAAGAGAGGTGTATGCCTCACTGTTTATAGCGATGTTTACCCACTTTTTGTTTATAAATATATAATGTAGCTGTGTTGAGTTATTTCTGGTAGATGTAAATCCATGGTGTTCCCTTCCTTTTTTTGAAATTTAGTGTTTAGCTATAGAAGCCCGTTCTCAAGATAAAACACTTCTTGATGTTTGGGTAGTTGTGTCAAAAGAATTCATTACTTTCATATTTGCCTATTTGAGCATTCAGGCCTCCACCGATGATCAGAACGTTGTTTGAGAATATGTCGAACAAAGATAGTTAATTATATATGAATTTATTGACCAACACATCGGCACGAACAGCTAGTGACATAAGGTCAATTTTTAGGCGGAGTTTAACAGATTTGAATTCCGAGTTTTCTTTTTCCTAGACCAGTTGTCATACCAATAGCCCAGTTACTCTATTTACCCATAACTGGAAAGAGACTTGTTGGATGTATACCTTTCCCAATGGTATTAGTGGTATGGGAAATACCACCAGCTTCTTCCAGAATTTGAACTCGTGTCACCGATAATAATCATATGCCGACAATTTTGGTTGGTTTCTTTGTTTAATGGCATATCAACATTATCTTACAAAGATCTCAAACTTGCGTCCTGGAATATCCGGACAATGCTTGATAGACCCAACTCAAATAGACCAGAAAGGAGTGCCATAAAATCCAAAGAGCTTCAAAAATACAATATCGACATTGCCACTCTGGAGAACTTGAACATCCCTCAGGACAAGCGGGACGTTACCATCGTCACCTTATACAAGAACAAAGGAGATTGGAACGACTGCAACAATTACCGGGGCATTTCCCTCCTCAGCATAGTTTGAAAAGTCTTGCGCGTGTTACACTGGCGCATCTGCGGACTCTTGCATTTCGCACCTATCCAGAATCACAGTGTGGCTTCCGAGCAAATCATGGGCATGATTAACATTGATACTTTTAGTGAATACATAAAAAAAAAGAACACGCACATTTTTGTGTGTGTGTGTGTGTGTGTGTGTGTGTGTGTGTGTGTGTGTGAGAGAGAGAGAGAGAGAGAGAGAGAGAGAGAGAGAGAGAGAGAGAGAGAGATGTTGACATGTTACATAATGAATAGACATATATAGCCTATCATATTTCTAATATTGTGTAGAATCTAAACCTAATAAATATCATTAAATATTTGATACACCTAATAAATATTATTAAATATTTGATACACCTAATAAATATTATTAAATATTTGATACACCCAATAAATATCATTGAATATTTGATACACCTAATAAATATCATTAAATATTTGATACACCTAATAAATATTATTAAATATTTGATACACCTAATAAATATCATTAAATATTTGATACACCTAATAAATATCATTAGATATTTGATACACCTAATAAATATTATTAAATATTTGATACACCTAATAAATATTATTAGATATTTGATACACCTAATAAATATTAAATATTTGATACACCTAATAAATATTATTAAATATTTGATACACCTAATAAATATTATTAAATATTTGATACACCTAATAAATATCATTAAATATTTGATACACCTAATAAATATTATTAAATATTTGATACACCTAATAAATATTATTAAATATTTGATACACCTAATAAATATCATTAAATATTTGATACACCTAATAAATATCATTAAATATTTGATACACCTAATAAATATTATTAAATATTTGATACACGTAATAAATATCATTGAATATTTGATACACCTAATAAATATTATTAAATATTTAGTTGGCAAGACGTAATCAGACATCGAATCAAATGGTGAAAACAGATTCGCATGATATCATCATCGTATACGATGGACAGCTAACAACTACTACTTGATAGTTCAATCCTGACCATGGGCAATAATAACCTAGAATACTTAAAATAGCAAATATTTTTACAAAAAAAAAAATTAAAATCAAATAGCCATATTGGAAGGATGTTGTTCAGAATACAAAGGTCTAAACTTATAAAGATCTTAAACTTGCATTGTGAAATATCCAGACAATACTCGACAGACCTAATCCCAATAGACCAGAAAGGAGCGCTATAATATCCAAAGAGCTCCAAAAATATAATATCGACATTGCCACTCTGAGTGAACACCAAGAGAAACCTGGAGGACTTGAACATCCCCATTAGCAGTTGGCAAGACACAACCAGAAATCGAATCAAATAGCGAAAACAGATTTTATGGATACGATGGACACTTAACAATTCTTTGTTTAATGGCATATCACCAGTAGTGGTACTATTTATCCCATATCTGGGGATATGAGGGGCTCATACCTTTCCCAAGGGTATTAGTCCGTAAGTGAACGTCATAGCGCAACTGGGGTTGAACTCGTTTACAACGATGTTGCAGTCAAGCACGTTAGCCACAACGCCACGGAAACTTTCTCCTCCACATGAATCATAATTTTATTTGTTTGAATATTTTTAGATGAGGCTTGATAATTTGTATTATTTAGATTTTTGTAACCAGTCATGGTTAACGGAATGATAACAATCTACCCCAATGGATAAAAGATCAGTTCGAAGGCTTCCGATTACGACAGGAAGCTTCCGAGTTCGAAACACTAGTAGGAAGACACAACAACTGAATCGTTGTGTATTTAACAATAAATATGAGTACAGCAGTCCGACAAATGTATATAATACAAATTATGAATTCTCATCTAAAAGAATTAAAACTTCGATATTGAAATATATACACAACGATTCGTTCGACAAGAAATACCTAAATGATGGCACATCGGTCGAAATGTATATTTATGCCCACCCCTTTGCACGAACAGGATGTGACACAAGATCAATTCATTAAGCGGAGTTTAACAGGTTTGAATTCTGAGTTTTCCTTCTCCTAGACTGGTTACCTAGCCAAGGTTAAAGAGCCCAGTCTGCTCTGTTATTTATCCATAGTTGGACGCATAAATTTCCCAAGTGTATTAGTGCTATGTGGAATGCAAACAGCCTCATCCAGATGTGAACTCGGGTCGACGAGTCCATTTTCTACGACTCTAACCATTACACCACACGCCTGGAACGAAATGTTTCGTATGTAACAATTAGGATGAGGACAACAGTCCGAAAAATCTAAATAATACAAATTATATTTGTGTGTTATAACGGTAAGGAGCAACGGCAATACTTAGCATAAAAAGTGCCCTTTTGGCTGAAGCTATAAAATACACCGACTGAACCGCAGCAGATGTGACCCCCACACCGATGGTTACAACTGTTGGGTGTGAATGGTGATCCGAAATGCTTAAAGACGGATTCCTGGTGGATGTGCAGTTCATGACAAGCAACACTCTACTTTGGCCCTTACTTAGGCTAGACGGGCGCTAGGAAAGACCACCTTCCGATCAATCAGTTGGTCACGTCAAGCCCTAGCACCTATATGAGTTTCCTGACATTATTGACCTTGTGGCAAACCACCAACCCTTTTTATCATATATATAATTATCAACCGCTCCGCACGAGTAGGATGTGACACAAGGTCAATTTCTTAAGCGGAGTATAACAAGTTTGAATTCAGTTTTCCTTCTCCTAGGCTGGTTACCTGGCCATGTATTAAAGAGCCCAGTCTGCCCTGCTATTTACCCATAGCTGGAGGGAAATTTGGATCCATACATTTCCCAAGAGTATTAAAACTATGTGAAATGCAAACAGCTTCGTCGAAGAATTGAACTCGGGTCGACGAGTTCATTTCCTACGAATCTAACCATTAACCCACGCGACTCCCTTTTCATCATATATGTGCTAGAAGACGGTGGATGAGTGTTTTAGTGACCTTGGGTATGACGTTAAACTGAATCTGATGGTAAGGTTCTAATTCTGGTGGATTGGGGAGTGTGGAGTATCCATTTATCACAATTACTCCCAGGACACGGAGTAAGTTAGTACATATTAGCATCCCATCTATGGGTTAAATACATCAAAAACGAGTTTTTAAAAATTGTGGTTAAAAAAAGAAAATAAGTACCCAAGAATGAATATTGGAGGCCGTGATGTAATGGTTAGAGACGTAGGACTCGTCGACCCGATTTCAAATCCTGGACGAAGCTACAGTTCAAATAGCGCTAATACACTTGGGAAAGGTATGAATCCAACTACTCTCCATCTATAAAAGAACGTAAAAAATACAAAGAAATGAAACGTCAACAAGGTAAAAAAGGGTCAAGTCGAGAAGTTATTATGTTGGAACTTTTGTCCAAGTTCCAGAACCGTCTTCGTGCAGCCCAGACGGTTAGCGGAAGTTATTCTGATGACGATGAAGAGGAGGAAGAGATGGAAGAAGAGTTGAAGGAAGAGGAAGCAACGGCAACTGCAGTGGATTATATTAGTGATTTATCATGGTGAGTATTTTGCTACTGTGTGATTTCTCTAGCATCATAAGGTGCGTTTTATTCTTTTGATGAGATTTCTGTTACAGAGCTTGGTTTCTAGGAGTTTTCTTGTTCTCTTGAGCTATTCTTTTTTAACTTTTCTTTTCATCTCTGATTGCTTGATATTGTCTGCTTCTAAAATTCCCAAGTATTTGTAATTTTCTTTTTCTCCAAGTGTTTTTTAGTGTCCTGATTTAGCCACCATGAATACATACATGTAGCATGGTGGTGGAATGGTTAGAAACGTGGGAAATGCCACGATAAGACGAGTTCAATTCAGGAAGCAGGCTGCTTGCATGTCACATAGCGCTAATACCCTTGGGAAAGGTATGAATCCAACTATTCTCCCCCCGGCTATGGGTAAATAGTAGGGCAGATTGGCTCTTTAACCTTGGTTAAGCAACTATTCTCTCTCTAGGTATGGGTAAA
>CM042176.1:32024498-32034498 GCA_023376005.1 Doryteuthis pealeii
AGTTCCAACATAATAACTTCTCGACTTGACCCTTTTTTACCTTTTTTCTTTGTATTTTTCACGTTCTTTTCGAAATTCTGCCACAACTTTGGTTTTAGTACCGTGTTCTGGTTGTTCTAGGGGTTACTAAATTCCCATCTCAAAAAACAATTCAAGTGAGACGAGTAAGACATGCTGGGCACTGCTAGAGAAGTAAGAACGAACTCATAAGTGACGTTCTACCCTTGATACGACAGTGTTTGCTGCCCTGCAAAAGATTACTTTAATAAGCTCGGTGCGTGCATTGGATGCCGTCTAGAGGACTTATCAAGAGCGATGGCTGATAGGGACGGATCAAGAGAGAGAGAGAGAGAGAGAGAGAGAGAGAGAGAGAGAGAGACAGACAGACAGACAGACAGACAGACAAAGGAATCTGTACTGTCGGCACACCTTGATGATATAAAGTGAGAAATCTTCCAAGCTGTAGTCGTATCAGTACTATTGGATGTCTGCACCACTATGATTTTAGCGAAACGTTTGGAGAAAAAGCTAGATGGGAACTATACAAGGATGCTGCGAACTGTCTTGAAGAAATCCTGGGAGCAGCATCCCACAAAAAAATTGTTGTGCGGCCACTTACCTCCCATCTCACAAACCATCTAAGTAAGGCGAACACAACATGCTCGGATCTTCTGGAGAACTAAAGACGAAATCATAAATGATCTTCTACTGTGGACGCCTACACATGGAAACGGTAGTGTTGGCTGACCAGCAAATTGATCAGCACTGTATGGACACTGGATGCCGTGCGGATGACTTTCTAGAAAAGATGACCAACAGGGATGGGTGGTGGGAGAGAGTAATGTTAAACCGTGCTGTTAGTACGATGATGATGATATATATGTAAATTTTGTTTATAAAAATGTTTATGGTTGGTTGGTTGGATTTTCCGACACGTCATCCCTTGTTGAGTTATTTTATGCCGAAGGCATTGTTTATTCATTATTGATGGTTATTGATTCTTTTTTTTAACTCAATTTTTTTCACACAAAAAATGTTTATGCTTTATACCAATGGTTCTTAACCTTTTTTACCTATTGACCCCCTTTTAATCCTATTTTACTCTAGTGGACCCCCATAGCCATTCGTTGTTTAAAAATCCCATTGTATTTTTATAGTTAAATACATTTTACTTGCCTGGGTCCAAAAAATGTTATATGGTCCCAGGGGGTTCATATTGACCCCGGTTTAGAACCACTGCTCTAGATCAATGGTTCTCAACCTTTTATTACCTATTGACCCCCTTTTAATCTTATTTTACTCTGGTGGACCCCCCCCTCATAGCCATTCGTTGTTTAAAAATCACATTGTATTTTAAAGTTAAATACATTTTACTTGCCTGGGTCCCAAAAAATGTTATATGGTCCCCGGGGGTCCATATGTACCCTGATTGAGAACCATTGCTTTATAACAATGATGCCACTATATACTTTGTGGGCTACAATTTTACAAAGTCACAAGAAAAATTGAGTCTCCTTATGTACATGAATAATGTCAAAATTTTTGTCAAAAATGAAAAAGAACCGGAAACAAAAAAACCCTTGTACAAATTATTAGAATACATAGCCAGGATATAGGAATTGAATTTGGCATCACAAGTGTGCCATTTTCGTGATAAAAAGAAACAGCGGAGCGAATAGATAGTTTTACGACACGCCAACCCTTGTGTGACACAATAACTAATGACGTGGAACCATGGTGGTGGTTTGAGTCATTAATTATGGAAAAGTTTGAGTATAGGTAACGGCAAAGTTTGAAGGATGATGTCAGAGTGGCATTGTTTTTGATTGGAAGCGGAATGATGACGTGGCGAAGGGGAGAAAGGAAGAGTGAGAGGTGATAGTCAGAGATTCAGTCTGGCCGTCGAAGGGTTAAGACAGGCTGAGGCCTGGTCTCCCACGTGCAGTGATCATGGGCAAAATAAAATAAAAACTACTTGATCAAGTAACATAAAGATGTCTTTGTAATTCATTTAATTTAAACAAGCACAGCCCTTAGTCAGAAGAAGCCCTTAGAAGAACTCAACTCCTTTAGTTATAAGTCAACCCAACTAGACAGCAATATGGCAGCCGGAGGAGAATGTAGAAGGATCAGCAAGAAAGAAATAAGATCTCTTCAACAAGTAAGTCTAATCTGTCTATCTGTCTAATATCTCTCTCCAATATCTCTCTATCTCTGAAGAATTTTCTTATCAAAGAACTCTCACTCTCTTCTTCAACCTTCCTGATACCGGACAGTACCACACCTTGGATCATTTTATGCCTTCTTTTATAAATTCTTATTGGGTATGCAATTTTGTTTCAAATCAATTTTTTAAAAAACACATTTTTTGTAAACTCAAACTCGGACTCTAACAAGTGCTACCACTCCGGGTCAGAGTAGGCCTGGGAGTGATGGCAATGAAAGGGTACTCCGCACATCCCAAAGCTCCAAAATTGGAACTTCCTCTTCCTTATTTTGCAGGACATGACAGAAGCAACACCTGTGACCACAACTAGACCTCAATGTGAGTTCAAGCAAAGAATATGCTGCGTCAAAAATTACTACAAGATAGGCTCGTTCAAGAAGGTGCAGGACACTTTCGTGAATCAATTCGAATGTAAAAAGCCTCCTCCAAGAGTAGAACTCAGGACTGGGTTAACCACTTCGAGAACTATGGGACAGGCAATGTGCCCAGCGACAACCATCCAGGCCACCCAGGACGCCTCAGGAAGCGTACAGATGAGTTGGAGGGGTATATATATATATATATATATATATATATATATATATATATATATATATTAATATACCAAGCGTGTTGGTAGATCCTTGCGGAGAGAAAAAACCCGGCAGAGATTTTGATTGTAAAAATATACTACCAAACATCAACTAGGAAGAAAAAATTTTAAAAAAAAAGAAAAGACCAAGATATTCGTACCAACAAAAAATAATCTATTGGTATAGTATTTGGCCAAAAGAAAAAACAATTTATATTGTATATATATGTATATAAGATATATATATATTCATATAACCGCTAGGAGAAGCTAATTTGTAAAAAGTGCTCGATACCTAAGTAGAGCCAAGTAATAAGGATATCTACTGAGTCAGACGAACCTACTATTAGTTTCGCATAAAGCTCTTCAGGGCTAAAATCTGACTCAGATTTTAGCCCTGAAGAGCTTTATGCGAAACTAATAGTAGGTTCGTCTGACTCAGTAGATATCCTTATATATATATATATATATAAACAACTCACTTGTCCTTTTCACTTTATACGGTACTCAATATCAGAAGATAGAGCTGTTGTAAAATTTGAAAAGAACCCATCTATCTATCTATCTATTTCAGTATATTTCAGTATGTCCATATCTATCTATCTATCTATCTATCTAAGGTCTGTCGTAAATAAATTATGTTCAAGCTTTGCTTGCAAACCATTTCTATATAACAAGAGATCGAGCGGTTAGAAACCCTTATACAAACTATAAGAATATACAGCCAAGATATAGGGATAGAGTTCGGCATTGATAAGTGTGCCATGTTAGTGATGAAGAAAGGGAAAAACGAAACGGCAAAGGGAATAGAACTACAGAATCGAGAAAAAATTAGGACACTTGGCGAAAAAGAGAACTATAAATATCTGGGACTATTAGAAGCAGACACAATGAAACAAACAGAAATGGATGAAAAAGTAAGAAAGGAATACCCCAGAAGAACAAGGAAGCTCCTAGAAACCAAGTTATCTAGCAGAAACCTTATCAAGGGAATAAACACATGGGCTGTCCCTTTCGTAAGATATTCTGAACCATTCCTATAATGAGGAGCTCCGGCAGATGGACCAAAGTAAAAGGAAACTCATAACCATGCACAAAGCATTACATCCAATAGATGACATAGACAGACTATATGTGCCAAGAAAGGAAGGAGGAACATTGAATATAGTGCAAATATCACAATCCGAGCACAAGGTTCCTAGTTCGGTATTGAACTAGGAACCTTGTGGTTTCTAGCCGAACGCTCTATCGACTGAGCTAACCTGGTCCATAATTGACTAGAAGAAATACATCAAATTGATTTGCTGAAATACATAAAAAAATAAAAGAGATGGGAAGAAAACAACTAAATGTGTACTTCAAACATCAAACTCAAGAGTATCACATCAGAAGACATAGACATGGCTATGAAAAGGACACCTCAAGAGAGAAACCGAGTCGCTTATAATCGCAGCACAAGACAATGCCATTAGAACAAAGGCAAAATAGATAAGACGCAATAGAATAGAAAGTGCAGAATGTGTGGAGACAGAGATGAAACGGTCAATCATATAATAAGCGAATGCAGAAAACTCGCACAAAGAGAGTACAGGACTAGGCACAACTCTGTGTGAAAGGTAATCCACTGGGAATTGTGCAAGAAATTCAATTTTCACCATACAACTAAATGGTATATGCACAAGCCTGAACCTTTCCTGGACAATGAGACGCATAAAATTCTATGGGACTTCAAGGTACAGACGGATCACCTAATCCCGGCCAGGAGACTGGACCTAGTATTAATCGATAAGAATCTCGTGGATTTTGCCGTCCCAGCTGATTAACGAGGGAAATTAACATGAAAGAAAGCCAAAAGATAGACAAATACTTAGATCTTGCCAGAGAACTGAGGAAACTTTGGAACATGAAGGTGAAGGTCGTACCAATTGTAATTGGTGCCCTAGGAACGGTCTCCAAGGCTCTGAAAAAGAATTTGGGTGAATTGGAAATCAGAGGAAGAATCGAGACAATCCAAACTACAGTACTGTTGGAATCGGCTAGAATACTCAGCCTTCAGTGAACCACGGGCTATGACAGGCGTGAAAAATTAATAATAATAATAATAATAATAACAATAATAATAATAATAATAATGATAAAAGAGAACGTGTCAACTCGTGGACTTTGCGGTTCCAGCAGATCACTGAAGGAAAATGAAAAGACGGACCTTGAAAAAGCTGTAGAATATGAGAGTGAAAGTGATACCAATTGTAGTTGGTGCACTTGGAACAGTCTCAATAAAATTGGAAATAAGACTGGAGGATCTGGAAATCAGAGGAAGAATTGAGACCACTCATACTACTGCATTGCTGCAATCAGCTAGACAACTCAGAAGAATCCTGGAGACCTGAGAAGACTTGTTGTCACTCAGCCTCCAGTGAAATACCATCAGCTAACGCTGATGTGAAAAACTCAAAAGGAGTGAAAATAATAATAATGATAGAATCGAGACTATCCAGACAATAGTATTGTTAAGATCGGCTAGAATACTCGGAAAAGTCATAATCAAACGCCAGTGAATGACCACCAGATAATGCTGGTTTGAAAAACTCACAAAGACTGATGATAATAATAATAACAATAAAAAAAGAAAAAAAGAAAAAATGGACAAATATCTGGACCATGCCAGAGAACTGAAAAAGTTATGGAACATGAAAGTGAATGTGATACCAATTGTGGTTGGTGCATTTGGAACAGTCCCAAAAGGATTAGAAAAGGATTTGGAAAGTTTGGAAATCAGAGGAAGGATTGAAACCATTCAGAACACTGCACTGCTGCAATCTGCCAGAATACTCAGAAGAGTCCTGGAGACCTGAGGAGTGAAATACCATCAGCTAACACTGATGTGAAACTCAAAAGGAGTGAACAATAATAATAATAATAATAAACTTCAACTTGTATGCGTGTAGTTTAGAATAAACTATTATTTAACTAATCGATCAAATTTTAAAAAGTGATTTTTACTCGACTGATTTCTGTCTTTTCAATCTCCTTGATCGATTCAGAAAAAAAGATTTTAGAAGATTTTAAATTGTAAAATATAAAAGATAACTCACTTATCTTTTTTCTCTTGGTACAGTGCTCAACATCAGAAGATAGAGCCCCCAATTGATTGTAAAATCTTAAAATCATAATTTAAAACCATCTACAGGATCTTGTCAGTTTTATGAGGTAATATATATATATATGGTGGACTCTCCTATCGAGAACGATAGATGAGGGTCAGCAGTGAGTGATTTGATTCCTCCCATGTTGTGCATGCTGTCAAGTAGACATTTTATGTTTCCTCGAGTGTGACAGCAGCCCAGCCCTGCTGCGAGCCATGAAGCCACACTGACAAACGAAATGGTCCAAGGCAGGAGTTAAATGTTTTTCTTTTAAAGTTAGTCGGAGCCGATCTCTATGCTTCAGTCTATTTTGTTCAAAGCTCTTTAGTTTAGCGAAACAGGTCATATATATATATATATATATATATAGTTAAACCTAATGAGTCAGATATACTTACTAACAGTTTAGTCTAGTAGCTCATCAGGGCAAAATTAGTCAGATTTTTGCCCTGATGAGCTACTAAGCGAAACTGCTAGTAGGTATGTCTGACACATTAGGTTTAACTTTATTATTTGCTCTACTGATCACAGGTATTGATCACGTTTTAGCTTTAGATAATCCTAGCGGTTTTATATATATATTTCATATATATATATATTTTTTCTTTTGGTTAAGTGTTATAGTATTAGTTGATTATCTTGGTCTTTTATATATATATAGGGGCCGGTTTAGCACTCGTCTATGAATAGCAAGGTTCCTAGTTCGATTCCGGTGCACGCCAACTCAGCGCATGAGTAACACAGATTGGATAATCTTATCTGTGCTGTAAACTGACGGTAGGTGTGGCGCTCCACCCCAGCAAAAACAACATCCTTGGTCTAGCAAAAAAGGGATGACGTCATCGATTTCCGGGTGATACCGACATATATATATATATATATATATATATATATATATATATATGATAAAGGAAATGACTTACCGGGAAATAAAATATTGAGTTAATCGCAATATATTCGCAGTAAAGATGGAACTGTTTTCAATGGTCATAATTGTAATATTCACTTCCGCAATTGGCAGTAATTAATCAATATCTTGATTAATTCATTGAAATCAAACTTGAAGATCCTTAGGGTGAAACTCGAGTAGGTTATTTCAATACACACAGTAATACTATATATATATATATAAATGTTCTTGAAGCATTGTGTTTATATTGGTTTGGTGGTTGGTTTTGAATGCTATCACAATGCAAGTGTTAAGAAAAATAAGGTAACTATGGTGTTGTTTGTTACCTTATCTTTCTTTACACTTACATTGCAATAGCCTCCAAAACCAACCACCAAACCAATATATATATATATATATATATATATATATATATGAAAGTACGTAAATAAACATGTGTTTATTTGATATAGCTTTTAGCCGACAATTTTTGGAGGATATGTGCTTAATTGAAGTCATACCTAATTTTTGAAAATTAAATTAGTTAATAATTAATTAGTGGTTAGAATCTCCGCCTGTCAACTTGGCAGTCGAGGTTTCGAGTCACACACGGAGCAGTCTCCCATGTCTATAACCTTGCTGATGAGACCTAATAGGTCGAAATGTACATTCATAGATTGACATTTTCTCGATCTGTTTAGCCTTACATTTGAACATATATGCCCGCCTAAATTCATTAATTATTAAAATTAATTTTCAAAAATTAGGTATGACTTCAATTAAGCACATATCCTCCAAATATATTATTAATATATTTCGTATATATATATATATATATATATATATATATATATATGTGTGTGTGTGTATTTGGACAGCATTCATTCATTCATTTATACATGTAGAATTAAACAAAAGACACGTCTCCTGTTTAACAATTTTATTAACGATCTTTTCGAGCTTTCTGGCCAACTTGTAACATAACTGGAACATAAACACATCACCCCTGATGATGGCACTTCAAAGTGCCGAACTTTGGTGGACTAATCTACAGATTCCATCCAAATGTAAAAAAAGTTGGCCAGAAAGCTTGAAAACATCGTTAATAAAACAGTGCCTTTTAAAAACGTGCCTTTTTTAAAAAAAATTCTACATGTATATATATATTGGGTAGGACTGATGTAATTGTGTCGTGAATGACAAGTAATCACAACTATTTTACATCGTGTCATATCATTAAGGGGTAGACTTATACACGAGGATGTACGGTAAATAAATAAATAAATAGAATGGATGTATATTTAGTAATATCAGCCAATAACATGAAATATATGGTATATCCACGGCGCGCCATCAAACCCTTCGCCTGTCAAATTGTACAAGACAGCAAAAGTAGAATTCTAAAGATCTTATCGCTAAGCTGGCGACAATAACAAACGAGGCAAATCTTCGAGGACGCTTGCTATATATATATATATATATATATATATATATATATTATATATATATGTGTGTGTGTGTGTGGTATTTGAGATTTAGTATGAACCGTTAGAAGTGAAATATAAGAAACTCAGTTTTTGAATGTTAAGTTTTGTTTTATTTCGTAAATATTTCGGGGATGTTATACCCCTTCTTCAGAAACGAATATATATATATATATATATATATATATATATATATATATATATATATATATATATATATGTTATTTACTAAGCTTAACTTAAATGTGGCACAAACCAGAAGTATGGGACACCCAATGAGAATCGAACTCACTCACAATGGTCTGCAAATTCAGTTTGCTAGCCGTTATACCACGTGAGGTACACACACACACACACACACACACACACACATATATATATATATATATATATGATATATATTATATATATATATATATATATATATATATATATATATATATATAGGCTGGTCTAGCTCAGTCGTGCAGAGCACTTGACTAAGTTAATCCCAAGGTTCCTGGTTCGTTAACGGTCCTCACCAACTCCCTAGATGTCTGGCTGATACCGTCATTAGGCCACTCCGATGACGTTATTTACCGACTATATATATATATATATATATATATATATATATTCATCAGTATATCATATATACATAATACATTCATTTCTTCTATGACCACACACACACACACACACACACACATACACATATATATATATATATATATATATATATATATAATATATAGTTCGTGTGGTCATAGAAGAAATGCATGTATTTTGTATATATGATATATGACCACGCATACTATATATATATATATATATATATAATATATATATATATATGTGGGATGATAAAATAAATGCATGTATTGTATATATATATATATATATATATATATATATATATATATGATATATTTATGGAATCTATTTGTTGATCTATAAGTCGTAGAGAAAACAACGAACTTCTCAGTTTCCAGCCTGTAGTGGTCGCACACCATTGTCTTTTCTTTGTTGCAGTGGAAACAAAAACGATGATGACAACAACAGCAACAGTAGCAGCAGCAGCAACAGCAGGAGCAGTAGCATCAGCAGGAGCAACAACAACAACAATACCAAAATTTATGCCGAAATTTAGCAGAAGGTAGTATAGACGGCTTAAAAAATCATGTTTTTGGATATCCTCAAAAAATTGGTAATTAAATTGAATTTAAGAACGAGTTGATAGATAAGATATAGATCTAACAAAAATATCTTAAAATTCTTATAAAGAATAATGATTACTATAACTTAAATTTTATCTAGAAACAATGATTAGTATAACTTCTAATATATATATATATATATATATATATATATAGATAGAGATAGATAGATAGATAGAGAGAGAGAGAGAGAGAGAGAGAGAGAGAGAGAGAGAGAGAGAGAGAGAGAGAGAGAGAGAGAGAGAGTTTAAGTTGTAAGGGGTTCGCGTATGCCTCACTTGTTTGTTATGCAAATAAAGATTGAAAAATAAAAATACCGATTTTTTTTAAAACATGAATAGCTGTGAGTATAAAGCATATATATATATATATATATATATATATATAAACACACACACACATATATATATATATTATATATATATAATATATAAAGTTAAACCTAATGAGTCAGATATACCTAGTAATATTTTCGCTTAGTAGCTCA
>CM042176.1:32041998-32058097 GCA_023376005.1 Doryteuthis pealeii
CTATCCCGTTTACACTAGCGCTAGAACAAAGAGATTGTTTTGGTGTCTGAGGTGGAGCGCCACACCTACCATCAGCTCTCACTTTACCGCACAGATCCCTGTGCTACTCATACGCTGAGTTGGCGAAGGCCGGTATCGAACCCAGAACCTTGTGGTTCCTTGTCGAACTCTCTACCGACTGAGCTAAACCGGTCCTCCAATTATATACAGTAGAAAAATCTGTTACTACTGAAAAGCGAGTTCGATCTTCGCTGGATGCTATATACTTGCAACCTTGTGTCACATCCTACCCGTGGGTTGGGTTAATACCTACTACGAAACCAACACATCTTGCACAAACATTACACAGTTCCCTTTGGCGTCCCATCGTAGTCTAATGGTTAGCAAGGTAGTCTCGCTGTTCCATTACTACTGAATAGCGTGTTCGATAACTACTATGTAAATCTTTATTCCTTAGTGATATATAACACACATTACTGGATAGTAATCACTTCATACTTAGTTATTCTCAGACGTCCCATCGCGGCGTAATGGTTAACAAGCTAAGTATCGTATATCCATAACTACTGAATATTGCGTTCAATCCTCACTGGATGCCCCATACCTGTGACTTTGTGTCACATCCTACCATCGCGAATGCGTTAGGTAAAACCTACTATTAAACCAACAAATCATATCACTTATTCAAAACATATCTGCTCAAACATTACATAGTCCCCTTTGGCTCCCCATCGTGGTATAATAGTTAGCAAGGTAGTCTCGCTGTTCCATTACTACTGAATAGCGAGTTCGATATTCACCGGATGCCCCATACTTGCGACCTTTTGTCACATCCTACTCGTGGCGAACGGGTTAGGTAAATAACTACTACTTGTTATACTAAGGCGTCCCATCGTGGTGTCATGGTTAGCAAGATAAGTATCACGGATACATTACTACTTGATAGTGAGTTCAGTCCTCACTGGATGCCCCATGCTTGTGACTGTGTCCATCCTACCCGTAGCGAACGAGTTGGATATATACTTACTATTTAACAAACAAACCATATCACTTATTCAAAACATATCCACACCTAGTCCCTTTGGATATATGTATAGTTAGATACATAGAAAGATAAAATATGAAAATATTTCACTTATGTTATTGATAACCTCTTTCTTGAATATTTTGGTGTATAATGAGTAGAAATGGTACAGGGCAGTTTATTCAATTATATATAACTGAATAAAAATACCATATATATATATATATATATATATATATATATATATATATATATATATATATATATATATATATATAGTGTGTATATGTGTGTGAATAAAAAAGCCTTAAATACCATGGGTATTGTGATTATGGACCATTTCTACTCGTGGGTATCTGAGGTCCACCAAGCTTTGTCAGACCACATTTTATTTTATAAAAACATGGTCTGATGAAGCTTGGTGGGCCTCAGATACCCACGAGTGGAAATGGTCCATAATCATGATACCCATGGTATTTAAGGCCTTTTTTTATTCACAAATAAATTTGCTCTGTTTATAAAAATTAAACATTGAGCTCTCAAACAGAACTTGAACTCTACAGCAAACTACTGCTAGAAAATAGGACCAGCCTAGAATCACCTTGTACCAAGAAACTTGGTACCCCAACAAAGAATATATATACACGCACACACACAGATGCTGATAGCTTTTTAATTTAGTGCGTCCTGGCATGCATGTATTTGATTTGAATGAGTCCCCCAAGATATTTGATTGGTCCCAACTAAATTAACTAAGTAACTACTGAAAAGCGAGTTCGATCTTCGCTGGATGCTATATACTTGCAACCTTGTGTCACATCCTACTCATGGCGAATACGTTGGGTAAATACCTACTATTAAACCATAGTCCCCTTTGGCTCCCATCGTGGTATAATAGTTAGCAAGGTAGTCTCGCTGTTCCATTACTACTGAATAGCGAGTTCGATACTCACCGGATGCCCCATACTTGCGACCTTTTGTCACATCCTACTCGTGGCGAACGGGTTAGGTAAATAACTACTATGTATTGTCCCTATATTTATTGGACACATGGCCTAGTGGATAAGGTAGTTAGGTTAAGACAGTTCTAAGTGACAGTTATCTCTGGATTCTGGGTTCAATCCTGAGTAGAGGCAGTAACATAGAAAAATAATTAACACAACTTCTACCCCAGCTATGGTTAGCGGAATGAGAACAGGATACCCCCGAGGACTGAATAAAGGGTTAGGTACAAAGTTCCGTGATGGCTCCCGATTACGACAAGAAAGTTACCGAGTTCGAAAAGAAGGATCCCGAGTCCGAGAAGGTTCCCGAGTCCGACAAGAAATACCTGAAGAAGGTCGGAGGGCATATCAGCCGAAACGTTGTACAAATAACAATAAAGATGAGGACAATAGTCCGAATAACACAGATAATACTAATCATCAAACCTCATCTCAAACATTCAGAGAAATAACTACTATATGTTATACTAAGGCGTTCCATCGTGGTGTAATGGTTAACGAGTTAAGTATCGCAGATGCATTACTACTTAATAGTGAGTTCAGTCCTCACTGGATGCCCCATGCTTGTGACTGTGTCGATCCTACCCGTAGCGAACGGGTTGGATATATACCAACCATTTAACAAACAAAACATATCACTTATTCAAAGCATATCTGCACATAGTCCCCTTTGGCGTCCCATCGTGGTGTAGTAGTTAGCAAGGTAGTCTCGCTGTTCCATTACTACTAAATATCCAGTTCGATACGCGCCAGATGCCCATACTTGCGATATTTTTGTCACATCCTACTCGTAGCGAACGGGTTGGGTAAATACCTACTATGTAAATCTTTATTTCTTAGTGATATATAACACACATTGCGGGATGGTAATCACTTCATGCTTAGTTATACTACGGTGTACCATTGTGGTATAATGGTTAGTAAGCTAAGTATCTCATTTATTATTACTGAATAGTCAGTCGACCCTCACTGGATGTCCCATACTTGTGATTTTGTGTCGCATCCTACCTGTAGCGAACAGGTTGGGTAAATACCAATATTAAGGGATAGTAATCATTTCAAACTTAGTTATACAAGGGCGTCCCATCGTGGGGTAATGGTTAGCAAGCAAAGTATCCCAGATCTATTTTACTGAATAGTGAGTTCAATCCTCGCTAGATGCCCCATACTTGCCACTTTGTGTCGCATTCTACCCGTAGCAAAGATTGAGTAAATACTAACTTAGTTACATTATCAATGCTTTAATAGCCAACGTAACAAAGTTCACAATTTCGCTGTTACTTGGAAACCCGTTTTCATTAAATTGATACAACAATGGGCATCCATAGTGTAACTACGGGTCACATTTTCACAATAACATTCATTGTTGACTGGTTAGTTAGTTGGTTCTTTGGTTGGTTTTACGGCATGTCAACTCTTGTTGGGTTATTTTATGCTGATGTCAGTTCAACAATTAGGGTATCCAATTATGTACCACTTACTGTCAAGTCATGTTGTAATCATTGGTTCCCGCTAGATCACCAAAGTTAAGCAGCAATAAACCTGTTCAGTACTTAGATGGGTGACCATTTAAGCAACAGCAGGTATTGTAAGCAACCTGATATCAAAATGACTTGATTCAGTATTAAATGACCCAAAAAGGGTTGACATGCCGTAAAACAAAAATCAATCAATTATATACAGTACAAAATCTATTACTACTGAAAAGCGAGTTCGATCTTCGCTGGATGCCCCATACTTGCGGCCTTGTGTCACATCCTATCCGTGGCAAATGGGTTGGGTAAATACCTACAGTACAGAAATCTTTGTTGACAATACTTTTAAACAGCTAAACACTTCATACTTAGTTGTAATATTAGTTTTTGGTTTGGTTGGTTGGGTTTTACGGCATGTCAACCCCTTGGGTTATTTTATGCCGAATACTTCTTTTGGTAATTTGGTATTCAAAAATGTTTAGGTTTGGTTTGGTTTGATTTGGTTGGTTGGGTTTTACGGCATGTCAACCCCTTGGGTTATTTTATGCCGAATACTTCTTTTGGTAATTTGGTATTACAATATGCCGAATACTTCTATTGGTAAAAAAAAATGTTTAATGCTAACAAAGTTTTGAAATAATTTCATTTTTAATGGATAATACAATTTTGTTTATAAACTCATGTTTTTCTATTTAACCCATAGATGGAGGTAATATTAGTATTTTAAGAGCTAATATAATAACGTTCACAATAATTCTACATTAGTGATCCTTTCATATTCAGTTGCAATATAAATGTTTTCCGAGCCAATGTTCACAATATTTATTTTTACAAATAAGTAATTCATACTTAGTTGCGGTATCTGTGATAATATTAAAGTTCACAGGCATTTGAAACAGGTGAATACTTCATTTTAGTTGCAATATCAAGGGGCCGGTTTAGCTCAGTCGGCAGAGTGTTCGGCTAGGAATCACAAGGTTCCTGGTTCGATACCGCCCTCCTGCCATCTCAGCATAGTGAGTAGCACAGGGATCTGTGCGGTAAAGTGAGGAGATGATGGTAGATGTGGCGCTCCATCTCAGATGCTAAAATAATCTCCTTCGTCTAGCGCTAGTGAAAAGGGGATAGACTCCCTCGCTGTCTGGCTGATACCGACATTAGGACGCCCCGACGACTTTACTTTTTACTTATTATCTAATGTACTAATAAATTTCACTAGTGTTTTAAACATGTAAACACTTTATACTTTGTTGTAATATCAGTGTTTTACGAGACAATGTAATAAAGCTCACTGTGATTTTAAACTGTTAAACACTTTATACTTATTTGCAATATCAACGCATTACGACCCAATGCAATAAAGTTCACAATCATTTTAAAATAGTAAACACTTCATACTTAGTAACAATATTAGTGATTCACTTCATACTTAGTAACACTATTAGTGATTTAATAATATTAGTGATTCACTTTAATAATAAAGTTCACAACCATTTTAAACTGGTAGACACTTCATACTTAATTCAATATTAGTGTTTTACGAGGCAATGTATTAGTATAGTTCACAATCATTTTAAACATAGAACCAACTTCATACTTGGTTACAATATCAATTTTTTAAGAGCCAATATAATAATAAAGTTCACAGCCATTTTAAACTGGTAGACACTTAGTTACAATATCAACGTTTTACGAGACAATGTAACAATAAGTTCACAATCATTTTGAACAGGTAAACACTTCATACTTAATTGCAATAACAATATTTTAAGAGGGAATATATCAATAAATTTCACAATCATTTAAAACTATTTTGCTTGAATTATTCGAACTATTGTCCTCGTTTTTATCATTATCTGCAAAACGTTTCATCCGATGTGTCCTTCGGCCGAAACGTTGAGTAGATAATAAAGATGAGGACAATAGTCCGAATAATCCAAATTATCAAACCTTATTAAAAAAATTAAGAAAAATTGCATTTTAGACTATTAATCAATACACAGTTGCGAAATCAGCATTTTTCAAGCCCGTGCAATAAAATGCACAGTCATTTTAAACAGGTAAGCACTTTATATTTTGTTGCAATACCTATAATATGTTTTACGTGCCGATGTAATAATAAAGTTTACAGTCATTTTAAAGATGTAAACACTTTAGGATTATTTTCAACAAGAAGCGGCTACCCAGCGTCACCGGGTAGAGAGGGGGGCAAAAGTTAGTCTCGCAGATCCATTATTTCTTGATGCCCCATTAAAATCCCTATTTAAGAAAGACCTTGCATTGATCCGGTTAGGTAAGGTGTCAGATGAAAAATTGCACAGATCTTCTGAAAAGAAAAATTAATGTATCTTATTTAAAATATTAAATGCAAAAAAAAAAAAAAAAAAAAAATCCATGTTGTTACTATTTGAATTTTATTTTTTAATTATCTACACGAATATAAATAAAATCTTCATTATTTTTGCTCAAAAACAAAGCCCTGGTGATATTTAATGTGTATATATATATTTACTTTGCCGTTGATTGTTTTATTTTCGAAATTTCTTCGGACATACAGATTCACACAACTACCCTTTATATATGTATAGAAAACCAAGCCCTGCTGATATTTAATGTGTATATATATTTACTTTGCCATTAATTGTTTTATTTTCGAAGTTTCCTCCGACATACAGATTCACACAACTGCCCTTTATATATGTATAGATATAAATGTTTTAAGAGAAAATGCATTAATAAAATACTTAATAAATAAAACAAAAGCATTTTCGGCATAAAATGACCTAATGTGTCGACATGCCGTAAAATCCAAACCACCAACCAACCAAAAAACTACCCCCCCTAATTCAGCAATTTTAACTCACTGTCAGTTTTGTCGGTAGGTGGATGGTTGTTAATGCCCTCTCTACCCTTAGGGCACTTAGAGATGCCCATTTTTTCTTCTCCAAGTAACATGGTGACACAAGTAGTACTGGGTTACTGCATACCAGTTGTGGGGTAGGATCCACAATCCAGAGATCCATTAAAATAATATTAAATATTAAATAAACTAGTACAAAATAAAAAACGCCCCCCCCCCGGGCGATGTAAAAATAGAATTTTGAAACATTGCCTGAGGGGTGGGAGTAAAAATTCAATGTCAGCGAGTTTGTACCCTAAGTAAGTAAAATCATCAAATTCATTAAAGGATTAAAAAATAAAACAATTTGAAACGTAAACTTTAAATATGTATTAAAATAAAACAAACTATATATAAATATATAATACCAGTCATGTATTTATTAAAACTTGTTTTAAAAAACAATCAGGGCTGTCTAATGTTGCATGTTCAAAATTTGAGTGTATTTATTCTATGTTATGACGATGACGATTTTGGGTAATGTGACGTAAGCAGTGACGTAATTTTTGTTACAGACAAATACCGGAAGCGAATCTCCATTATTAATAGATACTTACTATTTACAAATATTAAAATAAGTACTTACTATTTCTCTGAATTTTTGAGATGAGGTTTGATAATTTGTACGATTTGGATTATTCGGACTATTGATCTCATATTTATTGTTATAAGATACTGATTGTTATTGATGACAATAAAGATGAGGACAATAGTCCGAATAATCTAAATAATACAAATTTCATACTTAGTTACACTATCAATCTTCTTGAAGCCAATGTATTAATAAAATTCACAATAATTTTATACAAGTAAACATTTTATACATAGTTTGAATCAGTGTTTTCATCATTATCAATGCTGGCTGCACGGATATCCATGACTCTCTTTCGCCAATCGTCCCTATTGGTAATCGCCCCCGGGAGGTCTTCTCTGCAGTATCAAGAATCCGTACAGAACTGATCGATGTAAGTCCTTGCTGGAAGGCCACTCTGGATTGTCCATGTGTTGGTTTCCATAGGAGAACGTCGCTTATAAGTTAGTCCCTACTTCTCGAGCAGTGTCCAGTATATCTTGTTCGTCTTACCCGGATGGTTTGTCTGATAGGGGGCAAATGGCCGTATAACTGCTTTCTTGTGTGTGTATGTAGGGGGGGGGCTGTTCCCAAGATTTGTTTAAGATAGCACGCCACATTCTTATGCAACTCCCATCTAGCTTATTCTCTTAGTGCTTCGTTAGGGTCCAAGAGGTGCAGCCGTACAGTAACACTGATACAACTACGACTTGTAATAAATGTCGCTTTATCTTATCTGTGAGATCAGATTTCCATATGATCGATAATCTATCTATAGCAGTCAATGTCTTTCTTATACTTACATTGATATCACTTTCTGTAGATGAGATACTACTACCTATGAGACATGGTAAAGGTTTCAAGTTGTTGACCTAGACCGTTGTGTCCATAGAAGAATATCACTTATGATTTTGTCCTTGCTTTTCCAACAGTGTCCAGCATGTCTTGTTCATCTTACTTGGATGGTTTGTGTGATTGGAGGCAAGTGGCCATACAGCTACTTCCAAGATTTATTCAAGACAGCACGCAGCATAAATATGAATTTATTATTTCTCTAGCAGTATCAAGCATGTCTTGTTCATCTTGGATGGTTTGTGTGATAGGAGGCAAGTGGCCAGACAGCTGCTTTTTTGTGGGGTGCTTCTTCAAAGATTTGTTCAAGACAGCATGCAGCATCCTTGTGTACTTCCCGTTCAGCTTTTATCTAAGCGTTTTTTTTAAAGTCCAAGTGGTGCAGCTATACAATAGCACTGATACAGCTATTGCTTGGAAGAATTCTCACTTTATCTTATCAGTGAGATCAGATTTCCATATGATTGATAAATGTCAATGTAATAATAATGTTCCCAATTATTTTATACAAATAAACACTTCATAATTAATTGCAATATAAATATTTTATGAGCCAATCTAATAACAAAGTTCGCAATGATTATAAACATTCGAAAAAATCAGCAGAATGGCCTATTGTCTGTATCAGCCGGACAACGAGAGAGAATATATCCCATTTTCATTAGCGCTAAACCAGTGAGATTGTTTTTGCGTCTGAGGTGAAGCGTCACGCCTACCAACAGATCCAAGCTACTACTCATGCGTTGAGTTGGTGAGAGTCAGTATCGAACCCGGAACCTTGTGGTTCCAAGGTGGGTGTTCTACTGACTGAGCTAAACCGACCCCTATCAGTGTTTTAAGAGCCTATAAAATAATAAAGTTTACAATTATTTTAAACTCATGAACACTTAATATAGTTACACAGGAATAATATCATAAGTATTGCAGATTCCTTAATACTGAATAGCGAATTCGATCCTCATTGGGTGCATTATACTTGCGATTTTGTGTCACATCCTACTCGTGGTGAATGAACTGGTTAAATACATACAGGATGTCGTATTGTCATGTTATGGTTAGCAAGCTAATTTTGCAGATCCATTACTACTGAAAAGCGAGTTCGATTCATGGATGCCATATTTGCGACCTTGTGTCACATCCTACCCGAACGGGTTGGGTAAATACCTGCTTAGTTATACCCTCAAAGCGCGTGGTGTAATGGTTAAAGTCATAAGAAATGGACTCGTCGCCCCGAGTTCAAACCCTGGACGTGGTATTTGCATTTCACTTAGCGCTAATACCCTTGGAAAGGTATGAATTCTACTCTCCCTCCAGCTATGGGTAAATAGTAGGGCAGACTGTGCTCTTTAACCTTGGTTAGGCAACCGGTCTAAGAGAAGGAAAACTCTGAATTCAAACTTGTTAAACTCCGGTTAAGAAATTGACCTTGTGTCACATCCTGCTCGTGCGGAGGGGTTGGTAAATATATATATATATATACCATCAATGCTTTAAGAGTGTAACAAAGTTCACAATTTAGCTGACACTCGGAGACTTGTTTGTAATTGAATAGATACAACAATGGGCATCCATAGTGTAAACACAGGTCACATTTCTACAATTCATTGGTTTGCTGTTTAAGTCTATCAGTACGAAAATATATCACGACAATCTCTTTAAACTGGTAAACACTTCGTATTTAGTTGCAATATAAATGTTTTACGAACCACTATTTTAATGTAAAAAATAAATAAGATTGACTGTGTCGCCTATTGTTTGTATCAGCCGAACAGCGAGAGAGTCTATCCCCTTTTCGCTAGCGTTAGACTAGAGAGATTGTTTTTTTTTTTTGTTGTTGAGGTGGAACGCTATACCTACCATCAGCCCCGCTTTACCACAGAGATCGGATACCCAATCTATGCTTGGCGGGGGAATGGTATCGAATCAGAAATTTGCGATTCTTAGGTGGGTACTTTACTGACTGAGCTAAACTTGTGCCTTCTCAATCTGATCTATTTGACACATAGTTCGAACCCTTTCAGGTACTCTATATCGGAGTGGCTGTAGAGGTAAGGAAAACAAAGGAGGAATTTCACATTACCCAGAATTCCTCTCCAACGGATGCAGTTTTGTGTCATACCAGGATACACAATATCATTCATATGTTTTTATTTACGTGTGGATCTAACACGTCAAGTCTTTTCACCTATATGATTGTCCCAACCCTATTGCCCTTATGGCAAACCCCAACCCTTTTTATCATTTGAGTGCTAGAAGCTGAGGGTAATCATCTTATTGGGTTTATTGCACAATAGTTGGTTCAGGTTTTTTGTCTATACTTTAAAAACCATATGTATTGTTTGAAGAAAAATGACCCCTGACCCTTGACCTAATATTCTTGAACTAAGACCTGTTCGATAATTCGCTTGTATTATGTCTTCAACTGATTTACTAAGCTTAGCTTAGTTTGCCATAAGGTCATGAATATGAAGTACCCAGTGAAAATCGAATCCACTAACAATAACTTATTTAACAAGAGTCTGCTTACCCGTTAGTTATTTGCTTAATGACATATCAACCTTCATGGGTTATTTAATGCTAAAATCATCCTTGTAGAAGAACAGTAGTAATACTATTTAACCATAGTTGGGTTCTCTCATTAGACAAATAAATTAAGTTAATTTACACAAACTAATCATACTTTAAGTTTGACACAAGGCCTCAAGAATTGAGCACCTAATGAGTAACAAAATAACTACTCAAAATTAATTTGACTCATAGCTTGGTACTACCTCTCAGAGTTAGAGTGGACCTGGGAGTAATGGCAAAGAAAGAGTGACTTCACACTACACAGAGCTCCAGAACTGGAACTTCACCATTACATGCAGTCTAACGTCATATCAAGGAAACTAAGACCCTCAGCTACAGCCTTCTAGTACATATATGATAAAAACGGTTGGGGTCTGCAACAAAGGCAATAGGATCGGATGCAGTTTACTGTCATACCCAGGACCCCGATTTTTTAGTGGGGATACGGACTTACCAGTTTACAAGGGATACAATCGGTTTATTAGGAATCTCACTGACAGGGTGGAGTTGCTTTTTATTTAGTTTTATCAAGTTGTACGCAACAAGAATTACTGTATTGTATTCCAATCCCTGTCGGCAGTGCTTGGAATACGTCGATTACATGCTCTATGGAGGAGTAAGAATGCCACCCCCAAAGCAGGAGGCCCTGGTATTAGACTGACCTGCATTCGATGATAAGACTCCAGTTTTGGAACTCTGGGGAGTGTAAAGTACCCCCTTTCATTACCATTACTTCCAGGTCCACTCTGACCCAGAGTGGTAGTGCCTAGTCGGGGATCAGAGTTAGCACCCTGGGGAGTGTGAAGTTCCCTTTCATGCTATTACTTCCAGGCCTGTTTTGACCCAGATTTATTTAGTTGGATTTTACGGCATGTCAACCCTTGTTAGGTTATTTTATGTCCAATTTTTTGTTCAATTCATTTTTCATGGGTACTCAATTCTTTTTTAAACATATTTTTATACTCTTCTTTTTTTCTATTTAACCCATAGATGGGACCCTAACAAGTACTACCACTCCGGGCCAGAGTGGACCTGAGTGTAATGGTAATGAATGTGTACTCCACATTCATCAGAGCTCCAGAATTGGAACTACACCAACTCTGACCCAGAGTGATAGTGCCATTCCCTTTCATTGCCATTACTTCCAGGTCCACTCTGACCAGGAGTTCATTAGTTGGATTTTACGGCATGTCAACTCCTGTTGGGTTATTTTATGCCGAAGACGTTTTGTTCTATTCATGCTTGATGGTTATTCCATTTTTTAAACTCATTTTTTAAAAACACATTATCTAAAACTCATTTTTGTATTTACCCCATAAATGGGACCTTAAAAGGTACTACCACTCCGGGTCAGACTGGACTTGAGAGTAAGGGGAATGGGACCTTAAAAGGTACTACCACTCCGGGTCAGACTAGACTTGAGAGCAATGGAATGGGACCTTAAAAGGTACTACCACTCCGGGTCAGACTAGACTTGAGAGCAATGGGAATGGGACCTTAACAGGTACTACCACTCCGGACAGACGACTTGAGAGCAATGGGAATGAATGGGTACTCCATATTCCTCTGAACTCCATATTTGGAACTTCACCAACTCTGATCCAGTTGATAGTGTCATCAATGGGTCAAATATCTTTTTGAAAATCATTTGTATTGGATAGGAATACTTGAAACCACATAATTGTGTGCAAACACATGGTTATTATTATGCGAGTTTTTTTACAACAGTTCTAACTGATGGGTTTGGTTTGGTTCCTTCGTTTAATGGCATATCAACATTCGTGGAGTATTTAATGCCAAACTTATCCTTATAGAAGAACAGTGGCGGTACTATTTAACCCATGGCTGGGAGGATGGGGGGTTGATACCTTTCCCAAGGGTATTAGTCCGAAAGTGAACATAATATCGCGATTGAAGTTCGAACTCAGTATGATATCACTGACCAGCACGTTAACCACTACGCCACAGGGACACCCTACTGGAATCAGAGTAACAGCAAGTCTCATCAGGCCTCCAGTCGTCTTCTAAGTATCCTATCCGATTTTAGTAGTGCTGTGGTCTTGACAGTTTTTTTTTATTCCTCTAATCCACAGTTTATCGACTAGGATTGGTGTCACTATCATTTTCATGTGCATAAAAATGGGGACCCCCTCCCGGACATTTGGCCTTTAGTTTCGTTAGATCTGGATGCACCCTCTCCGCCAGCCTTAAGTCTGGGAAGGACACGTTGGCCGCCTCTATCATCCGTCATACTCCAATGGCGTCCCGCGCATACCAGACGAATGTGGTCCCTGAGGGCGCATCTCTAAAATTTAGAGGATTGTCCCCGCCTTCCCCTTTGGAGTTTAACTTCCAGAGTCGATCCCAGGTTCTTTTTTTGTTGTTGTAGGGTTAGCCACTTATCCACCTGCCAGGGGTCCACTCTATAAATGTTCTTCGGATACAGGTCTTTTCTTCGACTCCGTGGAGAGGATGATGATTTTTCGGTTCTCTAGCAAGGTCCAGGTAGTTGTCCAGCTTTTTGCCTTCTTTCACTTTCACTTTCACTTTGTGATCTGCCGAATCAGCAAGTTTCACGGTATGACATGATTTCTTTTTTCTTGCCAATTAAAACTAGGTCTGATCTTCTGGCCGGAAATTGGTGATTCCTTTGCATCAAAGTTCCAGAGAATTTTATGAGTTGCTTGGTTAGATTTTACGGCATGTGAACCATTGTTGGGTTATTTTATGCCGGAGACGTTTTCTTTAATCATTCTTGATGGGTACACAATCTTTTCAAACACATTCTAAAAAATTCCCTTTTTCTAAAAACTGTTACTTCCACTCCGGGTCAGAGTGGGCATGGGAGTAATAGTGAGGAAGGGGTACTCCACATTCCCCAGAGCTCCAGAATTGGAACTTCACCATCAGATAGAAATTAACATAATACCCAGGACATTGGCCCTCAGCCATCACCTTTTAACACATATATGATAAAGAAGGTTGGGGCTTACCATAAGGTTAATAGGGTCGGGACAATCTATAAGTGCTAGGACTTGACGTGACCAGCCGATTGATCGGAGGGGGCTCTCCGACCGCCTGTCTCGCCTAAGTAAGAGCTGGATGTTGCATGTTATGATCTGTTAAGCCACCAGGGTTTCATCCTTAAACATCACACATACACACACACACACACAGAGAGAGAGAGAGAGAGAGAGAGAGAGAGAGAGAGAGAGAGAGAGAGAGAGAGAGAGAGAGAGAGAGAGAGAGAGAGAGAGAGAGACATGCCGTCGGCACGCGCTGCTGCTGCTGCTGATGATGATTTTCACAACTTTTTCCAACATTCGTCCACCCTATGCCCTATCAGCTGGGGTAGGAGAATACATCGACTGCACCTCTGCAGAGGGGTAAGACCTCCAATGGGGCTACCTGTTGACCGTAGGTGGCGACTCGTAATGCCTAAGGACATGATCGTGGTGGTTGAGCAGTCTGTGACACGGGTACTAAGTGGTCCCATAACATGAAACACTCCACTTAAGCTAGCGTATGCAGAAGAAATTGGCATTCAATAGCCCACAAGGGTTGATATGCCATTAAACAAAACCAACCAACCAACAGTTGTTATCTTTGCTAAATCTGTTCTTTTTTGCTTTGTAAACATCATTAAGGGTTAAAATGTGTACATTAGGGAGGTCGATTTTTCACTTTTTAAAAATATCAAATTGTCCATCTATACGAAAGTTGTGTGTTAGTATACTGAATACTGATACCAAAAATAAGATCTCTCACTTGCCCCATTGTTTGAGGAAATAGCATCAAAGATCGTCGACAAAATGCACTAAAAATCCTGTTTTTAAAGGCTAGATATTGCGAAAACGAGGATTTTTAGACGATCGTAGACGATCTTTGATACTATTTCCTCAAACAATGGTACAAGTGAGAGATTTAGTTTTTGAAATGAGAATTCATTATATCAAGACACAACTCTCGTCCCCTGGACAATTTGAAATTCTACAAAAGTGAAACATCAACCCACTCTACTTTCTAAACCAATATTTACGTATAACACTGTGACACTACCGTTGCCAAACTGCATTGGTTCCTTACATTTCCTTTGGATAACAGCGACAGTATGAAGAGGGGGACTTGCTGCATGGGCAACAGCTCAGCCTCCATATGAACATGCCCAGGGTATGTAGTTAAAAACACTTTGACACTACTCCATCGACTTTCGTAAACGGAAGGTTACCAACAACAAAAACAACAATTCACTTAAAAATCATATGTAGAAAAAACTGGCATTCAATAGGCCACAAGGGTTGATATCTTATTATAATGGAGATTGTATGTGTTTCTGTCTGTAACCGAAACTACATTACTACTTAAGTCATAATTCCCTCTCACATTCTCAATGATTTCATTTTTATTTAAACCTCACTGATTAATAAAATTGTTTTACATTATTAATACTGTTAACCATATCTACATACAAATAACATGTAATTATATTTATATATACAACAAAATAGCGGTTTACAGTGTGGACGGGAATGCTAATTTGCATATTGATATTAAAAATGTGATTTTAATAAATATGTGCTTAGTATTATTGATTTCTAACTGTTTGGTTTTATTTTAATGAATATGAGCAAAAATCTCTTCAATGAATCTTAAATGAAATCCATTAACAAGAACAAATAACTGTCATTTCATTCTTTACTTCCTCTTTTAACTAAATAGTTAAATTAGAAAAAATAACAATGAAAGACGAGAGTGATGGAAGAGTAAGTTTCAGTTGTTCTATTTTTCGATTATACCCACTTCTGTTTCAAATCTTATTATCTGCATTCTTATTTAGTTTCATTAGCCTTTCTAATTTAATATAATATTCTATTACATTAAAACTTAAATACTTGCACCCGGAGGGTGCATATATTTGCTAGTGCCATTAAACAAAATAACCAACCAACCAACATTCGTTATCTTTGTTAAATCTGTTCTTTTTTGCTTAGTAAACATCATTAAGGGTGTACACTAGGGTAGGTCGATTTTTCACTTTTTTGAAATATCAAATTGTCTATCTATGCGAAAGTTGTGTTAGTATACTGGATACTGATATAAAAAATTAAGATGCTATTTCCTCAAACAATGGTGCAAGTAAGAGATCTAGTTTTTTAGTATCAGTATTCAGTATACTAACACACAACTTTCACGCCCCTGGACAATTTGATTTTTTTTAAAGTAAAAACTCAACCTACCCTAATACCCAAAACTATTATTTACCTATAAACTAAACATGGCATTCAATATCCCACAAAGGTTGATATGCCATTAAACAAAATAACCAACCAACGAACATTCGTTATCTTTGCTAAATCTGTTCTTTTTTTTTAACCAATATTCGTTATCTTTGCTAAATATACATTTGTACACTAGGGTAGGTCGATTTTGGAACTGTAACGTCTCACATCTGGGGAAATTTTGCAAAATTAACATAAATAACCAACCAGCCAGCCACCAGCCATCCAACACCAAACAATCAATTCGTTATATTTGCTAAATCTGTTCTTTTTTTGCTTAGTAAACATCATTAATGGTTAAGATTTGTAACACTAGGGTAGGTCGATTTTTGAATCTGTTACGCGATCTCCATGTGGGGAAATGCAAGTTAACATAAATAACCAACCAGCCAGCCATCAACAACCAACCAACAAAATCTCTGCTCTT
>CM042176.1:32058113-32065613 GCA_023376005.1 Doryteuthis pealeii
AGAGAGGATAAGATATATATATATTATATATTATATATATATTAATATTATATATGGGGAAGGAGAGATATGGATAGATAGATAATATGGATGTCTCATAATTCTAATATCAAATCAAACATTTACGTTAGGAAACCATACTGCTTTGGCTGTTGCATACACCTGGGTAAAGTAGATTGTTTTATTTACTATAAAAATACAACAATGGTAAAAACTGATTAAAAGTAATTTAAAAATAAAATACATTTTCCCCATGAATCCTCACCAAAAAGTGTGTGTGTGTGTGTGTGTGTGAGAGGAGAGAGAGAGAGAGAGAGAGAGAGAGAGAGAGAGAGAGAGGCGAAATCAACTAATAATAGTCTGCCAGATGTCTCACTAACCCTCACATCATGGGGGTGCCCATTGCGTAGACAAGGTGGTCATTTATTAAACTTAGGATATTTGACGACAAGGCTAGAATATGGACCACCCAATGAAAATCGAGCTGTGAAAATATGGAGCACCAGTAAAAACTCTTTGGTTATGCCGACAATTTAAGAAAGATAACATTAATATATGATTCGGATTTGCTAAATTCTTTATGTTTTTTTAAAATACCATTTAATTCAATGGTTCTAAATAATACTTCTTTTTATTTACAAGGGCGGTTTAGCTCAGTCAGTAGAGCGCCCGACTAGGACCACAATGTTTCGAGTTCGATACGGCTCGCCAACCTAGCGTATGTGTAGTACAGGAATGTATGCCGTAAAGTGAGGAGCTGATGGTGGAGGTGTGGCGCTCGGTCTCAAATGCCAAAACAATCTTCTTGGTCCGGCGCTAGTGAAATGAGATAGACTCCCTCGCTGTATGGGGACTCCAACTTTAGGCCACCCCGATGACTTTACTTACTTTTCTCTTATTTTATTTACATAAAATAATAACAGTGGATAAAACTGATTCAATTATAATTTAAAAATAAAATACCTTGTTCTCCATAAATTCCCGGCCAAAATTCTATTAAACATAAAGTTTTTGTTTTTAGTTTTAATTCAATTGTTGTAAATAGCATTTGTTTTATTTATGTTAATGTTATAGAAAGATAAAACAGGCAAATTTGATTATAAACTGCATAACATTTGCTTTGTGTTACAAGACAACGGATTACAAGATGGCGTCCAATGTTTAATAAAGATGCGTATTTAACCATTGGCGCCAAATGGTTGCCTTTCCGGTTCGGTTAAAATGTCACCATTCCAAGGACCTGATTTGCCTACCCACGCAACTTGCAAAATTGGCCACCTCAGAATTTTCTTTCCCATTTGCCATTGTGTCGTCCAAATTATTAATAGAAATAATCAATATATTAATCTCGTGTTCCTTAATTTTCCAACGTTCACACTTTTCTCAAGAGTATGTTCTATTGGAAGTAATGGCGATAAAGGGGTACTGTACCCCACAGAGCTTCAGAACTGGACCTCACCACATAGATACAGTTTAACATGTAATAAGTTTACCTTCTTCTAGACTGGGTTGTTATACAAGGTTAAAGGCACAGTTGGTCTACTATTTACCCATAGCTGGAAGAAGAATAGCCGGATTCACATTTTCCAAGAGTATTAGTTCTATGTAAATGTAAAGTATATTAAGTATATACTATCGACTATAGATATGTAACACCCTAACCTTATTTTATTAAAAGTTAATTTCCTTCTAAATTAAAGATACCAGAATTTTATCACACTAATGGTCTTATGAAATCAAAACAGATATTATTTATATATTAATACTGGTGTTTCCTTAAATCTTCCGACCGTTATCACCTTTGCATTAATAAGCAAGTGGATTACAAGATGGCGTCTATGTGTATTTACCATTGTCACCAATGGTGGCCTTTCCGGTTCGGTTAAAAGGTCACCATTCAAGGACCTGATTTGCCTACCAACGCAACTTGCAAAATTGACAACCAGAGAATTTCTTTTTTCCATTTGCCATTGTGTCGTTCAAGTTATTAAATATCAACAGAATCTGATGACATGATTGCGCGTCATTTCTCGGCTAGGGTCAATTTGGCACCAGGCCAGAGAAACCGGTGAGAATCGAAACTCATTAACAATAGCCTAACTATTAATCACTTGAGGTATGCATTGCGTAAAAAGTGGATCGTTTATTAGGCTTAGTCTAGTTTGACTCAAGGCCAAATATAGTGCACACAGTAAGAATCAAACTCACTAAAAAATAGCCTGCACCCGAGCTCACTAATTCTTTACACTACGGGAGGTACTCATAGCGTATACAAGATGACATTTTACTATATAAAGCTAGTTTGGCTCAACAAGGAGATCCGGTTTGTATTTTATGAGACACCATAAAATTTATCTCTACATATATAAAGGGCAGTTGTGTGTATATGTATGTCCGGAGGAAACTTCGAAAATAAAACAATTAACGACAAAGTAAATATATACACACATTAAATATCACCAGCACTTGTTTTTGAGCAAAATAATAGAGATTTGATTTATATTCGTGAAGATAATTTTAAAAAATAAAATTTAAATGATGACAGCATGGATTTTTTTCATTTAATATTTTAGATAGTAGACATTAACATTTATTTTCAGATTAGTTGGATCAATGCAAGGTTTTTTTTTAATTTTACATTGGGGTTTAAATGGGGCATCCCACGAGGATTCAACTCATGATTAAGTAATAATGGATCTGCAGGACTAACTTTTTAAAAAATCCGCTCTACCCAAGCGACGCGCGGTAGCCGCTTCTAGTACATATATAAAGGGCAGTTGGTGTGTATGTATGTATGTATGTACGTATGTCGGTGGAAACTACAAAATACAACAATTAACAGCAAAGTGAATATATATCCACATTAGATATCACCGGTTCTTTGCTTTCTGTGCAAAAATTACGAAGATATGATTTATATTTTTAAATAAAACTGTATAACATTTGTTTTGCATTACAAGACAAAATGGCGTTCAATGTTGCATTTACCATTGGCGCCAATTGTTGCCTTTCCGGCTCGGTTAAAATGTCACCGATCCGAGAACCGATTTGCAAAATTGGCCAACCACAGAATTTATTTTCCATTTGTCATTGTGTCGTTCAAATTATTAATAGAAATAATCTATAAATTGATATTCGTGTTCCTTAATATCACACTTTCCCAAAGGTATCCGTGCTAGGTGAAATGTAAAGTATATTAAGTAATACAGTATTGACTATAAATATGTACACCCTAACCATTTTTTTTTTAAATAAAAAAGTTAATTTTCTTCTAAATTAAAGATACCAGGATTTTATCATATCTAGTGGTACCTTATGCAATCAAAACAGATATTATCTATCTACTAATACTGGTGTTCCTTAATCTTCCGACCGTTATCATCTTGCAACATCCTCTGGCTAAAAAATGAGACACTCAAAAATCGTCCAAGATGAAATGAAAAAATGTAAATCCCGATTATCTGGTGTCATTTATCCACCGAATTCTTATTTCTTATAATTGTCGTCACCTCGGCTAAATAATGAACCATTCCGTTTTTATTATAAAAGATTAAAGGAAATTCTTCACAGAAACATATAATGAGAAAGAAAGAAAGAAAGAAAGAAGATAGAGAGAGAGAGAGGGGGGCGAGAACGCAAAAACGATAACGCTAATCTGTTTCAATTGATGATAAAAGAAGGAAAGAAAGAAACAAAGTTTGTGAGAGATTTAAAATAAAATTATAATACATTTAGCATATTGAACTATTTACAATAGCTCTTAAGTAAACATATCAATGTTGTAATAATTTTAATATCGTACTGTGGTATATCACTGCTAGTAAATATTAATACAGAATCTGATGACATCAATTGCACAGTCAGGGGTCATTTCTTTGCTAAGACAGTTTGGCACCCGACCAAGCACCCGGTGAGAATCGAACTCAATAACTATAGCCTGCAACCCTATCTCACAAACTTACACCACTCATGGTGCCCATTGCGTACACAGGGTTGTCATTTACTAAGCTTAGGCTAGTTTGACACAAGGCCAGAATATTGAGCACCAGTGAAAATCGAACCTACAAACCATAGTCAAATAACAAACCTCACTGGCCTTACACTTCGCGAAAAAGACATTGTGTAGACAAGGTGGTTAACTTACTAAGTCAATGTAGTTCAGCCCTGTCGGCTGGGGCTTTAGAATACAAACCGACTGCACCTCGGCAGGGGGGTATGAACCCTCCAATGTGAGTGGCGACCCGTAATGCTTAAAGACGGAATCCTGGTGACTGAGCAATCCATGACATGCAACATTCCACTTTAGCCCTTACTTTAGACTAGACGGGCAGTCGGAGTAGCCCCTCCGATCAATCGGCTAGTCGCGTCAAAGCCTAGCACTATATGATTGTCCCAACCCTATTGCTCTTATGGCAAGCCCAACCCTTTTTATCATATTGGTACTAGAAGGCGGTGGCTAAGAGTCTTACTGTCCTGGTATGACGTTAAACTCTATCTGATGGTGAAGTTCCACTTCTGGAGCTCTGGAGATAATGTGGAGTATCTACCTATCTACCTCATCATCATTGATCCCAGATTCCATTTTAACCTGAAGTGATAGTACTGTTAGTGTTTCCGTATATAGGTAAATAGAGAAAATCGTTTGCAAAATGTATTTAAATTAAGTACCCATGAAGAATGAATAACAAACATTTCGGCATAAAATAACTCAACAAGGGTTTAGATGTCGCTAAAACCTAGACAACAAACAACAACCAATATTAGTTTGGCACAAGGCAAGAATATAGAGCACTCGTGAGAATGCTCATGTTACTATTCTAATCTTTAAACCATTACACTAGCGAAATAGGAAGGCAGATACCAGGCTAGAACAATAACCAGCATATCAAATGTGTCCGGTGTGGTAGTACCTAGAGAATAAAACAATAATTAAAGATAATAACACCAGTAATTATTTATTAAACCGGTTTTCTTAAGTCAGTAAGCAAATTTAACCACGCCATATATTATGTAAACCTTTATTTTTAGTGATATATAAGTCACTTTGCAGGATATTAAACGCACTAATAACATGGGCTGTTTTTGGGCCTGTATTTGTTAATGTAAAATTAATAGCGTTTGGTCCCAGGAGGCTATTTTCTCCAGGCAACCCTGTCCCCTTGATTTAAGGGGCAGGGCTGGGTTTTTTGCCCAGTTCCCCTTGAGGGGGAATGCCGACGGGATCAACGCATTTTTGTGCCTACCAGCCATGAGCTTCGGCTTGTGGGTGGGCCCACATAAAAAAAGTCCTTGTTCACGCCCTATAAGTGGGGTGGTAGAGGCAAAGTACCATAATATGCAGTTGTTTTGAGGCAATCTAACTCAGATTTTCATAGAGACATCGTTAATAAATAATATTTATTCTTGGGTTAGAACTATCTGAGGATGAAGTTTCCAGTTCTGGAGCTCGGGGAATGTATAGCACCCTTTATCATCATTATTCCCTGATCCGTTCTGACCCGGAGTTTTAGTACCTTTAGTGTCCCATCTATGAATTAAAATAGAAAAAATATTGACTTTTTAAAAAATAAAGGGCTGACTTCTGATTTAGGTCGGAAAATTAACACGGAAAGTTTTTTTGGTGGTACCAATGATAGTTTAACTACAGTCTATGAATTAACATTTTGCGAATTGGGTTACAGTTTTAGGGGATTAAGATTGTTTTTTAATTACGTATTGCTTAAAAAAATTACAACAAAAAACCAAATTACTATACATTTAATTAACCATTGAAATTAATTATTGAATCTATTATTGAGCAGTTATTTGTGTTAGTATTGCATGTATAATTTCAATTAAACTTAGTTTTAAAATATTTTTCAACATTAAATGTATAGTAATTTTGTTTTTTTTTTGTTTTTTTTAAGCAATACGTAATTAAAACAACCTTAATCCTCTAAAACCGTAAACCAATTCGCAAATATTAATTCATAGACTGTAGTTAAACTATCATTGGGACCACCAAAAACCTTTCGTTTTATTTTCCTAATAGAAATCGGCCAATAGAGTACCCTTCAAGAATGAATAAAACAAAACCGTCTTGGGCATAAAATAACCCAATGGGTTGACGTGCGTAAAACCCCAACCACCAACCAAATCTATGAGTTAAATTGAAAACATATGTTTGAAAAAATGTGTTTAAGAATGTTGAATACCCATCAAGGATGAATAAAACAAAACGTATTCGCATAAAAAACCAACAAGATTGACATGCCTAAAATCCAAAAAAATTGAATAACCATCAAGAATGAATAAAACAAAACGTATTCGGCATAAAATAACCAACAACGGTTGACATTCCGTAATTCCACCAGCCACAACATCTGTGTTTCAGCTTCCTTTCTTGACTACAAAAACGTGGCCTTGTACCAGTTTTAAACTGAGACTAGTCACTAATGAGAATAAACAAACCTTGAAAGAAGCACTCGCATTAAACGTTAAGTTAACTACCGTGTTTACTAGATGAGCAATCAAACCTAATTTGCTATTAATGGACGAATAAGCGCGCGCCATTTCAGACAAGGGAGAATTGATATTACACAAAGCTGGCTTATGAAAATAATTGTCGAGACAGACGAGTCGAAAATTGATTCATCCGTTTAAATAATTAGGTTATAGTGAAACAACCTTCATTTTATCTGCACGGCTTCCTTTCACTTTGAACGAATAATCAAAGATAACAGGTAACTTACGGCCCGTTAATAATTCGCGGTTCGTCTGTTCAAAATGAATTTTCATCACGTTAATCAGCAGAAGAGTGACTTACCTAAAAAATAAAGAAAAAATAAATAAATAAAAGATTGAAAATATATAAGCATTTATATTCAAAAACGTTTGAAAATATATAAGCATTTATACTAAAAAAATGATTGAAATATATAAGCATTTATACTCAAAACGTTTGAAAATATTTTATAAATATAATCTAGACAAATTTTTTTGTGTAAATATTTAAGTTTTGATGTAATGAAACATATCAAATTAAAAGACTAACAAAGTTAATATATATAATTATATTATATCATGATATATATATAACTTATATACATTATATTCTAAAATATATAATTTTTATATATACTAGCAAATATATGCACCCTCCGGGTGCAAGTATTTAAGTTTTAATATAATAATAAATATCATATTGAATTAAAAGGCTAATGAAACTGAATATAGAATGCAGATAAAAGATTTGGAACAGAGGGGGTATAAATCGAAAAATAGAACAACTTTTGAAACTAACTCTTCCATATTTTCCGTTACTCCCGTCTTTCATTGGTAAATTTTTCCTAATTTAACTATTAGTTAAAATAGGAGGTAAGAATAATATTATAGTTATTTCTTCTTGTTAATGGATTTCTTTAAGATTTATCCAAGAGATTTTTGCTCATATTCATTAAATATTAAACCAAACAATTTAGAAATCAATAATACTAAGCACATATTTATTAAATCAAATTT
>CM042176.1:32070613-32073113 GCA_023376005.1 Doryteuthis pealeii
TTACGAAAGGTATCGCTGGAAACTTTTGCAACAACCAAATATCAATTATAAAGAAATTACGACGAGACAGAATAACTGGTGATCTTTGAAGCGAACATTTATGTTCGAGGGCACATCGGCCGAAACGTTGTGCAGATAACAATAAAGATGAGGACAATAGTCCTAATAATCAAAATTTCATTATAATGGATATTGTGTGTTTTTCTGTCTGTAACCGAAACTATATTATTACTTAAGTCACATTCTCGATGATTTTATTTTTATTTAAACCTCAAATATTGATAAAATTGTTATACATTGTTAATACTGTTATAATATATATATATATATATATATATCCTAATAACATGCAATTGTATTTATATATACAACAAATTAGCGTTTTCCAGTGTGAACGGGAAGGCAATTTGCATATTGATATTAAAAATTTGATTTTAATAAATATGTGCATGTTATTATTGATTTCTAGCTGTTTGGTTTTATCTTAATTAACATAAGCAAAAATCTCGGGGATAAATCTTAAAAGTAATCCATTAACGAGAAGAAAAAATAGTAATTTTATTCTTTACTTCCTATTTTAACTAAATAGTTAAATTAGGAAAATTTAGCAATAAAATTTAGCAATGAAAGACAGATGTGATGTAAGAGTAAATTTCAGTTGTTCTATTTTTCAATTATATGCCCTCTGTTTCAAATCTTTATATCTGTGTTCTTATTTAGTTTCATTAGTCTTTCTAATTTGATATAATATTTTATTATATCAAAACTTAAATACTTGCACCCGGAGGGTACATATATTTGCTAGTAATACTAATTATCAAGCCTTTAGAGACTTCTAAGATTGTTCTAATATTTTATGAAAGGTATCGCTGGAAACTTTTGCAACAACCAAATATCAATTATAAAGAAATTACGACGAGACAGAATAACTGGTGATCTTTGAAGCGAACATTTACGTTCATTAATGCAAGTTGAAATAACTCGACGAATTAGCGATTCACTGATGCAGTGAATGACATTCGTCTGAGGAACAAAGAAAACATTCCAATTTAATTAACTTGTCACAATTACGTGTAGTTTCTTTTTATTCTACACATTTATGGACATGTACACGTTGACATTCGTTTATGAGTGTCCCTGTAACTATGAGGACATGCTGAAGTTGAGAAAACAGCTGTATGGCCACCTGCCCCATATCACACAAACCATCCGTGTGAGGCGAACAAGAGACGCTGGGCACTGCTGGAGAAGCAAAGATGAACTCGTAAGTGACGTTCTTCTGTGGAAGCCATCACATGGGAACTCCAGAGTAGGCCGTCCAGCAAAGACGTACATAGACCAGTTCTGCGCCACCTGCCCCATATCACACAAACTACCCGTGTGGAATGAACAAGACATGCTGGTCACTGCAAAGATGAACTCATAAGTGACGTTCTTCCCTGGAAG
Source organism: Doryteuthis pealeii (assembly GCA_023376005.1). NCBI lineage: Eukaryota > Metazoa > Mollusca > Cephalopoda > Myopsida > Loliginidae > Doryteuthis > Doryteuthis pealeii. Next base: position 32,072,060 of record CM042176.1, read on the forward strand.
CCAACAAATGGGCGCGTCAGAGTAGGTCACCCAGCAAAGACGTACATAGATCAGCTCTACGCAGATACTGGATGCTGCGCAGAGGACCTCTCAGAGGCAATGAATGACGGGAAGGATGGTGAGAGATCGTCATGGATATCCGTGCTTCCAGCGCGACAGGATGATGATGATGAGGAGGATGATGATGATGATGATAATGATGATGATGATGTAATAGTTAAATTATCTCAACGTGGTATATCCACGGGCTCCATTACATTAGTTATCTATATATTAATACGTTTGTTATCATCTTGCAACACCCTCTGGTTAAAAATGAGACCGTCCAAATCGTCCAAGATGAAATGCAAAAATGTAAATCGTGAAGATATGGTGTTGTTTATTCGCAGAATTCTTATTTTTTATGAGTGTCATCCCCTTCATCACTCCCGTCTTTCATTGCTAAATTTTCCTAATTTATCTATTTAGTTAAATCAGGAAGTAAAGAATAAAATGACATTTATTTCTTCTTGTTAATGGATTTTTTAAAGATTTATCTCTGAGATTTTTGCTCATATTCCTTAAGATAAAACCAAACTCAATAATACCAAGCAAATATTTAGTAAAATTAACTTTTTAATATCAATATGCAAATTAGCCTTCGCGTTCACACAGAAAACCGTTATTCTGTTGTATATATAAATAGAATTGCATGTTATTAGTATGTAGATATGCCCAACATATCTAACTCCGGTTTCGACCGGGGGTCCAGTGAGCTTCGGCCGCTGGACCTTACAAGTTAGTAGCGTCGATCCCAGGGGGCCATACCCACAGGCAACACCTGCCCCCTCGATTTAAAGGGGAAGGGCTGGGTTTATTGCCCAGTGCCTGAGGCATCCCCTTGAGGGGGAATGCCGAAGAGATCAATGCAAATTTTCCACCCACCACCCATGAGCTTCGGTTCGTGGGTGGTCCCACACTAATAGGGCCTTGTGCCTGACTCGTACACGTGGGGTACGAGGTAAATATCTAGTATGTAGATATGTCCAACATATCTAACTCCAGTTTCGACCGG
>CM042176.1:32080613-32085613 GCA_023376005.1 Doryteuthis pealeii
TGTGTGTGTGTGTGTGTGTGGTGACTGCAACTTCTTTGCAAAATGCCATCTTCTCTATCCGCTAAGAATACCAGCAGGAGTGTATGTGACGCCTCAGGCCAAATATACCGACCAAGCCCAATCGCATGTGGAGAAATAAATTAACTGTCTTTTTCGTTGACATTGCTCCAGTGCAATGACTTCTCAAACTTGCTGTTTACATTTTTGTCACAGAATTGACACGAGTTTACCTAACTTACCTTCGTAAGGTGCTGCTGAAGGTGTACTTAATGGACGATACTGTAATCTATTAATAAGAGATTCGTCTCTATTTGTCAGTAACTGAAACTACGTCAGTGCTTACGTCACATTCATTTCAGGAATTAAGAAAGTTTATCAATGAGTATTCAATTTATAGTCAATATCATTACTACATAAAAATATTAAAATTCTATGAAAAATCAATTAATTGTCAAATTTTACGATACTTATTCACCTTTAGATAAATTTATGTTAAAAATAGTTGTTTTTTTTAATATATTAGGGGATAATTTTTTACTAGGTCGACCCCCACCCCCTTATTTAATTTTATGAAATCCGAATAAAATATTACTGGCACGATTTTAAATTTTTTCTCTAAAGATAAGGGTCTGAATAATTAAATCGGAAATTTTTAGAAACATTTTAAGGTCACTACTGTCGTAAAACAACACGAATATCGCAGTGCAGTGTAGTGAATATTATGCTTTTTAAGTAAGTAAGTAATTTTTAAAAGATATTAAACGTTTTATTTTATCTATTTGATTTTCTCACGCCCCTCAGGCAATATTTTCCAAAAAATAATTTTTATACCGCCCGGATGGTGTTTTCTACTAGTATTTAATAATTTTCATTTTGCTTGTATAATGTTCCTCTAGAAATGATAAAATTCATGTATCTTTATTTTTGAAGAAAATTGACTTTTTATTCTAAAAGTTGTTAGGGATGTATTATTTGTGGGCGATACTATAATTGAGGGGGGATTTTACCCCTCTGCATAGGTGCTGTCAGTGTATTCTTCTGCCACAGCCGACAGAGCGGTCTTTAATTTTGAAGAAAATTAACTTTTTATAAAAAAGATTGTTAGTCGTGTATATAAAATAGGTTGTGGGGGTGGCCTAACGTCGGTATCAGCCATACAGCGAGGGGGTATATCCTCTTTTCACTTGCGCTAGACCAATGAGATTGTTTTTAGCGTCTGTGGTGGATCGCCACACCTACCATCAGCTCTTCACTTTACCGCACATATCCCTGTGCTACCCACACGCTGAGTTGACGATGGCCGGAATCGAAACCGGTTGTTATAAAATGCATATTATTTTACTGCAGAATTCAACTGCGAATTATTTTTCCAATATAGATGCTTTTCTTATTATTTTACTATGCAATTTATTGCAAATTATTTCACTATAGAAATTCACTGTAAATCAATTACTATAAAACGGATTAATGACTTAATAGAAATGCATTGGAATTTTTATTGAAAATACAGTGGCACCTTGACTTACGAGCTTAATTCGTTCCACTTGTAACTCGATTTTCTCGTATATCAAATCAAATTTCCTCATTGAAATAGAATAAATATCATTAATCCGTTCCAGCTCCCCACAAAAAACACCCTAATTTTTTTTGTTGGGTTGCATGGTATACGTAGAGAAAGACAGAGAGGCAAGGGGCGTAGAGAAAGACAGAGAGCAAGGGACGCAGAGAAAGACAGGGGAGAGCAAGGAGTGTAGAGAAAGACAGAGGAGTTCAAAGGATGCAGAGAAAGACAGAGGAGAGCAAGGGACGTAGAGAAAGGCAGAGGAGACCAAGGGTGTACAAAAAGGCAGAGGAGAGCAAGGGATGTAAAGAAAGACATAATAGAATAAAATGCAATGAATTATAATTTAATGCATATTTTTTATAAAATATATTTTTCTTTAGCAGAATAAACTTTCAATTTAAATGTTTTTAATGAAATTGTTTACATAAGCGTATATGAAGGTCGTTCGTACTTCAAACTTTAACCATCATTTTAGAATAGAAATTTCTTGCAAATATTTTTCGAAAAAAATGAATTGCAAGTAATCATGTAATAAAACTGAGTTTCAAATGATTTTACTACATTAATACATTGTGAATTATTTTACTATAAAATGCATTACAAGTGAATTTTACAATGAAATAAATTGCAAGTGATTTTATTATAAAAATTCATTACAAAAATATTACCATACAAATTTGACTATAAAAATCAAATCAAATTTCCCTATTGAAATAAACTAAAATACCATTAATTATTTCACTATAGATCCCTGTGCTACTCATACCCTGAGTTGGCGAGGACCGGTATCAAACCAAGAACCTTGTGATTCTTAGTCAAGTGATCTATCGATTGAGCTAAACCGGCCCTTATGGACAAATCTCGATCAAAATAGATTAATCAATGTTGCTTTGAGATTTCTTCATTTCCTGTCATTTTTGAAGTTTTATTAGCATCTTGATTTTACCAATTCAAAGAGAATAATGGAATGTCCTTCTTTTACCAATTTTTGATTATTAGTCTTTGATTAGTTTACTAGTTTGATTTGAAGATTAAAAAAGAAAGAAAAGATTGATATTGATCGTATAACCTTGTGATTCCTTTAAAAAAACAAAAATAAGGTTACATACAGAAGTTAGTGAGGGCTGGTATCGAACACCAAAATTAGTGGTGCCTAAGCGATATGTTCAAGGTGACCAAAAAAACAGAACTCAAATAAATTTTATTTAATCTTATCAACGTCTATAAAATTTCAAGAAACTTGTTGGACTTAAATTTCAGTATTTGTACAATCATTATTTTTACAATATTTTAAGCGCCAAGTTGACTGTATATTCTGAAAGAAAAATAATTAAAATTAACAATCTCCTTGGTCTAGCGCTAGTGAAAAGGGGCTAGACTCCCTCGCTGTCTGGCTGATACCGATATTAGGCCACTCCGACGACTTTACTTTTCATATATCAAAAGCAAGCGCGTGGTGTAATGGTTAAAGTAATAGGAAATGGACTCGTCGCCCCGAGTTCAAATCCTGGACGTGGTAATTGCATTTCACTTAGCGCTAATACCCTTGGGAAAGGTATGAATCCTACTCTCCCTCCAGCTATGGGTAAATAGTAGGGCAGACTGGGCTCTTTAACCTTGGTTAGGCAACCGGTCTAGGAGAAAGAAAACTCTGAAATCAAACCTGTTAAACTCCGCTTAAGAAATTGACCTTGTGTCACATCCTGCTCGTGCGGAGGGGTTGGTAAATATAAATATATAAATATATATATCAAAATTATTTCATCAAAACATATTTGCCTGATATCTTTTTTCCCCTCCGTACAATGCCAGGTGCCCGTGCTTATGGTAATAAAAAAAAATGTCCGTATTTTTAGAATCAATTTCTTATTCGTAATCTGTTAAACCAGACAGGTTGATTCTGGCGTTGAGAACGTCTTGTAAGGCCATTAGACATTATTGTACAGAACGTTTTACGGTATGCCAATCGGATTAACGTGGCGTCTGTCAAATTAGTCCATATGGATAAATCACTAATCTATATTGCATCTTTTCGGCGAAGCTTTGTCGCTGACTAAACATTAAAAAAAAAAACTCTTTCGAAGGAGAAAATAATAAAACTACTAGTTTTGTCATCTCACAAACTGCTACAAAACTCTCCTTATTCGTGGGGCATAAGTTACAGGGTCGCAACAGATGTTGGAATCTGCAGACAGCAAAGGCTTTCTGATCGCGTCCTGGGAATGACGTTAAACTCTATCTGATGGTGAGGTTCCAGTTTTGGAGGTTTGGGGAATGTGGAGCACCCCTTCATCACCATTGCTCCCTGGTCCACTCTAACCCGGAGTGGTAGTACCTATTAGGGTCCCATCTATGGGTTAAATAGAAAAATGTATTTATAAAAAAATTGTATTATCCATTATGAATTGATTTATTTCAAAACTTTATCGCATTAAATGACCCACTGAGGTTGATATGCCGTAAAAAAACAAAAAAAAAAAAAGACTTTCTGATCGCATACGATTTCTTGTTTTTGATTTACGGCATATCAACACTATTTGGGTGATGTAACGCCGAATCAACTCATTTTTGAAAATGGACTATTTTGAAACAAAGGATTCAGTTTGTTTACAGTACCTGCTGTTGCAGCAAGATATGGAGAGAGACAGATAGACAGAGAGAGACAGACAGACAGACAGAGATTGAACAAAGGAATGGAGAAAGAGAGAAAGGGCTGTATAATAAATATAGACGAGAGCAATGGATGTATAGAAAGACAGAGGATAGCAAGAGATGTAGTGAAAGAGAGGAGAGCAATGGATGTAGGGAAAGACGGAGGAGAGTAAGGGTGTAGAGAAAGACAGAGGAGCGCAAGAGATGTAAAGAAAGATTGAGGATAACAAGGGACGTAGAGAAAGACAGAGAGCAAGGGACGTAGAGAAAGACAGGGGAGAGCAAGGGGTGTAGAGAAAGACAGAGGAGTTCAAAGGATGTAGAGAAAGACAGAGGAGAGCAAGGATGTACAGAAAGACAGAGGAGAGCAAGGGGTTTAAAGAAAGACAGAGGAGAGCAAGGGATGTAGAGAAAGACAGGGGAGAGCGATGGATCAAAAGAAATACAGAGAGAGCAAGGGATGTAAAGAAAGACGGGGGATGGCGTGGGTGTAGAGAAAGACAGAGGAGAGCAAGGGACGTAGAGAAAGGCAGAGGAGAGCAAGGGTGTACAGAAAGAGAGAGGAGAGCAAGGGATGTAAAGAAAGACGGGGGAGTAGAGAAAGACAGAGAGAGCAAGGGATGTAGAGAAAGACAGGGGAGAGCCATGGATGAAAGGAAATACAGAGAAGGGCAGGGGATGTAAATAAAGACGGGGATGGCGTGGTGTAGAGAAAGATAGAGGAGAGCAACGGATTAAGAGAAAGACAGAGGGAACAAGGGATGTAGGGACGACAGAAGAGAGC
>CM042176.1:32088113-32093113 GCA_023376005.1 Doryteuthis pealeii
TACAGATAAAAATACGGAAGACTGAAAAGATAATGCAAGACCAGGTTGTGAATGCTTCTACCCTCAAGCGATTTAACCAGTTCAAACGCTGCGTCCAAGCATAAACAAACGCCAATCCACTAGTAACATGGCAAAAACCCTATTTGCGACTTTGACAACGCGAAGGGAAGCAACTCTATTTTTGTTAGGTCTATTTTTGTTATATCTTTTTAATACACGAGCAGGATGTAACACAACGTCAATTTCTTAGGCAGAGTTTAAGAGGTTTTTGTTCAGAGTTTTACTCTTAGACTGATCTAAGTAATCAGTCTAGGAGTAAAACCAAGGTTAAAGAGCTCAGCTCTATTTACCCATAGCTGGAGGAAGAGTAGTTGGATGCATACCTTTCCTATGTGTATTAGCGCGATGTGAAATGCAAACAGCCTTGTCTAGCATTTGAACTCGAGTCGACGAGTCCATTTTCTACGACTCTAACCATTACACCACGCGCCTCATTTTCTTATATATATATTTACCAACCCCTCCGCATGAGCAGGATGCGACACAAGGTCAATTTCTTAAGCGGAGTTTAACAGGTTTGAATTCAGAATTTTCCTTCTGCTAGACCGGTTGCCTAACCAAGGTTAAAGAACCCAGTTTGCCCTACTATTTATCCATAGCTGGAGGGAGAGTAGGATTCATACCTTTCCCAAGGGTATTAGCGCTAAGTGAAATGCAATTACCATGTCCAGGATTTGAACTCGGGGCGACGAGTCCATTTCCCATGACTTTAACCAATACACCATGCGCTTCCTACTTTTTCTTCCTCATTTTCTTTCATAGTTGCACCAACTATTAGACACAGTTGCCTGGGGACAACCAACTTCTCTCGCCACTCTTCAATGTGAATTTCTTTCTTGAATGTTTTTTTTACGATCTTTTCCATCGTTTCAAATAACAATTCTTCTGTTGGAGCCACGTTTCCTTTCAATTAGGTATGCCCCACCGTTTGTTGAGGTCTGTTAGGACTGTTTTTTTAACCTAGCCCCGTCGGCTGTGGCTGTAGAATACGCTAATTGCCTCTCTGTAGATGGGTAAGAACCCCTCCCCCAATGGTGATAAATTTATTTGTAATTAATTTTTTTCTTTTTTTTTGTAGACTCGGTCTCAATGATTCAAAATGGTACGATATGTTGGGCTACGGCCTCTAGGAGTACACTTGAAAATAACTAGCACAAAGGTACACTAACATTCGTATTGATCATTAGAGAAGGTGATAAGTTGATTTGTAATTAAGTTTTCTTGTTTTGGCAGACTCGGTCTCAACGATTCAAAATGGTATGATATGTTAGGTTACGGCCTCGGGGAGTAATTTAAAAAATAACACAATGACATACTGACATTCGTATTTATCATTAGAGAAAGAGAGAAATTGATTTGTAATTTTTTGTTTTGTTTTTGCAAGCTCGGTCTCAATGATTCAAAATGGTACGATATGTTGGGCTACAGCCTCTAGGAGTACATTTGAAAAGAACTAGCACAAAGATACACTAACATTCGTATTTATCATTAGAGAAGGTGATAAGTTGATTTGTAATTAAGTTTTCTTGTTTTGGCAGACTCGGTCTCAACGATTCAAAATGGTATGATATGTTCGGCTACGGCCTCTAGGAGTAATTAAAAAAAATAACACAATGACATACTGACCTTCGTATTTATCATTAGAGAAAGAGAGAAATTGATTTGTAATTTTTTTTCTTGTTTTTGCAGGCTCGGTCTCAATGATTCAAAATGGTACGATATGTTGGGCTACGGCCTCTAGGAGTACATTTGAAAAGAACTAGCACAAAGATACACTAACATTCGTATTTATCATTAGAGAAGGTGATAAGTTGATTTGTAATTAAGTTTTTCTTGTTTTGGCACATTCAGTCTCAACGATTCAAAATGGTATGATATATTGGGTTACAGCCTCTAGGAGTAAAAAAAAAAAAACTAACACAATGACATACTGACATTCGTATTTATCATTAGAGAAGGAGATAAATTGATTTGTAATTATTTTTTTTTTCTTGTTTTTGCAGACTCGGTCTCAACGATTCAAAATGGTATGATATGTTGGGCTGCGGCCTCTCGGAGTAAATTTTAAAAACTAACACTATGACACACTGACATACTGACATTCGTATTTATCATTAGAGAAAGAGATAAATTGATTTGTAATTAAGTGTTTTTCTTTGTTTTTTTGCAGACTGTGTCTCATTACTTTCGAGGTAGAACTGGTTGCTGGTATTTGACAATACCTGTATTGTGTGACATGTTGGTTGTACCAAATGACACCAATTACTAGAAACACGATGATTAAAAATACCAACCGATCAGAAAAGTCTACAGCCAAAACCTCTGGGATGCTGAATGAATTTAACAAAAATAATAAGTCCATTCAACTGAGAAAATTACTCACATTCCCTCTATCGTCATCAACACGTAAAATATATTAAACGGTTAAGAAAAGTGAAGAATTATAATTAAAATAGGTAGTGCAGTTCTAGCTCCCCCCTCTCTCTCTCTCTCTCTCTCTCTCTCTCTCTCTCTCTCTCTCTCTCTCTCTCTCTCTCTCTCTCTCTCATATACTTTCCATCAACTTTTTACCATATGCCAAATTATTGTCATACTAATGAATACACCTTAGTTTTGCAATAGTTTGGTACATGCCAGTTCAGAGGGGTCAAAATTTATGTAACGGACATGTATGCTTAAAAGTGAAAGTACTTTGAGAAAAAATGTTATATAATAAAAAGTACCAAGTACCTATAACTTAAGCATAACCTTTATTATCTAGATGTAGATATAATATAAATTATTCATTTATACATAGATAATAAATTAAGATAACTAGCAAAATTAAAAAACGCCCTCTGGGCGACGTAAAATAAATATTACCTGAGGGGATGGGATTTGAAAATTTAATATCAGAGAGTTTGTACCATAAATAAAGCAAAATCAAGTTTATTAAAGGAGTAAAAAATAAAATAAATTTATTAAATATAATATATATATATATCAAGAGTACGTAAACACGAAACTCAGAGTTCCGGAAATATGGCACAGCTTCTATTTATAGCATCAGTTTTTTAAGCAACTGTGATATTTTTTTGGCACAGAGTGAGTCTTTTTAGAAGAGGTTGTTGACCGACTTGTTTACAATTATATATATATATATATATATATATATATATTATATATAATATATATATATATATGATAAGTTGTAAACACGGTGTGTTTGGAATGGCTTTTTGCCGACAATTTTTATATATATTGGTAACTTTTATATATATTGGTAATTAATTTTTATATATATTGGTAATTTTTCCGAGTTGAAATAAAGGAAAATAAAGTACTCAATTACGAATGAAAAGTGCTGCATTTATTAAATATAAGTGTCTATACAGAGGTAAATGTTTTCAAAAACCTCTGTATAAACACTCATATTTAATAATATATATATATATATATATATATATTATATATATATATATATATGAGGTGTGTCAAAAAAGTATCGAGATTGAAGTTGTATTTACTAAAATAGAAATCAATAATAAATGTAACGTTAATTTTTTTTTTTCAGAATACAAAGTGTGTCAAAAAAGTACAAAAAATCTCGATACTTTTTTGTCACACCTTGTATATCAAGAGGGTGTAAACACGAAACTCGCAGTTGCGGAAATGTAGCACGGATCCCATTTATAACATCCTTTTTTTTAAAGCAACACTGGCATTTTTTAACTTAGAGTAAGTCTTCAGAAGAGGTCGTTGACCGACTTGTTTACAATGGCATATATATATATATATATATATATATATATATATATATATATATTATATATATATATATATTCTGAAACATCTATATATATGTTACATCTATATTGTTTGATTCTTGTGATCTGTAGGGAATCGAAGTTAATGAAAATTATTTCTGCCAGTTTATTGATACAGATGGAGTTTATGAAAAATCTATCTTTTATTAATACACATAAAGTTATTTCTTCAAATTTATTGATACACATAAAGTCAATGAAAATTATTTCTACCAATTTGTTTATACACATAAAGTTAATGAAAAATCTAAAATAGAATAATTTCTACCAAAATATTGATTGCACATTGAGTAAATGAAAATCATTTCTTTCAGTTTAGAAAACCAAAAATATCTACCATCAAACTATTCGCTTACAAATTATGTATACAGAAAGATAGAATTTGGCACCATGTGACCCACAAGGTGTTGATATGCCAGTAAACAAAATAATCAAAGAACTAACAAAAGTATGTCTACAACTTAACAAAGAGGGCCATGTTAGTTCAGTCGGTAGAGTACTCGGCTAGAAACCACAAGGTTCCTAGTTTGATACCGGCCCTCGCCAACTCAGCGTATGAGTAGCACAGGGATCTGTGAGATAAAGTGAGGAGCTGAAAAAAACAATCTTCTTGGTCCAGTGCTAGTAAAATGGGATATACCCCTCGCTGTATGGCTGATACCGACACTAGCCCACCCCGATGACTTTTACAACTTAATACACATGAAGTTAATGGAAGATCTTACGTAACAATTATTTCTATCAATTTATTAATACAAATGAAGTTTTAAAAAATCACATATATACAGTGGTACATTGACTTACGAGTCTAATTCGTTCCGCTCGTAACTCAATTTCCTCGTATATAAAATCAATTTCCTCCATTAAAATAAACTGAAATGCCATTAATCCGCTCCATCCACACTTTAAAAAAAAAAATCCCTAATTTTTGTTATGTTTTTTAATATATATAAGAATAGCACTGTATTTCATAAAATACTAGACCAAGTCGTCGGGGTGACCTAAAGTCGCTATCAGCCAGACAGCGAGAGGGCATATCACCTTTTCACAAGCACTAGACCAAAGACATTGTTTTTGTGTCTGAGGTGGAGTGCCACGTCTGCCATCAGCTCCTTACTTTACCGCACAGATCCC
>CM042176.1:32098113-32103113 GCA_023376005.1 Doryteuthis pealeii
GAAAGAAAGAAAGAAAGAAAGAAAGAAAAGAAAGAAAGTAATCAATAGTTTCATGATAGAAAAAAGAAAGAAAAAGAAAACTGAAAGAAAAGAAAGAAAGAAAGAAAAAGAAAAAAAGAAAGAAAGGTAATCAATAGAATGAATGAAAGAAAAAGAAAGAAAGAAAGAAACTGAAAAGAAAGAAGAAGAAAGAAAGAAGAAAGAAGAAAGAAAAAGAAAGAAGAAGAAAGGTAATCAATAGATTCAGAATAGAAAGAAAAAAGAAAAGAAAGAAAGAAAGAAAGAAAGAAGAAACTGAAAGAAGAGAAAAAAGACAAAAAAGAAAGAAAGAAAGGTAATCAATAGATTCATGATAGAAAGAAAGAAAGAAAGAAAGAAAAGAAAGAAACTGAAAGAAAGAAAGAAAGAAAAGAAAGAAAGAAAGAAAGGTAATCAAATAGATTCTGAATAGATAAGATAGAAAGAAAGAAAGAAAGAAGAAAGACAGACAGAAAGAAGAAAGAAAGGAATCAATTAGATTCATGAATAGATAGAAAAGAAAGCAGAAAGAACTGAAAGAAAGAAAGAAAGAAAGAAAGAAAGAAAGAAAGAAAGAATTCATAGATAAATTAACTGAATGAAACTGATTCATGTAGATAGATAGGTAGATAGATACATACATAACATACATACATACATAGAAAGAAAAGAAAGAGAAAGAAAAGAATGAATGAATAATGAATACGTGGATGGGACTAACTGAGTGAAACAGATTCAAGATAGATAGATGTAAACAAATACAAGAAAGAAGAAGAAATAATGAATGAATGAATGAAATCAACCTGAATGAAATAGATTTATCCAGATAGATAGATAGATACATACAACATACATACTTAGAAAGAAAGAAAGAAAGAAGAATGAATGGTGGAACTAACTGAGTGAAACAGATTCAGATAGATAGATATGAACAATACATAGAAAGACGAAAGAAAGAAAGAAAGAAAGAAAGAAATAATGAATAAATAAAATAGACTGAATGAAATAGATTCAATCAGATAGATAGATAGATAGATAGATAGATAGATAGATATGAACCCAATGAGATAGATGAACACACTGGGTTAAATAGATAGATAGATAGATAGATAGGAACATACTGGGATAGATAGATAGATAGATAGATAGATATGAACACAATGAGATAGTTAGATACATATGAACACACTGGGATATATTATATATATATATATATATATATATAATTATATATATATATATATATATATATATATGGACATACTGGGATAGATAGATAGATAGATAGTAGATAGATAGATAGATAGATACGAACACAATGAGATAGACAGATAGATAGATACATAGATAGATTTACTGCACATAGATATATAGATGTTAATGCACATAGATAGATAGATAGATAGATAGATAGATAGATAGATAGATAGATAGCATGATAGATAGATAGATAGATAGACGTTAATGCACATAGATAGATAGATAGATAGATAGATAGATAGATAGATATGAACACATTGACATTGTTACAATTTTTGTAAAAGAATTGTCTGCGACGAAGTGGAATACTGGAACGCGCGTGATGCGTGACTTCCCGATTCAAAGAACAGGTTAAATGAACGCTCAGAGGAAATGTTAAGAACCATTTTTACAGTCACGTGTCCACAACTGTTCACGGTCTCTTCTTTCTTTTTTTTTTTCTTTTTTTTTTTTTTTTTTGTCATGCATGCGCACTCACAAATATGTGCATCTACTTATAAAAGCCTCGTCAGTGGCGCACTTATCAATGTACCTACATGATTCAGACGCACTACGTGCAAATGCACACGAATACTCACTCTCACAGACCCGTGTGCGCGCACACACACACACACACACACATACACACACTCTCTAACACACACACAACACACACACTCTATTACACTCACACACATACACAACGCGCGTGCGATGACGCAAACTAGCGCTGATATTTATTCAAATATAAAAAAATTACAGCTAATTGTGGCATAGAGCCCAATAATCTTCTGTTGCTACGTTACCATGACTACGACCTGTTCGTGTACCAAACAGGCAGTATTTCCTTCCACTAGAAAGAATTCTTCAGACTCTCACATTCTTTTCCAGAGTTGGAGGCGCGTGGTGTGGTGTAATGGTTACAGTCGTAGGAAATGGACTCGTCGACCAGAGTTCAAATCCTGGACGAAGCTACAGTTCACATAGCGCTAATACCCTTGGGAAAGGTATGAAACCAATTACTCTCTCTCTCTCTTCTCTCTCTCTCTCTCTCTCTCTTCAGCTAGGAGTAACTAGCAGAGCAGACTGGACTCTTTAACCTTGTTTAGGCAACCAGTCTAGGAGAAGGAAAACTTTAAATTCAAACCTGTTAAACTTGGGGTGGTCACTACTGAATAGGCTCAATCCTAATTAGGAAAATAGATTATTTCACTATTTTTTTCTTTTAATTTTATTTGTTCTCAATCTACACACAACGAGAATGCATTTTGATCTGGCATTCACACAATGTGACTGAAGAACCAGCAAAATCTAGTTGATTGGTTGGGTTTTACGGCATCTCAACCCTTGTTGGGTTATTTTGTGCCGAAAACGTTTTTTTTTTATTTATCGTTGATGGTTATTCAAAAAAAATAACTCAAATCTTTTAACATATTTAAACTCATTTTTTTTCTATTTAACCCATAGATGGGACCCTAACAGGTACTACCACTCCGGGTCAGAGTAGAACTGTAAGTATTGATTGATGAAGGGGTACTTCACATTCATGAGTGCTCCAGAATTGGAACTTCACCATTAGATGCAGTTTAATATCATACCCAGGACATTAAAGACCCTCGGCCACCGCTCTTCTAGCACATAAATATATATGATAAAAGGGGTTGGGGTTAAAAGGCAGTGGCGGAGGATCAACCACCAGTATTCATTATTACAAATGAAGTTAATGAAAATGATTTCTTAAACAAATCACACACCACACACATCACCACACACCACAACATATTAGTATATACTATATATATTATGCTATATATAATAATCACGACAAGCAAATTCGAATACCCCGTGCGTCGTGCATTGACACTGGTACAGCATGTTTTCGATCTTATATTTTAGATTCCGATCAGTTAGTCTATACTTGTGTATCTCCCCTCGAACAGGCATCGAACCAGCAACTACCTATGACCGTCAAGCATATATATATAGTATAATATATATAAGAATAAAATATTATATAGTGGTATATATAGTAGATGAGAGACGAGAGGAGAGAGAGACGAATATGATGTAGAGATGAGAGAGTGAAAATGAAGACGAGAGAGAACTATATTGGATCCAGAAAGCCCCGCCAAAAATATACAAGTCCCAAGCCAAACTACAGGACCCATTAACATGCTTGTCCATCGATAGCCGTGGTACCATTTCCTGAAGAACAGAAAGGATTGTCACTAGTGATAAACACATCATAAGAATAGCACGCCGGAAAATAGCAGACGAGGCATAAAGAATATGATTTTTGTAAGTGGCAGGATGGCCAACCGACACGGATCTCTCTGCTGTTTGTTTTTTNTACCAACTAAGCTTGGTATATTAAATTATATAATATATATATATATATATATATATATATATATCTTATTATAATGGGGATTGTGTGTTTTTCTGTCTGTAACCGAAACTATATTACTACTCAAGTCACATTCCCTTAATTATTTACGTCAAACTTTCCATGATTCATTCTTTTAAACCTCAGTTATTAATAAAAATTGTTTACATTATTAATAATGTTAGCCATATCTACGTATAATGACATGTAATTGTATTTATATATACAACAAATAGCGGTTTACGTTTGAACGAAAGGCTAATTTGCATATTGATATTTAAAATTTTATTTTAATAAATATGTGCTTGGTATTATTGATTTCTAATTGTTTGGTTTTATCTAATGAATATGAGCAAAAATCTCGTGGATAAAGCTTAAAAGAAATTTATTTACAAGAAGAAATAACTGTCATTTTATTCTTTACTTCCTATTTTAACTAAATTTACTAATGAAAGACGGGAGTGATGGAAGAGTAAGTTTTAGTTGTTCTATTTTTCAATTATATCACCCTCTGTTCAAATCTTTTTTTTTTCATTCTTACTTAGTCTTTCTAATTTAATATGATATTTTATTACATTAAAACTTAAATACTTGCACCCGGAGGGTGCATATATTTGCTAGTATATAATTTAGGGTAGCGGGAAAATGAAGTCAACGGCGCTTCGTAATTCTGTTTCTCACCTATGCGGTTTTCAAACCAAGAAATTCGTTTGAAGATCGCAATGGCGAGAAACTGTCAGTTACTAAGCACTGTTGACATGTCGTCAGTACCCTAATTTAGATATACAAGATCAATCAATGAGATTGAATACTCTTTTATAAATAATCTAATTATGAATATAGAAAACTATATATCCATACATATATAGGAAGCGCGTGGTGTAATGGTTAGAGTCATGGGAAATGGACTCGTCGCCCCGATTTAAATCTGGACGTGGAAATTGCATTTTCACTTAGCGCTAATACCCTTCGGAAGTGTATGAATCCTACTCTCCCTCAGCTATGAGTAAATAGTAGGGCAGACTGGGCTCTTTAAACTTAAGGCAACCAGTCTAGAGAAGGAAAACTCTGAATTCAAACCTGTTAAACTTCGCTTAATAAATTGTCTTGTGTCGCATCCTGCTCGTGCGGAGGAGTTGGCAAATATATATATAGAGAGAGATTTCTTTTTACTAAGCTTAGCTTAGATGTGGCACAAGGTGTGTTTAAAAGTACACAAATCTCGATACTTTTTTAACACACCTTTTTTGCTCAAGTTTACTTCCACGGGCCAGGTTAGCTCAGTCGTAGAGCGTTCGGCTAGAAACCACAAGGTTCCTAGTTCGATTCGGTCCTCGCCAACTCAGCGTATGAGTAG
>CM042176.1:32108113-32118113 GCA_023376005.1 Doryteuthis pealeii
CTTTTCTCTTATTTTATTTACAATAAAATAATAACAGTGGATAAAACTGATTCAATTATAATTTAAGAATAAAATACCTTGTTCTCCATAAATTCCCGGCCAAAAATTCTATTAACATAAAGTTTATTGTTTTTAGTTTTAATTCAATTGTTGTAAATAGCATTTGTTTATTTATGTTAATGTTATAGAACAGATAAACACAGCAAATTTGATTATAAAACTGCATAACATTTGCTTTGTGTTACAAGACAAACGGATTACAAGATGGCGTCCAATGTTTAATAAAGATGCGTATTTAACCATTGGCGCCAATGGTTGCCTTTCCGGTTCGGTTAAAATGTCACCATTCCAAGGACCTGATTTGCCTACCCACGCAACTTGCAAAATTGGCCAACCTCAGAATTTCTTTCCCATTTGCCATTGTGTCGTCCAAATTATTAAATAGAAATAATCAATATATTAATACTCGTGTTCCTTAATTTTCCAACCGTTCACACTTTTCTCAAGAGTATGTTCTATTGGAAGTAATGGCGATAAAGGGGTACTGTACACCCCACAGAGCTTCAGAACTGGAACCTCACCACTAGATACAGTTTAACATGTAAATAAGTTTACCTTCTTCTAGACTGGTTGTTATACCAAGGTTAAAGGGCACAGTTGGTCCTACTATTTACCCATAGCTGGAAGAAGAATAGCCGGATTCACATTTTCCCAAGAGTATTAGTTCTATGTGAAATGTAAAGTATATTAAGTAATATACTATCGACTATAGATATGTACACCCCTAACCTTATTTTTATTAAAAGTTAATTTCCTTCTAAATTAAAGATACCAGAATTTTATCACATCTAGTGGTACCTTATGAAATCAAAACAGATATTATTTATATATTAATACTGGTGTTCCTTAATCTTCCGACCGTTATCACCTTTGCATTAATAAGACAAGTGGATTACAAGATGGCGTCTATGTGTATTTACCATTGTCACCAATGGTGGCCTTTCCGGTTCGGTTAAAAGGTCACCATTCCAAGGACCTGATTTGCCTACCAACGCAACTTGCAAAATTGACCAACCAGAGAATTTCTTTTTCCATTTGCCATTGTGTCGTTCAAGTTATTAAATATCAATACAGAATCTGATGACATGATTGCGCGTCATTTCTCGGCTAGGGTCAATTTGGCACCAGGCCAGAGAACCCGGTGAGAATCGAACTCATTAACAATAGCCTAACTATTACATCACTTGAGGTATGCATTGCGTAAAAAGTGGATCGTTTATTAGGCTTAGTCTAGTTTGACTCAAGGCCAAAATATAGTGCACACAGTAAGAATCAAACTCACTAAAAATAGCCTGCCACCCGAGCTCACTAATTCTTACACTACGGGAGGTACTCATAGCGTATACAAGATGGACATTTACTAATATAAAGCTAGTTTGGCTCAACAAGGAGATCCGGTTTGTATTTTATGAGACACCATAAAATTTATCTCTACATATATAAAGGGCAGTTGTGTGTATATGTATGTCCGGAGGAAACTTCGAAAATAAAACAATTAACGACAAAGTAAATATATACACACATTAAATATCACCAGCACTTGGTTTTTGAGCAAAAATAATAGAGATTTGATTTATATTCGTGAAGATAATTTTAAAAAATAAAATTTAAATGATGACAGCATGGATTTTTTTCATTTAATATTTTAGATAGTAGACATTAACATTTATTTTCAGATTAGTTGGATCAATGCAAGGTTTTTTTTAATTTTTACATTGGGGTTTAAATGGGGCATCCCACGAGGATTCAACTCATGATTAAGTAATAATGGATCTGCAGGACTAACTTTTTAAAAAATCCGCCTCTACCCAAGCGACGCCGGGTAGCCGCTTCTAGTACATATATAAAGGGCAGTTGATGTGTATGTATGTATGTATGTACGTATGTCCGGTGGAAACTACAAAAATACAACAATTAACAGCAAAGTGAATATATATCCACATTAGATATCACCGGTTCTTGCTTTCTGTGCAAAAATTACGAAGATATGATTTATATTTTTAAATAAAACTGTATAACATTTGTTTTGCATTACAAGACAAAATGGCGTTCAATGTGCATTTACCATTGGCGCCAATTGTTGCCTTTCCGGCTCGGTTAAAATGTCACCGATCCGAGAACCTGATTTGCAAAATTGGCCAACCACAGAATTTATTTTCCATTTGTCATTGTGTCGTTCAAATTATTAAATAGAAATAATCTATAAATTGATATTCGTGTTCCTTAATATCACACTTTTCCCAAAGGTATCAGTGCTAGGTGAAATGTAAAGTATATTAAGTAATACAGTATTGACTATAAATATGTACACCCTAACCATTTTTTTTAAATAAAAAAGTTAATTTTCTTCTAAATTAAAGATACCAGGATTTTATCATATCTAGTGGTACCTTATGCAATCAAAACAGATATTATCTATATACTAATACTGGTGTTCCTTAATCTTCCGACCGTTATCATCTTGCAACATCCTCTGGCTAAAAATGAGACACTCAAAATCGTCCAAGATGAAATGAAAAATGTAAATCCCGATTATCTGGTGTCATTTATCCACCGAATTCTTATTTCTTATAATTGTCGTCACCTCGGCTAAATAATGAACCATTCCGTTTTTATTATAAAAGATTAAAGGAAATTCTTCACAGAAACATATAATGAGAAAGAAAGAAAGAAAGAAAGAAAGATAGAGAGAGAGAGAGGGGGCGAGAACGCAAAAACGATAACGCTAATCTGTTTCAATTGATGATAAAAAGAAGGAAAGAAAGAAACAAAGTGTGAGAGATTTAAAATAAAATTATAATACATTTAGCATATTGAACTATTTACAATAGCTCTTAAGTAAACATATCAAATGTTGTAATAATTTAATTATCGTACTGTGGTATATCCACTGCTAGTAAATATTAATACAGAATCTGATGACATCATTGCACAGTCAGGGGTCATTTCTTTGCTAAGATCAGTTTGGCACCCGACCAAAGCACCCGGTGAGAATCGAACTCAATAACTATAGCCTGCAACCCTATCTCACAAATACTTACACCACTCATGGTGCCCATTGCGTACACAGGGTTGTCATTTACTAAGCTTAGGCTAGTTTGACACAAGGCCAGAATATTGAGCACCCAGTGAAAATCGAACCTACAAACCATAGTCAAATAAACAACCTCACTGGCCCTTACACTTCGCGAAAAAGACATTGTGTAGACAAGGTGGTAACTTACTAAGTCAATGTTAGTTCAGCCCTGTCGGCTGGGGCTTTAGAATACACCGACTGCACCTCGGCAGGGGGGTATGAACCCTCCAATGTGAGTGGCGACCCGTAATGCTTAAAGACGGAATCCTGGTGACTGAGCAATCCATGACATGCAACATTCCACTTTAGCCCTTACTTAGACTAGACGGGCAGTCGGAGTAGCCCCCTCCGATCAATCGGCTAGTCGCGTCAAGCCCTAGCACCTATATGATTGTCCCAACCCTATTGCTCTTATGGCAAGCCCCAACCCTTTTTATCATATTGGTACTAGAAGGCGGTGGCTAAGAGTCTTACTGTCCTGGGTATGACGTTAAACTCTATCTGATGGTGAAGTTCCACTTCTGGAGCTCTGGAGATAATGTGGAGTATCTACCTATCTACCTTCATCATCATTGATCCCAGATTCCATTTAACCTGAAGTGATAGTACCTGTTAGTGTTCCGTATATAGGTTAAATAGAAAAGAAAATCGTTTGCAAAAATGTATTTAAAAATTAAGTACCCATGAAGAATGAATAAAACAAACATCTTCGGCATAAAATAACTCAACAAGGGTTTAGATGTCGCTAAAACCTAGACAACAAACAACAACCAATATTAGTTTGGCACAAGGCAAGAATATAGAGCACTCGGTGAGAATGCTCATGTTACTTTCTAATCTTTAAAGCCATTACACTAGCGAAATAGGAAGGCAGATACCAGGCTAGAACAATAACCAGCATATCAAATGTGTCCGGTGTGGTAGTACCTAGAGAATAAAACAATAATTAAAGATTAATAACACCAAGTAATTATTTATTAAACCCGGTTTTCTTAAAGTCAGTAAGCAAATTAACCACGCCATATATTATGTAAACCTTTATTTCTTAGTGATATATAAGTCACTTTGCAGGATATTAAACGCACTAATAACATGGGCTGTTTTGGGGCCTGTATTTGTTAATGTAAATTAATAGCGTTGGTCCCAGGAGGCTATTTCTCCAGGCAACACCTGTCCCCTTGATTTAAAGGGGCAGGGCTGGGTTTATTGCCCAGTTCCCCCTTGAGGGGGAATGCCGACGGGATCAACGCATTTTTGTGCCTACCAGCCATGAGCTTCGGCTTGTGGGTGGGCCCACATAAAAAAAGTCCTTGTGTCACGCCCTCATAAGTGGGGTGAGAGGCAAATACCATAATATGCAGTTGTTTTGAGGCAAATCTAACTCAGATTTTCATAGAGACATCGTTAATAAATAATATTTATTCTATGGGTTAGAACTATCTGAGGATGAAGTTCCAGTTCTGGAGCTCGGGGAATGTATAGCACCCCTTTATCATCATTATTCCCTGATCCGTTCTGACCCGGAGTTTTAGTACCTGTTAGTGTCCCATCTATGAATTAAATAGAAAAAATATTGACTTTTAATAAAATAAAGGGCTGACTTCTGATTTAGGTCGGAAAATTAACACGGAAAGTTTTTTTGGTGGTACCCAATGATAGTTTAACTACAGTCTATGAATTAACATTTTGCGAATTGGGTTACAGTTTTAGGGGATTAAGATTGTTTTTAATTACGTATTGCTTAAAAAAATTAACAACAAAAAACCCAAATTACTATACATTTAATTAACCATTGAAATTAATTATTGAATCTATTATTGAGACAGTTATTTGTGTTAGTATTGCCATGTATAATTTCAATTAAACTTAGTTTTAAAAAATATTTTTCAACATTAAATGTATAGTAATTTGTTTTTTTTTTGTTTTTTTTAAGCAATACGTAATTAAAACAACCTTAATCCTCTAAAACCGTAACCCAATTCGCAAAATATTAATTCATAGACTGTAGTTAAACTATCATTGGGGACCACCAAAAACCTTTCCGTTTTAATTTTCCTAATAGAAAATCGGCCAAATAGAGTACCCTTCAAGAATGAATAAAACAAAACCGTCTTGGGCATAAAATAACCCAATGGGTTGACGTGCCGTAAAACCCAACCACCCAACCAAATCTATGAGTTAAATTGAAAACATATGTTTGAAAAAATGTGTTTAAGAATGTTGAATACCCATCAAGGATGAATAAAACAAAACGTATTCGGCATAAAATAACCCAACAAGGATTGACATGCCGTAAAATCCAAAAAAATTGAATACCCATCAAGAATGAATAAAACAAAACGTATTCGGCATAAAATAACCCAACAACGGTTGACATTCCGTAAATTCCAACCAGCCACAACATCTGTGTTCAGCTTCCATTTCTTGACTACAAAAACGTGGCCTTGTACCAGTTTTAAACTGAGACTAGTCACTAATGAGAATAAACAAACCTTGAAAGAAGGCACTCGCATTAAACGTTAAGTTAACTACCGTGTTTACTAGATGAGCAATCAACCCTAATTTGCTATTAATGGACGAATAAGCGCGCGCCATTTCAGACAAGGGAGAATTGATATTACACAAAGCTGGCTTATGAAAATAATTGTCGAGACAGACGAGTCGAAAATTGATTCATCCGTTTAAATAATTAGGTTATAGTGAAACAACCTTCATTTTAATCTGCACGGCTTCCTTTCACTTTGAACGAAATAATCAAAGATAACAGGTAACTTACGGCCCGTTAATAATTCGCGGTTCGTCTGTTCAAAATGAATTTTCATCACGTTACATCAGCAGAAGAGTGACTTACCTAAAAAATAAAGAAAAAATAAATTAAATAAAACGATTGAAAATATATAAGCATTTATATTCAAAAACGTTTGAAAATATATAAGCATTTATACTAAAAAAATGATTGAAAATATATAAGCATTTATACTCAAAAACGTTTGAAAATATTTTATAAATATAATCTAGACAAATTTTTTTGGTGTAAATATTTAAGTTTTGATGTAATGAAACATATCAAATTAAAAAGACTAACAAAGTTAATATATATAATTATATTATATCATGATATATATAAACTTATATACATTATATTCTAAAATATATAATTTTTATATATACTAGCAAATATATGCACCCTCCGGGTGCAAGTATTTAAGTTTTAATATAATAAAATATCATATTGAATTAAAAAGGCTAATGAAACTGAATAAGAATGCAGATAAAAGATTTGGAACAGAGGGGTATAATCGAAAAATAGAACAACTTTGAAACTAACTCTTCCATTATTTTCCGTTACTCCCGTCTTTCATTGGTAAATTTTCCTAATTTAACTATTTAGTTAAAATAGGAGGTAAAGAATAATATTATAGTTATTTCTTCTTGTTAATGGATTTCTTTAAGATTTATCCAAGAGATTTTTGCTCATATTCATTAATATTAAACCAAACAATTAGAAATCAATAATACTAAGCACATATTTATTAAAATCAAATTTTTAATATCAATATGCAAATTAGCCTTCCCGTTCTCACTGTAATCCGCTATTTTGTTGTATATACAAATACAATTGCATGTATATAGTATGTAGATATGGTCAACAGTCTTAATGATGTAAAACAATTTTATTAATAATTGAGGTTTAAATAAAAATAAAATCATGGAGAATTTGATGTAAATAACAAAGGGAATTGTGACTTGTATAGTAATATAGTTTCGGTTACAGACAGACAAACCCACAATCTCCATTATAATAAGATATATATATTATAATTATATATATTATATCATGATATATATAATTATATCATATCATATAAAGTTAATAAATATACAATGATGTATACTCGAAAATGTTTGAAAATATATAAGCGTGTATATTCAATGATTCGTGGAGGTTAGTCCCTTTTGCAAGAATTTCTAGACTGACTGACTGGTGGGTTGTTGGCGCTTTTATAGATAGGAATGTTGAATTTTCGGTCTGCCTACTCTAAAAGTTTTAAAATATATAAGCATGTATACTCGAAAAGGTTTTAAAAATACACACACACACACACACACACACACACACACACACACAGAGCAATTACCAGGACATATAAAATACACACTCATTGTATCTTCTTACACACCCACAAAACACACACACACACATGTACATACTAGACAAAAAAAGAGATGAAGAAAGCAGATCAAAGGGTTCTACCGAAATAAACACAGACTCTTAGACTGGACATAATCAATTGGAATTAATCAATCTGATTTATTACTACCACCCTACAAATATCTATCTACCTATCTATCTATGTTGAAACGTAAACAGCCATCATATCTAGATTCAATAACCTTTAATTAAACATTAGACAGCAATCACTATACACACCAATAGCGGTTTAATCGAACTTAACGGACCTAAATTCCACCATCGTATGTCACACCGCCGAAAGAAAACAAATACCAAAAATCAGGGAATTAACTGAATTTAATGAAATTTTCAGTGTTGATATAGTAATGAATAAAAGATATAATACACCTGTCAGTTTATTTTCTAAAATTTTACTTTTTTTCAGGTCAGTTAACTTTAAAACACGTATCTTTGAGGCGTAATACAGATTCTCAAAGATACATAGTATAAAGTTAACTGACCTGGAAAAAATGTAAAAGATTTAACCAAAAATTGAGTTTTGATTTTTAAAATTGAGTACCGATCAAGTATGAATAAAACAAAACGTCTTCGGCATTCAACCAACCAACCAACCGAAAAAATGTAAAAGTTTTTAAATAAAATAACTAGTGCATTATATCTTTTATTCATTAATATATAAACACTAAAAAATTCATTAAATTCCGTTAATTCCCTGATTTTGGTATTTTTTTTCTTTCGGCGATAAGACACAAATACGATGGTGGAATTTAGGTCCGTTAAGTTCGATTTAACCCCAAAAACATTTTAATTAACCAAAACACATATTAGAAAATTTAAAATGCATATTAATAGATCACAACTTCCCATCCATACAAACACGCAAACACAAAGAAATTAAATGGATAATGCGCCTACGCACACACACACACACGGGTTAAACTCAGATTTAGGCATCCTAAACTTTTACAAATATTTCAAAGCACCAGTGACCAACATATCCACATCCAACTCCAACCCCGCCAATGAAGCGGATATCAAAGACAGCCAGGTGCCCCTAACACGAGCCGCACCAAAGACCCACATAGCCATACCCAATCCCAACCCCACTAATGAAGAATGCAATGAAGACAGCTAACCATCAAAGGATGGTCGGCAAAATGACATCCCAACTCCAGCCAGTTCCAGCCTCACCAGCCCAGGAAAACCGGAAATTCAACATTCCTATTTATAAAAGCGCCAACGACCGCACCAGTCAGTCAGTTTGGAATTTCTTGAAAAAGAAGATTCGCCTCCTCGAAATATAGAATGAAATAGCATGAAACTTAATACATACACACACACACACACACACACACACACACACACAACACACACATATATATATATATATATATATATATATATATATTTGTATTATTTTGGTATATGTATTCGTTGTGGGAGGTACATATATCAGGTTTGGGCAGTTGAATGAAGCATTAAAGAAAGAAATATCAGAAACTCGGTTGTTTTTTAGTAGAGTTTCGTTTATTTTATTTAGTAGTTGTAAATTTTCAGGATTTTTCTGCTCCCTTCTTCAGACTGTGTAAGGACAGTAGTGTTGCTGGCTTTGGCTGTTCCTTCTAATGGGGTGGCTACTACTTGTGATAGCGTAATTGAAACGAAACTCTCCTCCAAAACAACCGAGTTTCTGATATCTAAATCTTTAATGCTTCATACAGATGCCCAACCTGATATATGTACCTCACACAAACGGATACATATACCAAAATAATCACAAATATATATACTTACTAGAAGCATATGGAGACCCTTAGACATCAGCATATATATATATATATATATATATATATATATATATATATATATATATACATATTGCTGTGAATGTATATAGTTTATTGCACTGTTATATACAGTATATTAGTATTAATTAAAGTCAATTAATTAATATTGCTCTGTATATAATTATTAATTTGTTAATTTATCAATTATCTTACATTGAGATCTGTTAAGATTCTAGATAATCCTCGTATGAATCTATACGTGTGCTTCAGCATGAACATACATTGTGAAGATAACGAGGATATAGATGATCCCAACAGTCGATTGGATACTTTTACCTTATATATATATATATATATATATATATATATATATATATATATATATATATATATATATATATGTGTGTGTGTGTGTGTGTGTGTGTGTAAGAATGGAAAGGGAATTGAATCCGACAATATGAGGAAAAATGAGTAAAGAAAAGAAATGTAGATGGATAAAAATGAATTTTATCGATATCACCTTTAATCGATATCACTTACACATGTGTTTCGGTCTGTTTATCAAAATGTATACGGATTTACGTTATTATTATTATTAAAATAATCAGATGGAGTTGAAATGATAATAATAATAATTAATAATAATAATAATAATAAGAATAATAATAATAATAGGAAAAATGTAAAAAATATTCCGTACACAGAGAGATTTTTTACGACCTTCATCAGGGTTTTTTTTTTTTTTTTTTTACAACCTTCAGAGTGAATTTTTTTAAAATTTTTTTACGACCTTCATTAAAGTGAATTTTTAATTTCTTTTTTTGGAATTTTTTTACGACCTTCATCAGAGTGAATTTTTTAATTTCTTTCTTGGAATTTTTT
>CM042176.1:32123113-32138113 GCA_023376005.1 Doryteuthis pealeii
TATTATAATGGAGATTGTGGGTTTGTCTGTCTGTAACCGAAACTATATTACTATATAAGTCACAATTCCCTTTGTTATTTACATCATATTCTCCATGATTTTATTTTTATTTAAACCTCAATTATTAATAAAAATTGTTTTACATCATTAAGACTATTGACCATATCTACATACTATATACATGCAATTGTATTTGTATATACAACAAAATAGCGGATTACAGTGAGAACGGGAAGGCTAATTTGCATATTGATATTAAAAATTTGATTTTAATAAATATGTGCTTAGTATTATTGATTTCTAATTGTTTGGTTTAATATTAATGAATATGAGCAAAAATCTCGTGGATAAATCTTAAAGAAATCCATTAACAAGAAGAAATAACTATAATATTATTCTTTACCTCCTATTTTAACTAAATAGTTAAATTAGGAAAATTTACCAATGAAAGACGGGAGTAACGGAAAATAATGGAAGAGTTAGTTTCAAAGTTGTTCTATTTTTCGATTATACCCCCTCTGTTCCAAATCTTTTTATCTGCATTCTTATTCAGTTTCATTAGCCTTTTTAATTCAATATGATATTTTATTATATTAAAACTTAAATACTTGCACCCGGAGGGTGCATATATTTGCTAGTATATATAAAAATTATATATTATAGAATATAATGTATATAAATTATATATATATCATAATATAATATAATTATATATATTAACTTTGTTAGTCTTTTTAATTTGATATGTTTCATTACATCAAAACTTAAATATTTACACCAAAAAAATTTGTCTAGACTATATTTATAAAATATTTTCAAACGTTTTTGAGTATAAATGCTTATATATTTTCAAACGTTTTTGAATATAAATACTTATATATTTTCAATAGTTTTATTTTATTTATTTTTTATTTATTTTTTAGGTAAGTCACTCTTCTGCTGATGTAACGTGATGAAAATTCATTTTGAACAGACGAACCGCGAATTATTAACGGGCCGTAAGTTACCTGTTATCTTTGATTATTTCGTTCAAAGTGAAAGGAAGCCGTGCAGATTAAAATGAAGGTTGTTTCACTATAACCTAATTATTTAAACGGATGAATCAATTTTCGACTCGTCTGTCTCGACAATTATTTTCATAAGCCAGCTTTGTGTAATATCAATTCTCCCTTGTCTGAAATGGCGCGCGCTTATTCGTCCATTAATAGCAAATTAGGTTGATTGCTCATCTAGTAAAACACGGTAGTTAACTTAACGTTTAATGCGAGTGCCTTCTTTCAAGGTTTGTTTATTCTCATTAGTGACTAGTCTCAGTTTAAAACTGGCACAAGGCCACGTTTTTGTAGTCAAGAAATAGAAGCTGAACACAAATGTTGTGGTTGGTTGGAATTTACGGCATGTCAACCGTTGTTGGGTTATTTTATGCCGAATACGTTTTGTTTTATTTATTCTTGATGGGTATTCAATTTTTTTGGAATTTACGGCATGTCAACCGTTGTTGGGTTATTTTATGCCGAATACGTTTTGTTTTATTCATCCTTGATGGGTATTCAACATTATTAAACACATTTTTTCAAACACATGTTTTCAATTTAACTCATAGATTTGGTTGGTTGGTTGGGTTTTACGGCACGTCAACCCATTGGGTTATTTTATGCCCAAGACGGTTTTGTTTTATTCATTCTTGAAGGGTACTCTATTTGGCTGACTTCTGATTTAGGTCGGAAAATTAAAACGGAAAGATTTTTGGAGGTCCCCAATGACAGTTTAACTACAGTCTATGAATTAACATTTTGCGAATTGGGTTACGGTTTTAGGGGATTAAGGTTGTTTTTAATTACGTATTGCTTTAAAAAATAAACAACAAAAAACCCAAATTACTATACATGCTGGTTAATATTCTAGCATTCTCACCGAGTGCTCTATATTTTTTGTGCCAAACTAATATTGGTTGTTGTTTGTTGTCTAGGTTTTAGCGACATGTTTGATGAGTTATGTTTTATTCATTCTTTATGAAATTTTTTAAAACAATTTTTGCAAACGATTTTTTTTCTATTTAACCCATAGATGGAACACTAACAGGTACTATCACTTCATTAAAGGGAATCTGGGATCAATGATGATGAAGGTAGATAATAGATTCCAGATACTCCAGATCTTCACCTCAGATAGAGTTTAACGTCATACCCAGGACTCTAAGCCACCGCCTTCTAGCTCCAATATGATAAAAAGGAGGCTAGGACAATCATATAGGTGCTAGGGCTTGACGCGACTAGCCGGTTGATCGGAGGGGGCTACTCCGACTGCCCGTCTAGTCTAAGTAAGGGCTAAAGTGGAATGTTGCATGTCATGGACTACTCAGTCACCAAGATTCCGTCCTTAAGCATTACGGGTCGCAACATACGACCAACAGGTGGGTCCCATTGAAGGGTTCATACCCCTCTGTAGAGATGCAGTCGGTGTATTCTAAAGCCCCAGCCGACAGGGCTGAACTAACATTGACTTAGTAAGTTACCACCTTGTCTACACAATGTCTTTTTCGCGTAGCGTAAGGGCCAGTGAGGTTGTTTATTTGACTATGGTTTGTGAGTTTGATTCTTACTGGGTACTCAATATTCTGGCCTTGTGCCAAACTAGCCTAAACTAAACCTTGTGTACACAATGGTCACCATGAGTGGTGTAAATATTAGAGAGATAGGGTTGCAGGCTATAGTTATTGAGTTCGATTCTCACCGGGTGCTTTGGTCGGATGCCAAACTGATCTTAGCAAAGAAATGACCCCTGACTGTGCAATGATGTCATCAGATTCTGTATTAATATTTACTAGCAGTGGATATACCACAGTATGATAATTTAATTATTACAACATTTGATATGTTTACTTAAGAGCTATTGAAAATAGTTCAATATGCTAAATGTTTAATAATCTTATTTTAAATCTCCCACCCTTTGTTTCTTTTTTCCCTTCTTTTTATCATCAATTGAAACAGATTAGCGTTATCGTTTTCGCGTTCTCGCCCCCTCTCTCTATCTTTGTTTGTTTGTTTGTTTGTTTGTTTCTTTCTTTCATTCTCATTATATGTTTCTGTGAAGAATTTCCTTTAATTTTTTATAATAAAAACGGAATGGTTCATTATTTAGCCGAGGTGACGACAATTATAAGAAATAAGAATTCGGTGGATAAATGACACCAGATAATCGGGATTTACATTTTTCATTTCATCTTGGACGATTTTGAGTGTCTCATTTTTAGTCAGAGGATGTTGCATGATGATAACGGTCGGAAAATTAAGGAACACCAGTATTAGTATATAGATAATATATGTTTTGATTGCATAATGTACCACTAGATATGATAAAATCCTGGTATCTTTAATTTAGAAGAAAATTAACTTTTTTATTTAAAAAAAATGGTTAGGGTGTACGTATTTATAGTCAATACTGTATTACTTAATATACTTTACATTTCACCTAGCACTGATACCTTTGGGAAAAGTGTGACATTAAGGAACACGAATATCAATTTATAGATTATTTCTATTTAATAATTTGAACGACACAATGACAAATGGAAAATAAATTCTGTGGTTGGCCAATTTTGCAAATCAGGTTCTCGGATCGGTGACATTTTAACCGAGCCGGAAAGGCAACAATTGGCGCCAATGGTAAATGTACATTGAACGCCATTTTGTCTTGTAATGCAAAGCAAACGTTATACAGTTTTATTAAAAAATATAAATCATATCTTCGTAATTTTTGCACAGAAAGCAAGAACCGGTGATATCTAATGTGGATATATATTCACTTTGCTGTTAATTGTTGTATTTTTGTAGTTTCCACCGGACATACGTACATACATACATACATACACACCAACTACCCTTTATATATGTACTAGAAGCGGCTATCCGACGTCGCCTGGGTAGAGGCAAATTTTTAAAAAAGTTATTCCCGCAGATCCATTATTACTTAATCATGAGTTGAATCCTCGTGGGATACCCCATTTAAACCCCAATGTAAAAATAAAAAAAAACTTGCATTGATCCAACTAATCTGAAAAGAAATGTTAATGTCTACTATCTAAAATATTAAATGAAAAAAATCCATGCTGTTATCATTTAAATTTTATTTTTTAAATTATCTTCACGAATATAAATCAAATCTCTATTATTTTTGCCAAAAAACCAAGTGCTGGTGATATTTAATGTGTGTATATATTTACTTTGTCGTTAATTGTTTTATTTTCGAAGTTTCCTCCGGACATACATATACACACAACTGCCCTTTATATATGTATAAATAAATTTTATGGTGTCTCATAAAATACAAACCGGATCTCCTTGTTCAGCCAAACTAGCTTTATATTAGTAAATGTCCATCTTGTATACGCAATGAGTACCTCCCGTTGTGTAAGAATTAGTGAGCTCGGGTGGCAGGCTATTTTTAGTGAGTTTGATTCTTACTGTGTGCTCTATATTTTGGCCTTGAGTCAAACTAGACTAAACCTAATAAACGATCCACTTTTTACGCAATGGATACCTCAAGTGATGTAATAGTTAGTGACGTACGGTGGCAGGCTATTGTTAATGAGTTCGATTCTCACTGGGTGATCTGGCCTGGAGCGAAATTGACCCTAGCCGAGAAATGACTACTGACTGCGCAATGATGTCATCAGATTCTGTATTGATATTTAATAACTTGAACGACACAATGGCAAATGGAAAAAGAAATTCTCTGGTTGGTCAATTTTGCAAGTTGCGTTGGTAGGCAAATCAGGTCCTTGGAATGGTGACCTTTTAACCGAACCGGAAAGGCAACCATTGGTGACAATGGTAAATACACATAGACGCCATCTTGTAATCCACTTGTCTTATTAATGCAAAGGTGATAACGGTCGGAAGATTAAGGAACACCAGTATTGATATATAGATAATATCTGTTTTGATTGCATAAAGTACCACTAGATGTAATAAAATCCTGGTATCTTTAATTTAGAAGAAAATTAACTTTTGATATAGATAAGGTTAGGGGTGTACGTATTTATAGGCGATAGTATATTACTTAATATACTTTACATTTCACATAGAACTAATACTCTTGGGAAAATGTGAATCCGGCTATTCTTCTTCCAGCTATGGGTAAATAGTAGGACCAACTGTGCTCTTTAACCTTGGTATAACAACCAGTCTAGAAGAAGGTAAACTCTGAATTTAAATGTTAAACTGTATATAGTGGTGAGGTTCCAGTTCTGAAGCTCTATGGGGTGTACAGTACCCCTTTATTGCCATTACTTCCCATAGAACTAATACTCTTGAGAAAAGTGTGAACAGTTGGAAAATTAAGGAACACGAGTATTAATATATTGATTATTTCTGTTTAATAATTTGGACGACACAATGACAAAGGGAAAAGAAATTCTGTGGTTGGCCAATTTTGCAAGTTGCGTTGGTAGGCAAATCAGGTCCTTGGAATGGTGACCTTTTAACCGAACCGGAAAGGCAACCATTGGCGCCAATGGTAAACATGCATCTTTATTAAACATTGGACGCCATCTTGTAATCCGTTTGTCTTGTAACACAAAGCAAATGTTATGCAGTTTTATAATCAAATTTGCTGTGTTTATCTGTTCTATAACATTAACATAAATAAACAAATGCTATTTACAACAATTGAATTAAAACTAAAAACAATAAACTTTATGTTAATAGAATTTTTGTCCGGGAATTTATGGAGAACAAGGTATTTTATTCTTAAATTATAATTGAATCAGTTTTATCCACTGTTATTATTTTATAGTAAATAAAATAAGAGAAAAGTAAGTAAAGTCATCGGGGTGGCCTAAAGTTGGAGTCCGCCATACAGCGAAGGAGTCTATCTCATTTTCACTAGCGCCGGACCAAGAAGATTGTTTTTGGCATTTGAGACCGAGCGCCACACCTACCATCAGCTCCTCACTTTACGGCATACATTTCTATACTACTCATACGCTGAGTTGGCGAGGGCCGGTATCGAACTCGAAACCTTGTGGTACCTAGTCGGGCGCTCTACCGACTGAGCTAAACCGGCCCTTGTAAATAAAATAAATACTATTTACAACCATTGAATTAAATGGTGTAATTTAAAAAATACAAATAATTTTTAACAAATTTGAATCATATATTAATGTGATCTTTCTTTAAATTCGGCATGACCAAAGAGTTTTACTGGGTACATATTTTCACAGCTCGATTTTCATTGGGTGCTCCATATTCTAGCCTTGTGTCAAAATATCATAAGCTTAATAAATGACCACCTTGTCAACGCAATGGGCACCCCGCATGATGTGAGGGTTAGTGAGGCAGACTATTATTAGTGAGTTCGCCTCTCTCTCTCTCTCTCTCTCTCTCTCTCTCTCTCTCTCTCTCTCACACACACACACACACACACACACTTTTTGGTGAGGAATTCATGGGGGAAAATGTATTTTATTTTTAAATTACTTTTAATCAGTTTTATCCATTGTTGTTATTTTTATAGTAAATAAAACAAATCCTATTTGCCCAGGTGTACGCAACAGCCAAAGCAGTATGGTTTCCTTAACGTAATATTGTTTGAGTTGATATTAGAATTATGAGACATCCATATTATCTATCTATCTATGTATCCATATCTCTCCCTCTCCCCATATATATATATATATTATATATATATATATATATATATATATAATATATATCTTATTATAATGGAGATTGTGTGTTTTTCTGTCTGTAACCGAAACTATATTACTACTCAAGTTATTCGTTATTTACATCACATTGTCCATGATTTTATTTATATGTAAACCTCAATTATTAATAAAATTGCTTCACCTTTTTATTAGTGTTGTCCATATATACATACATACAAATAACATGCAATTGTATTTATATATACAAAGAATAGCGGTTTGCAGTGTGAACGGGAAGGCTAATTTGCATATTGATATTAAAAATGTGATTTTATTAAATATGTGCTTAGTATTATTAATTTCTAATTGTTTGGTTTTATTTTAATGAATATAAGCAAAAATCTCTTCAATGAATCTTAAATGAATCCATTAACAAAAAAATAACTGTCATTTTATTCTTTATTCCCTAATTTAACTAAATAGTTAAATAAGTAAAATTCAGCAATAAAAGACGGGAGTGATGGAAGAGTAAGTTTCATTTCTATTTTTCTATTATACCCCCACTCTGTTACATATCTTTTTATCTGCCTTCTTATTAGACTTTCTAATTTAATACGATATTTCATTACATTAAAACTTAAATACTTGCACCCGGAGGGTGCATATATTTGCTAGTATATATTATATATATATATATATATAATATATATATATATATATATTTGTGTGGAAACAGCATGATATCCAAGATTAATTGTTAAAGCGGAGAAATCGTCGGGTAGTGACATTTAAAAAAAATATTTTCTTTAAAAAATATATATATATATAAGCGTATTGAATTAAACGGTGTAAATACAAATAATTTTTAACAAATCTGAATCATATATTAAAGTAATCTTCCTTTGAATTATACTTACTGATTTTTAGTGGAAATGACTCTTCGGCGAAACAATTGATTCAGCATAAATATAAATAAACAAATGCTATTTATTTGACTTTGATGAAATCAGTTTTCTAGCCATTAATATTTGGTATGATAAATGTTTAACACACACACACACACACACACACGCACACACACACACACACATACACACACACATATATGCCTTTTATCACCATTACTCTCAGGTCCACTCTGACCCGGAGTGGTAGTACTTGTTAGGGCTCAGTCTATTGGTTAAATAGAAAAAATGAGGTTTAAAAAATGTGTTTAAAAATTAATTTCAGAAATTGAGTAGTCATCAAGAATGAATAAAATAAAAACGTCTTCGGTATAAAATAACCCAATGAATTGTCATGCCCTAAAATCCAACCAACCAACCACTTTTTTTCTATCTTTTCACGTCAGCCTTAGAAAAATCTTTGCACAGAACATATACACAATTAATAAGATATCTATATACACATCAGTAAACTAGTAACGTCAAGCCCTAGCACCTATATGATTGCCCGACCCTATTGCCCTTATGGCAAGCCCCAATCCTTCTTATCAAATGGGTGCTTGAAGGCGGGGCGGTGTCCTGGAATGAACATTAAACTCTATCTGATGTGAGGTTCATCTTTTGGAGGTTTGGGGAATGTGGAGCACCCTTCATCATTGCTTCCTGGTGCACTCTGACCGGAGTGGTAGTAATCTGTTAGGGTCCCATCTATGGGTTAATATAGAAGAAATGTATTATAAAAAAAACATTGAGTATCCATTAAGAATGTTTATTTCAAAACTTTATCGGTATAAATGACCACTGAGGTTTGATATGCCGTAAAAACAAAATAAACCAACAACCAAACCAAGGAATTCATCCGATATTCCTAAATACTCTTATATTCTTTTCCTGACCATTTTGGGCGGCCATTTTTTTCTCTAAATTAATCTTTTTACACTATTGCAGTTTTTGAACTGATTTGAGCAATTTGTTCCAAAATATAACCCACTCTATTGACAAAAAATAAATAAATAAATAAATAAATAAATAAATCCAATCAGTTAAATGAAGAGATAAATAAACTATCCCGCACGTGAACGTTTGTTCAACGGCGAGACGTCCCTTACTATCTAACTTAGTTGATTCTTGCACAAGTCGCAGGTGAATTGAAGAGTTAAGCCTTTTCGATAGATTGAATAGGTACAGTGCGCATGGCCGACGATTTCACAGACTGTTAACAAAACCACAAGACGGATCGATATGATTACATACACTCTTTGTCGAGTTCAAAATAACAGGGCGCGGCAGAAAATATTTTCTTTAAAACCCGTCATATTTGCGTGAAAAGAACTCAGACAGGTGGCAATACTAGCTCCTTCGCTGATAAACAGTAATCACGCACTTTTTTAACCCTTTTGTTTCGTGTGAAAACATTTTGTCTCCACATTTTAAACGGTAACCATTGCAGTGAAAAACGAACTCAGACAAGTGCTAAGCTCTAAGCTCTAGTTTTAACCTGTCTTCCACTAATACACAGATCAATTTCATTTCCGCCCGAAAATTGTGTAAAACACATGAAACAGAACTCCTTGCATACTTTATGCCGCTCACAAGTGGCTCTCAGTTTCTACACATATCACGTCCAAGCAAAATTCAAAAACTGATGTTAGTCTCATTATAATTGAGCAGGACTCCAGATTACAATAATAAAAAGACTTTAGGAAGCGCGTGGTGTAATGGTTAAAGTCATGGAAAATGGACTCGTCGCCCCGAGTTCAAATCCTGGAGTGGTAATTGCATTTCACTTAGCGCTAATACCCCTGGGGAAGTTATGAATTCTACTCTCCCTCCAGCTATGGGTAAATAGTAGGGCAGATTGGTCTCTTTAACCTTGGTTAGGTAACGGTTTAGGAGAATGAAAACTCTGAATTCAACTCCGCTTAAGAAATTGAATGGTGTCACATCCTGCTCGTCGAAGGATGGTAAAATATATAAAAAGACTTTATTAGTATATAATGAGTTCTGAGGTAAAACGATAGTGAGCTTTTGAATATCCCATCCCTAAAGTAAAAATATCAAGAAAATTTCGGTAAAGCCGTGGGGAATTTGGTGGCAAAGAGTTAAATTAACCTATCAATATATCATTACTCGTGTTGCCTTAATTTGTACAACAGTTATAATCTTGCAACCACCTCTGGATATAAAAATGAAACCGTCCAAATCGTTCAAGATGGAATGCAAAAAGTAATCTTGACTATCTGGAGTTGCTTATCCGCTGAATTCTTATTTCTTATGAGTGTCGTCACCTCAACTAAATAATAGACCATTCGTTTTTATCACAAAGAAAGAAAGGGGAAAAAGGACATGCTACACAGAGTGCAGCGGAAAGATAGAGAGAGTGGGTGAGTACACGGAAGCGATAACGCTAATCTGTTTTAATCGAACATAATGAAAAGATGAAAAGAAAAGAAAGAAAAAAGAGTGAGAGAGAATTAATCAAGGTTATTAATATTTTTTACATATGAACTATTTAGTAAATAGCTCTTAAGTAAACATATCAACGTTGTAATAATTAAATCATCATACAGTGGGTATATCCACAGGTCCTGCTAGTAGTGTCCATAATTCTATTTAAACGTTTTATACCTACTGTATCTTAATAGATCACACTTTTATGCTAAACATTTTCTTGTTTTTAGTTACACCAACACACACAATATATATATATATATTATATATATATATATATATAATATATATATTAAACGTTAATTATGAGTCAGATATACCTACTAACAGTTTGCTTAGTAGCTCATCAGAGCAAACATCTGGTCCATTTTTGCCCTGATGAGCACTAAGCGAACGTTAGTAGATATATCTGACTCATTAGATTTACATTATTATTTGTTCTACTTAGGTATTGAGCACTCTTTACTTTTTAGCTTTAGAAAATTCTGGCGGTTATATATATATATATTATTTTTGTTTTGGCCAAGTGTTATAGTATCAACCGATTATTTTCTGTTAGTACGACTATCTTGGCCTTTTTCTTTTTTCAATTTTTTCCCCAGGTGATGTTTGGTAGTATATTTTTCAATCAAACTATTTGTCCGGGTTTTTTCTTAACACAGTGTCTACCAACAAGTTTGGTATATATATATAATATATATATATATACATATATTTTTAGGTTGTAAAAGAAAGTTGTTTCCCGAACCGCAGTTTGGTGTTATCCAACACCCTTCATCATGGGGATTGAGTGTAATTTTTCTTTTTTTCTGGTTATTTAATATGGCTAGACTGATATCTTTTAATTCTTTCCTCTACAAACTACAGCCGATTAAGTTTTATATCAGAGAATTAACAGATATTGTCTAGATATAAAGTAAATGGAAAAAAAAATCACATCAATCCCCTGATGAAGGTGTTTGGAATAACACGAAACCCGGTCGGGAAAACAACTCTTTTACGACTATTAATGCTCAATATTTCAATATATTGAGCCCTATTGATTAACTAACTTACGCTATGTTCACATAAGTAGCCAAAATATATATATATATATAATAAATATATATATATATATATATATATTTATATATAATTTAGGGTAGCGGGAAAATTAAGTCAAGGCGCTTGTAATTCTGTTTCTCGCCTATGCGGTTTTTAAACCAAGAAATTCGTTTGAAGATCGCATAGGCGAGAAACTGTCAGCTACAAGCACTGTTGACATCATGTCGTCAGTATCCTAATTTAGATATACAAGATCATCAATGTGGATTGAATACTCTTATCATAAATAATCTAATTATGAATATAGAAACTATATTATCATACATATATAGGAAGCGCGTGGTGTAATGGTTAGAGTCATGGGAAATGGACTCGGTCGCCCCGAGTTCAAATCCTGGACGTGAAATTGTATTTTCACATTAGCGCTAATACCTTGGGAAGTGTATGAATCCTACTCTCCTTCCAGCTATGGGTAAATAGTAGGGCAGACTGGGCTCTTTAAACTTAAGGCAACCAGTCTAGAGAAGGAAAACTCTGAATTCAAACCTGTTAAACTAAGCTTAATAAATTGTTCTTGTGTCGCATCCTGCTCGTGCGGAGGAGTTGGTAAATATATATATATATATTTTTATTTTTTATTTTTACTAAGCTTAGCTTAGATGTGGCACAAGGTGTGTTTAAAAGTACAAAATATCGATGCTTTTTTAACACACCTTTTTTGCTCAAGTTTTACTTCCACTACGCATGTGATAGCTACCATTGTCAATGACCTAAGCTCATTTGAAGCCACATAGGTGGCAGTTCAACATGTTGGAGGTATTTCAGTCGCACCCTGTTTAGCTGGAGACAGTATCAAACCTTAAGAGAATACGTAGAAGCGTGAGTGAGATTTGCTGGCCAATTGTCATCAAACCTCTAATGAAGCATCGCCACTCCTGGAAAATCCCATCTAATAATCTCCAATCATATCCAGATGTTGTTTCCAGGGATTCTGAAACTGAAGTTCGGAACGTCTTGGCTACACAATGAGTGATAGGTCCACTTGGAAATCCATTGGGGAGTTCATCTCGGTTAAAC
Organism: Doryteuthis pealeii; assembly: GCA_023376005.1. NCBI lineage: Eukaryota > Metazoa > Mollusca > Cephalopoda > Myopsida > Loliginidae > Doryteuthis > Doryteuthis pealeii. The sequence goes on from CM042176.1 coordinate 32,135,279, forward strand.
CTGCTGGATGATGATGATGATGATGATGATGATGAGGGGAGAGGGGGAGATTCACGTAACAGTTTGCGCGACTAATTGTTTTTCAAAGTTTTATTTTTGTATTGATATGAAACTGAAATTTGCCCATCCCTTTTGTATTAGGGTTTAGTTTTAGTTTGTTTTGTTTTACGGCATATCAACCACAGTGGGTCATTTAATGCCGATAAAGTTTTGAAATAAATCAATCTCTTAATGGATAATACAATTTTTTTATAATACATTTTTCTATTTAACCCATAGATGGGACCCTAAAGGTACTACCACTCCGGGTCAGAGTGGACCAGGGAGCAATGGTGATGAAGGGGTGCTCAACATTCCCCAAACCTCCAAAACTGGAACCTCACATCAGATAAAGTTTAACGTCATTCCCAGGACATGTAGACCCCAGCCACCGCCTTCTAGCACCCATATGATAAAAAGGGGTTGGGACTTGCCATAAGGGCAATAGGGTTGGGACAAATCATATAGGTGCTAGGGTTGACGTGACCAGCCGATTGATCGGAGGGGGCCTCTCCGACCGCCCGTCTAATCCAAGATAGGGCCAAAGTGGAGTATTGCATGTCATGAACTGCACATCCACCTGGGCTCTATCCTTAAGCATCACGGGTCGCCACCCACGGCCACAGGTGGCCCCATTGGGGAGTCTTACCCTCTGCAGAGGTGTCACAGTTGCGGCTAAATTGTCAAAACTCAGCACCACATTCTAACGCCACAGCCGCAGGGCGGTGTAATTGATGTGGGAGACTAACTCGATAAACACTGTTCCATGATAATCCCTATAATTTGTCGTCGGAGGTATTTTTCTTCACGACGTGTGTTTCTAGATGAAATCGGCCATTTCATCTGATTATGTGTCCAGCTACGAGCGATAATCGAAAGCTGCATCTATAAACAACCAGAGGCTGGTCTAAGCCCAACGCTACAGTAGAAAGTCCCCATTCATTGCAATTCATCTTTATCTTAGACGCCTCACAAATTCATCTTAATATTAGATATACCATAAATCTATCTTCATTTTTGACGCACATAAACCCTTCATCTTAAATGCTCCATTCGCCAATCTTCATTTTTGATGGTCTACAAACCCATCTTAATATCAAACCCATCATAAACCTATCTTCATCTGTGACGCACCATAAACCCATCTTCGTTTTTGCCGCTCCACAAATCCATCTAGATTGTCAAATCGGTCGAGATTACCCCAAATGTTTCTGCAACTCTCAGAGATTGTGGAGTAATATTTGTTGTCGTTAATTCAAGGGTTTACTTGATAGATGCGTTGCTTATTGGTTGGTTGGTTTGTTTTAGGGCATATCAACCCTTTTCAAGTCATTTAATGGCTGCTTAGCTCAGTCGGTAAAGCGTCCTACTAGGAACCATAAGGTTCCCTGTTCGATACCGTCCTCGCTAACTCAGTGTATTAGTACACGAATCTGTGCGGTAAAGGAAGGAGCTGATGCAGGTGTTGTGTGCGCTCCACCTCAGACACAAAACAATCTCCTTGGTCTAGACTAGTGAAAAGGGGATAGACTCCTCGGTCTGGCTGATCCCACCATGACGACTTTACTTTTTAATGCCGAATCAAGTCATTTTGAAAAACGATTTAACTTATCTTTTAAAACTATTTTTTTTACCTTCTTTTTAATCAAAATTTTTTTTTTATCTCTTATTAAACTTGTTGTTGACCCTCTGTCATCCGCCTTCCAGCACATCTATGAAAAAGGGTTGGGCGTTTGCCATAAATTCAAATTTGAAGATATGTCCGGGATAATCATAGGTGCTAGGGCTTGACATTACCAGCCGATTGATCGGATAGGGCCTCCCCTACTGCTCGCCTATCGCAAGTAAAGACCGAAGTGAATGCTGCATGTCACGGGACCTTTTAGTACCCGGGTCATAAACCGCTCAGCCACCACATTACTATCCTCAGGCTTTACAAGTCGCCACCTACGACCAACAGGCGGTCCCACTTGATTTTTATTTTACCCTTTGAAGGGCTAGAGTCGGCGCATTCTACAGCCCCAGCTGACAGGACGATAGAGAGGTGTATTTATTTATGGACGATAAAGTACATCAATTTTTTTAAAATAGTTTTTTTCGTTTATTATTTCTCTAAATCTTATAATCTAAAAATTGATTTATTCAACTTTTTTTCTTCTTTTCTAAATGTAGCTGTGGGGTTAGCACTATGGAAATTAATCGAAGGATGGTTTGTTTTTAGATGCACTCTCTCTAATGAAACACGACAACTCGGCCCATTAATATTTTTGATACGTTTACCAAACGTCAAACCGTTTTATCTTTTACTGTGACAGTTCACTTTGCGAATTGCAGGGTCAGTTGGAATAATAAACAAACAAACGAATGAACTGAGCAATTTCTGTCACTTTCTGGGAATAAGAGATTCAACAGAACCCAGGTTGAATGGCAGAAAAAACAATGAAATTAGTGGCAAATTCCACCCTCAAATAATAAAAAAGAATAAAATACATTATAATAATACATTGATTGATTTAGACGGCATATCAACCTGCCTGAGTTATTTTTATGCCTAGAGGTTAGGGAATTGCATTGATTGATTTAGACGGCATGTCAATTTGCTAGGGTTATTGTATGCATGAAGCTTAGGGACTTTTTCTCTGAATGTTTGAGATGAGGCTTGATTATTTGTATTATTGGAATATTCGGCAAGTTATTGTACCAGATTAAAGTTAAGCTTTATAAGTACCGTCATGACTCTACTGGATGTCCTACAATCCTGTCCTTGTGCCAGACTAAAGTTAAGCTTTATATGTA
>CM042176.1:32140613-32145613 GCA_023376005.1 Doryteuthis pealeii
CAATTTTTCCCCAGGTTGATGTTGGTAGTATATTTTACAAAATCAACTATTTGCCGGGTTTTTTCTTAACACAAGTGTCTACCAACAAGTTTGTTAGTTATATATATTATAATATATATATACATATTATTTTAGTTGTAAAAGAAGTTGTTCCTGACGCAGTTTCTGTGTTATTCCAACACCTCATTTCATGGGGATTAGGTGTAATTTCTTTTTCTGGTTACTTTATATGGCTAGACTGATTATCTTTAATTCTTCCTTCCTCAAACTAGTCAGTTCCGTATTATTTTAATTCAGTTATGATTATTTAAAAGAGTATTGTCTAGCCATTATATAAAGTATACCTGTTTAGAAATTTATAAAAATAATTCACATTTTCAATTTCCTTTCTCGTGTAATGAATGGTTGTTGGTTTTAATACCGAAACCCGGTCTGTTGGAAACAACTTTTCTTTTACGATCTTATTATAGTCTCAATTATTCACATATATTGAGCCCTATTGGATTAACTAATCTTACGCTAGTTCACATAATAGATACCTAATATATATATTATATATATAATATAATATATATATATATATATATATTTATATATAATTTAGGGTAGCGGGAAAATTAAGTCAAGGCGCTTCGTAATTCTGTTTCTCGCCTATGCGGTTTTAAACCAAGAAATTCGTTTGAAGATCGCAATAGGCGAGAAACTGTCAGCTACCAGCACTGTTGACATCATGTCGTCAGTATCCTAATTTAGATATACAAGATCATCAATGTGATTGAATACTTTTTACATAATAATCTAATTAGATATAGAAAAACTATATTATCTAATACATAATAGGAGAGCGCGTGGTGTAATGGTTAGAGTCATGGGAAATGGACTCGGTCGCCCCGAGTTCAAATCTCTGGACGTGAAATTGTATTTTCACTTAGCGCTAATACCCTTCGGAAGTGTATGAATCCTACTCTCCCTCCAGCTATGGGTAAATAGTAGGGCAGACTGGGCTCTTTAAACTTAAGGCAACCAGTCTAGAGAAGGAAAACTCTGAATTCAAACCTGTTTAAACTTAAGCTTAATAAATTGTTCTTGTGTCGCATCCTGCTCGTGCGGAGTGAGTTGGTAAATATATATATATATATTTTTATTTTTTATTTTTACTAAGCTATAGCTTAGATGTTGGCACAAGTGTGTTTAAAAGTACAAAAATCTCGATGCTTTTTTAACCACCTTTCTGCTCAAGTTTTACTTCCACTACGCATGTGATAGCTACCATTGTCAATGACCTAAGCTCATTTGAAGCCACATAGGTGGCAGTTCAACATGTTGGAGGTATTTCAGCGCACCCTGTTAGCTGGAGACAGTATCAAACCTTAAGAGAATACGTAGAAGCGTGGAGTGAGATTTGCTGGCCAATTGTCATCAAACCTCTAATGAAGCATCGCCACTCCTGGAAAATCCCAATCTAATAATCTCCAATCATATCCAGATGTTGTTTCCAGGGATTTCTGAAACTGAAGTTCGGAACGTCTTGGCTACACAATGAGTGATAGGTCCACTTGGAAATCCATTGGGGAGTTCATCTCGGTAAACCTGCTGATGATGATGATGAGATGATGATGATGGGGAGGAGGGGGAGGATTCACGTAACAGTTTGCGCGACTAATTGTTTTCACAAGTTTTTATTTTGTATTGATATGAAACTGAAATTTGCCCATCCCTTTTGTATTAGGGTTTAGTTTTTATTTGTTTTGTTTTACGGCATATCAACCACAGTGGGTCATTTAATGCCGATAAAGTTTTGAAATAAATCAATTCTTAATGGATAATACATTTTTTTTATAATACATTTTTCTATTTAACCCATAGATGGGACCCTAACAGGTACTACCACTCCGGGTCAGAGTGGACCAGGGAGCAATGGTGATGAAGGGTGCTCCACATTCCCCAAACCTCCAAAACTGGAACCTCACATCAGATAAGTTTAACGTCATTCCCAGGACATGTAGACCCCAGCCACCGCCTTCTAGCACCCATATGATAAAAGGGGTGGGGCTTGCCATAAGGGCAATAGGGTTGGGAAATCATATAGGTGCTAGGGCTTGACGTGACCAGCCGATTGATCGGAGGGGGCCTCTCCGACCGCCCGTCTAATCCAAGATAGGGCCAAAGTGGAGTATTGCATGTCATGAACGCTACATCCACCTGGGCTCTATCCTTAAGCATCACGGGTCGCCACCCACGGCAACAGGTGGCCCATTGGGGGAGTTCTACCCCTCTGCAGAGGTGTTTACAGTTGCGCGACTAATTGTCATAAACGCTCAGCCACCACATTCTAACGCCACAGCCGACAGGGCGGTGTAATTGATGTGGGAGACTAACTCGTTAAACACTGTTCCATGATAATCCCTATAATTTGTCGTCGGAGGTTATTTTCTTCACGACGTGTTTTTCTAGATGAAATCGGCCATTTCATCTGATTATGTGTCCAGCTACGAGCGATAATCGAAAGCTGCATCTATAAACCAACCAGATGCTGGTCTAAGCCGCAACGCTACAGTAGAAAGTCCCCATTCATTGCAATTCATCTTTATCTTAGACGCCTCACAAATTCATCTTAATATTAGATATACCATAAATCTACTTTCATTTTTGACGCACCATAAACCCTTCATCTTAAATGCTCCATTCGCCAATCTTCATTTTTGATGGTCTACAAACCCATCTTAATATCAAACGCATCATAAACCTATCTTCATCTGTGACGCACCATAAACCCATCTTCGTTTTTGCCGCTCCACAAATCCATCTAGATTGTCAAATCGGTCGAGATTACCCCAAATGTTTCTGCAACTCTCAGAGATTGTGGAGTAATATTTGTTGTCGTTAATTCAGGGTTTACTTGATAGATGCGTTGCTTATTGGTTGGTTGGTTGTTTTACGGCATATCAACCCTTTTCAAGTCATTTAATGGCTGACTTAGCTCAGTCGTAGAGCGTCTACTAGGAACCATAAGGTTCCCTGTTCGATACCGTCCTCGCTAACTCAGTGTATTAGTACCAAGAATCTGTGCGGTAGAAGGAGCTGATGCAGTGTTGTTGCGCTCCACCTCAGACACAAAACAATCTCCTTGGTCTAGACTAGTGAAAAGGGGATAGACTCCTCGGTCTGGCTGATCCCACCATGACGACTTTACTTTTTAATGCCGAATCAAGTCATTTTGAAAAACGATTTAACTTATCCTTTAAAAACTTTTTTTACCTTCTTTTTAATCAAAATTTTTTTTTTTATCTCTTAATTAAACTTGTTGTTGACCCTCTGTCACCGCCTTCCAGCACATCTATGAAAAAAGGGTTGGGCGTTTGCCATAAATTCAAATTTGAAGAATATGTCCGGGATAATCATAGGTGCTAGGGCTTGACATTACCAGCCGATTGATCGGATAGGGCCTCCCCTACTGCTCGCCTATCGCAAGTAAAGACCGAAGTGAAATGCTGCATGTCACGGGACCTTTTATACCCGGGTCATAAACCGCTCAGCCACCACATTACTATCCTCAGGCTTTACAAGTCGCCACCTACGACCAACAGGCGGTCCCACTTGATTTTTATTTTACCCCTTTGAAGGGCTAGAGTCGGCGCATTCTACAGCCCCAGCTGACAGGACGATAGCAGAGGTGTATTTATTTATGGACGATAAAGTACATCAATTTTTTTAAAATAGTTTTTTTCGTTTATTATTTCTCTAAATCTTATAATCTAAAAATTGATTTATTCAACTTTTTTCTTTCTTTTCTAAATGTAGCTGTGGGGTTAGCACTATGGAAATTAATCGAAGGATGGTTTGTTTTTAAGATGCACTCTCTCTAATGAAACACGACAACTCGGCCCATTAAATTTTTGATACGTTTACCAAACGTCAAACCGTTTTATCTTTTACTGTGACAGTTCACTTTGCGAATTGCAGGGTCAGTTGGAATAATAAACAAACAAACGAATGAACTGAGCAATTTCTTGTCACTTTCTGGGAATAAGAGATTCAACAGAACCCAGGTTGAATGGCAGAAAAAACAATGAAATTAGTGGCAAATTCCACCCTCAAATAATAAAAAAGAATAAAATACATTATAATAATACATTGATTGATTTAGACGGCATATCAACCTGCCTGGAGTTATTTTATGCCTAGAGGTTAGGGAATTGCATTGATTGATTTAGACGGCATGTCAATTTGCCTAGGGTTATTGTATGCATGAAGCTTAGGGACCTTTTCTCTGAATGTTTGAGATGAGGCTTGATTATTTGTATTATTTGGAATATTCGGCAAGTTATTGTACCAGATTAAAGTTAAGCTTTATAAGTACCGTCATGACTCTACTGGATGTCCTACAATCCTGTCCTTGTGCCAGACTAAAGTTAAGCTTTATAAGTACCGTCATGACGCTACTGGATATCCAACAATAATGTCCTTGTGTCAGTTTAAAGTTAAGCTTCACGTGTACTTCATATACACACTGAGTGACCTGAAATCGTGCCCTTGTGCCATACTAAAGTTAAACTTCATATGTACCTTCATATATGTACTGAGTAACTTAAAATCATGGCCTTGTGCTTGACCTAAACTAAGTTTTTTATATACTTATATACTGAGTGACCTGAAAACGTATCCTTATGCCAGACTAAAGTTAAGCTTCATATGTACCTTCATATATGTACTGAGTGACCCAAAATCGTATCCTTGTGCCAGACTAAAGTTAGACTTCACATGTACCTTTATATACATACTGAAATCGTGTACCTTCATGACTCTACTGGATGCCCTACAATCCTGTCCTTGTGCCAGACTAAAATTAAGCTTTATATGTAATGTCATGACTCTACTGGATACCCCAACAATAATGTCCTTGTGTTAGTTTAAAGTTAAGCTTGACGAGTTCCTTCATATACATACTGAGTGACCTGAAATCGTGTCCTTGTCCCAGATTAAAGTTAAGCTTTACAAGT
>CM042176.1:32150613-32170613 GCA_023376005.1 Doryteuthis pealeii
GCCGATTTGGTTTGGTTTGTTTTGTTTTACGGCATATCAACCTCAGTGGGTCATTTAATGCCGATAAAGTTTTGAAATAAATCAATTCTTAATGGATAATACAATTTTTTTATAAATGCATTTTTCTATTTAACCCATAGATGGGACCCTAACAGGTACTACCACTCCGGGTCAGAGTGGACCAGGGAGCAATGGTGATGAAGGGGTGCTCCACATTCCCCAAACCTCCAAAACTGGAACCTCACCATCAGATAGAGTTTAACGTCATTCCCAGGACATGTAGACCCGCAGCCACCGCCTTCTCGCACCCATATGATAAAAAGGGGTTGGGACTTGCCATAAGGGCAATAGGGTTGGGAAAATCATATAGGTGCTAGGGCTTGACATGACCAGCCGATTGATCGGGGGGGGCCCTCTCCGACCGCCCGTCTAGCCCAAGATAGGGCCAAAGTGGAGTATTGCATGTCATGAACTGCTTATCCACCTGGGCTCTATTTTAAGCATCACGGGTCGCCACCCACGGCCAACAGGTGGCCCCATTGGGGGAGTCTTACCCCTCTGCAGAGGTGCAGTCGGTGCATTCTAACGCCCCAGCCGACAGGGCGGCCGACTAGCCGAGTCCACTTTTTACGACCATGACGACGAGTGGCTCTTAGAAATACAGAACGATTAAAATAATAATGTTAATGAAGTATCGCTGGTTTATTTATAATCCTCAAGTGTTTGTTTAATAACTGCTGACGTGTTGCTCGTATTAACGTAAGAATGGATGGAAGTGCAAGAGGTATATAAGTTAATTATATGTTAGTAAATAGTAAGATGGCTAGACAGGAGTTTGTTTTGTTTTTGTTTTTAGTTTTCCATGAAACGACATTATTTAATAAACAACAATTAGCACGTACGAGCATTGCAATTAACAGCTTACCGCATGATGGAGGACGGCGGATACATCCAAGGAAAGATAACTCTATCAAAGCCGACTTAAACGGAGAAATGCGTTAAATAGAACAAAATATATTATGGAGCATTTTCATTGGCTGGTGCAATTCTCATATGAATTACCAAGCAAGAAGAAGTAATCACATCAATACAACGCATGTCATTAAGGGGCGTAGCACGTTGCAATCGAGAATGAGGCCAGTGACCTTTGCAAGAGGGGTCATTGACATAACTTGTCCGGTGCTAAGACTCATAACAAGCGATGAAGATAACTCATTACTGACAAACTCACTCGAGGCGTCGACAAGATTTATTTTCATATATATATATATATTAAAGAAATGGATACAATAGAAACCTACTCGGGTTTCACCGTTAGGATCATCAGGGTTAAATCCATTGAATTAATCGAGTTACCGATTAATTGCAGCCGATTACACGTGTGTTCATTCAGTCAGAATGAACACACGTGTAATCGGCTGCAATTAATCGGTAACTCGATTAATTCAGTGTATTTAACCCTGATGATCCTAACGGTGAAACTCGAGTAGGTTTCTATTGTATCCATTTCTTTAATAAATTTGCTCTACTTTGTATTTTTGTATTTGTTTTATCGCGGACTTAACCCCTGGATTCTGTGCACCTCCAACGATCGTGCCCATATTTACCGATAAGCCACCCTTTATCTATCTATCTATATATATATATATATATATTATATATATATATATCAGTTAGGGTAAAAAGTAAAAGTAAAGTTTACGGAGTAGCCGGATAACGAGTGAGTCTATCTCCTTTTCGCTAGCGCTAGACCAGGCAGAGTATTTTTGTTGAGGTGGAGCGCAACACCTACCATCAGTTTCCATCTTTACTATTACTCATGGCCTGAGTTGGCGGAGACCGGTATCGCAACAGTAACCTTGCTATTCCCAGGCCAATGCTCTACCGACTGAACTAAACCGTATACATAAACTCAAAGGGGTTTGGTAACTGTCAGTTTCTCACCTATGTTATTATCAAACCAAATCTTCGATTGGTTTGATAATCTGAAAAGGTATGAATCTCTTTATTCAATCGAGCTATATGTTGAATAGTACCACTACTATTCTTCTTCAAGGACGAATTTGAATGTGGATGCGCGTGACGTAATTGTTAACGTTCATGGGAATGGACCCGCCGACGCGAGTTTAAATCCTGGACGGGGCTGTTTGCATTTCACATAGAGCTTGGGAAAGGTATGCATCCAATTATTCTCCCTCTAGCTATGGGTAAATAGTAGAGTGTACTGTGCTTTTTAACCTTGGTATGGCAAATAGAGTAGGAGAAGGACCATCCACACTTTTTGGTACAGTCGATAGGAAATAATTGGTGCATCAAGGGTTGCCACAAACCCAATCAACAGCCGACCTCAGGAATTTTGAATTCAGAGTTATCCCTCTCCTAGATAGGTTACCTACCCAAGGTTGAAGAGCCCAGTCTGCCCTACAATTTAACCCATAGCTGGAGGGAGAATATATGCATTCATACCTTTCCCAAGGGTGTGGAGAGATGTGTGTGTGTGTGTGTGTGTGTGTGTGTGTGTGTGTGTGTGTATGTGTGTGTGTATGTGAAGAAAAAGTGGAAGTGAATCCGATAGTATGATATAATGAAAAATTGAAAAAACACAAGTTCATAAATAAAGTAATGTTTATTTCGCCTACGCTGCGATGTTTCGATCTGTTTCAATAGATCTTCATCAGGACTTTTGTTGAAACAGATCGAAACATCGCAGCGTAGGCGAAATAAACATTACTTTATATAAGAACTTCTGTTTTTTCAATTTTTTATAATATTATATATATATATATATATATATATATATATATATATATATATTATTGTTTAAAATTTGAAGTCTGAGAAAAAGAACGTTGAAAAAATGGACGGTTTGAAATATGACGTCAAATATTCTTTTTTGCGGTGTGAGTATTAGAGTGTATAAGTATGTGTATCGAAAGAAACATTTATACACACACGCGCAACCGCACATTCATAAACACATAAAAATGCACAATACTTTTTTCGATACACACACTTATACACTCTAATACTCACATCGCAAAAAAGAATATTTGACGTCATAATTCAATATATATATATATATATATATATATATATATATATATATATATATATATATGTGAAAAAGATGTAATGAAAACACCACACAATGCTGTTAAAGAGAAAACAATTTATAACATAATCATAGCTGATATTGATCAATATTTCGATTTTACAAAAATCATCTTCAGAGCCCGTTTACTTCGTGGTGTTTGTGATCGGAGATAAACGTCAAATGAGTTCAAAACAAAAAACCTTGATTTTGCAAAAAAGAGAACGAAAGTTGTTACATTATTCTCCAATGTGGTCATTCCCGCCATATTTTTGTCGGTCACCACGATATGTATATCTTTTTTGTCGGTCACCACTTTATTGTAGCGAATTTTGAGATGTTGGCAACTAGACGAATTAACTTATTCAAAAAGGGGATGGGTATTAAACAAATATGACGGTTGGCTTTCAAAAGATTTTTAGAAAAAGAATTTTTATTTTTGTGATTAATTATTTTTTATATTTTGTTTTTCTTATATATAAAGTAAAAAAAGGTATGGACGGATGTAAGGTATTTGTTATTATTTATATATATATATATGTATATTAGGGTGGCGTACACATAAAGTCAACGGGTTTGGTAACTGTTAGTTTCTCACCGATGCTATTATTAAACCAATCCAAGACGGTTTGTTATTCAGAAAAGGAATGTACCACAATGGTGAATGGAATGAATTCACCGATGTGTTAAATAGTGTCACTATTGTTCTTCTACAAGGATGAATTAGAATATGGAGGCGCTGGCATGAAGGTTATCGCCGAAGGGAATGGACTCGTCGACATGAGTTTAAATCCTGGATGAGCCTTATTGCATTTCACATAGTGCAATACTCTTGAGGAATGTATGCAATCAATTATTCACCCTCTAGCTATGGGTAAATAGTAGGTGTACTGGGATCTTTGACCTTGTTATAGCAAACGGAGTAGGAAAATGAAAACTCTGAATTTAAATCTTCAAAATTCCGCTTAGGAAATTGACCTTGTGTCACATCCTACTCATACGCAGGTAAATATGTACAAGGATGAATTTGGAATTAAATAACCCACGAAGGTTGCATGGGGTATTAGGATTTTATGGGATTGGACTTTTGATTATGTGGTGCATGTCTGATGATTTCTTTTCTTTTATAATTTAAATTTTATAATTTATTTTATAATTTTATAATTTTAATTTAATTTTAATTTTTTAATTTTAAATTTTAAGGGTTGAAAAGGAATTAAGGAAGAGAAAGGAAGAGACAAAGAAAACAAGATATTTCAGGTTTTAGACTTTATTACTAGGTTCATGGCTATTTCTTAGAGATTAATTTTTCTCCTGAGCCAGTCGATTTCCCAGTAAAAGTCTGCGTTGGAATGGCCGAAGTTTCCTTTTGGCGGTAGAACACGGATTTCTCTCAGCGCATGCCCAGATGGGTCTTCCTGTCTGAGGGCTCCTAGGAGACCGTAATTTAAAAAAAAATTAATTTCCTTTTAATTGCATTTTGCTCAAGGTCCCAGATTCGATACCATAATGGACCATTCTGTTTTGATTATAAAGAAAGAACGGGAAGAAAAAAGACATGCGAAACATAAAAAAACTATAATGAGAAAGAAATAGAGAAAGTAAGAGAGTAAGGTGTGGTCCTATAAGTGCGGGCCACTTATAGGTTGATGAACCTGCTCATTCGGACTTCCTTTGCCCACTTTATGTTGGTTTGACCCACTGGAAAGTTGAAGAATAGCCGGTTCGGACTTTCTCGGTCCGGGCTGGGTCTGAAGATCAAATTCACCAATGCTGTCAACGCGTCAACAATCGCAATAACTACGAAACGCTTATTAATAAAGGTATTATTGTATAAGGGGAAATATAGATAGATATAGTTAGAGATAGATAGATAGAAGAGAGAGAGAGAGAGAGAGAGAGAGAGAGAGAGAGAGAGAGAGAGAGAGAGAGAGAGACCTAGCGTATGAGTAGCTAAGGGATCTGTGTTGTAAAGTAAGAAGCTGGTGGTAGATGAGGCGATCCACCCCAGACGCAAAAACAAACTCCTTGGTCTAGTGCTAGTGAAAAGGGGACAGACTCCCTCGCTGTCTGGTTGATACCGACCTTAGACCACCCCGACGACTTTACTTTTTAAAAACTTTTTATTTCATTTTAATCTCCACATTTGATATGCCATTAACCAGACCAGACCAAACCAAATGCACAGGTCTTGAACAGCAATAATAAACCCTTTAGTCTCAGACATTTTGGCCAGCTGTTCTTTGCAATCGATTAGTCTGGTCTTGATCCACATCTTTATCGTTGATTCTTATCGGTTATTTAGGCCTTTCTTCCCATTTACTCTTTAGCTCTTTAAGAGTTTGGTGCTTGACCTTCTGCTTAGTTGTTGGTTTGGCGCGTTTTCCAGGATTTTCGATTTCTGTTATATTGAACTTTCTGCTGAATTTGGCAGCTTCAGTTGGTCCATTGATGATGCTCATTCTTCGTTCTTTGATGGTCTCTAGCAATCATGAGGAGACTGACCGCCTATTTCGTGGGCCACTACGTGTCAAGACTGATGCTTATTGTTTTGTATATCGTCTCGATTTGGATAACAATCCTTGGTAATAAAGTTAAACCTAATGAGTCAGATATACCGAGTAAAAGGTTCGCTTTTGCAACACCAGATAATCAGGATTTACATTTTTGTATTTCATCTTGAACGATTTGGACGGTCTCATTTTTAGACAGAGGGTGTTGCATTATGATAACGGTCGGAAGATTAAGGAACAAGAGTGTTAATATATAGATACTAATTTTCAAAATATATCTAACCCATAGATAGGACCCTAATAGTTTCTATGACACCGGGTCAGAAATAAGAATTCGGCGGATAAGCATCACCAGATAATCAGGATTTACATTTTTGCATTTAACCTTCAGGGCAAATTTATTTGTCCTGAAAAGCACTAAGCGAAACTTTTAGTAGGTATATGTGACACATTAGGTTTAACTTTATTATTTGCTCTACTTAGGTATTGAGCACTCTTTACTTTTTAGCTTTAGAATATCCTGGCAGTATTGACATGTATATATTTTTTTTCATATATATATACATATAGATTGTTTTTTTCTTTTGGCCAAGTATTATAGTATCAACCGACTATCTTGGTCTTTTCTTTTATTGAACATTTTTTTCCCCGGGTGATGTTTGGTAGTATATTTTTACAATCAAACTATTTGCCGGGTTTTTTTTTTAACCGCAAGGGTTTACCAACAAGTTTGGTATATATATATATATTTAAAAAATGGAAATTGGAAATGAATCCGACAATATGAGGAAGAATGAATAAAGAAAAGAAAGAATAGAATGCATAATAAAAGATGAATTTAATCAATATCACTTACACATGTGTTTCGGTCAGTTCATCTGTGTGAAAATATTTCGCACACAGAGAAGATTCGACCTTCATCACAGTGAAATTTTATTCAAATAAAATAAAATTTAAACTCTGATGAAGGTCGAATCTTCTCTGTGTGCGAAATATTTTCACACAGATGAACTGACCGAAACACATGTGTAAGGGATATTGATTAAATTCATCTTATTATGCATTCTATTCTTTCTTTTCTTTATTCATTCTTCCTCATATATATATATATATATATATATATATATATATATATATATATATATATATATATGAATTTGATATATTGAAAAAACAATTTTATTTCACACACACATACACACACACACACACACACACACACACATATATATATATATATATATATATATATATATATATATATATATATAAGCTCTATAAAAAAAGTATCGAGATTTTTGTACTTTTTAACACCCCTTGTATTCTGAAAAAATAACGTTCCATTCATTAATTTTTTTTCAGAATAAAAATTTTTGTCAAAAAAAGTACCAAATTTAAAGCTGTATTTATTCTATCCATTCAATACTTTCTTTCCTTTATTTCTCTTTTCAACACACACACACACACACACACACACACACACACATATATATATATATATATATATATATATATATATATATATATATATATATATATATATATATTCAAATCAAATCTGGAATAATAATTAAAATAAAATAAAAAGAAATGATCAGACACACAGACATAAGCACGCACACACACACACACACACACACACTTACACACACAAGCACGCACACATACGCACTTACACACACAAACACGCACATAAACAAGCACCCCCAACACCCCAACCACACACACACACAGAATTTGGAAGACCCAGACAGAACAAGTTGAGCAACTGCTAGCACCACTTCAGTTCGAGTATTCTTCTTCTGATGGGATTTTTCATCCCGAAATATTAAGAATAAAGTGACAGGTTAACAAACAACATCATAGTTACCTTCTTTTTTCTTTACACTTGCATTGTGACAGCCTTCAAAACCAACCAACCAACAAACCAATATATATATATATATATATATATATATATATATATATATATATATATATATAAACTCTTAACACCTGGCAATCGTAAATACAATGTGGTAGTGTGGTATGTAATCAAATGTTAAGATGGTCGTAAACGTGACGCTCACACGATCAATTTATTTGGCTCGGTATTGGGGGTAGAGAAAGGGGGAGATACAGACAAGAGTAGAAGGAAGAGCAGACCCATTAGATGATGGATTATCTTTATTATCAACCACCGTGGAATTTTCATTGCTTCAGCTAGTTAATAATAATAATAATTATTGCGAGACAGATTATAAAAAATGGTTGTGTTGATTGGTTTAACAGTAAGTCAATCCATGTTGAAGTCATTAACTTTTTTTTGGCTTCATGTAAATAATAACATTAATCAATTTATACACAATTATAGGGATTCAAGTAACAATTCCTATTTACAACTACTACTACTACTACTGCTACTACTACTACTGCTGCTGCTGTGCCGCTATACTACTACTACTACTACTACTACTACTACTCATAATAATAATAATAATAATCTTATTATAATGGAGATTGCCTGTTTTTCTGTCTGTAACCGAAACTATATCACTACTCAGGTCACAATTCCCTTAGTTATTGACATCACATTCTCAATGATTTTATTTTTAATTTAAACTTCAATTATTAATAAAATTGTTTTACATTATTAATACTGTTAACCATATCTACATACTAATAACATGCAATTGTATTTATATATACAACAAAATAGCGGATTACAGTGTGAACGGGAAGGCTAATTTGCATATTGATCTTAAAAATGTGATTTTAATAAATATATGCTTAGTATTATTGATTTCTAATTTTTTGGTTTTATCTTATTGAATATGAGCAAAAATATCGTGGATAAATCTTAAAAGAAATCCATTAACAAGAAGAAATAACTGTAATTTATTCTTTACTTCCTATTTTAACTAAATAGTTAAATTAGGAAAATTTACCAATAAAAGACGGGAGTAATGGAAAATGATGGAAGAGTTGGTTTCAAAGTTGTTCTATTTTTCAACCCCCTCTGTTCCAAATCTTTTTATTTGCATTCTTATTCAGTTTCATTAGCCTTTCTAATTTAATATGATATTTCATTATATTAAAACTTAAATACTTGCACCCGGAGGGTGCATATATTTGCTAGTAATAATACTAATAATAATAATCTTCCAAGGAGACTCATTATCACCACTACTCTTTATTATTGCAATGATGCCGCTAAACCATATACTGAAAAAATGTACCGGGGGATACAAATTTAGTAATTCACAAGAAAAGATAAACCACCTTATGTACATGGATGACAGTAAAATTTTTGCAAAAAATGAAAAAGAATTGGAGAGCCTAGTACAAACTATTAGAATATATAGCCAGGATATAGGGATGGAGTTTGGAATAGAAAAATGTGCTATGCTAGTAATGAAAAAGGGCGAAAGAAAATTAATGAATGGAATACAACTACCAAATCAGAAAACTATAAAATCTCTTGATGAAAATGAAAGCTACAAATACTTAGGAATTTTAGAAGCGAACAATATCATGCAAGCAGAAATGAAAGGAAAAGTTAAAAAAGAATATCTCAGGAGAACTAGAAAACTTCTAGAAACGAAACTTAACAGCAGAAATCTGATCAAAGGAATTAATACCTGGGCTGTCCCCATTATAAGATACTCAGGACCATTCTTAAAATGGACAAAAGAAGAACTCAGACAGATAGACCAAAGGACGAGAAAATTAATGACCATGCACAAGGTTCTCCACCCTAGAGATGATAGAGATAGATTGTATGTGTCAAGAAAGGAAGGGGCAAGAGGTCTTGCCAACATAGAGGAATGCGTAGAAACCACAATCCAACAACTTAAAGATTACACAAGGAAGAGCAAAGACAAACTACTTATGGCGGCCAACAATAGTAGAAACAGCAGATGGACAAACAGAAAAACGACAAAGACTAGAAAACAAAAATGGGAAGAAAAACAATTATACGGACGCTTCAAACGACAAATAGAAGAGGTTGCACATCAAAAGACTTGGACATGGTTGAGAAAGGGAAACCTCAAAAGAGAAACAGAATCACTTATAATTGCTGCACAAAATAATGCCATAAGAACAAACTACATCAAAGCGAAAATTGATAAGACCCAACAAAATAGTAAATGTAGACTTTGCGGTAATAGAGATGAGACTGTAAACCATATACTCTGCGAATGTAGCAAACTAGCACAACGAGAATACAAAACTAGACACGACTGGGTTGGGAAGGTGATCCACTGGGAATTATGCAAAAAATTTAATTTTGACCACACAACAAAATGGTATATGCATAAACCAGAATCTGTTCTTGAGAACGAAATGCATAAAATTCTGTGGGACTTTGAAATAAAAACGGATCACCTTATCTCAACAAGAAAACCAGACTTAGTGTTGATAAACAAAAAAGAAAGAACTTGTCAACTGGTGGATTTTGCAGTGCCAGCAGATCACAGGGTGAAGCTAAAGGAAAATGAAAAAATGGACAAATATCTAGACCTTGCCAGAGAACTGAAAAAGTTATGGAACATGAAAGTGAAAGTGATACCAATTGTAGTTGGTGCACTTGGAACAGTCCCAAAAGGATTAGAAAAGGGTTTGGAAAGTTTGGAAATCAAAGGAAGGATTGAAACCATTCAGAACACTGCACTGCTGCAATCTGCCAGAATACTCAGAAGAGTCCTGGAGACCTGAGGAGACTTGCTGTCACTCAGACTCCAGTGAAAGACCATCAGCTAATGCTGATGTGAAAACTCAAAAGGAGTAAATAATAATAATAATAATTATCAGGATCTGTGGATATACCACAGTATGATAATCTAATAATAACAACGTTTGATATGTTTACTTAAGAGCTACTTTAAATAGTTCAATTTGTAAAAAGTATAATAATCTTGATTTAACTCTCTCTCTCTCTCTCTCTCTCTCTCTCTCTCTCTCTCTCTCTCTCTCTCTCTTCTCTCTCTTCTTTCTTTCCTTCTTTTCATATTTTCATTATGATCGATTGAAACAGATTAGCGTTATTGTTTGCGCATTCTCACCCACTCTTTCTATCTTTTCCAGATTAGCATTATCACTTCCGCGCGCTCAACTCCTCTCTCTAATCTCTCCCTTAATTTATTTATTTCTTTCTTTCTTATTATATTTTTTCTGTGTAGCATGTTCTTTTTCTTACCTTTCTTTCTTTATAAAAACGGAATGGTCCATTATTTAGCTGAGGTGACGACACTCATAAGAAATAAGAATTTGGTGGATAAGCAACACCAGATAATCAGGATTTACATTTTTTAAATTTCATCTTGAACGATTTGGACGGTCTCATTTTTAGACAGAGAGTGTTGCAATATGATAACGGTCGGAAGATTAAGGAACAAGTGTATTAATATATAGATACTAATTTTCAAAATATATCTAACCCACAGATAGGACCCTAACTGTTTCTATGACACCGGGTCAGAAATAAGAATTCGGCGGATAAGCATCACCAGATAATCAGGATTTACATTTTTGCATTTAATCTATAGATGGGACCTTAATAGTTTCTATGATTTCGGGTCAGATTGCACCTGGAAGTAATGGCAACGAAAGGGTGGCTCCAAAATGTTCCAGAACAGTAGCCTCACCACCGGATGCAGTTTAGTGTTATACCCAGGGCGTCAGAAAAAGAAAAAGAAAAAGAAAAAAAGAAGAAAAAATGAATGAGAAAAAGGAAGGAAAAAGAAAGAAGAATAAAAGAAAAAGAAAAAGAAGAAAAAGGATGAGAAAAATGAATGAGAAAAAAGGAAGGAAAAAGAGAAGAATAAAAGAAAAAGAAAAAGAAGAAAAAGGAATGAGAAAAATGATGAGAAAAAGGAAGGAAAAGAAGAAGATAAAAGAAAAAAAAAGAAGAAAAGGAATGAGAAAAAATGAATGAGAAAAAAGGAAGGAAAAAAGAAGAAGAAGAAAA
The DNA here is from genome assembly GCA_023376005.1 of Doryteuthis pealeii. Lineage (NCBI taxonomy): Eukaryota > Metazoa > Mollusca > Cephalopoda > Myopsida > Loliginidae > Doryteuthis > Doryteuthis pealeii. Next base: position 32,162,168 of record CM042176.1, read on the forward strand.
GAAAAAAGAAAAAGAAGAAAAGAATGAGAAAAAATGAATGAGAAAAAAGGAAGGAAAAAGAAAGAAAAAAAAAAAAAAGAAGAAAAGAATGAGAAAAAATGAGAGGAAGGAAAAAGAAGAAGAATAAAAGAAAAAGAAAAAGAAGAAAAAAAGGATGAGAAAAAGGAATGAAAAAATGATAATCTCTCTCTCTCTCACACACACATATATACATATATTTGATAAAAATGACATGACATATATATGTAAATACTTTTAAGAACTCAACTACAACGTTGAAAAAATCCCCAACAAAATGTACTTACATCTAAAGGCCCTTGGAATTCGTGCATCAAAAAATAAATTCAATATTTTGTAATATTTCATGGAACCTGTCCTCTTCAACCGGCGACAAAAATATATATAAGTTAAGGTATCAAAGACATAAAGTCAATGGCAATGAGGTTGAGCAATCTCTACTTAGAAATATAGCAGTCTATATCATCAATATATATATATATATATATATATATATATATATATATATATTGATAGATAGATATAGATATATACATATACATATTGATATATATGTATATAATCAATTTTTTTATTAATTACTTTAGGCAGTATCATCCTTCATCTTTCAGATTCTAGTTGCTAGGTGTTAAGAGTGTATATATAGCACCCAGGCGATATATATATATATATATATATATATATATATATATATATATATATATATATTATATTTGTGTATGTTTGTATCTGTGTCTGTGTGCTCTTAACACCTTGCACCAAGAATCAGGAAGATGTAGGATGATGCTGGCCAAAATAATTAATAATAAAAATTGATTGACAGGGCATCATAAAAATAAGTAAATAAAGTACACCATTAACACTAGTAGTGAGTAAAAAAACAAAAAAACAATAACAACAAATATACCACCGACCAATCAGAGGCCGCAGAGATATTGAGTGGGTTTAGAAGTGTCATTCGTACTTCTGTGACGTCATTAATTTTGTTGTTTTTGTTTTTGTTTTTGTTGTCGAAGAATTGAGTTTCAACTGTCACATTGTAAGCCATCGCGAAAATGAAGTGGTCGCGGCCAGCCAATAAATAAGTAATGAAAAAGTCACAGAGAGAGAGAGAGAGAGAGAGAGAGAGAGAGAGAGAGAGAGACAGACAGACAGACAGACAGACAGACAGACAGAGACAGAGACAGACAGACAGACAGACAGAGACAGAGGTGGGTGGGTGAGGGGAAGTTGACAAAGTTAAATGTCTGACCGATAGGCTAAATGCAATAAAATTTACGATAACAAACCAATTCGCTATATTTAAAAGATCGATTGACATAGGGTTGCCGAAATTGTCAAAAGACCCATCAGTCACATAAGGGGTCACAAGACCAGGTCAACCATAACTCCTACACAGACAGATGAACCCCTATAAAACAAACTTCTCTTTGCAAGTCGAGAACTTTGAGGCTAAAAAGAATGTAAATATACAATGAACGCGGTTCCCTAATCTCTAGACCAGGGCTTCCGCCCTTTTTGCCATGCCCCATCTAATCACCTTTAAACTTCTGATGCCCCCCCCCCCATATGACAATATATAATTCGTATAATTTAAAAAGTGAACTCCGTTTGTGCTGCAGACGCTTAAAATGCCAATACCTTGGTTCAAACAAGCTTCAAGAGAACAAGCCATCTATAAAAGGAAAATTGAAATAAACAAAAGATTTCTATTATTTGGATTATTCGAACTATTATCCTCATCCTCATTGTTATCTGTACAACTTTTCGGTTGATGTGCCCCCCCCCCGGTCTTCTTCGGTTATTTCTTGTTGGACCCAGGAACCTTCTCGAGCTCAGACAAAAATATTTCTATATATATATATTTACCAACCCCTCCGCACGAGCAGGATGTGACACAAGGTCAATTTCTTAAGCGGAGTTTTCCTTCTCCTAGACCGGTTGCCTAACCAAGGTTAAAGAGCCCAGTCTGCCCTACTATTTACCCATAGCTGGAGAGAGAGTAGAATTCATACATTTCCCAAGGGTATTAGCGTCAAGTGAAATACAATTACCACGTCCAGGATTTGAACTCGGGTCGACGAGTCCATTTCCTATGACTTTAACCATTACACCACGCGCTTCTTACAAAATATTTCTATATAGATATTTCAATATATTTATTGAAACATTTGTGTACAATAAAATATGGATACCTATGATTAGTCTGAATTGCTCCCTGTCAAAAATCAAATCGCATCCGGTGGGACGTACACCCCACGTTGGTAACCACTACTCAACACATAAAATAAGCTTAGACATAAGCCTTAAATTTTAACTGATCAATCTTCATAGGTTGATTTTAACAACATGTAGAGTTTTTTTAAGTTCTTTCATTTTTTGCTCACAATTATATTTTGGTTGGTTGATTGTTTTGTTTTACGACATATCAACACTTTTTGGGTCATTTTGATAAACAGAGGACTCAGGTTGCTTATAGTACCTTCTGTTGCTTATGTAGACACACAATTATCCACAATGCATCTTTGTGGTTGATATAGCTTAATATTTCCAATTGATACCTGAGGCTGGCGTTCCGAATTCTGATTTTCCGCTCCCTCTCTCTCCTTTTCAGATCTCCATGCCCATGCAGAACCTTTGTACAAACATTATAAAATCATTAAAATCAAAGACCGTGTCTACCTAATGAATTGTCTGAGTAGTGATTTAGTTTCGGTTACAGACAGAAAAACACACAATCTCCATTATAATAAGATATTCACTTTAATGTGTATATTCTAAAAGCTTTTATTTTGTGAGAATGCTTAGTTTTAAAGTGGAGGTTCGTTTTTACACTTCAACCTTTTACTCGTAAATTCCTACCATAAAATGCCCAAGCCTAATTTACGATTAAAAAGATGAATATTACTTTTTGTTGTTATTTCTTTTCGGCTTTGGTACTCTAAAATAAAAACGTCAGATTTTAATCATCGTCGACGAAAAAACAAAATTACGGTCATAAAAGGAGGATCCAATTTATGCCTAAATTGTAAAACGAGACCCCACTTTAAAACTAAACATTCTCACAAAATAAAACTTTTAGAATATGCACATTGAAATGAATATTAAAATAAAGAAAATATATTTAGTATTGTAAAATAATGGGTGCAAGAAAAAAGATTTAATACAAAAACACGGACATAAAATGGGGATTCAGTTTATTTTATGGTAGGAATTTACGAGCAAATAGTCCTTCATTACCGAATTAAATATATAAAGTTCCTTTATATATTTAATTAAAGGGATAGGCAAAAAATACCAAGCCAATTGATTTGTTTACGTTTGATATTCACAAATGCCGGAAATTTTTAAGTGAAATTTCAATGCTATTTCTATGTATATTTTAATTATTAAATATCTTTGAATATAAATCAAATCTTCATCATTTTTACACAGAAAGCAAGAATTGGTGATATTTAATGTGTATATATATTTACTTTGTTGTTAATTGTTTTATTTTATTTATGGACAAATGACTGGTACATAACCCTTAACGTTCAAAAACTATTTCATTCCTAAAAAAGATTTATGCTCTGTCTCTATTAGGGGATCAAGTGCAGGTGAACTCTTCAAACCATTTACCAACTCTTAAAAACTAAGGCCTTAAATCTATCACAGGATTCTGCTTTAATAATTGAAATACACTAACAAAAGAATTTCCAAACATTGATTTCATCAACTCAAATTATTCATCAAAATAGAAATTCTTAATATGTATAAATAAACTTATAACTCTATAATCAACTTTCAACCTAAAAAAAAAAAAAATCAACTGATGTGGTCACAGAATAGGCTCAGTTCTAATAAGTGATCATCCTCCACACATTAATACAACTACCAACATTACGTTTTTTTGTTTTGTGTGACATTGTTTATATTGTGTAAAAAATAAGTAAAGTCGTCGGGATGGCCTAAAGTTGGTATCAGCTAGACAGCGAGGGAGTCTATCCCTTTTTCACTAGCGTGAGACCAAGGAGATTATTTCTGCGTTTGAGGTGGAGCGCCACAACTACCATCAGTTACTTGCTTTACCGCAAATATCCCTGTGCTACTCATACGCTGAGTTGGCAAGGGTCGGTATCGAACCAGGAACCTTGTGGTTCCTAGTCGGATACTCTACCGAATGTGTGAAAATAAACCATTGTCTTCTATTATGAGCTTCCCCAATCATTTCTTTTTTTCAGAAAATCAGATTCTCAATGTTCGCTTCTTTCTTTTAATTACTATATATATATATATATATATATATATATATATATATATATATATATATATATATATATATTATAAAAAAGAAGGTCCGCAAAATGTATTATGTTTTCAGAAAAAGATATTTTATTCTTTTTATCTTACATATACAACACGTGTTTCAGATCTTCTGGTATCGTCTCCAGACTTTGATTGATAATATAAAAAATGAATTCTTACATGCGTGTAATATATATATATATATATATATATATATATATACACATGAGTATTTCACTTCCCTCTTCCTGTTTGGTGGGAGTGGAATATAAAGGAATTTCATTTTTAACATTAGTCTTTTAAACAGGTGGTTTGTTTTCTGGGTGGCTTGGTAATAAATTCATTAACTGAGCTTTTATTACTCTTTTATAGTTCATCAGATGTTCATTTGATATGTTAGGTGTGTGTGTTTGAAATTTATTTTTTGTTCTAGAGATATATCCGTTCACTTCGATATGAGATGAGTCTCCAGGGTCCATAGGAGAGTCATTTTTAATTTCTTTTTTACTGTTGACCCCTGCATAGATAGCCCCAGGAATCTCGGCAAATTCGTTTTTCTCCGGTGTAGTTGCTTCATACAACTCTTTGTCCACAATCACTGCATATATATATCCGTTCACTTCGATTTGAGATGAATTCCCAGGGTAAACTGGAAGGTCCTTATTTCCTTTATTTGACTTGTTAACCACAGCATAGACATCACCAGAGGACTCAGCATATTCTGTGTTCTCTGTTTTAATTGGTTGATACAACTCATTGTCCACAATTATACCAAGATTGTCATCAACTTCCTGACCTGTGACTATGCCTTCATCGGGGATCTAGCCGATCGTCTCATTTTCACCCAAAGGAATTTATTCATAGCAGTCATAGTTTCTGTCGTGAGTCTTTTTCTGCAAAAGATGAAAAAGAAATCTTAAAATCAGTGTAACTATCCCACCACCCCACATTCAGTGCACTTTATAGTAGAATGCTGATTTTCACGGCAATAGCTATCTTCTATTTACTGATCAAAGCCAAGTCTGGAAAACAGCCAAATAGTGTAAATCTAGGATGGGAAGATCTCCTCTCCTACTCCAGCCGTTTAGCCTTGGGCCATATTAAGCTAAACTGAACAAACAAAACCAGAAATCGTTGTGTGCACATGGCAGGGGGGTAAAAAGTGGAAGTGGGGGCCGATATTTTAGAGGAATTAGTGTGAAAAACAAGGAAAGAATTTCTTTGGCTTGACTGCGTACATAAAAGACAAATGTTCTCTTATAAAAATAACTAGTATTTACTTGTTGCTGCAGCACATACCTAATGTCCCTCATGTCTTTGCTGCTGGCCACCGGTGACCTGGAAAGGTGAGGAATGTTTGCTTATCCCAAGAGTAAAGAACAAACGTTACTCCACAAACGACCCAACTCTTCCACTTCTGAGCCGGGCGGGGGGCTGTATTTCCTTCCTACGTTTTTGCTCGCACTTGCAAGAATTTGAATTCAACAACTTATATATACATACTTCTATATCCAGATCTTAAAATTTGATTAACCGATTGATTGATTTTAACGGCATTTCAACCCGTCCAGGGAAAGTAGAATTTTTTTTAAATAAAGATATCTTGGATAGGTGGAAGTTTGATGAAAGGTACCTTGAAAAGGAGGAAGTTTGTAATGAGCAATCATTTGTTTACACCCAATTATATTAACCATCATCAAGGCAATATTAAGGGGCGATGTTATGAAGCTCCTTATTTTGATTTTGAATGAGCTTCATTACGTAGCTTCTGAATAATGTCCAGATGATGGTTATTATATATACTAGCAAATATATGCACCCTCCGGATGCAAGTATTTACGTTTTAATGTAATAAAATATCGTATTAAATTAGAAAAGCTAATAAAACTAAATAAGAATGCAGATAAAAAGATTTGGAACAGAGGAGGGTATAATCGAAAAAATAGAACAACCGAAACTTACTCTTCCATCACTCTCGTCTTTCATTTTTATTTTTTCTAATTTAAGTATTTAGTTAAAAGAGGAAGTAATGAATAAAATGACAGTTATTTTTTCTTGTTTATGGATTTCATCTAATATTCACTGAAGAGATTTTTACTTATATTCATTAAAATAAAACCAAACAGTTAGAAATCAATAAAACTAAGCACATAATTATTGAAATCACATTTTTAATATCAATATGCAAATTAGCCTTCCAGTTCACACTGTAAACCGCTATTTTGTTGTATATATAAATACAATTGCATGTTGTTAGTATGTAAATATGGTTAACAGTATTAATAATGTAAAACAATTTTATTAATAATTGAGGTTTAAATAAAAATAAAATCATTGAGGATGTGATGTCAATAACTTAAGGGAATTGGGAGTTGAGTAGGAATATAGTTTCGGTTACAGACAGAAAAACACACAATCTCCATTATAATAAGATATATATATATATATATATATATATTTACACATATATATATATATATATATATATATATCAAAAAATGAAGGAAGAACTCAATACAGTAATCCAATAATAAATTTATTTCGACGAAAATTGGGGCCCATATAAATCTAAGTTGATTTAAACCGGCTCCCCAATAAGGTCCTAAATAATCAGAAACTACCTACCTAAGTTTTACCTAACGGCTCATCAGGATCCTGATGAGCCTTAAGTTAGACCTAAGTAGTTTCTGACTCCTTATGTCCTCATAATTCTGCTCTACTTAGCGTATCGTGCACTTTTTACATATTTAACTTTGACAACTCTTTCGGTGTTTTTTCTTTTGGTCATTCATCATGATATCGGCGATTATTTCCAAACATTACGGGTGTTTTGGTCTTACCTTTTTTTAAATATTTTTTTTACCAATTTCAGCTGGTACTGACTGAGTCAGATTTTAGCCCTGAAGAGCTTTATGCGAAACTAATAGTAGGTTCGTCTGACTCATTAGATTATCTTTATTATTGGCTCTACTTAGCTATCGAGCACTTTTTACATATTAGCTTTCTCCTAGCGGTTATATGAATATATATACATATATATACATATAAATTGTTTTTTCTTTTGGCCAAATACTGTACCAATAGATTATTTTTTGTTGGTACGAATATCTTGGTCCTTTCTTTTTTTCAAAAATTTTTTTCTCCTTGGTTGATGTTTGGTAGTATATTTTTACAATCAAACTTTCTGCTGGGTTTTTCTCTCCGCAAAGATCTACCAACACGCTTGGTATATTATATATATTATATATATATATATAATATATATATATCTCTCTCACATTTCAAGATCGACGAAAAAGAAGCCTAACATACCGAAAATAGAGGCTCGCAGATTTATTATTTATCAGTAATAATCTATTTTTACTCAAACCAAAAAAGCCCTGATGAAGGTCTATCGAAACAGACCGAAACTCAGCCAAAATAAACATTATTCGTTTATAAACTTGTTTTTTTTTTTACAATTTTTTACAATATTACATACTGTCGGATTCACTTCCACTTTTTCTTCACACACAGACACACACACACACACATTCGCGCGCACACAGACACACACACACACACACACTCGCGCGCACACACACACACACAAACACATATATATATATGGGTTAACTAGTAAGGCAGACTGGGCCCTTCAGCCTTGGGTAGGTAACGAGTCTAGGAGAGGGATAACTCTGAATTCAAAATTCGGTCGTTGATTGGGTTTGTGGCAACCCTTGATGCACCAATTCTTTCCTATCGACTCTGCCAAAAAGTGTGGATGGTCCATCACAAGCCATCACCACTATAAACAAATCACTGTGTGAATGTTCATTGTATGAACACTCATACGTCGATCGACGGGAGAGTCCATCATATATATATGCTGTGTATATTTAAAATATATTATCGAAATTACTTTTTTCGGCCTTGTTTATTGCAGTCTGTTTCCTGTTCATGCAATTTTAAAACAAGATGTTATTATGAATTTGTGGTTTCGTATTTTTAGATTTTCTTTTCATGTTCTGTTTACAACATGTCTCCTTTTATTTGCGTTGCTTCGATTTCTTCCTTTCTGTTTGTTTTGTTTTTTATTGTTCATTTTTTTTATAGCCTGAACTTGTTCACGTGTCGGCATTTCGAAACGAGTTCCTTCATT